>JAJKFL010000330.1:21185443-22385443 GCA_021186555.1 Reticulitermes speratus
TTCAAGAATATTCTTCTTATGACTATGGTTCTTATTTCGTGTTTTCACTATTCGAGTTAGATATCAAGTAAACATGAATATCATGCATCGTAAATGTTCATATTTTGTTTCAAGACGCTCTCAGCATCTGAGACTACACAATTCACGATTAATATTATACAGGAAAAATGGCTTAGAAAGTAGTAATATCTGTTTTACGTGTTTCACAATTTTCATCTAAAATCTGGACACGCCACGTAATACATTTCAATACTCCTCACGGTGGAACAAAAATATAACATACCGTTTGTTTGTAAAGACGTTTCGTCACACGCTGAAAGAAAGGATAATTTTACGAAATTATTACCAGCTATGAGAGGTGGTACAGTGGGTACGATGTCCAAATGACGCAGCAACCTTCAGAGAAGTCAAAACGAGCCCGAAGACCGAATAAGCGAGACACAGAAGACAGATAGTGAACACCATGCTTACCATTTTCTTCGACTGTCGAGCTTTGGCGCACTGAGTTCGTTTCCTAGAGAGAAACAGTGAATAATAAAGAATTCTACCTGGCCGCATTTAGACGTCTACTAGCAGCAGTGCTAAAGAAACGACCGAACTTCGGTGGAAGCACAGCTGGTTTGTTTACCACGACAGCGTTACTGCGCAAATGGCGCTACCCGTTCGTTAAGTTTATCGCGCAAAACAAAACTCCAATGGTTCCAAGGCCACCCCTACAGTCTTGATCTCCCTCCAACAGACTTTATGTTGCTCCCTAAACTGAAAGGTAGTTTAAAAGGACGTCGGTCTGAATCAGCACAACAAACGAAAGAGAAATGCTGGAATGGCTACATTAAATTTCTTAAAAATCGTACACGGAATTCCGGGAAAAATGGAAACGTCGTAGGAATCGTAATATTAATGCGGGAGGAGCTATTTCGAAAGGAATAAGGTTTAAAATAATATCTAGTACGAATTGTGTTTATTGAAACAGTCCGGTAACTTTTTGAACAGAAGAGGTACAGCGTCAAATGACAGGCTAAGTTAATAATAAATTAAAATGAATTTGGAAGGAGTCGTGGAATAATT
The DNA here is from genome assembly GCA_021186555.1 of Reticulitermes speratus. NCBI lineage: Eukaryota > Metazoa > Arthropoda > Insecta > Blattodea > Rhinotermitidae > Reticulitermes > Reticulitermes speratus. The sequence continues at coordinate 21,186,512 of JAJKFL010000330.1, forward strand.
GTAGGTGCCACTGAGGCATCTGCCTAGAGCAGCTGAGGTAAAAGACGAAAACTCACAGTCAGGATAGCCAGTACGTGGGTTTGAACCCGGGACCAACAAACACGACATTCAAGGTCCAAGAAAGATATAAAGTATTAGACACGTACCAAATACCTCAAAGGAAGTAATTCACAAATATTTGATCCCATGTTCCTGGTTATATTTCGCCAAAGGTAATACAGCATCACAAAGACGTACGCAAAACTACTAGCAATTCAATGAGTTGTCGTATAATCGAGTGCCACCTTCCCTTCGAACAAACAATCTTGTACAGCATGGACCACCACGTTGTATTCAACTCACGTGAATGTAATAATTCAAAACTTCCGACATTTGGGTGAGCATAAGCCGCTTTTCTTCCCGAGGGTCTCTACTCAGGCCGCTGGTTAATGGAATATTGATTCAGGTTTCGGCTAGTCCACATAGTGTATCTGCGGGGCATGTGAGTGTAAATGCAACAGTAACAGGAATGAGTTCGAATATCTATTCGAGGGGGGAGGGTTACCGGCTACAAGGGAAATGGGACACATATATCATCTCGCTGTGCAACTGGGTGGCTACTGTTCGCCACTAGGATGGGCGAACACTCACATATCCGCACCTCTTGATGCAAGAACTCAACTTATTAAGCTGTGCAGAATCCGTACTCTTATTTTCATTAAAAAACACTAGATGTGAAACTATGTCTGCATTAAACAACCATTCTCCTTCACAAGGACATACGAACATTTCACTCCGTAAATCAAAACGTCGTCGTTTAAAAATTGGTACGTTACGCCACTGTAAGCTTTAAGACCTTCAGCAGGTCTACGTTACCTGAACTTTTAAAGAAATATTAATCAAGGACAGGAATGTATATATTTTTGCAAGTCTAATTTCCTTTAAGATATAAATTTGTCGAGGTATGAATAAAATTAGTGCTGTTCATCAAATATGTATATTACTAGGACTCTAACTTGAGGTGGGCCCATAGCACGGTTAGAAAGATGAGAATACATAAAGAAACTTGTCGGAAAGCATGAAGAAAGAACCCAATGTGATGATCTGAGACTAGATGGGAGAACTCTCGTAAAATGTATCTTAAAATAATTACTGAAAACGTACAGACATACATACATGCATACATTCCATGGATCCATAAGTTGTCTAAGTGACAACTGGATGTGCAATAAGTCATAATATACAAATATATAGCTATACAGACTATAGAATTTTACATTTGAAAACTATAAACTAAAACACTATAAACGTGTTACATACCTCACTATGAACCATCTTTATACATAAAAAATTAATCTCCTGAGTAAAAGGAGTGTGTATTTAAGTATTTTCTTAATGCTACTTTAAATTGTGTCTTTTCATTCTTAAGACTTATGAGACTCAGTGGAAGTCTGTTGAAAATTCTGATACCAGCATAGAATGTACTTTTTTGAAAACAAGATAGGTTGAAATTTGGTCTGTGCAGGTGGTGCTTATTGCTGTGACTGTACTGTGTACAGATGGATTTGTTTGAAAATGTTCTTGATTGTTTAAAATAAAGTTCATTAATGAAAATATATTTTGACATGTAATAGGTAAAATCTCTAATTTTTTAAACAGACTTCTGCATGGAGTGGATTGAACTGGTACAAAGTACGATCCACAAGGGGAGTTTTGTGAATACGATGCTGAACTTCTGAGTTCCATAAAACAGGCTGGTAAATCCCACTTGGTGCAGAATAAGTCTAGTTACATGTCCTTACTCCTATGCGTTATAATCGTATAACGTGAACAATCAGACATATTTATGGAGATAGTTTTGGATATGACCGTCAATCGATGGTCTTGTTTCATGCGGTGTTCCTCCAACTTCGACTCTTTCAGACTTCTCTTATTTCAGCCATTCCCATCCGAATACTTATTGAATTCACTTCTTCTAAGGCTTCTCCTGTATTCTTCTCAGTTCCATCCGAACTACCAGATCCCCATGCCTCATCAGATCAACGGAGGTTTGTGAGGGTTGTGCATTTCCCCTGAATCTACCTTGGTGGAGGGGGGCTACATCTCGATTAGTCGAATGACTTCATCAGTCTCTGTTTCCTTACCAAATAGAAACAAATCCTGCGCTGTTATTGAAGTTCAGATTCTATTTGCCGGTGATGTTAGGCGCTGAATGCCTGAATGACATTTCATTAGAACTCTGTACCAGCTACTAACATTGTTAAGGTCCTTCCGTACTCTAACTGGTTTTGGGCTTTGGTAAGAGACGTTTTGATCTGAACTGGCTATACAGCATCGAACGGAAAGCTGGTTGCACATTCTAAATTGGAAAGGACGTAAAAAGAGGCGGTAATGGGGAGTTTTAAGGTGCTTGTCATATGCCTAAGAAGAATAGTCAAATGCCATAAAGATTTTGAAACTCTGGGCTTTCCAAATATGAAACAAAAGGACTGATTAACATGACACGAATTTCACTTAGAAGTCACAGATAACAGGACGGTCTGGGGAAAACTTACAACCGGCAGATTCATTCAGAATGTAGCCAACTTCATTAGTTACATGTAGGATATCCTGTATTTTACTCCGCTACTACTACACGGCAATGAAACGAAGAACAAGAAAGACTCTTAATGTAGCTCGGACCAGGGAGAAAAGAAATACATACAGGATTTTGATGCAGAAACCTCTAGGTGGCGGTGGGAGGCTATTGCCACGGTAAATTTTAGAGAAAAAGGTTGTGATATTAAGAGGTGGATGAAATCGGCTTACAATCGTGTCCACTGAGAAGCTTCTGATTCCATTACAATCAGCCAGTATGTCTGTCAGTCTGCCTGCCTGCCTGTCTGTCTGTCTAAATCAGTAAGGCAGTCAGAAAGTCGGTCAATAATTGGATCAGTACAGTACTGCAACGACCTTAGCTAATCTACAGGAGGAATACTGGCACAGCACAAAACAGCACCACGTTCTCGTCCATTTACAATGACTAAGTGACTTAACATCGAAAACACCAAACAAAGAACACAGAATGGCCTACCATGGGCACCATGAAATAAAACTTAAATACAGAAACGTCCAGCTAAATATGTCTGCACATAAGTTTGACTTCGCGTAATGAAAACCAACAAAAGATTACTTGATAAACCTTGAGACTTTATTATCTGCATAACTTTTACTTAATGATTTTATACATTGCTGCTTTATAAATGCTTCATAAAATATAAATATACTAATTCCACCTAGGTATATTATATACACAAGTGTAATGGGAAAGGTCTTTCTCAGTCTCATACCGCCTTTGATGTTCTTAAAAAATGATTTCGCCTCAAGAAGCCCTAAGACCGAAACTAGCTGCGATTATGTAAATAAATTATTAATTTGTAATAAAGTAACAGTTGCGTTACCGGTAATATTTCCTTTTTTATTACGTAAGCATTACTGGCCACCTATCATTATCGAAGTAAAACTGTAAAGTTCCTATTTTTGTATACAGGAATTGAAACAAATATTTGATATTAGACAAAGAGGGGTTTAAACGCATAAAATCGAACTACTGCGAGCCCATATTTGTAATGTAAGTGTCCATAACACACGCTTAGGTATAATATGTTTCGTTGCAGTGCCAGTATGTACACGAGGGCAGGCTTCATAAACTTACCGAAACGACGGAGGTCAATGCAGAGGCTCTTAAGTAACTGTGGTGTCTAGTTTCATACTTGTATACTGGAAATACATAAACCTTGTATAAGGACATTACTAGTTTTCTAACCGCAACCAATACCACAAGGTAATAATAGGAGTTGCTTCACTAATCACCAATTGTGTGTGTCCGTATTCCAGGACTGTCACGTTTGTTCATTTGGTGTAACGACCCACTAGACAGGCGACAGTTTAGGGTACTGCAATGATGAATGCCACGTTAACTGCGTCAATGGTGTTTGATTAGAGATAATGAGAGACAAATCTGTAATGACAAAGGACGAAGTACTCGTTAACCCTAAACCTACGGGCATGGAACGCTATCCCTAACATAGACAACTCTTTCAGCTTTACTACTCTTACATCTATCAACTACATACTGCTAATTCTACAACCGAAATGTAAACTTAAAGAGGGGCGAAGCAAGGGAAGACGGAGAAAGCTGTAAAATGACAATCATCATCATCTGTACTATTCGCCAAATATCAAAATGATAAAAAAGGTTATGAGATGGGCGAGGAATACAGCACAGAAGGAAAAACAGAAATGTATAGAAAATGTTTGGTGTGAAAATCCGAAGAATGAAGACCACCTGGAAACTCAAGGAGTAGATGACAATAGATAATATTAACATGAATCCTGAAGGAACAGAACCGAATTTACCTGAGTCAGACACCGATTAAATTTTCTTACAGTAATGTGTATGTGTTTCTCATCCCTCGCATGCGTGACACACGATTTGCCCATCCCGTCATTCCTGACGTGATTAGGCCATTAGTATTCGGCACTAAATACAAATTATGAACCTGCGCATTATGCCATATTCTTCAGCCTCCTGTTAGTAACTTCCTCTCAGGTGCAAATATTCTCCTGAGAATCCTATTCCCAAAAATCTATGTTCTTCCCTAAACGCAAGACATAACATTCACCACCGATTATTATGATTCAGGGCATAGTATGAGACAGAGTTCACTGGTACTGCGGCAGCAAATGGACCTCTTGTACCTTCCTGGGTGATGAATGAGTACACGCATCACCGGAAAACTGAAGAACTCAGATAAAAATCTGTCCCAACACCACTCAGTCTATCACAGATTCCACGTGAAACGTCCTGGGATTGAACCCACGATTCTGAGTGTTTCACATCCTTAGCAACAGATTCTTAGGTAACATGCAGAAAAAAATATTTTTTTCATAACAAAGCACTTTTCAATATTCCACTTAATTGAACTCTACTTCAGTATAAGGCCTTTTAGAATTTCGATACTAAAATTAGAAAATAACCATCTATAGCCGCTACTGCCATAGACAATCCTGCCATTAATTCGCTATTATATTTTATATATAGCCTATAAAACGAAATCACAGTTTCACTGCATATGAAAGTCATAAACTTGAGAAGTTCTTGAGAAACAGCCTGACAGATAATGCGGTTCTGCTCCTACAGACAAATTCGTACAGACAAAATTAAGAACAGATACCTCTCGATTGATTAATAACGACAAGTTATTTTTGGAAATCATCCGCACCTAACACATGTGTCTGTAATTATAAGAATGAAGTTATCCTAGAGAGAATAAGGACAAAATTACAGCTCTTCGCTTCTTAACAGACCGTCTGGGATGTACTGTGAATGTGAAACTGCGCTGCGAATACGGCAACCGTAAACTCACCGAAACCTTAGATGACAGACTTGCTGAAAGAGGTAAATGTTCCCATACTTTCAGGAAAAAAAAAACACTCAGCAGTTGAAACGAGGCGTCATTTCATCGCATCGTCATAGAGTTTATGACAGGAAAAGAGTTGGATCCGATATGAGGATTAGTAACGCATAATTATGTTCAAAATACACCACAAGATAGACATCATGTAGGTATAAGCGAAATTTTTGGACGAATGAACAGCGCATTGAACCAGTCTCTTTGCAAGCCATTTAGCAGTGTGAACTGGGGGGACACCCTACCGTACCATACATCATTGCAATGTGCGCTCGGTTTCTAAGGATCGCTATTTCAAAAATTATTTAGCACATCGCATCTCTGGTGCGACAGTGCCGCACTGATGTCTGTAAAGGGATTTGACCTCTATATTTCAGAATGCTTTATTTCCAACAGCAATATATCCGAATACTTGTTAAATTACTTGGAGAGTTAAATATCATGCTGAATTATTTGCTACATCCGCATTTTCTAGGAAATACATTTCAGATTAAGTTCATTTCGAAGATTTGCTCAACCAGCTAAGGCTCAGACATAACTTCAGAGATGTGCAAACTTTATTACAATTAAATTTAAAAAAATATTCTTCCATTTACTTGTACTCAAATATAAGCTGCCGACAACATTATGAATGTATTTGTAACAGCTCTGTGACACAATTTCGTTTTGGATACCTGAACATAACCATTCTTATTCATATTTATAGGCCGAAAGAGGATGGCCATTTTCACTTGAGCGAGAGACACTTCTACGAAGATTCATAGTCTATCACAAAGCGCATCTTCCTCAACACATCCACATGCCTAGAATCAAATCTGCTACCAAATCTGCTACATCACGATAACCTTTCGGTTCGGGTTTCTGAATAACACGTTTCGCAAATATATTTGCAACAGCAAAACACTCTATTTGTTCTAATAAATCGCCATAAGATCTGTTTTACTCCTGTCTTTCACAGACATCAATTCTGTCTTTTGACGTATCCACTTGTAGATTATACAGCATTCGATTCTTGATATATGTGACAAACACAGAGGCACAATTAATCCGCACCAGTTCCACCAGCCCATCACTTGAACCAAGCAATTACTGAGAGCATCATAATAATATTTCACCGATAATTAGTTCATTGTTACGTTAATTAGCAAATTCCGTACAAGCAGTACTGTATTATTACAGACACTTCTGTGATAAATTCCATAACCGATCAAAAGGGCTTCCAGGCACGTCAATCTCATTTGGCTTACTGGCCGCAGTAAGCTAAGAGACCTGAGATTGGGCTACAAAATTTAAAAAATAAATAGAAAGAAATAATACTATAAAATATTACGATATCACAAACATAAGTGTACGGTACTACGAAATGCATTCTGTGAATTTAACACATCGGCAATAGAAACAGTGGTGGCTTCATACTCACATCACTAACGCCGCATACGGACAAAAACACTATTATTCGGAATTAGACTGAAGCAGATGATAAATACAGAGCGGGAATTATGCAACACAGGAATATGTTTCAGAATGATTTAACGTCAGCAAAGCAGTGGGTCTGTTATCACAGTCCCTACAGGGAAAACACAAAGCCGGAAGTCGACGAATGTGCATGATATGCTACACTAGCTGCCTCCTTCCCCACGCTCAATCTCCCAAACCAGATTTGTCACTCTTTCAGCTTAATGAGCGCTGCAGCTTGGGCATACGGTGTTGGTCGCAGACATGGGACACCCGCAGAGAGATGCCACTGCAGGTAAACTCACGTGTCTTCTGATGAACAGATATTAGGAGTACAGGACTGTTAAAGAAACTGAGAATTGGTTAGAACTGGAACAGACAGGAAATCGGCCACTAATCTCGTAACTATATCGACGTTCGATACCGGGTCAGTCCATGTGGGGGACACAGTGGCACTGGGACACCTTTTTTCCCCGAGTACTTCGGTTTTCCCCTGTCAGTTTCATTCCACCGGTGCTCCATTACTTGAAAAAATGAAAAAAACAAACTGATCATCTTTCATCTTCATCACTGGGTTGCACAAGAAGCCTTAAAGCTGCGGTGCGTCCGTAGCTTCTGCTGCGGGCCCTTCAAAAAAAAAACTATATCGACAGTGTATGTTTACTCTTACATTATGCTTTCGTTACAATGCATCTGACGTATTTGGCTTTATGAGGTTACGACGTTTAGTAATTAATGTTTGTTTCCCTGAGTTTCCAGCAAAATTAATAATAATCATTATGACACGGTGGTGATAAGTATAATGATAAAAGTTGCTATTAATAATTGAACTCTACATGCGTCTTCCCCAATGAAATTACACGCAATGCGACGGACGTACTTGATGGAGGAGCATCCGAATCTTCTGCCAGAGTGCGCGCTCGCAAAATGTCCCACTGTATACAAACAGAAATAAGTCCTTGAATAATATGGCAAAGTAAAAGTATATGGAGATAAATGAACATTACTGTCTTGAAAATTTTAAAGCGCACATAATTCTAGGTATGCTTCTTACAATTTAAATCAGATTTTTTTGTTATGGTCTCTGATCTTTAAAAGTAACTACCAAGGTACAAAAGAACCATTATTTTACACTTTAATGTATATGAAAGCCAAACATGTGTGGTCTCTCGTACTAATAAAAGAACACAGGGGGTGTCTAGAAAGAGTAAGTACAACAAGAAAATATTTGGATCTAGGACAGAACAAAGAAGAGATTCATGAAAACTACACAATGAAAATCTTACAGTATTTATCGCACATATTAAGCAAATTTAAGACAAGATAAGATGTACGGAACTTGTAGCAGGGATTGGGGGGATCACGAATGCGTATCAGTCCAAAACAATGCTCAGAGTACCTGAAGAAAACAGACCAGGTAAGAGAGCCAGACGTTGAAGTTTAAAAATAGAAACATGTGATGCCAAACAGACTTGGTGATGGGCGTGGTGGAGTGAATTAAAACTTCTCAGAGTAGTCTCTTATGGCGGGATGTTATAAATCTCTGCTTTCTGTCTTTCATTTTCCATTTACGTTTCGTTTTTACAGCTACATTATGTTTCCTCTCACACATCACACATTTACATAAGTCCTACAATTCACTGTCGTGTTCTCTCATTACCTGCCTTTCCCCCAAGTCTCGACCATCCCCTCTTTCATATTATATACGTCGCGCTCTCTCCTCTAACCTAACACAGACAATTTTTGTTTTAGTCTATGTAGTCTTACAGACTATTTCATGCTTCTTTCTCCCTTTCACTTCCTTCTCACTGCCTCTTGTCTCTGCACTTCTCATTAAATAAGCCAGTGCCTGCTGTGACAGATGGACAGACAAGCGGAACAAAAAAATATCGAAATAGAAGAAAACAGCTGTGAGTGTGAACTCGGCTACAAACAGTTTCAGTATAGCTGAGCGGTCTAGCAGTTCTGCCAAAACTCTCCTGATATCATAGCTCAGTGAGTTGAAACAAGGCGATGGGGTGAGGTCCATTGAGGGAGTGGTGATCTCTGAACGTGGATGGCTTTCGGTAAGGGAGGCAGGAAGGATACTGAGAGGCCTAAACCTTGTTCAAGAGCGATGACAAACTGCTTGAGTTTCTAGCTCGTATTTGTTTGTTCTTGATCGAAAAAGAAAATAAAATGTCTCTATTTTCTAGTTGTAGTATAAGATGCCAGACTTTTGTGGTCGAAGGATACAGTGTTAGCCGAGAACGTCAGTGTTATATACAATGGATGTGAAGCTCTTTGGCAAATTGACCCAGCGCGTGTAAGAGGGAAAGAGCAATAAAAGCATTCAAGCACCACGGAGAATATTTTGAAAGGTACAACCCAGTACACCAAGAACTAGAGACCTTAAGGCGTTTCACTTCATTCAGTAACAGGGGCGCACCCAAGGGGGGAGGGGGTTGCAAGCTTCAGCCCCCCAAATCCAAATTAAAAAAAAAAAAAAACATTTTGTAGACACGATAATATTAAACGCTTTACGTCACGTACACTCTGGCCGAAATCAGCCACTGAAAACGGCTGATGACTAGGACGTTAGAATTTTGTAAAGTATAATAAAAGACAGGAAGTCTTAGATGAAATAAAAAACAAGACAATTAGATACTGTGACCTAAATTACATGAGTGGGTAACGGAACATGTAGTTATATTTCTATGTATACAAATGCAGTTGCAAACAGTGTTATGTTACAGCTGCACTTACGACACGATTTTTATAACACAAATGTTAAAATCAAACATAAATTATAATTACATAGCTTCAGAGTCAGACCCGCCCTCCACCAGTGAACAATTCTGGGTGCGCACCTGTTCAACACAGCCATTTATACTGAAAAGCCTACTGAAATGCGAAAGTTACTGACATGTAGAGACAGAAAAGCTGCTGAAAAATGGTTTGAGAATTCCCTGTTATGCGAATTTATGTATTTACGCTTTATTATCTGTATCTCCTAGTGTCATGTCATACATACGTAACACCAACTTCATTTATTTACCTTATATATATATATATATTATATGTTAACAGGAGATGAAACAATTGCATAATGAGGAGATTCATGATTTTTACTCCTGACCTAACATTACTCAGATAATAATATCAGGGAAGATGCCACGGACATGAACATGAACATGAACAGGTTTGTGGTGGAGAAACATGAAGTGACCACTTGGATGACCCAGGCTTATGAATATGATAATTCTGATACAGGTTATAGGCCCTGTAACAATGCATCTCCAACAAACAGTTCATTAATACTGATCAGAAAGTCACTGTGTAATGATGACATTACAATACAACAACTCAACAACACAGAGTCGAATAATTTGATGAGAGTCAGTAGTTATTCGGGAAATGATATGGAAATAGGTCGCGACATATTGTAAAATACTATCCCATCATTTGACTGGAGGGACTGAGGAAAATAAAAGAAGCCGCCGGTCAGGGCAGTGGTACACTGGCCGGAAGCTTTGTTATTTCAGCCGACTTGCTCAGTGCCATTCAATCGATACTAATGTCACCAGGGGAACGATTATTGTGTACACTGACTCTAGCACTTTGCGTCTGATAAAGGTTTTAGCATGGTGCGATTCATTAAATAAAGTTAATCTAGACTAGATCAAAGAATTAGCTGACAGGAACTGGATTGTTTGTGGCGATAGCAGTTGAATCGTGAGCCTACTGGATGGGAAGTTTAGTCCATACTGTCCCCAGCCCGTGGTTCAACTGAAGAAAATGTCTTGTCCCTGACTGGAATAGAACCACGATTGCTCGGTTGTCTAGCCCGTGGCCTTGTCACTATACCGACTGTTACTATGGCTCCAATGCTTCCAGCCGGTTACGGCACAAACTGATCGTAAATCTAGTTCTCTGTATGAAGGAATGTCTAGGCGTAGTTTACTTTGTACCCGAGATTCCAACCCCATCGCTTTGAATTCCCACACAAAAATGTCTCATAACACAAGCCAACAATATTCTGCTATCCATTCTACTGCCACGCCCTCGTGTTTACAGAATAACGACGCATGAGGGAATAAAATCAGCAGACCTTTTCAACCGCAAGTAGTTTAAAAATAGCCATTTTTATGATTCAAGCGGGAAAAAACCCACCACAATGTTTTCCCACTCAAATCTAATGTTTTCTTTTCGTATCTTTTTATTTTATTTCATGCATGCCCATTTTCTTGAGTCTCCGTGCCTGATATCTTTACATTCTCAAAATTTTGCCAACTTCTGCTCCTGGGTTCCTTTACAACGTAACAAAAACGTTTAGATAAAGAAACATTATTTCACCGTTAGAAACAAGAAGAAGAAGACTCTTTTCACCAGCAAACTGGACTTAAATTTAAGGAAGAAACTAGTAAAGTGCTATATTTGGAGCATAGCTTTGTATGGTGCTGAAACGTGGACACTTCTGAAAGCAGATCAGAAGTATCTGGAAAGTTTTGAAATGTGGTGCTGGAGAAGATCAGTTGGACCGATCGTGTGAGAAATGAAGAAGTTTTACACTGAGTCAAGGAGGAGAGGAATATCCTACATACAATAAAAAGAAGAAAGGCTAACTGGATTGGTCACATCTTGCGTAGAAACTGCCTTCTGAAACACGTGATTGAAGGAAAGTTAGAAGGAAGGATAGAAATGACGGGAAGACGAGGGAGAAGACGCAAGCAGCTGCTGGATGACCTTAAGGAAAAGATAAGATACTGGAAATTGAAAGAGGAAGCACTAGATAGCACCCTGTGGAGAACTCACTTTGGAAGAGGCTACGGACCTGTCGTAAGACAGACTACAGAATGAATGAAAGAGAAACAAACCAGAACTCTCATATCTAAATCAACACAAGCAATAAAATGGACACTATAATTTGCAACACAATTACTCTGTGCAATGTAAGGCATTATGTAGCTTTATCTGTTCTTCCTAGACACAACGGACGATACAGTACAAGAATCGTCATTTTGAAGGTTCTCCAGGTGGTTTTGTGAGTATTAAAGTCTTCTGGCATGTTACGCCCTCATATCTGATTAGTATTTGCCTACGTTTCGAACGCCCGTGATGCCTTCATCTTCAGTGTCAAGTAATCCTCGAAAAGGTCGTGCCATGGCTCAGGCGGTTAGTCGCCGGCCTCTCACTGCGGAGGCCCGGGTTCGATCCCGAGTCAGTCCATGTGGGTTTGTGGTGGACAAAGTGGCACTGGGACAGGTTTTTCTCCGAGTTGTCGGTTTTCCCCTGTCAATTTCATTCCACTGGTGCTCCATTAATTGTAAAACATGGTAAAAAAAACTGCTCATCTTCATCTTCATCATAGGGTTGCACAAAAAGCCTTAAGGCTGTGGTGCGTCCGTAGCATCTGCTGCGGGGTCCTTCACCACGTAAAAAAAATCCTCGAAAAGTGAGTCATCCTTCCTTCTGACCGCGGATGACCACAACGCGGGCCCTGCTTAAATGCAACCGGCCGCCAGCTGCTTCAGGAAAGGCGCCAAACTTTGTGGTAAGAGACCACCCCAATTAACCGTACGCGTCCTCTGCGGCAGCTTCCCTGCCCAGGCACTGACAATAACGTGTCAAAGCCGCACCGACCGAAGTGTCGGAATTGATTCCTCAGGCCCCCTCGGCCTCGTTTGCGCGCCTTCGCCACGCTCGCTCCCAAACGCCTCTGTTCCGTCGCCAGCACTGTTTCTCTATATCTGGCCTCGGCTACGGCCCACCACACGCTGCTAGGGCCCTCCCCGCAGCCTTAGACCAAGACATAGCCGACTCTCGTCACCGGTGGCAAATTAAAAAAAAAACTTTTCCATCAAAATTCTTTTCGGAAGATTTTTGAAAGACAATTTTTTGAAATTTGAACTATCATCATATTCTTAACTAAACTTTTACAGCAATCCTTTGTCTGTTTTAAAATTTGATACTTCATAATCACAAAGAATAAACATAGTTGTTAGTATTTGAATGGTAAAGATTCTGAGATCACCGATTACAGCTAGAAGGCAAAGCTATGTCGCGAAATTTGACGTTCTGTCAAAAAAACGACTACGTAATTATTTGTAACAAAGGTCTGTGTGAGAGCATGTGGGAAATGTAAGTACATGTTACGCTTCTTGAAATAAAAACCCATTATAGTCATATTGAAGCGGAAAACACTTCCACGAGCGCTCTGCCTCAATTACAAATATTGAATACTGAATGAATGTAGCACGACGTGTGTGACCTTTTACTGGTGTCTGGGATTGAAATATTTTTCGCCGCCATTTAACTTCATGTGTCTTGGGAAAATGCAAAACGTTAGCCCCATATTATTAGGTTATGTAGTAAATTATTATGCAATTTATGTTATCATCTAACGAAACAACATGTCAACATTTGGACGTGCATGTCACGCCTGTTCGTTTTGTTATATGTTTCTTTATACAAACCAAGCCAGTGAGCCGGTCCCTCACTGCCGCAAATGCACAAAGACCTCGTAACCTCGGAAAGAGGAGGCCCAAGCCCATATAGGGTTGTCGAGCCATGGTTAAACCAAACTTAAATGTGTATGTCGACGGAGAAAATATAGTAGTATACTAAATATTATCTGAGATAGATTTAGTAACAGTGGACTGTTATGTAGATTATGTAACCACATCAGTTCGTGGCTACAGAGATATCCTCACATATGAAAGGGGTGACTCACAAATCATAATCTAAATGCTTATTCATTGCAGCAGAATGCTTGTCTTGCAGTGCGAGTATTACAATCTTTACGTTTACTTCACCCCGTCAACTTATATGCCACTTTCTATTAGATGTAGCTCTTCATACAACTAGTAATGCATGCAGGTAAAATGTTGGTAGAAGTTAATAATATACATAGAAAACTCTTCATATAGATTTATAATGTCTGTGTCGTCTGCAATGCAACGCATGCCAATTAAGTCATTTCAGTGTTAAATAATGAGGGCCGTTCAAGATGGAAATAATCTTAAGGAGATACAGAAACATTTACTTTTAATCAATACTGTATACCAATCAAGGTTGCGGATCTTTTAGAGAATTTTGATAGAATTGCTTGAGATTTCCCATGAGCGCCACATCTGTTTTGTTATGGATTGAATTTTTTTGTTTCCCATCTGTACGGATTACAATGACATTATCTTAATATCAGCGAGAAGCAAGACAAGCTTTGAATTTGAGGAAGGTATCAACTGCCAAGGCCGGTCCCAGTGGCCGCGCGGTCTAAGGCGTGCGTCTACGGCCGCTCGCTTGCTGGGATTGTGGGTTCCCATCCCGCCTGGGGCATGGATGTCTGTCTCTTGTGAGTGTTGTGTGTTGTCAGGTTGAGGTCTCTGCGACGGGCTGATCACTCGTCCAGAGGAGTCCTACCGAGTGTGGTGTGTCTAAAGTGTGTGATCGCGAAACCTCGATAATGAGGAGGCCTAGGCTCCCAAGGGGCTGTCGAGCCATTAAAAAAATCAACTAACAAGACTACGATTACATAGCTTCGGTGGCAGGATAATGATTATGGGTACGCAGCATCAGAGAAATGATACTGACAGGGCGAAAAGAAACTCGCCCGAGACAAACATGTCCCATTGCCACTCCGCCCACCACAAATGGCACATGGACTGGCATTGGATCGAGACCGAGACAGTTCAATGAGAGGCCGACTGCTAAACGCTTGAGCTGTGGTACGGCCGTCTTAACATCGGCTCTAGGCATACACAACAAAAGAACAGGCCTTATGTGATTCGTGTCGGGGTTATTACATATGCATTATACATGCAAAGAGATTAAATTTGAAATGAAACGGATACGTATGTAAAGGTAAAGCAATCCCATTACAGGCCTGGACAGGCCTTTAGGGTTCCAGGAGGTTGAGGCTCCCAGATTTCTAGACAATCGGCACATGAAGGTGGTAAGGTAGTCAACCCTACGCACCGGCCGCCTTTACCCCCAGGAAATACTCCTGGTACTCATTTCTGTTAGAGGCTGAGTCGACCCCAGGGCCATAGTGCGACCGAAAGGATTATGTCAATGATGACACCATAGGGAATCGAACCCGCGACCTTCCGGCTTGTAGAGCAGTGCCTCAACCAACTGCGCCACTGCGTGCTTCTCGGACACGTATGCACAGTAACATAATACCAGAAATTTCGGCATTAATACAGATTTCATAGGCCTGGCAGAAATCCTGATCATTTATTAACCGTTTATTTTGACACAATCGGACATTCTTGGTAACAAACTGCTTTGGGCAGAATTAATGAGAGTAGGTTTCGTAATCTTTCACCTTAAGCTGAAAAAATTAAGTAACACTTGAGACTATTCTAAAACATCACTCTGTGCAGATTTAACACAATTATGCAACACACACGTGGTTTAGCGGATTGCAACGTACTAATATGCGACGTTTCGTGTTTCTTGGTTAGGGGAATGTAGCAAAATTATTAACTTCAAATTAGACAACAGTGTTAAACACTTGAACATACTCATTACTGGCCTAACCAACTGCGCAATGATAATAATTAGTAACGCACTATCACAGCACACGATCGGTAGGTGTTCTTCAGTAATTTACATGAAGATTTATACCGTGTTTCGTTCCTCGAACCATCATCAGGAAACACGTGTGATATCACATGTAGACCTAATACAATATTTCTGAAGGTTTTAACATAATATAAAAATGATAAAAACAAACACAAGAAACAAATATCAAAAACGGGAGAGTACGCAGCTAAAATAATACTGCTTTACACAGGGATGAACCATTATAAACTTAGTGAAATTGTATAAAATTTACTTAAACACCCTAAAACTATTATGATGTATTTTGGTACAATTTTAATACGCGTGTTACTTGTGCGTCATTACTATCTAATCACGCGTTGTATTGTGTGGAAAATTCTACTGATGACGTTCCACACATGGCGTGCTATTCAAAATTCTAAAAAGCCGTAACTCATGTTGCCTTTTTCCAAGGAAATGTCAGAAATATGTGGCAGCTTTCGTAATGCGAGCATTCAAGTTGATGGATGATTCACTTCCCTTGAAATTGTAATCTCCCTGATGATGGTTCAGTCAGAACCGAAACATGTTGACTGATATAAATAATATGATATAAAATAACAGGTACCTACATTTACCCGATTAAGTGTACTGTGTTTGTGGCAAATAAACACTGAATTGCAAATACACAGAATATGCAACATTGCCACACTGCCATAGTTTAACTCTTCATCGTAGAGAATACTAAGACTAGTCTTGGCCGTGCCATGGCTCAGGCGGTTAGTCGCCGGCCTCTCACCGCGGAGGCCCGGGTTCGATCCCGGGTCAGTCCATGTGAGATTTGTGGTGGACAAAGTGGCACTGGGACAGGGTTTTCTCCGAGTTGTCGGTTTTCCCCTGATAATTTCATTCCACTGGTGCTCCATTAATTGTAAAACTTGGTTAAAGAAACTGCTCATCTTCATCACAGGGTTTGCACAAGAAGCCTTAAGGTTGCGGTGCGTCTGTAGCATCTGCTGCGGGACCCTTCACCACGCAAAAGAAGACTAGTCTTCTGGATAAACATATACCAGACTACACGGTGTCACATTTAAAAATATCGCAGTCGTTATGTCAAATATCGTTGTCACCAGAATCATCAAGTGGACAGTAAATGTAAAACTCCATTACCAGCTCTGTGCAAGTCTGTGCTTGTCTTCTGTTTTGTGTCGCACAGCCGTTTGTAGCCTACATTTCGTGCTAGTCACTTTACACAGTCCGGTTATTGCTTTAACAGAAGCGTTTAATGTAACATATACATTAACACGTGTTACACTTCATTAACATGTAGTGCTACAGAGGAAAGTAAATACACTCCATCACATTAAAAAGAGAAAGTGGGGTAAACCTGTTATTGTCTCTGGCCAGTGCAGTGAAACGAAATGATGACATCAGCGTCTCGTTTGTTATGCTTGGTCAAATGATCATCTGACGTATATGGACCACATAACTCACATCATGCAATCCTGCTGAGTACACTGGAGCAGAATGAAATACGCATAGTAAATACATTCCGAGTGCATTACTCTAACAAAGAGCAAAAGGTTCTGTGAATCTTCTTCAATTTATGGTATAAGCACTGTAAGCCTGTTCCGACCTCACATAATCATCACAAATTTTCTATGGTCCTCTTCGGTCTCAGCGCCCTTTCGTTTTTCTACTGTGTAATCTGTTGCGATATTTTTTCATCAGTTTTTCTATCCAAATTATAACATAATAAATTCTTGCTAATAGTGACTGAGTCAGTCAATGAGAGAAGGGCTTTTCGGATTTCATTTGATAGCCACCTGCTTTCTCCGCCTGCTCTCTCAGATTCATTTAAGCCACCTGCTTTCTCCGCCCTGCTCTCTCGGATTCATTTAAGCCACCTGCTTTCTCCGCCCTGCTCTCTCGGATTCATTTAAGCCACCTGCTTTCTCCGCCCTGCTCTCTCGGATTCATTTAAGCCACCTGCTTTCTCCGCCCTGCTCTCTCGGATTCATTTAAGCCACCTGCTTTCTCCGCCCTGTCTCTCTCGGATTCATTTAAGCCACCTGCTTTCTCCGCCCTGCTCTCTCGGATTCATTTACAGCCACCTGCTTTCTCCGCCCTGCTCTCTCGATTCATTTAACCACCTGCTTTCTCCGCCCTGCCTCTCATCATAAGCCGCGTTTTCGCCCGCCGAAATTTCCTCTTATATGCGATGGATTTTTAATGCAACAACTATACAAAATCGATTTTTGATTGATGATACAATATCCCATTTCCTTTTGTGAGAATAACAAAAAAACAGTAAATTTTTTATTATTCTTTTCAACTTCGATGTCAAAAATAGTACTGAAGGTAATAGAGGCATACACAAAGCGCAGGATAATGGATCGCATATCACGAACGCAGATACATGTATAGTAGTGAATGGAAGCGTATGATGTACTACCTGACAAATTCTAAAAAAAAAAAAAAAAATACAAATTGGAAGAGATTTATGACCTGAAGAAAGGGAGCCATGCGACGGGAAGTATTGCCTATTTTTACTTGTTCAGACTTCAACTAAATCTTTATAAAGAAAAGATAACTCAGAAGTGGTTTACAATGAATGTAATACTCTTTATAAAATATTTACAAGCCGACTCTTTTAAAGTAAAACACACAGGATAAAGTTACTCATAAGCTACACAAAAATCAACTCGATATATAGAGGAAAGCACAAATAATATACATTACAAACAATTTGTTGTTTCTACAACTTTGTTACTATGCCACCTTCAGACCATTAATGATATTAAGATATATGCTCCAGTGGTTGTGACTGCAGGATGTACACGAAAGAAGCAACCATATATCGTACGGCGGTCGCATCAGCACAGAGGGTCTGAATACAACTACATATGGGGAACTCAACCTTATAAGAACCCAATCATACGACATCAACTTCCGTAAACTCAATCTTTTGGTCTTTTGAGATCTACATTTTTGTAACAACTAATGGCCTGATGATGACCGGTATGTTGAACCATGTTGTTAATGTGATACTGTAATTAGTTAAACATTAATAAAGTTATCAGAATGGTAATAATAACCATTATATGTTACATTTGGGGAAGTAGGGCCTAACGTCTATGTTGTCTTCATGCAATCTGCTGTATATTCACTTCTTATAAGTTACTACTGTTTCAACGTAAACTACCCGAAACCGTATCCACTACACATTCTTCACGAATTGCAGGTTCTGAGAAAGGCCAAGCGGAGCTCAGTGACGAGCGTCGCATGGGATCTTTGTTTTTGGGGATGGATGCAGAAGGGGTGATTTCGGTAGACATCATACCGCATGTGGAAACCATTAACTCATATTTGCACATTCAAAGTCTTAGAACCTTGCAGAAGCGTTGTAGGAGAGTTAGACCTCACCAAAATGTTGCTGAGATCCCCCTTCAACACAACGCACGACCACACCCATGTTTCAAAAGGCAGGCAGTAATCACAAGCCTCACATGGGCTGTTCTTCCCCACCCACCATAAAGCAAGAAC
Source organism: Reticulitermes speratus (assembly GCA_021186555.1). Classification (NCBI taxonomy): domain Eukaryota; kingdom Metazoa; phylum Arthropoda; class Insecta; order Blattodea; family Rhinotermitidae; genus Reticulitermes; species Reticulitermes speratus. The sequence goes on from JAJKFL010000330.1 coordinate 21,205,471, forward strand.
TTGATCACTCAGATTCACACCTTTTTTGGAGCCCTCGAAGGTGCCGTCCGTGGGAAAAGGTTTGGGAGTGATGACGAGGTTACTGAAGAAGTGAACAAGTGGCTGCGAGTACAAAATTCGAATTGGTACAAGAAGGCGATAGATGCTGTTACTTCTCGCTGGCGCGAGGCTGTTGAAGTTTATGGATATTGTGTAGAAAAAAGGTGCGTAATACATCCATCTAGTTATCGTATGATTCATTTTAAAAAATTGTACAATAAATTACTAGCAAGAAAATATTTCGTTGCAAACCTTTACGGCCAACCTTCCTACTTTCGAAACGGAAATTTGATTTGAGGAATACATGAATGGCGTTAAATTTACAATGATCGGTATTTGTAGAAAATACAAGTTTTATTAAAATACATCACTGTGGTTGAATTTAATACAGAGCACTCGCATAACAAACAAGTGAAACACTTTTAATTTGATGCAAGCAGCAAAAATCAGTATAATGAAGTTAGAAAAGTTTAGCCAAGTTGCAAATGACATTATGTACGCTAAGAAGCATTAAAACGGCCTCAGGGTAAATCTTCCAACAAATTTTATAAAGAAACACAATTAACGCTGCACATTGTCACCCCACCCCCATCTACCATGTAGCCTAAATTTTTAATTACGAACACCAATTTAAGCATCACATATACAACAAGGGACTCCCATCCGGTTGTTACATATTTGCCACTTCAAAATCTAGTTTCTAATAACTCGTACATGAGTCTGTGAAAGTAAGGCAAACAATGTTCACTGAGGATACTGAGAAGAATGTAAGACAGCGATTACATAAAACGTTGTAATGCTGTTCGAAAGAAATTGGTCGCGACGTTTCCAGCGTCGCAATTCGTGGCTGGGTGAGTTACACCACACTGCTTCATTTGAGAATGCCATTCTGAAATCTTACACTAATGAGAGGAAATTAACACGATCTAAAAGGAGATTTCACGTTCCTCTTTTAACCCTTCGTTCCCTCCTTTAATTCACTCTCTGTCCGCCTCTCTTCATTTCTGGCGTTTTCCTTTTTCACCTTCCTCAACATTTCTTTTTTATATTTTTCTCCATTTAAATTTTCCTTTTATTCTGTTCTAACGACAAGAGATTAGGTACTTCGAACTCAAAGATGTTCAGAAACGTAATGTTTAAGTCAATGTTAAACTTCCGAGAAATAAACTACGACCAGCATCGAACTGGATACTTCCAGATTCAGACACGATCCAGTACGTCACTTCACGTCCTGTGAACTCTAGGGGCAGGAGGGCATGCCACCCTGTCCTTGCGCCTCAAATATCTCAACGCATTCGCTGTTCTTCGAGGAACTCATTAATCATTCGCGGCTGAATGGACGAAGTGGGACAAACACTAGGACCTTCGCAGTCCTCGCTGCTTACTTGAAAGTAAGGAGTAAATGGGCCTCACAAACCCGAACAGTTATAGTAAGGATTCTAGGTTTGAACAATCCCTAGGCAAAGGGCGCTGAAGGAGAAGGAGTAAGAAATGTGAGAACTGAAAGCGGGATTGCAGAAAAAAGAATTAAAAAGAAAAAAAAAACAGGAGGAAAGAAAATTGTTGGAAGCTCACTCGGGCGAGTGAGCAGTTTTTCAACAGTTTTCTTTTTATTTCCATATTCTAGAGAGTGGTATTAGTTCTCTGAGAGGTGAATTCCTACTGGAAAAAAGAAACCCTACGTTTTAGGAAATTATCGTAGGAGAGGCACGACTGTAAATTGTAAAAAGAATAAAACATATGTAAAGTTTGGTCCATGGCTTCTAAATGTAGCTACAGCAGATCGAGAAATGCGAATTTACGTTGATATGTACAACCACCTTCTACTTCTCAAATTTAACTGCTCTATTACTGCTTCAGCTTGAAATATGTAACATGCCTTAGCATCAAGATCAAAGTTTTCTGGAGAATTACGTCGTGTCGATATAGCGTAACGCTCAAGAAGTCTTTTTGTGTCACTGGCACCGCTGTGAAAAGTTCTGATGTCGCATACAGCAATTTACCTCTACATTTTAAATGCATATTGTATGCGAAGTCCAAAATATTTTTAAACTTTCGAAAGATTGGTAGAAGTATATCTGATTAGTGCAACCACAATTCCTTACAAAAAGGGTTTGCAGTAATATGCATGACGTTTCATGCAACAAATGCAACGATATGAGTAACCGTTGAAGTTACATAATAAGCTGCACAGATTGGTCCTTCTTAATCAGTTTCTAGAAAGAAGATAGCCTATGAAGTATAATCTATTAACGTAGTAATTAAACTGTTAATTGTGCCTACTCTAATTCTAATGCCTTTATATACAGAATATTAGTTAAATCCTAAATCATACACACACAAAATAGGCCCCACATGTGTTACTATGCGTTCTGGGCACAAAGTGACAACACGAAGGAGAAATGGTTATTTGTCCGTTTCTATATACATGTTTTATCTCAGAAAATCCCGAAATATTTCCCACATATTTTTCTAGATAGGGTCTAATACAAATGCTCTCCTGCAAATGTAATTTTCATTGAAATGAATCCAATATAAAAATTACATTACATGAGGCTAAGCTTAATTTTGTCGGTTTAAAAAAAAAATTCGTTGTACGAAAGATTGTAATGTTATATAAAACTGGGCTAACAATTTCATTAAAGTCGAAAAAACGTAGATTCAAAAGGAAGAAACCGTAATTCTCCCTGTTGTTTTTCATGACTGTAAAACTGATTTATAGTTCTAAGGTAAGGTAAGAACACAGAATGAGAATATTCGAAAACGAGGTACTGTGAGCAATATTTGAACCAAACAACGTAACACAAAGCTGGAGAAATTTACATAACGTAGAACTTCGTACATGTAATATTTAGCAAAACTTTTACAACCAGCAGATGAGCGGGATTGTGAAGATGAGTAAAATTGTATTGCAATAACCTGAAGGGAACACACCCACAAGTAGAAATGAGGATAATATTAAATACGACTTAAAAGTAGGGTACGTATGATGATTTGGATGGAATTCATCTGGCTCACGACAGGGTCCATTTGCTGTACCTTGTGAACAAGATAACAAATTTACAACAAAGTTATAAACCTCCTGGGCGAAATTTAGCTCGGCAGGTAGCAGCAGTACCTTCCACTAAGTTACTGCATTCGAAACTTTTACACATACTAAATGTTTAACGAAATACGCTGCAAAGTAGTCCGCGCCTCTATTGAGAAATTAGCTTAGCAATAAAGATTTACGTAAGTTAATTTTAAGGCCAGCAAAGACGGATGTAGAAAATATATGCTCTACATGGCGACGTTATATCGCGCTGACAAACTACTACAATATTTCACGCTGGTCGTCTGTTCCATTTGTTCTTACACAAATATCACTCCGCCCACACTTGTTGCTCTGTGCATTCTTATGACGCATGAAAAGCATGTGGCCTACACAGCACCAGCGCTTACGTGTTCAAATATTAGGTCTGGATCTGAACTCAGATGCAGGACTCGACAGTGCGAATTGTATATACGGACGAACTGCACTTTGATGGAGGCTGCACACTCACACGTAACGGAGCCTTCACGGCCTACGTTGTTTTGCTAGAATTATTGTTTGTATCTTCAAGATAAACGTTCAGATAAGACAGTGTCCCCGTTACATTAACAAATGAAATATATTCGTAACAGCAGAAAAAAAGTAAAAAAGCAAAGAATTGGTCATGACGTCACTCCCGGGCTGACATTTGAACCCAGGGCAACCGAACTAACAAGCAGTAAGGCTAACCAATGAATGGCCTCATACCTTACACTCAGAACTGTCAATACAATATTTTTCTTATCAACTGGGCCTTCAACGTTTCTCATTATTAACTTCATGGTGTAAAGTCATTCCTGGGAACCTGATAGATCAGATATCCAAGAAATTCCCCGCGTTCTGTCAAACCGTAAGGTTCACTCACGCTTTTTACCATGTTGCTTCCAACAACTGCACAAGAGTTAGACACAAAAGTATACAATCATATGGCAAGTCTCCTACATGCTCATCTCAACCCAAATTAAGGGTTCGAAACATGTAGGACAGTGGAATTGCACAATTAATGTGATTGAATTGTACATTTGTCGGACTGTGAATATAAAGTTAAAATGTACTGTATGAATAATATTAAAAAAACATTTCCTTTCATAGTTTTCGAATCATGACATCAAATTTACAACAATCGCAGAAGAGGAAGAAACTGTCAATGTTGGTAACAATGCGGTGTCAACGTGAATTTGAAAGGGACAGGCGTGACCAATGGCAGGCAGCAAGTTAATTCCCGCGGTTTCCTACTCTGGCCGCCAGATGAAATATGACAGTGTACAATCGCGTCGCTTCAAAAGTTACGATATTCTGTGACCCAAAAGCGTTCTTCACGTTTAAATATCTGCGGACTTCGGGACTAATAGGAACGAGAGTTCATCCCCTTATAACTTACACCTACAATTCTGGACTAAAATTCGGAATGCAAAATTTGTAAACTTTATTTCCTACCACGTGGGATAAAGTTGTGTGATGTGTTTGACAATCTGCAATTTAAATGTAACTGAACTGTGACTACGGCAATGGAGAGCAAAACCAAAACACATACCAATTAAGGTGAATAATAAAGTTGTGTGATGTGTTTGACCATCTGCAATTTAAATGTAACTGAACTGTGACTACGGCAATGGAGAGCAAAACCAAAACACATACCAATTAAGGTGAATAATAAAGTTGTGTGATGTGTTTGACCATCTGCAATTTAAATGTAACTGAACTGTGACTACGGTAATGGAGAGCAAAACCAAAACACATACCAATTAAGGTGAATAATAAAGTTGTGTGATGTGTTTGACAATCTGCAATTTAAAAGTAACTGAACTGTGACTAAGGCAATGGAGAGCAAAACCAAAACACATACCAATTAAGGTGAATAATAAAGTTGTGTGATGTGTTTGACAATCTGCAATTTAAATGTAACTGAACTGTGACTACGGCAATGGAGAGCAAAACCAAAACACATACCAATTAAGGTGAATAATAAAGTTGTGTGATGTGTTTGACCATCTGCAATTTAAATGTAACTGAACTGTGACTACGGTAATGGAGAGCAAAACCAAAACACATACCAATTAAGGTGAATAATAAAGTTGTGTGATGTGTTTGACAATCTGCAATTTAAAAGTAACTGAACTGTGACTAAGGCAATGGAGAGCAAAACCAAAACACATACCAATTAAGGTGAATAATAAAGTTGTGTGATGTGTTTGACAATCTGCAATTTAAATGTAACTGAATTGTGACTAAGGCAATGGAGAGCAAAACCAAAACACATACCAATTAAGGTGAATAATAAAGTTGTGTGATGTGTTTGACAATCTGCAATTTAAATGTAACTGAATTGTGACTAAGGCAATGGAGAGCAAAACCAAAACACATACCAATTAAGGTGAATAATATAACCATAACAGTTCGGAATTCTTTCCTTTCTGCTTCTCGTCAGAATGAATTTCCTCGCATGAGATCAGCATAAACCAGCGGTTAACAAACGTCCAGGCGCATTTTTCTGAAACGATAATGAGAAAAGAGCCATTATCTATTACAGACACACAGCTAATTTTTCGTAATGATTAATTTATGGGGGTCAAATTAAATGTTGCTAATATATAATATACTATTAATAGGTTCCAGTGGGAGACACCTATTCACACTGAACATGAAATAACTTCCTTTATCTTCAACACTAACCGTTACGAGTTCCGTGGCTCTTCCCATTCCTTCCTACATCTGATCTGTGTTACATTACAATGCTAACTGACATCTGTATCCACCAGACAGCACAGCTGCAAAAACAAAACGGCCATCTGTGTAAGTAGGAACCGGAATAGCTCAATATTTACAGTAATTAGGCTAAGGACCTGGATGACACAGAAATCGATGTTCGATTCCCTTCAAGGGCGAGATTCTTCTCTTCCTCACAGCGTCTAGACCGGATGTGAAGACTCCTACTCGATGGCTACTCGGGACTCTTCCTCCGGGGGAAAATACGGTTGAGGCAAGAAACCTAACACCTCTATGCAGTGCCATGATTAAGAATGCGTGGAGCAAAACATTGCTTGCTGCTTAGTTAAGCACATGAGTGACTTTATTTTCATCTGCGTAAGTTCCCATTTCCATTTCACGTTACTAACACCGTGCATCTTCACTAATTAAACAACTTTCAAACCAACTGATGCACTATTAAAACCACCTTTATTGTAGCTTTTGTAAATATATACCCCTACATATGTTTCGATCCTCAGATCATCGTCAGATGATGATCTGAGGATCGAAACATATGTAGGGGTATATATTTACAAAAGCTACAATAAAGGTGGTTTTAATAGTGCATCAGTTGGTGTGAAAATTGTTTAATTCCCATCTCCATGTTGTCCTAGGATATAACACACAGAAAGTTATAAATCGTATCCCGTTATCAGTTTGGCTTATGAGATCATCATTCTGTCTGTGTGTATCTATGCATGTACCCACATATCAACTTTTGAACCAATTGCCATTTTCGCGAAACTTTTTATGAACATTATGCCACTGGAGGCCACCACCGGCTGTAAGCCTATTATCAGTAATAACAACATGGCGGACATGCCAATTCCTGAGGGCGAGATCGACAATAGCGACGTTTACTGTTAGATTCAGAATGATGTTTGGTAATAGGTCTTGCAAAAAGGTACAAGTATTTTAAGGTGATACTTTCACCGAAAGTACAGTAACAACGTGGCAGCCTTGCGAAAATTTTCTTTAGTTTTAAACTTTATCTCGATCTGACGTCACATTAATCTGGGAATATGATAATTGGTACAGCAACAGATCATGCACATGCCTGAATATTATATATATACACGTATGAAAGGGTGTTTCTAAGTGCAGAAGTACAAAGACTGCTATAATGCTAACATTTGAGGTTATATCCCACAAACTTAAAACGTACAGAATGTGCATTAAAATAATAAATTGTTTATAAAAATAAAATATAACAGTAACAATACTGACGAACACAAGCGTAGGACTAGACATATCTCCAATATTAAAGCAACCTTTGTGACCTGCTCGGAACTCATTGTAGGCCTACGCCGACATACCTTATAACTTGACACAGGTTTTCTTACTTAAAGCCGGCAAGGAATATGTTTCTTCGCGCATCGTGATGAAACTGTTCTCAGGTCTACTTAAAATCTGGCATGTGAACACAGTTACAGTCTCCAACTGTCAGTGGTATTGCAAGCTGAGGAGGCAGGTGGGCTCTAACGAGAGCAGTTCCAAGTGGTCCTTGTGGCTTCAATTTCATTAAGAGTGTAGCAGCATTTCGTCGGAGGAAATATTGGGAGAGGCTGGGCTAATTTATGAAATGGGGAGGTGCAAAGACCCAAGATTACATGTGAAGGAAGGGGATATTTCCTCCTGCATTTCTGTTTTCCTTTCTACTCTTTCTCTACCCACCCCGCCCTCTTCCGCTACGTGGAAGATGTAGCACGCAAGTTCTGCAAGAAGTTTGTTCCCTTCAGTACTACAGTCACGGTACAGTTACTGTGAGTTCTCAGTTCCTTTCAAGAATATTTTCGATGTCAACAGAAACAGATGAAAATCGCATTATTTATTTAAAATAAACATTCAAGTGCTTGTAAAAAGATAAACTGTTTTTCTCCCAGTGACGGGAAACAACCACAAAAACGACTGATGGAAATTAACTTATAATAATTTCCCTAATTTAAAAGCATGTGCTTTATTGAAAATCTACTGACATTACACATTTAATATCCTTGATTCACATCTGGAGTTCGAAATAAGATGTGACATGGAACCATAAACATGGACACTTTGTTAAATTTATATTTAATTCTTTCACGCCCTCTACAAATGCATTTATTTGTAATTAAGGGAATGAAGGAAAGGTGACGGCGACTAACTGACTGACAGCGTGGCATGGCCTACTTAAAGGCTAAGCGTAACATGAATTTTATTAAAGAACCAGTCCGTACCGCGCAGTAAACACAGTCCGTCTCGCTTACAAAAGTCTGTCAGTTAATGCCGTACAGTGAAATAATCGCTGTTTGTTCTGAGAACCACATAAGACACAAAAATGCATTGTGTACGCAGAATGTGGCGTTTTTCAAAGCTAAACCTGACAGTGCATATGGTAATCACAAAGCTTTAAAGGGTTAATCCGTCGAAGCATGAAAGACAAAACTATTTTTTTGTAATGCTCCGGTAACAGAAAGGCATTGCTTCTTGGAAGGTTTTGAGGCTTGGCCCGTTTGTCCTTCTGATAAAAGCAGAATGAAGATAAAGATATGTGTGGACCATAGGTGGAATAATGCTAACAGTGAAAAGGCGAAGTACTAGGAGAAAAACCTGTACCACTTTTAGTGTGCCACCAAACATCTCACACGGAATGTCCCCGGGCTCTCCACGCTGAGAGGCCGGGACCTGAGCCATGGCTTGAAACACATGTTCGGCTGAATTATATTTAAAAATTTAGTTCCTACTTCACGGACAACATAGGCAATCTCCCTTACAAAAAATACCAACCAGTTAATGTTGTGTAGGGAAATAATCCCTACTTATTGTCAGAATCACATAAAAATATATACATTCTGTCGGAAAGATGCGGAGCTTTTACAAGTTAAAACAGGCACTGGTTGCAGCTACGACTGGGCTTTAAGGGGTTAAACAAGTAGCCATGCTACATGCGACGAGGAGGAGGAATGGACATACATATAACGTGGTTTTGCAAATCGTGCTGAGCTGAACAAATAAAGGACTGCCAGTAGTCTACATTTCTCATTTTGTGTTATCAGATGGACATATTTTCTTTCCTTTATAGAAGGAAAAATAAATACGTCAGACAGTTTATCTGACGGCTTTAATTGAAACACAAACGCTAGGCTGAAATACGTTTCGGCTGCCAAACCAGTGACAACTTCAGTAACCCTCCCTATACTATGTTTACGTTAAAATGTATACACATAACGAAATGTCGCCATATTTTGCGAGGCTACACTTCTGTTGTTTATGACAGGAAACACGAATACGAATCCAGAACAAACCCGTCGCTTAAACTCTAACAAGAACAAACAAAGACGGGGAATGAGGGCGGGGGTAAAAATTATGGAAACTAAAATATTCACAGTTCTGAAAACGTGGCTCACCTATGTATCAACAAAGATTTCACCCCCCCCCCCCTCCCCCAATTTCCAGAGCAGTAAATTACTGGTCAGAAAGTCATAGGCGTGTTCCCTCATGTTAGACACTAGCAGCGTTCGTGTAAAAGACTTACGCTCTTGTTATACACCAGCAGTGCTTCCCGTCCAAGCGGTACATCTCTGCTTCATAAAACAGCCAACACGAAAAGAAGAAATCGGAGTTATAAAGTTTCCATTCATGTACTGAATTTTGTAATCCTGACCCTGACTTCTTTTTGAAAAGTTGGATTCGTCGCATCTCGCGTAGGAATTGCCTTCTAAAACAGGTTACTGAGCAAAGATGAGGAAAAAGACGTAAGCAGCTACTTGATAGCCCTAAGGGAAAGATAAATATACTGGAATTTGAAAGAGGATGCTCTGGATCGCAATCTCTGGAGAACTGGCTCTGGAAGAGTCTATAGACCTTTTGCAAGACAGACTACACAGTGAATGGTACACAAACATTTTGCGCACTGAGTCTATGGGAAATGGCTAGGCTGTTTCCTTCACAGTACCATTTACAGTGTAAATTATCGTTCATGTTTCTAATAATTTATTTTGAAATATTTTCTCCACAAACGGAGACAAAGTAGTATTTGTAACAACGTTACAGAACGTTGAGAAAGTCTACAAAAAATATCTCTACAGGCTCAAAGAAATACACTTTTAAGTGTATACAATGTAATAAAGCGGAATATTTTGTCATGAAGAAAACAAACCCTAGGATTGGAATTTGATTTTCCAAGAAATCTCCTTTCGTCTCTCTGGAGAACATAATGAAGTTACATATTTGTTTACACATGCAACGCTAAACAGAACATGTCTGTCATACCGTCGACATTAAAACTGACTTACCCTCAGCATAAAGAAATAATTTGTTTAGCCTAGTGCACAAACCTCTATCTCCGTAAGACAAGATATGACTATAGTCAGCCTTTACAACCGTATAAAGATGTGTGCAATCAGGCACAGGACTATATCAGAATGTATCGCCTTGGACTTCTACGACAGCACGACTATTGAGTATTCGTGTTTTCTGAGTATTTGTTCCCCAATTGTTTCAGAAATAAGTTACTTCAAGAATCTGAGACCTTACACGCATTACTGGTACAATCTACATGTTTTTCTAAAAGGTTTTGAAGATGGTATATGACATTGTGAACCACTTGTTTCTAGGACTTTGTCCATCGTCTTTATTGTGAATAAAATATAAAATGTAAAATATAAAAATGTAAAATGTAAAAATGTAAAATATAAAATGTAAAATATAAAAATGTAAAATATAAAAATGTAAAATATAAAAATGTAAAATGTAAAAATGTAAAATGTAAAATGTAAAATGTAAATATAAAAATGTAAAATATAAAAATGTAAAATATAAAAATGTAAAATATAAAATAAATAAAATCTACGTTTCGGAAGATGGGTCTTCTTCCGAAACGTAGATTTTATATATTTTATATTTTACATTTTTATATTTTACATTTTATTCACAATAAAGACGGTGGACAAAGTCCTAGAAACAAGTGGTTCACAATACATGTTTTTCCTTTACATTTCTTAATTATTTGCATAAAACAAGTAAGACTAAGGTAATAGGACGATAGTAAATAATGAGTTGGAAGAAATGTGGAAGGAAACGGTCGTGTCACGGTTTAAGATACTACGTCGGCATTTTCTTGGATAACCACGAAACAATTATGTCGGACTTGGCTGACTACGTGTTGGTATTTGAACTCGGGACTTTCCAAATACGCGGCAGGACTGCTACTTTCCCTACGGAAAGGTTTTTCTGATTCGACATGACAACTAAACTTCTGAATGTAGAATTCAGAACCATCATGAACTGAGGTTTGGCTTAATGGACTGTGTCAAGCTGTTCAGTGCAGGTGGCCACTTCATGGGAAATCCTCGCCCCATGGTCTTTCTTCAAGATCCTATTTTGGTATTAGGCAATATCTGTCTCTGTTCTCCGACAGAGAAGTCTAACTTACAGGGTGCGTCTGTTCTAGCAATTCTTTTTAGGTACGTTACAATTCATCAAATATTTAACCAAGTACAGTCTACTAACTATAAGGACATCTGCTTTGACATTAAAGGAACAGTACCTTTTGCCCACAGAACAGATTTGTGCGTATTGTATGGTGCTCAGAATATAAACAGCGATTATTCCCCTGAACACCATTATCCAACATATAACGGGCTTCGTAATTCAGAACCGCGATTTCACTTGCCAGAACAATCTAATTTTAAACGTTACTTACAGGAATTTAGAGGAACTTCCTAGGATTAGAAAATTTAAATTTTCCATGATGTCGGTTTTCTGTTATGACCTAGTCGTACAATATCCCAAAACGGTAGTACGTGCCATCTCTAATGCTTCATATACTTCAGTGTGGTGTATTTTCTAACATACGAAGAGCTCATTAGCGAATGTTACAGTTCATTTTCCTGTAATGTCATGCATTCGTTGCTTTTCTTCTTGAAAAATAATCGTACTGGCTTTAAAATTTTCCGTTAATGAAGCTAATTATTTTATTGCCTAACTGTAATTCTGTTTTATGTATTTTTACGTGGCCCAGTCAGGTTACCTTACATTAGTGTATTCATATACAGTAACATTAATATCTAATACGCGTTTTAATGTCTGATATTTCGTATATTTCCAGTAATCTCGTTTCGCTGGTAGAGTTTACTATTGTATACATATTTGCAATTAATTATAGGCTAATTCTTCCTCATGTTCGCCAATGAAGGTTTACCAATTTGTGAACAGCATTGTAAGAATTTTTGTACTTGACGCCAGATGGATGCAGAAGAATAAAATTTAAAGTACACCGAAAAGAACGATTAAATTTCGATGTAGTCGGACATACTGTATGGTTCTTGTTTAATTCATTATAACAATTATATTAAGGTTAAGTAATTAGAAGGATTCCGCATACTAAACCATAAAAATCTGAGTATTCGTACTGCCAAAATTACTAATACACATGCAGAAAATAGAAATATTTTAATTAATATTAGGTCTACAATTTAATTGACGCTAGACTTCCCCACAATAACAGTCTCGCACACAGCAACAAAGACGTCAGAACTCATTATGTTTCGCTAAACAAATATCCCTGCCCGTACACCAGAACGCCTTCATTATTTTCTCGCTACTACGCTGTAATCTGTCTTGTGTCCAAATAGCTTGGCTCAGGTATACGTTTATAAAAATAATGGCCAAAGTTTGCTCTTCTACGTAAATGATTTTCTTCAAGATACCGAGTCGAGAATATTCCAGTCACATAAAGTAAGAGAGGAACAAGAATACTTACAGGCAGAGTGGCATATCCTTCATACTTGCATGTGTACGGCCTCATTATAGCCCTGGGGTCGACTCAGCCTCTAACAGAAAGGAGTGCGAGGAATATTTCCTGGGGGGGGGGGGGGGGGGTAAAGGCGGCCGGTGCGTAGGGCTGACAACCTTACCACCTTCATGTGCCATTGTCTAGAAATCTGGGAGCCTCAACCTCCTGGAAACTTAAGGGCCTGTCCAGGCCTGTACTGGGATTGCTTTACCTTTACCTTTACCTTAATCGCATGTGTAGGCGGTGCAATAAACCGGGGCCAACACAACAGGGGAGACCGGGGAGACAGCACGTCAATCAAAGTCTATTTCTGTCATTTCCGTCATGATTTTACATGGTTCTGGGTTTTATAAGGCATCGGTCACGTTACCCGTGTTCCTGTAACCATCTTACTTTTGTAATGGCTGAGTGCTGCCTGTATTTCCGTGTATGTCAGGAAAGTAACATAATTATAGGTGTCCTGATAATAATTCACAATTTTAAAAACCAACAAATGCACTATATTATCAACTATTGTTTAACATCCCCTACATATGTTTCGGTTCCAGTTGAAACATATGTAGGGGATATTAAACAATACTTGATAATTAGTGCATTTGTTTCTTTAAAAGTTGTGAATTATTATCAAAATGCACGGTGATATAATGTGAAAGGTCTCCTGATGTTACGCTTTCTTCAGGGAATTTAAAACTGAAATATTATCTGTCGTGTTAATTAGGGATTTGATCCATTTCAATCACAAATGTACGGAGTTACTGAATGCATACGCTCTCAACTGAATGCATTATGACCAAAGGCATTGAAAACTTAAGGACTCAATACTACCAAATTAGCTTCTTAGTTCACACTGTCACACGTATGTGGAGTGTGGAGGTCTGGCCAGTGTCCTCTACTGCAAACCATAAATTTCATTAAGGTATTGTCTAAATGTTTCCAAAAATATGTACCATACAATTAATGATTTTTAAACAGTTATTACAAAATCACTCTATAACTTGGTCAACTCGCAGTATGGTTGCAATAGTACCAACTGCAGCCAGAACTGTACATCCTGGACGACACCCACTTCTATTACTGTCTCTCTTCACGGTGCTCAACAATTTTAACACCACAACACATCCAGTATTTACCAAGTTTTACGTTGATAAATGTTGTGAAGTGGATTTTACTGCGAGTGCATAACAAGACAAACAGTGTTTTATAACGGTGGTGTTCCAGCTTACAAGGTGAACTTTCCCTGATGATGGTAGTGGCTGCCACCGAAACATGTCGGAATATAGAGTAATTTTGTAATAAGTTTTAAAATCATTAAATGTATATTTTTGGAAACTTCTAGACAATAACTTAATAATAAAATGCACGGTATAAATAACAATGTGAAAATCACGATTTTCATGTTACGACAACACACAATAATGAAACGACTTGACGCAGTTCAGCTTATGAAAGATAACAGAATTTTTATACAAAAACATTTAGACTTAAAGGTCGTTTTAAAAATAAATCTTATCTTTAGCTGTTAGGGTATTTAACGGCTTTGTTTCAAACACACAGACGGAAAAGACCACGATTTGTGAATGCTTAAAGACCTTAAGCAACACTGTCGCCTGGCGAGACACGCTAATCTCGTTGAGGGCAGACGGTAACACGACTGAGGTCAGAAATGTGGACAGAATGAAAGAAGAAGGGGAGTGGTTAACAGTTGTCATGAGATCGATCACACCCCGGGATCCAAGAGAGCACAGTGAAGGTATTAACGGATTAAAAGACTATACATATTTAACAGGAATAAATATAAAATACAACAAAGAATACCGATAAATGTTAAGAAGCGGGAACAACATCGTATCCAGCAAAGAATTTTAAACCACAGACGAAATAGGAGAGAAACTGTAAGATATTAATAATGGGGACAAATGTAAAACCGCGGTTTTAATTGAATTAAACACGATAATCCTACTGATTCTTGAGTTTAGGTGGTGGATTATCATCTAGTACCATATTAACTCTCTGCGAGAGAATACGCCCTGAGGAGTTATAATTTCGGAATAATCTCTAATTATTTAAATTTATATGAATTTACAGGTAGGTGTAAGAACCTTTACGCCCGGCTAACATAACTTCTTCATGAAATGGTGACAGGAATGTCCACATAACGTTCCGTAGGTATGTACGTAACACAGCAAGGAAAGGCCGTGCCATGGCTCAGGCGGTTAGTTGCCGGCCTCTCACTGCGTCAGTCCATGTGGGATTTATACTGGACAAAGTGGCACTGGGACAGGTTTTTCCCCGAATACTTCGGTTTTCCCCTGTCAATTTCATTCCACCGGTGCGTCATTACTTGTAAAAATGAAAAAAAAAACTGATCATCTTTCTCTTCATCTTCATCACAAGGGTTGCACAATAAGCCTTAAGGCTGCGGTGCGTCCGTATGTTCTGCTGCGGGGCCGTTGTCCAAAAAAAAAAGCGAGGAAGTCATTAGTAACTAAAACATTTATAATATAAGATTTCAGTATTAATTTATTTCTGCAAATCTTACCTTGAAATAAGTAATATAGCAAAGCAGACACTAATAATTAGTTATTTTTCCCTACGATATAAAATTTAATAATTTCTTTCTTACTGAAATCTTACCTCACAGTTAGGTAAGTACGTAACACTGTAAAGCAGACACAATATATTGACATGCTTATCTAGAATACAAAATTTTAGCCTTTGCGAATCGTACACTGAACTCAGCTTTTCCCTTTCCCCGACTCCTTTCCATGTTCCGTGACTGCAATGCTATTTTTGCGGTAGGTAAGTGAATTTCTTCCGCGCTGTGTACAAAGATTGATTCTCCTGTGCTCCTATACCTCTCAAAAGTTGTCTTTCTTTTCTTCTGGTTGAAAATATCTCAGAGTTATTTCTTTGATTTCAGCAGTTTCCTTGTTGTTCCGTGTTTTTTTAACTGATAATATCGTCTTATTCCTTGTGCCACACACATTGTTCTGTCGTTGTTCCAGTCTTTCTATTCGTAACTCTTTGAATTCTCTTCTTTCTATACTCCCAACATTCGTCGCATTTTCTTCAGTAGCGGTTGATATCTTTTGTGGCACTTTGAGAAAACATTTTCATCTAAATATCAAAATTCAAAACACATCACCAAAATCTGTGTGAAGTAGACTGTAATTTGTTCGCATATCAAAAACTACTTAACAATTTCATCATATTTATCAGCATACAACATGGTCCTAAATGTCTGACCTACTTCGATCAAACCATGCCTAATTTTGTTGAGATTCTCTAATCTGGTTTCCTTTCGATCGGTATAGTGACTGGACCATGTGACAATCTAAATGCTATGTGTTGTGTTTTATGATCAATTGTACCGACATTTCTGTGTAACAGTCAATGCAGAAGCGTAGCCACACCTAATCTGTACCTTCAGCATTATGCATGGTATTCGTCACCAACTCATATTAGACTTTAAACGTTAAATTAACAGTTAATATTTTGTAAATTCGAGAAAAATGCGCTGGCGAGTGCTTGGACATGAGAGAGAGAGAGAGACAGAGAGAAAAAATACTTTGATGGAAAATAATTACTTTTTAATTAATTGTTGTCTTCAACAAAAGTTGTTTGGTGTGATCAATACAAAGAGAATGAGACACGTAGAAGTTGTGGCCCGTAAAGATCAGAAATGCCTGCAGAATTTTATTCGAAGAACCTGAAGAGAAGAAACGACTTGACAGTCCTAATCGTGCATGGGAGAGTAACATAAAATTGGATTTAAGGGACAGCATGTAAGGATGTGGATTGGATCCAACTGGCTAAGTGTTTGGATTCTCTGGCTGGTATTTAATTAACATGTATTCAGCAATTTACATTTCAAAGGCGCTATCACAAACTGGCATGACTGGATGACAGTACCTTCTGCAGTACAGAGGATAAGGAAGGAAGCGGTCGTGGCCGATTAAGTATATTCCGGCAGTTTCCTGGACAGACTGAGGAATACCACAAATAACTTCAGTCACGACAATCGGTGTCCCGGTCAGGATACGAAATGGGGACCACCCCGGTTTAAGCCAACTTGTTTGGCTGCTTTAAATAAATTTAAAACTTCTTAATACTAATGATCATACGTTTCGTATACCAACATTCGTCGACATCTGCCAGAAGAATCAAAGAATGTAAACATTTAATTGTCTTTGGGCAAAGTGGTCTGTAGATGAACAGAAATACAAGGGAGAATAGAACACAATCTAATTGTCGGCATAACGTAGCGATATCAAGCAGGTAGTTACTAGAGAAAGACTGCATCGACCAACTTGACGAAACAGGTAGATGGGTTTAAAATGATTTTCATAGCCGCATCCAAACATATTGGATAAGGCAAGGGCAAGATCCGTATGAGCAGTAGTGCAGAACTGGGGTCTCCAGTGCCTTCTAACTTCCTTCCATGCATCACGTGTGTAGAGCGGGGAAAACACCTGCACATGCGTACAGGCCCTTCTTCTACGTACTTTTAAACCTGAGAAGTTTTCTATACCACTGCAAGCAACTTCGACAGCCTCCCTGCTTTCCATACGTTCCACCACTTCAGCACATTTCAGTATATTTGTCTTAAGAAAGGCCATTGAAAGGAAACATTTCCTTTCCTTTCACAATTGTCTTTTCTCTCCATTTTCATGCGCCTTTTCTACTTCTCACCTCCACTTCTGAGCTTGTTTTTGTGGGCCGATTTTCTTAAAACTCAACCATGCAGTCACACTACTGCTTTTTCCTTCTCCATATCTTTTCCTGTTTTGGTTCTTCGCCTTCTTTCTTATAGGAATTCATCACTGATGACTTCTGCTCCGTTTCTTTTAAAGTCATTAACACTACGTCTTTTTCCAGTTCTTTCATTTCCTATTTCCTTTCTTGTGCTAGATAAGTTTAAATTGTTCCAGCTTGTGTTAAAATGTGGCGATATAGTTCAGTTTTATCATTATGCTTATCAAGAGACCATTAAGGGTAAACTACGGTGCTATGAATATATCATTAATCTGAGTAAAGACGGATAAAAGCGAGTGTAAAGTCACCGCCAATCCTGTTCGCTAATGTTCTGGAAATCTATCATTAACCCTTTGAAGACTAAAACTATTCCGCATTACACCGAGTGCCGCAATAGTCACTAGACACTAGAGGCATGTGTTAAACAGAGACTGTCAAATGACTTTTGCGCCATCCGATATAGTAAGTTACAGTTCCTACCTCAAATACAACACTTTATGCATTTAAAACGACCTTTCAGAGAATAGTGTGTATAGAAATAAAGGTCGTTTACTACAATATCAATATGGAACACATAAATACACTCTGTAGACAAACTGCGGAGTTTTTAATGTCATCGAACGGCGTATATAGGCCACTAATCATTACAATTGAAAGGGTAATAATTTGCTATAGATTACATTACCTTGAATTACTTCAGCGTAAACAAATGTGCATAATACTTGTAGAGTGCTTTACCATTACTTCAACGTGGTTTTACATACAAAGATTGTGGAGGAAAATAGACAGGCTTGAACATTTTGTCTTTTCTTTCTAGCGCCTTCTGAAATGTGTACATCTCATCTGAATTTCGAAAACATTTACAATTTCAAAGATGTTCAACACTGGAATATTCGCTTTACAAAACAGAAACATGGATATTAGAAAGCACTTGATTGATTGAGTTTAGTTAAAAATTTTTGGGTGTAGCAATGATTTACGTAGCCGTAGAGGCACATCCCTAGTACGGAACTGAGAAGTAAAGATACAGTAAAAGAAAGAACACTAAAAGAAGAAAATTAATTTCTACAATCCTTTCACGTTATCTGTTTGAAACAGGAATTAACCTTACGCCAAGATCACAATTATGATCATACTGTCAACGAAATATGACGTACGTGGTGCTTCCCATAGCGTAAAACGAAGTTTCAGTACGTGTCACGTGCACGTATAGTCTGTCACAATTTAGAAAGGGCACCCTCACAACTTTTGAAAACTTAAGAACCGCGGATCGAAAGGAAGAGCACTGACTGATAGAATCTTTGGCTATTTAATGACGTTTCGTCAACTACATTTTTAGAGGGTCGAATTGCGTAATGAATATGCATGATACATTAGAAAGGATTTGATGTGGCATAATTCCAATTTTCAATTGGGGAGGAAAGTTGCAAAAGGATTTTGGGTCACAAAAGACGCGTGATAAACAATCCGGGTCTTCTCGAGTTCGAAAGAGCGAGTGACAGCTAAGAAACCGTGCTGTTCGTTGAAACGCTAAACGCCTCATTTAATGAATATGTACAGACACAGACTTGCAAAGTTTCTGGCTTGAAAAGTACGGAATTACCGAAAGAGTGGCGCCAACTACTGCAACAAGGAACTACACGAAATTGCACGACCTCCAAACACGGTTTACTAAAATTCCATTGTATTCCTAGAGAAGTAACAGCCAGTCTTTATGGTAATAGATCTTATCTATGAAGTGTAAATTTCACACTGTTATCACCGTGCATTTCTATGAATCAATTAAATAAATAGACCAACCAATGCACTATTTAACTACTTTAATGTAGTGTCCTTCTTGTATCACCCTACACGTGTTTCGGACCTAGGTCCATCTTCAGGGGGTCTCAGTATTGTTAAAAACTACTAAACAAGCACATGTTTAAACGAACGTACAACACTTGCGTACCGCTATTGTGGTAGAGTTATCTGGTTAAAATTGTGAGCTGTATATATGATGTTACTGATGCGGAAATACTGGCTATTGTTGATTGACGTCTCGTGATGCGTATTCTTACGTTGTGCTGGATTGTATTACGGTGCTGTTTGTACTGTCCTTGCGTTGCGGCCGCAACGCAAGGACAGTACAAACAGCACCGTAATACAATCCAGCACAACGTAAGAATACGCATCACGAGACGTCAATCAACAATAGCCAGTATTTCCGCATCAGTGAACATCATATACACAGCTCACAATTTTAATAAGGTTTTAACTAAATATATACATATTTATGTTCTACAATTTTATCCAGACAATTCTACCACAATAGTGATATGTGAGTGCTGTACGTTCGTTTAAACATGTGCTTGTTTTAGTAGTTTTAACAATACTGAGACCCCCTGAAGATGGACCTAGGTCCGAAACACGTGTAGGGTGATATAAGAAAGACAATACATTAAAGTAGTTAAATAGTGCATTGGTTGGTCTATTTATTTAATTTACTATGAAGTGTAATTATGATTTTTATGTTGGAGGTTATTTTTAATTCCAAGTTGATTTTTTTCCCTACATACAAGTCGAGGAATTTTACAAAATGTTACACATGTTGTGCCCCTAGCTACGTCCAAACTGTTGGAAATGGAAAGAGAACCTTCACACACAATATGAGTTTACAATCACGATCTTCATATACGAATGCCTATCTACGTTAACAACGTAATAAGAAGACTGCGTCCTTCAGAGATGTTTGAAATTAACACTGACATACATACAAATATCGTAGATCTCAAACAGACCTGTGATACCCATTAAAACGGGAAAGTTATAAAGATTATGTTGTTATTTGAGGGTATCAGTACGCTGCTAAGACTGGCCACAGCATTGATGGAAGGTTTGGAATCACAAGTGCGTACAAAGTCGTTGTTAAGTAAGACTACACTAAGCACACATGGGGTGAAAGGGGGAGATAGGATGGTCCATTATTGTCCAGTAGAGCAGTGGAAAATGTGGTTAAGAAAACTGATGACATATTGATACCGGAATCCATACAAACTGTTGATAATGCAGACCATGTTAATATTATGGCAATATCTCATCACGAGGCAAAGAAGACAGACTTTAACAGTTAAGGACTTTATACCACGAGAACCAATGATGAGCAGAACATTGAACAAATACATTGTAGGATACGAAGAGGAAATAACTCTTATTTTACATTAATCACCATTATAAGATTCAAAAATATTTACAGACAAACCAAAATAAGGCTACATGAAACAATTTCGCATACAGTCTTACGTTAAAGAGGTATGGATCCTGATGTAGAGAGGGTACACGATGAATGATGCTGTGAGGAATATGTTAATAATTGTAGGATCTACGTGTATTGAGTAGGAATATGTTAATAATTGTAGGATCTACGTGTATTGAGTAGGAATATGTTAATAATTGTAGGATCTAAGTGTATTGAGGAGGAATATGTTAATAATTGTAGGATCTACGTATATTGAGGAGGAATATGTTAATAATTGTAGGATCTACGTGTATTGAGGAGGAATATGTTAATAATTGTAGGATCTACGTGTATTGAGGAGGAATATGTTAATAATTGTAGGATCTACGTGTATTGAGGAGGAATATGTTAATAATTGTAGGATCTACGTGTATTGAGGAGGAATATGTTAATAATTGTAGGATCTACGTCTATTGAGGGCAATGAATGTAGGAAAATATGGCATAATTAAGAATTACATACAGTTTAGCGAACCTTGGGTATAACCCGCAACTTACGAAACGGATTTACATCTACGAATAACAGAGCATATCCGAAGAGGTTGTTTCAGGACGTGTGTGAACAAGTCTAAGGAAAGGTAAGAAGAGCCGGTAGACACAGGCTGCCGGAATAGTTATAAAATGCGGAAAATTGATATCAATTTCCTTAAATGAAGATGACTGGAGGTCCAAGATAAAGAAGGGAAAGTTTCGGTTCGGTCTGCAAAGCCACTGAATATGGTGAGAATCAAGCATGTGTATGACGAGCTTGTGAAAGGAGACTGTTCACAATGAGAACCTCATTAGAGGTATCATACAATGTGTAGGTCTATGACTTAGAGTAAGAAGTGCCAGAGCTCTTCACTTTTGATGGTTCGTGTGTCTCCGTACAAATGAGATAGTTATTTTTAAAACATATCTCTTTTGGAGTTCAGAAAGTAAGAAGCTATCAACTGACAGCAAACGCAAAGTGGCAGCCATGTGGTACTGGTGGCATATTTATAGGAGACATCCGATATTTGTGGACGTTTTCACAAGGAATAAAATAAAAGAGATAAACACAAGAATTTGAGGAAATGGAAAATAAACTTTGTTCACATTTCTTGTTGGTAGGAGGAAGAAGCACAGTTGCTTTATAGATTCCTTGCTTGTAGGTCGTCTGCTTAAAGAGACACCACATTCGCATACAGCGCGGAAGAAAACTGAAAGCAAAAGGGAGGAAATAATACAGATGGAAGGAGCTGGGGTTAAACAGGAGGGTGAAAAGGAGCGGCAGCAAACCACTGGTTTGAGTGAGTTCAGAAACAGGATGTTTATCGATGTTCTGCTTCAGGGGAAATCGCTGGTAGGCCATCCTGCACTAAGACAGAACAAAACGCACAACGCACAACTATAACAATGAACAAGACTTAAATTATTGTTACAACTTCTGACACCTTTAACAGTGCTTTTTTAATTACCACTATTACCATCATTATCATCATCGTTATTTCAGCATTTTGCTTTCATTGTTGTTACTTTTCAGTGCAAATGGATGACATAAAAACAACAATCTTGGCATTGTTTTATATGGATGTATAAAGCGAATCCTTGCTTCGAGGGAAACTTTTAAATTGCAGGTCTCTGAACTAATCTGCAGAAGGGGATATTTCATTCTATAAAGGTTGAAGTGAGCGATCAAATAAGGGTATTTCAATACAAGCAACTCCACAATTTGTAAAAATCGTTTAGTTTTGCCAAGATAATTCAATCTGGATGATGAGACTAGGATGAGAATTGGTTACGATGTGGGAGACAAAGAATGTATACACAATACTGGCGCGGAAACCATTTGAAAAACGTGCACGTGAAAGACGGCGTGAGACCGGAGTAACACAATGATGGTCTGTAGATGTCTTTCTTTTTATTTCTTATTTATTTTTTGAATATGCAAGAGGTCCAGGATTGTATCCAACAATAGGGTGTGGCACTGGGGGAGGGGGGTTGTGACACTCAAATGCTTAGTCACTGCAGTCTCTTATCTCTCCTTCTGCCCAAAGCTGTTGTACATATCGGTGTACTAACTCGCTACTCTCTGCATGTTCAAAGTGTTCTGATAAACGTCCTCTTTACATCAAAACTGTCACGGAACGGCTGACAATTTAATTGTGGAACAATTCACCCCTTACTGTAATATACAATATTGAATGACTCATGCCTAGCAACGTTAAGATCCACTAATAATATTACACGCTTATCAATAGTTGTACTAAGCAGTCCCCATCCTTTACAACTTTCGGACTAAGATTTGTACCCGTGTCTCATCTTCCTCATGCATACTGCATGCTCTGCCCAGCGACCATTAGCTTTGTCATATCCGTCCGTCTGTCCCTCTTCCTGTCCGTCCGCATGGAACATCTCGACTCCCATTGGACGGATTTTCATGAAATTTGATATTTATGTATTTCTCGAAAATCTGTCGAGAAAATTAAAGTTTCACTAAAATCTTACAAGAATAACACGAAGACGTGTGCACACTTATGAAAGTATCTCGCTCAATTCTTCATAGAATGTGAAACAGACAAACTTGTAGAAACAATAAAAACACGCGTTCAATAATTTTTTCCCTGAAAATCGTGTCGTTTAGAAGATAATGTGGAAAGATATGGTACGGCTAGACAGTCCACAGATGACAATACAATACGGCGCATGCGCTTTGCATGCTGGCTAACTAAGGCTACAGACACAGACTCGGAATATGTAATACTGCTTTTCAAGGCAAAAGATGTTACGCGAACGCGTCTCTATGTTACGCTTATTAGGTACATCGCGTTTCTTATTTTTTAATCAACAGAAATTCATCAACAGAATGACAGGAGTGTATTTAAGTATCTTCTAAATATCGTTTTAAATTACGCCTTCTCATTCATCAGAATTGGCGTCTACATGGTAAGCTTTTGAATATTTTGATGCCAGCGAAGTACATATGTACTTTTCTTACATCATGAAAGGCTGGTAATTGGTCTATGAAGATTGTACTTATTCCTTTTTATTAATACTGTGTAAGCTGACGGTACAGTTATAAACGAACTGGAAAGAACGTCCAAGAAGCTGTCTTTTCTTACTTTAAGACACAATCGTAACTTATTCTGGATGGATTGAGGAAAGTCAGGACAGCCGGTCTCCAAGCCACAGTTTAACCCAACACCATTTCAAAAAGACGCACGAATGCCAACATTTGACCGCTAGTTTCTGTGTTAACAGCAACACAGACGTTATTGATGCCAAGTTTCAAATACGCTTAAAGTACAAATTTAACATTAATAATTCACCAATTCAACAAAACATTTGATGACTTCCATTGTTTAAAACAAACACGCATTCCTAGTCAGATGATGCAAGTGACGTCTCCAAACAGCTCTGTGGACGTCACTGCTGGTATTTTTCAAGAGTCCTTCACTAAATTTCGTTATCGAGATTCTCTCCTTCCTGGACTCTTGATCGGGAAGCAAATTAGGCCGACGGCCAGCAGCTGCGTGACGTTTTCCATTAACAGTGTCTTATACTCGAGGTCCGGCGAGCTCCTCCTCTTTGCACTCCACATCTCTTTCTCCCTGAGAACTAATCGCTCTCCCTAATACCAATCACCTCTTAACTAGTGTAACAGGGAACATCCAGGGCCTGAATGGTCATGTTTCCTCTCCCCTTGGAAGCAGTTTATATCTTCCAGATTCCCTTTTTCCTTTCCTCCATTATGTCTCAGCTTCGATGCTGATTTCCTCTCATTGCAGGCTGCATTTGCTGTCAGTCCTGTTTCCTTTCTCTAACATACTTCGTATTGTTCACCAACAGTAATGTCAGATAAGGAACAAGTGCTTTTCTTCTCGCAATGGTTTTTCTTTTTTGTGACGACAGATAAAAGCAGGGGAAAGAAGCCTACGTCTTTCAATTTCTTTTCTATTAGACTAGCAGGACAGACTGAAGCTGTAGCATGGCAACGTGGATTTGGTATCCAATCTTTCCTCTGCTCGCCACGTCTGTTCGTTATCTTCCTGACAAAGAGGAAGTAGGTCCACATCAGCGTGAACTGTTACATCCTCGTGCATTTCGCTTACAATAACTCTGCGACTGCTGATAATTCATGTCACTAGGTTTGTAACTTAGGAGCAGTACATAAATTTATGGTAATAACTGGCACACTGGCTTGTGAATGTTACGATTTCACATGCATATAAACTGTTACCTGACGATCAACACAGAAACGTTGTTTAAAACAAGAGTGAAAATATTTTCCAAAAATCTACGAGCTACCTCAAAATTCTAGGCGCCATAAGTTTGACACGGAGCAAGTTCCATATTGAGGGCCCACAAATATTAGGCGCAACAGTACAGAATTTTGTTGCCCCGGCGACCTGGCACCTAGAATTTGTTCACTACTCGTTTAAGGGTGTTCCGAAAGAAAGAGCCTACTTCATACCAGTCTGTTGGTGTCCTGCCAGCTCAGAACACTCACATTATTCTTGTAATTTTTTGCTGTCTTAGTGTTACTCATAAAGATCGAGGAAAGCCAAGCCAAGACATAATTTTTTTCCTCAATGTAGTCCAAGCAGTTATAACCCCACATGCTCCAGTTGATCACATTTTTACATAACTTTTATAAGAAGATGATGCCTGCATCCGTGCATCTACCAGTACTTGGACACATACCGGTACAGTAGGCCTACTTGCAGGGCCTTCTGTTAATTATCTGAAATATCTTCCTTCGGGTTCTTACCGGTCTGATGGTGGCATTTAGTTTTCATTTTCATTTGGTGTAGGAGTAATATTAAGCTGCCTAACTCCAGGAAGCTGATTATTTATAGAGAAGCTGAAGGTTGCTCAGATGGGCAAGAAATTCACACTTTTTTATGGAACCCAAAGGTTCATTACTATGTTCGGAAGGACAGGCTGTCACTATTGTTTATACTGAGCCAGCTGGAAGCATCTCACGCCCTATTTCATTAAGGTACGCTTTAATTATATTATACACACATATACACATTGTTCCCCAAAACAGTCTGTTGTCTAATGGTTTGCTGACGCCAGATGTTTATACGCGAGTACTTCGTTTCTCCACCATGCGTGCAGTTACCCTGTTTCCTATACAGCGCCTTAACTTTGATTTGTCAATCCTAATACTAAGTATCTGATGAAGAGTACACATTATGAAGTTCCTCATAATGAAATTTTCTGTAGTTTCTACTTGATTGCATTTTTTATGTTAAAATATTATCTTCATCGCCTATTCAAAATTCGCGTCAGTTTTAAATGGATTTACTTCATTTCGCAACACAGGATATAAACAGGGACCTATTACAAATGGTATGACGAAGTTTGTTTCCAAGAATGAATGAGTAAATAAATATATCTCTATTTAGAGAATTAAAAATTATATTTGCAGGCACTGCAAATTCTAACAGGAACCTGATGACAGAAGTAGATATATTTTCACCGAGTTTTAATTACTACATCACCCTCGGACTAATTAGGCTTCTAAAGTCTAGCGGTTACCACCAGGTTCAACGAAAAAAAATTCTGCATTCCGCCCAGACAGTGTATGTACGTGTCTGTATGGATCTCAGAACAAATAGCCACTTTTGCCCTACACAGCACTAACTGAATTGTTTTTATAACCGAGACGCTGGGTGTTTCTTGCGCGGTACGAACTGGGTCTTTAAGTAAAACAGATTACTTCTCGTCCTTAATGGTTAATTCATATCAAATTGAAGCAATTAGCTGAATGTCTATAACATGAGTGTTATTTTGTAACATACTCGAAAGGCGATCATTCTGTGGACAGATCAAACACAAACTTACATCTTATCAGAACCTGAAGGTCATGTGTACCGTAAAGTAACGTAATTTTCCCAGCAGATGCCGAGCAATGTAAGGTTGTTGACATGGCTGTGCCATGGCTCAGGCGGTTAGTCGCCGGCCTCCCATCGCGGAGGCCCGGGTTCGATCCCGAGTCAGTGCATGTGGGATTTGTGGTGGTCAAAGTGGCACTGGGACAGATTTTTCCCCGAGTACTTCGGTTTTCCCCTGTCAATTTCATTCCACCGGTGCTCCATTACTTGAAAAAAATGAAAAAACTGATCACCTTTCTCATCTTCATCTTCATCACAGGGTTGCACAATAAGCCTTAAGGCTGCGGTGCGTCCGTAGCATCTGCTGCGGGGCCCTCCAAAAAAAAAAGTTGTTGACTGTGTGTAGAGATATTGTGGCAATCATTGGCTTTCGAACTAAGACGTATGGAGTGGTCAGTTTCCTGTTCCGTCATCTTGCACTGGGACACAGAAACTGGGAAGGAATTTGAAACAAACAGGAGACTAATTTTAACTTGACTGAAGCGCACTCTGCCGATAACCAATCTCACAAAAAATAAAGTCGAATTCTTCTAAAACATTTCCCTTCTTATTTCTGCAACGGAAATCTCACATCTCAAATTCTGTTTACAAATACAGGCAATTTTTTCCACTTTGGTCATGGAGGAACCAACGCGCCCAAAACTTTGAAAGTGCCATGTGTTACAGGCCTATATGCGATAGGACACGGGTTACGAGTGTATGTTATGGACTCAGAGAGGACACGATTATTCTCGATGTTGTGAACTGAAGTAAACTGTCACACAGCCTTACACACGCATATCAGCCTGTGTAACAAACGGTTCGTTGAATCTTCCATGGTTCTTTCTCACAGACACGTAGGTCTACAGGACAAGTAAGGCACTGGCCCTTAAAGAAACGTGAAGGAGGATCTTAAGTTCATGTTTCATGACTGAAATCCGGAAAAAATAGTATTATAAAAACTTCCATTCAGCAATTTTAAAATACGGAAAAGTTTAAATAATACGTAGGAGTGACAGTTAAATATAATTACAGAGCATAATTTTGTTTATTTTCTTTTCCTACGTTAGTCATTATTCGCCTCCTCTGCTTTACGTCGTCCCTCATTGCCTTTTATCTTTAACTTTATATTTCCATCGTTATTTCTCTATTTCCTCTTTGCTTTCACAACAATGTTTCTCACTTTATCCTCCTTGTTTTCTTTTTCCCCCTTCTTTGTTCTTTGCTGGTGACAGTGCTAGACATTAGCTACTCTGTTATCCTCAGTGCTTTCAAAATTTGTTGCAATGTAATCAAAAGAGACAGAAACCGCACAATACGTGGTGAAGCTGGATACTGTATATTGGCTTTTATGGTACATGAAGGCTGAAATTTATGTTTCTCGCAAAGACTCATACAATTTAGGTCGTTAATTATAATTGGAAAGTTTTTATGCCGTTTTTAACAGACGTTGTAAAGCAATAGAGACTGCAATGATAGGGGTCGGATTGCACGTTCAACAATACTCCTTTTATACTCACTCAGCAACATAATCTTAGTTTAACGAAAACTGTACACGCAAAAGCAAAACATCGCAAAGAAAGACCGTCCTAAACCCTGTCTGGACAGCAACGGCGGTTTCGCTGTGCATGCAGTCACCCTGTCCATCTGTCTGTTCCTTCCGGCTAGGAAGCGAATGGTAACAGTTGAAGCGGCGATAACACAGCCACAAGAATGCATGGAATTTGAAGCCCGCGCTTAATTGGAGGAAGAAGTGGGGACACGCCAAAATTCTGTTTGCAAGAAATAAACAAAGGAGCCATACTGCTATAATATTTCATGTCGGTATTATTCGTATCACAATGCCGCATGATAGTCGCGCGTTAGACACAACAGCATCAGCGCCATATTGCGTGTAGCGCGACTATTACAAAGTTCGATTTTGTGACCTTCAGACACACTCCTGCTGTTTTGGAACGGCTAACTATCATACGTAAACAAAGATAATATTAAAAGCACCAACGCAGTACTACACCACAAGACATAAATTTATTCTGAGTTAGAGATCTTATATGTTTCGGCTATACACCATAACGAATCATATAGCCATAAGATTTGTGCTCTTCTGGTATTTTACGCAGCGCAGATAGGTAGTTTGTTACAAACGTTTCGGGACAACCTATCAGTCCCATTTTTAAGGGTTAAGCAGTCCAATAAGACTGCTTGAAACTCAAAGATAGGACCGATAGGCTGTCCCGAAACGTCGGTAAGAAACTGCTTATCTACGCTGCGAATAATCCAACAAAAGCGCAGATCTCATTTACACTGTGGCAGAAGCCTGAAATTACGCATCTTGTAACCCTGTACGAAAGACTGTTAAAGACCATAAAACCAATTAAGTCAAAAATAAAATTAAAAATTAAAATATACACTTTAAAAGTATATAAATGCCGTCAATTAAATATAAGGTATATAAGAGCGTATTTAAACATTCTTATCTAATTACTGACCCTAGAGGCGTAATTAATAACAGACGTACGTATCAGAATACAAATTCTAACTGTGTATATTAGTCACATCATGCGTGATAGGCTGTGTAATGAAACATGGGTCATCAGCTGTTGTAGATCTGCGATGTAGTTAGTTCCGGTCAAATACCAAATTAATACCTACAGAGTATTGTATTCTGAAGTTTAGAGAACAAGCGTCATAAAATATAGACAAACCGTCAAAATAACAGATCCAAGAAGACTCGAATAATCTTCATCTTTGAGATAACCTTAAAATGTGGCCTAAAAGAGATCTGCTTAAAGGTCATGCGTAAAGAGTTTCATGTTATGAAGTAGTTCTGTCCATCATGGGTAAAGCTAATATTTTCTCAGCTACAAAGTATACGGAAGGTAAAATAACATGAAAGGTGCAGAGCAAAGTAATAGGGAGATGTGACGTCTGAGACTTGGGTCGAAGAAAACTCCGTGAAATAAAAACAGCCGTCGGGAGGGTTCGTATGGGTTCCTTTCGTGGTGAGGGCAGGTAGTGATGAAGGTGAGAAACAGCCATATCACTGGAAGGTGTGAATTATTGCTCAGGCTTTGTTATTACTTCTGTCTGCAGACCTCTCAGACTGTCTGTCCGCTTTATAATTGAATTCTAGCTTCAGAGGAAAGACGGTCATGCCGAAAAAGCTTTAGTAAATTCTCCTTGCAGACACGTTGCTGTTAGAACTCTAAACGACGCTGCCTGCTTTTTAATAAGCACAAGTCACTTGGCGTTTGAAAATAAGAAAATAGCTACGTCGTTCGTCACACTTTACTATAATCGCGGTAATTTTAACGTGAGGTGTGTGTTTTGATCATTCTTTTCTGCGATTAGTTTTAATTTGAGTTAACGAGTAGAAATACAGAGTGAGCAAAAAGGCACTGTGCTCCTACCGCAGACGATCAACATGGTCAGAGTATCCCTGTAAATTAATACAAACACATTGTAGATACTTAATTACATTACAAGGCAGGCAATGTACGCATCACGCAACATTGAGGCGCGTTCGCATAACCATTGTTGCCGTGGGAAAGCAATAAGTATTACACATTCTGAGTCTGTGTCTGTAGCCTTAGTTATGCAGCATGCAAAGCGCATGCGCCGTATTATATTGTCATCTGCGGTCTCTCTGTCTATACCATATTTTTCCACATTATCTCCTAAACGACACGATTTCCAAAAAATAGTTACTGAACATAAAATGTGTGGTTTGAGTTTCTCTACAACGTTTGTCTGAAACATTTCTCATTCTAAGAAGAATTCAGCAAAATATTATCATAAATGCACATAAATCTTCATGTAAAGTAACCGTTATTCTTGTCAGATTTTAATCAAACTTGAATTTACTCGACAGATTTTCGAGAAGTGCTCGAATATTAAATTTAATGAAAACCCGTCTAGTGGGAGCCGAGTTGTTCCATATGGACAGACAGACATAACGAAGCTAACAGTGGCGAAAATGGCTCCCACGTGCATTGTAGACGAGCGTCTACACGCCGTGTTTCATTAATACTAAGAATGACGAGGTTTTATCGTTTGCAGTACAAGTGCACAGTGCTTTTGACTCATTCTGTATACTTGCTCTCAGCCCCCCTCAGTCATTTCATTCTACATCAAACGCAATTTGTAGTACAGTCATTGCTGGGATCAATATGTAACAGTATTTGGTTATATATATTAAAAATGTTAAAAATACAAACGTGAAAATTCTTCAACTTATTCCTGAGACTGCAACTCACTCTCACGCAGGAGTTGTGCGTGTAGTCGTAACGCATTCGTAGAGGTAAAAGTTCTTTGGATCTCCCTGTATATTAACACCCGCATATTTCACTGGATTTTGCTCTATTAATATCGAACACTGATGTGAAGTCCACCACGTGCAAAACACAAAACCCTCGAGATATGTCGGCGACTGCAGGCTAATTCAGTGTATTCTTAATTCTGATCCTTGTCAGCTTCACGGACCAGGTGCTTTACCCCCAAGGGAAGAGCTTCAAAAGCCACCATTACTACGACCACAAAGTTCAGAGACTGGATTCTGTCCTGAGCCAGGTGAATTTAGTTCACGCCCCCATACACCAGTCTAATGCTATCCTCCAAACTACGCCTAGGTCTCTGAAATCATTACTTGCGTTCAGGTTTTCAAACTAAAATTTTATACAGAGTTCTGATTCATTCGTACACACTACGTGTGCATCCCGTCGGACATTCCACGACGTCACCATGCAGACACAAGCAGCAGCATTCAAATTTGTAACATTTTAGTCCAGTCGGACAAAACCAGATTAATGTACACTCATGTTTTCATGTGTCTGTATTTTACAATGATCGTAGAAATTTTCTGAAATTTGCAATTCACTAAAACATTATCTGAATTTCTTATCGTTATTAAATAACTATGCTACTACACATTTTCACATGATTTATTATTACCTTTATGTACCTAAACACTTCAACGTATATTGGGGGTTTGACTTAGTGTATCGGTTATACTTAATTATCCAAAAGGTGAAAAAAAAAAAATTACAGAATAAATTCAAACAGCAAGAGTGAGTTACCTAGGATAACGTCAACTTAAAGGCTGTTGAGGGTTATAAATAACTCGGAACTGACATATGTTTCGTCCAAAAGTTTGTGGCCTCGTGACGTAAGCATTTGGCTGCGTGCCGTCGAACTTCTCCAGTTCAGACCAGAGAAATTGAGAAGCGCAGCAAGCGCAAGCAGACGTTTCCTACAACTGCCACTGATACGCCGTCAAAAGTTACAGACTAGAATTTCAAAAGGCTCTGTGTTTACAAAGTTTATACGTTCATTGTTAGAAGGAAACTAGTGCAATACGATTATCGCAAATGTATATCTGGGTCAATATCTGTATTTTTGTGTCATAGAATTAAAACACAATACGAACATTCTAGTAACAAATGCTGCCATAGGGCACGATCCTGTGCCAGTTCCATCCAACTCAGACCTTCACAACCAGTTTGCCTAAGATACATCTTAATGCTAACCTCTACTATTCTTCAAGGTCAACCATGAAACGTTCCAAACAAACTGCTGTATTTATTCCTCGCTTTCACCATCTCAGGCCCATCGTGGTCTCCTAGATTTAAATACGTTAACAGAAGTACGCGAACTACATAAATTATTAAATTTCTCGTTATGAAATATCGTAAAATATTCACATGCTTACTGAACCGAAATGAGCTCCACTTTTAAATAAATCAAGCTCTTTCTTTATCACATTTCCTTCTTCCCTTCTGTCTGAGACATAGTATGATGCAGTGACGCAAGTCTCTGTTCCATTTTACTACTTAACGGCGGAATATTAACTTCGTTAGTAAATGAAAAAATTCTGGGCGTCGCATTCAGCAAGTAAAATTAGAGGGAACATTCCATAGCAACAAACACACAACAGTCGGTGTAATTGTTCTTTCTTACGTCTTATAACGCCTAGCACTTGTAAGTCTTGCCTAATACTTGTAAGTCTTAATTCAATTTTGTATAATAAAACTTCTTAAAACATTACGATAATTAATGTTATAAATTCGTAATATTTCATTAAATACAGGGAGTTCAGTTGCAAACCGAACCCAGACGCAGGGCAAACTTAACAGTCTTACATTTCCGCACGTAGTATATATATATAACTTATCGCATGTTAGAGTTGGTATTGGAAATTCCCTCCTTAAACTCTCAAACATGCTCAATTTCGAAGGAAATGAAACACTGAGAAGCCTTACTCTAAATTTCCTACAACAATTTTCATGCGATTCTTCCTTATATAGGTTTCCACAACGAAACTCCTCTGTGCTGAACAGTACTGCTACTCACAAACAAAACAATTTACGTTACACTGTGCTTCACACGTCTGTCACACAGCAGGTTAAAGCGAACCATGTGACAAAAGTAATTCTATGTTACCGTACGCGCGACACTAGTACTGGCGATGTGCGAATCATACAGCAGCTGTTTCATCAGGTCTGCAGTGTCGGCAATTTCTAGACAAGAACTTGAAACAGTATTCAATAGTCTGCTCACCAAGTGTCAAGCATGTCCGAGAGCTGCAAGAGGTCATTAAAAACACCTACACTAACAGCGGGAAGTTATAGTACATATTATATGACGAAACGAAAGGCTTAAGCTTGCCGTGGGTCTGGGTTCCGTTTTCAATTGATGTCCCTGTATAACAAACAACTACTTCTTAACACTTAAAAAAATTTAAAGCTTCCTCTTTGATATAAAATAACGCCATTCAGGAACTTGTTTTGGATAAAAGTTATAGTTATTAAATACTTTCGCGTCATGCACATATACGTCTTTTACCAAATTAAGTGTGGATTGCTTAAAAAATCGTTGTTTATATTCAAAGAGTATGGACTCTATCTTTCAATTAAAAATTCGCTACGTTTCCTTACAATAAAAACGCCTCGAGAACTTATGAGGAATATAAGTCCTACTATTTTAACCATACGACAACTGACTTTCATCTATATTACATATTTTAAAAAGTCAGTCCTACCTCACAGAGAACACAGTCCGTGTCAATTATAGAGATAAATCGATTAATGCTGTTTAGGGGAACAGCCGATATTTATTGCGAAAATCAGACCAGACGTGAATACGCTACGTGGCAAAATACAGTTTCTTAATGTTAAGCAGGTGCCAAATACTTTTGCCACTGGTCTTTAAGCGGTTAGAGAACTACATTTTATAGTGTCGGCCTGGATGATTTCAGCCTGCAGGGACGGCCTTAATCCCCAAGCTGTTTGCTACTCTTTTGTTACTACAGCCATCAATCTTCCATTATCAGCACTCATATGTAGGCTAGTACTTTGGCCCCTTTGTCAGATGTTTGTGTGTGGGCTTTCTTCAGCGTGCTCCTACGTCAACTTCCCTTCTTAAAATCTGATTATGGTGTTGATCACAGCTAGAACGGAAATACCGTGGAGTGAGTTGAACTCCGACCATCGTTTAGTCGAGTGTTTCACAGGTTTTGTTCGTGAACAGCTTAACACAACGCAAAAAATTTCAGAAGGCTATAACAGAATGCATAACCTTAGTCCAATGATACTTTGGGTATGTCAGCATGTCGGTAGTATTGACTGCAGATTCACAAATACTGATATTATTAGTGTACTTAAATGTTTGTTTCAGAAAAACATTTTGCGCAACTGACAATCTTATTTACACTGGCTTCCTGTTCTCTTAAAAGAGAAGCTACTGTCGTGACACGTTACGTTATAAACTGTGAGGACCTGTTACCTTCTCAAGAAGGACTCAGCCCCATGAGTTAGTGTTAGTTAGTTAGTTAGTTAGTTATAAAAACCATCACCAATTCACACCGTGAGGTAACAATTCAGCCACTCTAAAAACCAAACTTCCAGCACATGACATACTGCAATCAATATAACAGTGCGAACTGGAGAATTATATCGCGTGAAATAGGTACATTATTTGAAATACATCAAAATCTGTACTAATCGGAGGTTTCATATATATGCTTATTCATCCGTTTTAATTACTTCTCTGCCTACTAATGACGATTATTTTTAGTAATGCGTCCAGATAAATAAATTTCTTCCACATGCAGCCAGTTTCCGAAACGTCCTCTTTCTGCAACGCTATATTTTAATCAGAAAACAGGCAAAACCTCTTTGGCGTGCCACAATAATAATGACCAGCAGTGTGCATTAAATTCCCGTACAATACAGTACTTATAACGCTTTCGACTCGTATCAGAAGCTTAATTTGATGTGTTGTATCGTCCAATCAATGTGGCATGTTGTATGTTACGTTTAATTTATCACGTTATGTCGTGCAGTCAGTTTATCATGTATCGTACATTTACTTTCCACTCAACGCGTCTTATTTGCACTCATTCAATTACGCCTCTGTAGAATCTCCACACGTTCTGAACAGAAGTACCGTAATTATTTGCCCCTTTCTTTATCTCACTTAACAACGCCGTTGCAAGGCAAACTGGAAGGGCGACGACTTCTGAAATTTGCCTCCAACATTGAATTTTAAGGGTCATTTAAATAATCAGTATTTGCTGTGAATGTTACCGTACAATACTGATAATAATATTTATTGTATAATGTGATATTAACTGTACCAAAACTGATACAACCTGCTTGACTGATTTTAATAAATCTTTAATACTGTCACTATGCATTCCCTACGTGACATGAATACTGTCAATAATAACTGTCGATCTTGAATCAGTCACCATGGAGTTCGATTGTATTACTTATAATCTCACTCACAAGAGTGCATTCTCCATACTACAAACATGTCAACATGCAGAGTACTGACAAAATACACTGAAACTGTACAGATTCCGTCTAGTTACATAAATCAGTCGGTAATGTTGTACATGAAAAAAAATCGCTGCTTGTTCTGAGATTCATAAACACACATAAATACAGTGTGTACAATGTAGAAATTCATCGTTAAACTTGATGGCACAAAAATCAGCCACTGTACCTTAAAACTTTTAATATAACATATCGGTGGTAATAATATTGAGATATGTATCGTGTAAAGAGCACTTACAGTTCTTTAGAACACTCTAATAGGACTCTAACTTGGAATCATAATTATACAAATAAAATTAGAACACGATAATCACAAAATAAACAATTATTCAGGCCAGAAACTTCAGTTCAATCCGACAGAAGTAAGACCGATGTTCCTTTGCTTCCAGCAATACTCTAATCTAAAATATCTCAGAGACTGCTCATTAATCACAAAATAACACTCTTTCACAAAGTGATAAGAGTAGCGGACACTGGAACTGACCATCCCTTTATGCTTCCATCCTTGTCTGTCGCTACGTATCCCCCATACCTCTCTCTCTGTCTCAGACGCAGCGCAGTATATCTCGTCACCGACCTCAACATCTCGGTTTTGAGCTTATTAAAACATTTCCTCAGGGACTGTAGAACCTAGCGCGTTCTGCACCGGTGTAATTACTTATTCATGTCTCTCATCTCGCAGAAAGCAATTAAGGAAACGGAATAGAGGAAGAAGAGAGGGTGCAGGAAGATGCGTACGATGAGGGTGAAGAGAAACAGGTATATAAAGGCTTTCATTTCGACTTTGGTGGAAAGGTGGAAACTTTAATAGACCATGAAACCATCTGATGATGCAGTATTATAAGGCTCCGACTCGTGGTGCATGGGGGTGCTCTTTGTGCAGATGAGTGTGTAGGTCCATAAGTGGGAAGGAACTGATGCATGCCTTCAGCCTTCTTCTTTAATTTTTTTTTTTTTTTACAAATTATGACCGGACTAAATAGAGTTATCTGTATATTTTGGTCTACTTGCTTGGTTATGAGGAGCATGCCATTAAAGAACTGTAATTCTAAAATGTGAAGAAAGATTTAAGCAAATTTAAAACAGCGCCTTTATAGCATGAAATATCGGTAAATATTATACGATCAGAAAATTAAATATGATTGAAATGGTGTGAAGAAAACTTTCCTGTAATATTTACATTCTAAACACACATGTAGAAGCTGTTAACATATACAGCTCAGTAAGCAAAATGACAATACAGACTAAAGGACCGGAGTTCGATTCCCTACAGAAGCAGGCAACTATTATAATTCAAAGAATGGATCTCAGAACTCTTCACTCGTTCTTTATTTTTCGAATCTGCACCATTGTGGCCACAGTGGGAAACATTTTTTGCAGGAATCTAATTATAGCTACGCAATATTGAAATTAGTAGCGTTAATAATTCAGAATGAACCCGCAGAATTAATTTATGAAAACTAATAAAGTGTCATTTCAAGTTTCACTCCACTGTGATCAAGAAAATGACTCGTAAATTTGAACACATTTAACCTTTACAGTGTAGCATTTGGTTATAAATTCTCCTTCTGATATAACAACATTTCAGTTACATAGGTCTCGATTGACGAGAACTAACATTTAAGGTTTTTAAGAATATAGGATATATATACATCATACGCGCTTTCCGAAGTATATCTGGCAGTGCAAAAACGCCACTTTCTTGCTACACTACTTTCAATTACAATTACACATCAGCAAATATTATGGCATACACGTTCTACACACAAATACAAATATTACTAATACAATATATCCTTTAATATTACGTCTGCAATATTTGCCTGTTATAAAATGTGGAAGTTACATATTATAAAGAAATCTTAAAGTTCACGTGCCAGCATTCAGTACTCGCTGCTGTCACAAACAACAGACCGCATAACGACTTACGACATTACAAACACTGCGTCTGGTGTGAAGAAATTGTCACTACTAACATTTAGGTTCAAATGTGCTTAGCTATATCCGTCATTACCTTTTAGATATCATTCGTTGTTCGATGTGTTAACTAACGGTAGCATGCCAAAGATGCAGTTGAGTCCACGAAAAGAATATTACTAATTAAACGATGCATGTCAGAATCATCCCACCTTATACGTCATAATATTTCAACTCAAGTTACTTTCTCTCTCTGCAAGATAGGTCATAAAATATATTTACGGTCCTCAGCAACAATATGGTATTACATGGGCACGGATTCCTTTTAAAAAACCGTAACTAAATGGACACATTACATTACAGTTCATGGACCCATATTTCATCACAATATCGAAATCAAAATTAAATTTAATGATATACGAAAAGCTGCATACAAATTTGTATAATTGTGGTCACATAACCGGCCGAGTGTATGTTTGGAATTGATATAAAGAGTTGTGTTTCCGTCAATATATGGACACACACATACTGATGGTGCAGTTACATTTTAACTAAGCATGTGTGCAACTACCACAATACTTTTGTCGCGTACTGTACAAAAGGACAGAAATCCCACTCATACGCTTCATAAAGCGGAAACCATACAGGAAATTATAAAACGGGGAGTAATAACATCAGTGGTTATGATGCTGATGGGTCAAATGAAGACGGTCATGTCTAGATATCGGAAGTGGAAACACCCTCCACATATTTCGATTTTAAATCCTATACTCCTAAGAGATAAAAGCAAAGTAACTTATAACTACAAAGGCGTATGAGTAACGGGATTGTATCTCCACTCACTCTCGAGCTTTTAACTAGATGCTCAGCTTCTCTCCCCGGCTGCTTTACTGCCGGAGAAAGAGCCCCCAGTACCCTCTGAATACGAGGCTGGGTGGATCCCCACAGCAGGTAAGGAAGCTTTGGAGAAGCGATAAATCGTTCTTCCTGCCCGGAATCGAACGACTGCTTTGAGGTTAAGCCTGTAGCCTTGTCACTGTACTGATTACGCTATGTCCTGCATTATTAGAATTATATTAATTGTCCACGTGCTCAAATCATTTTTGTAATATGATAAAATATAATGTAATAACGTAATATTATAATACAACGCACTTCAACGGCGTAATAAACGGATAACACATTTTATAAAAATATTATTTTCACTTCGTGTGTTTGAGCAATCAGCTGTGTTCATTTACTGCACATACAGACCATCGTTGACAGATGCAACGCGCACACAGCCTACACAAATTACTTGTTTGTTTCATACTTATGAATTTTAAATCGTGATTCAAACTACATTCTATGCTGTCAAACTGGTCATACGGTAAGCCGTTTTGGAGAAACCCGACTAAGTTCAGTTTGATCTTACGTGTAAAACAGAGGCTGTATTTACCAAATCAAACATGACCGACAATTTGTAGACTCCCAATACAACATTCCGCTTACACACAGTCAGCAATTTAGAACAGTGGCACACAGTTAAAAGGGAATTTTATCCCCTGTAAGTGTTCAGTCCTTTCGGAGGACTGCTAATTCTGATTATGACGGACATTAAACATACTCTTGCTAGTTAACACCATCGTAAATTATAGGTCTATGAAAGAACGCGCAAAATTCACTAGGCTCAGTAGCATCGTAACTATTAACTTTACAATTTGTCTTTACACGTGACATGCCGTTGTGATATACAAGTGAAAAATAGAGGAAAACCTTTTTAATTATTGATTTATATAACAGAAGATTCTTCCTTTCACAACTGAAGTACTGGACAACATTTTTATGCATTTTAAAATATACTGTTTTATTGTTTTTTATTCTGGTTTCAGCTACCGCGACACGAAGAGTGCCGTGAGACTGAGATCTTTGTCACGTGGGAAAACACTTTCGTGCTGTATATAGGCATTCTTTCTGAAAGAATTTTATATATGCCTGATGATGGCTTTTGAAAAAAGCCAAAATACGTCGCAATACAAAACACAGTAGAATATTATTAAATCTAATTGTGACTGCTATTTTTCCTCTGTTTTTTACAATTTGCGTTTGCATATTTATACAGACGTGAACATATACCGCTAACGAGCCTTATTAGTTCTTCCTGGCATTATTTCTTTGTGCCAAACTCAAATAATTTACCAAGTGAAGATCTCTCAAACTTTCTGCAGTAAACCTTTGTATAAAGGTGAAGTCAAATTCCCAGAGCGGAATTAAGCACCATGCCATGGAGATATGGAAAGACGGTGAAGTATACGGCCACGCATTCTTAATCTCGACACTTTATGGGGTACGTGCCCAACTTAACACCCCAGCCGCTTTACCTATTGCATAAGATGCTAGGCGTATAACAGGTCTCGACTTAGTGACGCGAGACAAATCTTGCCCTTCCCGGAAACGGACGCGGCGGTCACTATACTAACTGAGCTGCCCCGAATTTTTTATAAAACGTTACTGAAGTGACTTAGATATTATAATCCCATTTCTACAACATTAATCATGTTTAATATATGTTCTTTTTGTTCCATTGCAAAGAGTTGTGACCACGTTAAACTACCAACATGTAAGTAAAGCTGATTTCATAAACACGGGAAGAGGGAAGAAAAAGTATTTCTTAGATGAACGTTACTAGTAATCACTACTCTACGTTACGATACGAATTCTGCAGCTTCACTTTTCCTGCTCCTAAATTTTCGACACGAGCAACCTTTAGGCTGCCTTTACGTACCAGTGCGTCAGAAATGGCAGTCAGAGACACATTTACACACGCTCGCGCAAACATGTAGGAAGTAGAAGTTCGTATAACTTCGAGAGGTGAAGAACTAGTGGAGGTTTCGATCGATAAATCGACTTTTAGATTTGTTCCTTCTCATTCGAGATAAGCGGAATGCTCCCAGGGTGACTCGAGTTCAGTACCTCGCAATAAGGAACACTAACTGTACCGGGGCCAGGCGGTCTCACTGCTTACAATTGCCTGCAGACATCTGAACTCCCAGCACCTTTACACTACAGCGCCTAAAACTGCTGTAAATTAATAAGGAGCAGTTGCGTACAAATCGGTTCTCATCAATTACAGCTTTTCTTTAGTGCAAGCATTAGTTTGGCACTGTAGAGTTCTGTCTTAACGTCCTTCCTCACGAAAAATAGATATTTCAGCATACCGAGAGACAGGCTTCTGAAATTTCGTGTCACTAATTTCTTCAGCATATTCACACTGAACATTCAGCCCAAGCGGTTGTTTTCGGTAGCTCGCGTCTTCAAATGTTGACCTGGATACAGGCTATTGCGACTGGTCCTTCGTAGTTCGTCTCACACGGCCCGGACAGTTGCTATAAAGTAAGACATAGCCGCTTACTCCGCAGACTTTCTTCTCCAAGTTTCTAATCGCTTTTCATATCTGCGAGGTAATGGAATCTCTGCAGTTGTAGAAAGCTGCCTAATAAACAACTAAGAAGCACTGCTGTAGCAGAATCCGAAAATTTAACACCAATACCACGAAAGCCCGCCTTTGGACACCGCCTTCTTTCAATAAGTTAAGTCTGCTCACCACATCATTAATTTACACAATATATAAAATAAATAAACCATCAGACACAATATCGGTATTATAGCGTCCATTAAGTAAAACCATTAACGCACCCCTGACATGTTTCTACCATAAAGTGGTCATCCTCAGCGGGAAAAACCTGTAACAACACATGCCGTTTGATTACACAGGTTACACCGTCTGATATACCATACAAGGTTTATGATGCAGTGCAATTCCTGTGTCCATCAAAATATAAAAAAAAAAACAGGCTCTTAGCTACACAGAAAGTATATTTTGTCATAAATAATGCATAAAATTCGTTAATTTTATCTGTATTTTTTAACCTATAATAATGAGACAAAACATGTTGCAATAGGCGGTCCCCGTGAGAATCACCACTTGATGGTTGCGAAATGTTGGTGATATATTAGCGGTCTCATTCAGCAGACACGTACAATGAGGTGGTGTTTGAAGATTTATTTTACTAATCACCTCACCAAACTTCATTTCAGGAACCTCCCACCCATCCGATTTTCAAAATGTACGCTTTTTGGGGTCAGTCACCAACATGCTGTAAGAGTTTCGTTATATCTCCCAACCCAGTCACATGCTTGGCCATCCTTCCATCCTAGATTTTATTACCCTAACAATACTAGGTGACCAGTGTACATCACGAAGCTCCTTGTTATACGGCTAATTAAGCTGATCAAGCCTACTCTTCACCTGTAACGAGGTCACGAAAGTGTACTTTAAGCCCAGTGCTGTCATTGAAGTCTCCCTCTGGCAGTGTACCATTATGCCAGCAAGGTCGATGTAAATTTTGTGCCCTGCATAAGCCAATCTGGACGACGTTAACAATTATAAAATATGTCCAATCGAACATGCAGGGTAGATGCTCTGACAAGTGATCTGAGTGAGTTCACACAGTTTTATTATATTTTAACACACGAAGCTTACTAAACTGTATAGGACAGGAGTGTGACGCTCTGAAGACCTTAATCCTGACACTTAATTTCACAGCTTTAGCTTCTGACTTGGGACTTGCTGACATATTTCAAAGACAGAACAAATGAAGAAGAGAATGTAATTAATCTAACAGCTCAGAATAAGATATTAGATTTGAGGTTCTCATTGCAGTGACTATGAAAAGAGGCTTATGAAATGTGACGCCGTATAGTCTGGTATAAATGTAAAACCATTCCTCCGAAACGTCAGTACATTTCAATCAAACAACACGGTTTCACACCGCGGAAGACAGCATTCTCCTTAGCCCTTTAAGGCCCAGTGGTTACTATATGTACCACAAGACTTAACATTCAAAAATTCTACGTTCTGCCCAGTGTGTTGCTGCGTTTTTTATTCATCTGAGAACACCACACAGCATTAACTGACTGTTTTAATAACCGGGATGAAGTGTGCTTACTGCGCGGTACAACAATCTTTAAGTACAAGTCAGGGTGACTTTCGTTTTTAAAAGATAATATCAAGATGTTTGATGTCATACTAACACTAGTCAGCCGCATCGAAGCGTAATTTCTTTGCGTGTGGACACCGTGAATCTCAAGATGTTGTCTTTTATTTCAGACTTCAATTTCTCTGCCCAGGGCTATAGTTGATCAACAACAGAAACTGTTCTTCTGTATATGTGAACCGTTGTGACAGAGGTTTAACTAGATGGAGAAAGAAGATACATGACTGAGCAGGAGCTGACAAGGGATACGGCGGGATGTAGTTTTGGGTATGACTGTATAAGAGCTAAAGTTGGTACAGCCTGTTTCACGTCTTCCTCACTTAATTCCACAAACTTTTCCTTTCCTACAGATAAGATAATGATCAGCTGTTCTCTCTCACTACAGTCCGCTAGGACACATACGTAACAGGGACAACTTTGCACACTTTTAACTTCGTCTTAAAATAATTTCACAGTTTCTTTACTCCTTTGAATTTCCCATACACATTTACCTCCCCTTGCGCCAAGTTTCATAATCCTGAAGTTAACATCGTCTATTTCCGTCTTCAGTAGAAATAATTTCTCCACATAATCAAGCAAATATCAGTGTTATTACCGTGGTCACAAGAACCAACCACTACGCTGAGACACAAAGTCACACCACACACGTGTCTTAGTTCTTTAATATCCATTTCATTACTTATATCATCGTCCTATTTATGCACATGTATAGCAACGGTCTCTTCTCTGAAGGTTTTCGTGCCTCTAGCGTTGATATATGCAAAATGGATTCCACGTCAGAAAGACTGCAGAGACGTCCCAAATGGATGATTGAAACTTTCCAACATTCAGGTAACATATAAGAAACACTTTTTTTTTTCAAGGGCTCGACAGCCCCTTGGGGGCCTAGGCCGCCTCATTTTTTCGAGGCTTCACGATCACACTTTTTAGACACACCACATTCGGTGGGACTCCTCTGGACGAGGGACCAGCCCGTCGCAGAGACCTCTACCTGACAACACACAACACTCACAAGAGACAGACATCCATGCCCCGATGGGATTCGAACCCACAATCCCAGTAAGCGAACGGCCGAAGACCCACGCCTTAGACCTCACGGCCACTGGGATCGGCATAAGTAAC
This sequence comes from Reticulitermes speratus, assembly GCA_021186555.1. Taxonomy (NCBI): domain Eukaryota; kingdom Metazoa; phylum Arthropoda; class Insecta; order Blattodea; family Rhinotermitidae; genus Reticulitermes; species Reticulitermes speratus. The sequence goes on from JAJKFL010000330.1 coordinate 21,248,880, forward strand.
ACATAACCCAGCGAAAGAAGGAAAGACTCAGATTATGATGACAATCAAAACTAGCTATATTGTCAAAACTGGGTCTTAGTGTCCGGGCGACCGAGGACTGCAATAGCTTGTCGGGCTTTGCACTGGATAAGTAACTAACATGAAGTAAACTGATTGTAAGAAAAAGTTAAATTTCACCCTATAACAGGCCAGAAAGGCCAACAGCGGGAGCACAGGTATAGTACTACTCTTTCTTTAACGCCGGCTACGCTCCGGTCGCTTTACCTCCAGGAAAGATACCCGGTACCCATTGTACAGAACGCTGGGTAGGCCCCAGGGCCGATTTGGACGGGTGCGGAAAATCTCGCCCCTACCAGGATTCGATCACCGGAACGTACAGCCCGTACACAGTCACTATGCCGACTACGCTATCCCGGCCCAAAATTAACTGATAGTAAATGTATAAATTATTGACGACATTACGTACTCTATAACAAAGCAAACGTCAGTGTATCAAGTACAAACTAAGTAAGTGCATGAATACTCGTAAATTCATCCACCTGCAACAGTTGTCCGGTGTTACACCGGTTCCTGGTTCTCAGTCGCTTTTCGGTATATGTGTCGGTTTACTGCATCTTCAGGTGTTAGATTCTTCTGCTCCATCGCCCATTTCACTTCCTTTTCCACTTCATTTCGGGTCACTTTTCTTTCTTCCTTCCGGCGACCAGGTCAATATTCGCTTAAGCCATCTGCTGTCTCCCATGCCGAACACATGCCCATACCACTTCAACATGTTATTTGCCATTCTTTCCAGAATTGTGTCACTCCCATTTTTCTCTAATTATTTCATTCCTTACTTTTTAATATTTTGGATGCTCTTGCAAATGTTCTCCAAAAGTCCATTTCTGTACTTAACAGCGTTTCGTTTACTCTGTGATCCACTGTCCAAATTTAACAACCGTAGCCTAAAATGCTTTTCGCCACTGTGTAAAAAATCGTTCATCTGTAGTAAATGAAATAGGTTTACTCGGAAGTACACTATTTAATGTTCCTGTCGCTTTCCTGGCTCTCTGAATTCTATTTAACACTTCTTTGCAGAGTCCCAAGTTTGTTTAACTGGATCTCAAGTACTTGAAAGCAGTATTGCCTTTAATTTCAGCGTTATATTGTTTTCATATTCTGTATCTCACTTCTTATACTTACATACTCGCATGGATAAATAAATGAATAAATACAATTGCAAGGAAAACTTACACACACAAGGCCACATGTCAGTGCCCATAAATTCGAAAGTCATAGTACGACAATACAGTCACCCTTCGGCGAATCTCGATTTTACCACGTATTTTATTTTATACGAAAATTGCTTACATTTAAGTTATTTCAGCAACTATATTCGCGTTTCCTTTATTATATTATACATCGTTACGAACTGAATTTTTTTTTTCAAGAACGCAAGGGATTTGTTTCCAAGGTTGTTGGAAGGAAAACGAGAAATGAAAGGAAGTTTTGTTCGTGATTCAAGAGAAATGTCCTTAGGAGTATGATACTTCGTTGAAATGTGTCCAAATGAGCTGGGCAAATGGCCAACAGTCTGCGTGTGCAAGCGACTAATGAAATAATGCAGATTACTGCAGTGGTACTACTGATACAACAAACAGATCGTAACATGGTATTTCAGCTCAACCCCAACTTCAACAACTCATTTGTCAAAAGACATGCATAATTCAAAAGTTTGTTTTCTACAAGAAAAACAAAACATACATGGATTGGAATGTTATATAATTAGTCTTGTTTATTTCTACGGATCCTTAATTAATTTCTTCCTAAAGTGAGTAGCGTTAAGAAATTTAGTGTAAAGAACAAAAAATATGAAAATGAAGTGTTCTTGAAGCGGGAAGGGAATACTGAGTACCGAATACAAAAAACGGAACTGTTTGTGATCATTTAAAGGACAAATATGCGGCCCCTTTCGGTTAATCACAGATTTAATAAGTTTATTTTTATATATCTATTGTTATGAATGTGTAAATAAATAAGTTACCATGTGTAGAATATACCAAGTGAATAGAATGTAAACTCGAACCATCGCATCATACACAGCGGGATCTTATGGTGCTAAGTAAGAGTAAAGCTAACTTTATACAATTCTGCACCACGTGTTGAAGACCTAGAAGTAAGCAGAAGTACAGCTCTACGTATTCTTAATGCCGGTTCTAGATGGAGAAAATGCAGATAGTCATGCAAACCAGAAACAGACCTAAAAGAAATGCTCGCAGGCGACGTGTAAATATTGTACGGGGAAAACTATCTTCAAGTGGCTGGATTTAACAGTCGTATGTCGTTAATATTTAGATGCCAGTCTGCAGTTTGACTCTGTACAGAGACATACAGAGTGATACTGAAAGAAGTGACTTATTTAGCGGCAATGGCAATTGCTAACTTTATATGTAGCGTCAACGGTGTATGAATAAAGTTGAGGATACGGCATGGGTGAAATGACACTGACAGGGGGAAACCGAAATACTCGGACAAAAATGTCCCAATACCACTCTATGCATCACAAACCTCACATAAACTGGCATGGGATCGAACTTGGTCCTCAAAGAAGGGGCTGTAATAAAGTGTCGCTACTTGGACCCACTTTCAATATCAATATGATCGCTGGGCACCATGGAATGTTGATATTCATTTCTCTGAGAAGGTAAAATTTTAATGGACTACAGTTTATCTGTGCAAATGCTAGTTTCATTTAAACAATTTCCACATGGATTACAGTGGCTTTTAATTCGGGTCTCCACAGCAAAAGAAACGTGTTTCGTCTCTCTGAGCGCCTATTTAAAAGCGGATGAAAATGAAAGCGGGTACAGACATGTTCGGCACAAGTCACGTTTTTATTCTGCTATGCTGGATATTTTGTTTGAAGTCACTTCTATCATAGATAGCTACACAAAGTAGGAAGGATATGTTCAGAAGTATTCGCACGTTAAATGGGTTTTTGTATATTCGGACAAATATGCCTGTACACGGTCTAGAACAAAGTCTTTCTTCAGAAGGTCAAACAATTCCCCGTATTGCTGACAGAACTGCGACCTTATAAGCCTATTTTCTTTGTTTCAAGAAACGAAAGTAGGCTATAAATAAAACAAAGGGAAGCACCTGAAACAAGATAAACCTACTGAAATAAAAATACTGGCTTTGGTAAAGAATTTTGTTCATCTTCACAAGAATATCAGTATTCTTCAGCAGTGCTAGTAACTGCACTATGTCGTGAGAAAAAGAAAATCCTATCTAATGATTAGATATTATTTGGCTTTGGATTATATGCATTTTGCATATTACATATGTAAAACTACATTTAAATTTTCAATCAGGACCAACCTACAAATAATGAAATATGCACTTCATTTTTTTGAAATATTATTATTATCAATTCCTTGCATTACTTGATAAACTATCTTATTATAACTAACTAAATCACAATGTCAATGTGTAATTTTACAATTAAAACATTACATCTCCAACATGTTTCTATCTTTCCTAGATCATAATCAAGGAGAACATACATCAATCAATAAGTATGAAGGAGATTTCATGTTTCATACTTATTGTTGTACGGCCTCCCTGATGATGATCTATGAAAGACCGAAACATGTTGGAGATGTAATGTTTTAATTATAAAATTACACATTGACATATATACACTTCATTATTTATAGGATTGGCCCCAAGTGAAAATTTAAATGTGAATTTATTTTACATATGCAGTATGCAAAATGCATATAATCTAAGCTTAGTTATAATATTAAAAAGAATTTGTCAACTACTTTATTAATATTCTTATTATTAACTCGTGCCAGTCTACAGTCGAAGTCTCAAAATGCATTACGCTAACCCCCACTCCTGTACGTGTTTAAATGGCATGCCGCTTAAATTACGCACTGGGGGAATTTAAATTCACCTTATTTCCTTGCTGGATTTGATAATACGATTAGCCATAAGCAATTAAGTGCAGATCTTTAATTTACTTTCTTACTGCTCAGTAATTTAGTAGTTTTAGTGTATTTAGTTTTAAGTTACTTAAAAATAAATGCATTGCGTTTTGCACGATATAAGAACGCGCGGTTCAGCACCTATCACAAACATCTCACAACCACATCTCTTCCCTTAAAAAACAGGGCTTTCAATGTAAAGCAAATTCTCTGCATGAACGAGAGATAAACGTAGTTCTAAGAAGAGTGTTTGTCTGCCTAGTCGAGGACTCAATAAACAAGGTACGTTCGCTTAGCTGTTCATGTTGACTCAATCACTCTACTTAGAAGCTTCTTGCCTTTGCATGTGTACTGAGTTATAGCTTTCAAAACTTGACCGCAGATCAACGACGGTTTGTACTATATTCCGACCTTACACTGAAACTCCCTTGAGCAACTCCTCCACATAGATAAACTACACTTATAGATCATCATTAAAAAGTCACTGCCCGAACATACCAGTTAAACTACCGTCGTGTAGCAGTGTTGATTCTCTTGCTTCTTTTTCCCGAAATTCATGCTTTCGTGCGCGACTGAAACAGATGATACCTGACGTCACTAAAATTATTACTATAGGTAAAATTTCATCCCTGAAACCTGCCACCCACACTTCTATTAATTAAATCAGTTTCAGTTTATGTTATATCTAGTGTTTCACAACTGAATTCACTCCAGTTAGTAATAACACCATTAATACAACCGCCCAGCTCGCCTGATCGTAAGTTTCAGTCGGATCTGGCCTCTTCCACGCCACATCAACTGTCACTAACTGTTGCTTGTTTCCTGACCCATGGCATCCGTGGCTGCTGTCAAGCAAACGTCGGGAACTTCGGCGCCTTCATTTTGAAGCGAAAGGCTTGCAACAGTCGGCATACTAGTCTGAAAGGAACACTGTAAACAGGATTTGATTAAATGTTAACACTCGTACTCAACAGAATATCAACGACTGTTGGGGCCATAGTTCAATATAAGTGGGTTCCCGCCTACGATTAGATCATACTTCACACTCTTACTCTCCCACAAACTCCTCCCATCCAACAGTAATCCTAGACAAACCCGTAACACGCACATGTTCATTATAAAAAATTTCAATTTAAACACCCCCCTCACATCTACTTCGCAAAATAAGTTGTGTTTATAGTTAATAATATTAGATATATAAGTAATTGGCGAATGAGACAGCGTAGTAGGTACAGAGAATCGCAAACAGCCGGACGATTCACGGTTCGGACCCAAGTGGGGGCGAGATTTTCCGCACCCGTCCAGGCCCACACACCTTCCCATACAATATGCAACGGGGCTCTTTCCCGAAGGTAACGCGGCCGGGGAGTGGCGCTGACCACCCATCCCCATCTAGCGCTGTTGTGCCTTCATGGCATGTTACAGGATGAACTTTACCTTCTACGTAAGCAATTACAGCAAGACATGTCAAAAACATATGGACACTGGTATCAAAATCCATGGACATAAAAATAAATAAAATACAAAGCCCTAAAATTGACCATATAAAGTCCAGTGGTTACTTTCAGGTGGTCTAAGGCTAATGACACAAATGATCAACAGCATGTATGTAACTGGAGAATGGCCCAGAGATTTTATTGAAGTTACAATGATTGCCTTAAAGAAGAAGCCCAAAGCTACAAAATGCAGCGACCATCGCACAATCAGCATCATCGCACATGCAGCAAAGATAGTAGCGAGGATACTTAGAAGAAGAATTGAGAGGAAAATTGAAGATGCACTTGGAGAAGATCAGTTTGGATTTAGAAGAGGAAAAGGAACTAGGGATGCAATTGGGATGCTGAGAATAATATCAGAACGAACCTTGGTCATAGATGAGGAATTGTGTGCTTGCTTCATAGACTGGCAGAAGGCATTTGACCGTGTCAACTGGACCAAATTAATGCAAATCCTAAAAGGAATTGGGATAGACTGGCGCGAAAGAAGATTAGTCAGCAAATTGTACATGGAACAAAGTGTCAAAATACGACTGGACCAAGGGGAGACGAGAAGTGTGAAGATTGGAAGAGGAGTTAGACAAGGTTGCTGTTTGTCACCGATTCTGTTCAACTTATACAGCGAGTACCTTACCAAGGAAGCTCTTGAAGGGTTTGGAGACTTCAAAATAGGAGGACAAGTAATTCGCACTGTGAAATATGCAGATGACCTTGTGCTACTGGCTAGGGAAGAAAACGTGCTACAGGGCATGATTGATAGACTAATTGAAATTGGAAGACGCTATGGAATGGAAATGAATGTGGGAAAAACTAAAGTAATGAAAATCTCAAGGCAACCATCCCCAATGAAAATTATGATAGATCAAAAACAATTGGAGAATGTGGAATATTTCAATTATTTGGGTAGCATGATAACAAGTGATGCAAGGTGTACACGTGAAATTAAATCCAGAATTGCCATGGCAAAAACAGCATTCAACAAGAAGAAAAATCTTTTCACCAGCAAACTGGAATTAAATTTAAGGAAGAAACTAGTAAAGTGCTACATTTGGAGCATAGCTTTGTATGGTGCTGAAACGTGGACACTTCGGAAAGTAGATCAGAAGTATCTGGAAAGTTTTGAAATGTGGTGCTGGAGAAGAATGGAGAAGATCAGTTGGACCGATCGTGTGAGAAATGAAGAAGTATTACACAGAGTCAAGGAGGAGAGGAATATACTACATACAATAAAAAGAAGAAAGGCTAACTGGATTGGTCACATCTTGCGTAGAAACTGCCTTCTGAAACACGTGATTGAAGGAAAGTTAGAAGGAAGGATAGAAATGACGGGACGACGAGGGAGAAGACGTAAGCAGCTACTGGATGACCTTAAGGAAAAGAAAAGATACTGGAAATTGAAAGAGGAAGCACTAGATCGCACCCTGTGGAGAACTCGCTTTGGAAGAGGCTACGGACCTGTCGTAAGACAGACTACAGAATGATGAATGAATGAATGGTTACTTTCAGCACCACCAAGCTTAACATTAAAGAATTTGACATTCTGCGCACCAGAATGTATAAATATTCGTATGATGATTCCGTTCTTCTCGGATAGGATGCTGCGTTGCTGAGTGATCGGTTTCCGACGTTTCGAAGAAACGTAGTGCCTTCATCTTCAAAAGTCCAGAGTTTCGATAACAATATTCTTCTTGCTTCGAAACGTCAGAAATCGATGACCCAGTGACGCAGTGTCATATCCCAGAAGAACGGAATCTGCAACCACACCGCTGTGTAAAACTCAACAGTCACAGTTTATTTCCGCACTTTGTATGCTTCTCAGAAGAAACAGCGTTAAATTCCATATACGGAATTCACTGATTGGTTTTTATAATGGAGAAAAAAAGATGTTTACTGCTCGGTACAAACTGGATTTTTAAATACAGTCCAGGTTAATTTTAGTCTGTAGTGTAATATCTGCTACTAAACTATAGTTGCCTAAAAGTATAAGAGGGTTCCAAGCGTTTCGGGGCCTGGACGCAGCTGAGCCCCTCCGTGCCACACGTATTATACACAGATGCTGATTGTTCTCAACGCATGAACACGTGGCATGAGGCTCCCTTTCTTCACAAACATGTACCGAAACACATTTGCTGTTTTCTGCGCTTCTGAAAGACATAAAATCGCGTTGTACTGTGTAGGTGCAGGACTCTGAATTCGCCGATCTGGTAACCATGGTATTTACCAAATATAAAAGGGACTGAACGAAACAGAAGCACATTCACCGTTAACTAAAGCGACTAAAAGGCACACGACGAAGAAGAAGAGCAAATCACAAATAAATCGTTAAAACTGCGAGTTTTGGAAGTCGTTTTCAGTTTTGTTTGGACGTTATTTCTGGTCCATACGAGATGCCAGTTCGTTACGCACAAAACAGAGAAACTTACACAGAAAACCATCTGAGAAAAGACATCATGAAAACACAAAACTTATCCCACAGTGTCTCACGGTACAACGTTATTGGTAGGCTGGGTCCAGTCAAACACAACTCGAGAAAACAACAGAGAGCGTGGGTGAGAAGAGCGGATGCTGGCAGGAAGGGACTCAAAACTCTGCGGCACAGCCATAGTTGATTAAACGCATAGTCGCATAGTTATTCTACGGAAATTCCTGGAGAACAATGCGATTAATGAGACGTAAGGCATACAGACCGGCGTGTGGACACACAGACAAGCCCCAAGGCAAGTGTCATGAAAAATGTAAGGACTCCGTCCGGTGACACGTAGCTTCATCCGGTTGTGTCAACTGCATCCGCACATACCCCACGGGCTATTCACATCCTCACACATCACACAGCCGCACGGTACCATTAATACATTGAGAAGGACAATTGACTGCACGTTCTAAAGTTAATTTGTCTTCTGTCTGTCTATAGTTTTGCATGAGTAATTGCGACACAAATTAAATCTCTAGAAGTCTTCATGAGATCTGCTCTCTTCTCGGATATTACGCAGCGTTGAGTGGTAGTTCTGTACCGACGTTTCGAGACAACTGACCCTTCAAGATGGGATCGATAGTTTGTCCGAAAATTCCGTACAGAACTACCACTCAACGCTGTGTAATATCCCAGAAGAGCGGTGTCATGACACGACAGCTGAAAACACAGGACGCTGACTTGCGTGTACACCAACAGCGAACAGGAAAGCTCGACCCACATATTAAAACGTCTCAAATGTGATTGGGACTGCGCAGGAAATTAGTGGGATAGCAATACCATTAAGTTAGCAGCGTTTTGGTAAAGTCCTATATACATACACACATAGTCACACACATCCAAAGGTAAAGTTTCCATTGTCCATGTCATGAAAGCATACAGAGGGACGAGAGGTACAAATCCATTCATTCTTAACCTCGGTACTAGATGGAGATGCGTGGTTAACTTCGCGCAAAGGCTGCTTTACCGCCGTGAAAGAACTTAGGTACCCACTGAATAGGAGGCTGGGGTGGGCCCAGAGCCGATCTGGACGTTTTAGCAAAGAAAAAAACCTCTTACCTCTAGTGGGATTCCAACCCCGGACCGCCCAGCCCGTAGCCTAGTCGCTACCACGGCCTATATTTATATACACATACGTACATTGCGAAATTATTTCTGGCCGACCATCCTATAATGAACTGATGAATTGGAAATGGTCTGTAAAGAAACAGTCATGGCCCACTTCGCAGTGCTAGCCAAGCATTTTCCTGTAGTCTGAGGAATATCACGGAATTCATCAGTACAATACGTGTCCCGGTAAGATTCGAACCGTGCATCATACGAATACAAGTCAGATACGTTACCGCTCCACTCAACTGTATGATTCCTTTCTTAGACAAATCAGGCTCAAACTATTCCGATCCTACGAACTGGAGTCGCACTGGGCCACGGGACGCGCAGTGCACATTCACGTGATAAGGAGCTCACAGCACACCACATCAGCATGAAGAAGAAAATTAAAAACGTTACATTTAATAGACCGTTTAAAGTTTAAATACTTTGACTGTCGTAACTTCTCTCTCAGAGTTTAAGAGTGCAGTGCTGATAGTGGGGAGGACACTACGTTCAATATGGTAAGTCATAAAGTGCTTTATTGGCCACAGTTATACGGTGCTCCCGTGTTACTCAATCGCCTGTCTCCAAAATTTCTCCGTCACTAAATCACGTTGAACTTAATTAACATCACTGTTAATATCTGCATAAGAGTACACAAGCTAATAAAGATATGGTAACAGAGTATATTTAAACTAACGATACGTACGACAGTCTATGCATTAAGTCTTCTTAGTGTCTGTGCTGAGATGTTATTCCAAACAGGGTAAAAAAATATCAATTCTGGACCCCAAACAATAATATTCTTTAAATTCAGAAAATAGCCATATAAGGTTCAACATTTACTACATTTTTTTTTTCGGAGACAGAAGAACTAAAGTGAATGTCGAGGTTTCATTTCTTCTGGGATGACACAGCGTCACGGAGTGACCGTTTCCCTCTCAATTCAAATTTCATTTCTCGCTTTTTTTTCAAGGCTTAATTGTTTAATTCGAATATAGATAAATAAGTCATTCGGCGTCATATATATGAATTTTTTATCTTGTGGCCCACTACCGAAATAACAGAAGAACCTGAGATAAAATACTTTAAATAAAATACAATTATAAAAATGTTCCTTCCCCAACAGAATCTCATATTATTTCTCTCTTTTTTTTCCCTGTTTTAGAATCATTATATATCTGTTTTTCAATACATTTCTGCTTATTTATTTCCTCACTTCTTTGTTTCTTCCCAGCTTTCTCTCCTTATTAATTTGTCTTTCATCCTTCCTTTATTTCTGTTTCCTTCTTTATGTCTTTGTTTTTTCGTTTCTTTCTACAGACCATCCTTTAATGCCATTAACTTTGGACATTCAGGGCTTGATCAAAAGCAGCAGTTATTTATTTGCGCGCAATACTCATTGCATCAACTGTAATCTGAACATCTTAAGTACTTTTAGTAAGAACTGACAGCACCGGAATGTAAGGATTAATAATTTTTGCTGTCGTGTATATACGACCATAGAGCGTACTGCAGTTTTGTCACAGATGCTACAACATATGCTCAGTATTTCCACCACTCACGATAAAGCAAATGCACAGTTACAGGAAGACGCCACGTTTCACAATACCTGGGCCTGATAAGAAATTTGGGGTTAGGGTACCGGGTCGCAGATCACACTTACGAAACCATAAGCTCCACGTTTCTTCACCTCACACGTAAGTACAACATGACGAAAGACTATTTTTTATGGGTCTCATAAGAGCACAACAATATAAATGTGGGATTCAGAGCCTGTTTCGGATGGCATCACAGACCCGCCCCCAGTAAACGCGGATATCTTGTTTGGGAAGGCACCGAATTTTGCCACGTGTACTTAAATTAAACACAGCAGCTACATGAAACAAATAATATATGTGAAGATGTTCGAATGCCTGAAATTCGTGGTCGCCGAGAGATTCCTCTGTTAATACCAGTCAGTATTTTTAATTCAACCAGTATCTTTTCGTGGTAGTCCAAAGCTGCCCTTAAGTTTTCTTAGCTTCCATCGCATTAAAGACAACAAAGTTCAACTAGCTTTACAAATTGATGTTAAAAGCTTCTTCTTAAACAAGAACAATTTAAGGAGACACAAAATGTCGTACAAGCAAGTTTGTAATTCTGTTTACAGGAATAGTCACAAAACATGTAATCGGTGTTCAGACTTTGAGGCGTTCACTGGAATCTCATTCAACATGAGATGCGCTTATATTTCAGGTGCTCAGTCTCCACTGCTTTGTAACTGCTTATATCTTTGACGTTCGTTAAGCAGCGTGGTACGTACAAAGGACTCTTACACATGTTACAGAGGCTCCTTCGCTTAGAAGAGGAGAAGGAGTAAAGGCGAATTTGTAGAAGTTAGGTAAATTTATTATCAAGAACGTCAAAGTATGGTACTGGGACCGGCACAGTCAGAGCAGTGGACAGACACTAAGCTACTCAACTGACCTCTTGCCTCCGCCAGTTTGTTAAGAGCTGCGAAAAGAACCTGGGACAAGAAAAACTGAAAACAGGTAACAGCTGCCTCTTTCAGCATACTGTACAACCGAATGGGATGGGATTTGTACTCTTTACAGGAGGGAGAAACCTTCGCAGGGGTTCTCCTACTAACGAACAAAAGAAAGAGCCAGGCCGCACATACTCCTAGTCTGAAAGGGAAGGGAAGATGGGATACAAATTGTGATTGTTTTTCCGTTTGTTCGCTCCCAAGACTTTTCTCACTCTCAAAACCTTATTAGAAGAAACAACTTCTCCCTTCTCCACCAATGGAATTGTGAGTCATGGAGGATTTACGCCAAAATTGCGGCAGCTCTGTTGTTTCGATTATGTAACTTCGACACTCATGTAATTCTAATGTAGTTCCTTCTTTAACCACTTATATACATAAATCATGTAGACAGCACAAATGCATTTCAGCAGCTGCAGGCTACTGAAAGACACTGAAACGTTCCCTGAAATTGTACCAAACGGAATGTCATTATCACACAAATCCCCTACTATACATAAAGAATGGTTTGAAACAACATGTCATGTTGAAACACATGTTGACACGGTGCAGTACAATTTCTTTTACAACATATTGCGGCCATGATTTCAAAACGCAGAGGGTACTTTAACTCAATATAAAAATCGCACGTCTGAGACAGTCAGACCCTTATTGTTGCTGTACTAACAATTCCTTTCGATATCGGTTAGTGGAAGGCGACGCCTAAATTACATGTAAACTGAGTTAGATCGTGTAAACATATTCGCCAACTGCTGTCACATTCATACCAATATCACACATGACAAAACCCTCTATAACAGCAGTCTGTAAAGTGTGCTCCGGGGATCCAAAGGGATCCTCGAGCAGTTCCCAGGGGAACCACAGATACATTTCTGTAACACCTACCTTGAAGTTTATTTACTTCGTTAATTAAAGGAATAAGGTTTTGTTAAAAATGTTCACAGAACTTCTTTAATTGGCGACGTGTTTATTTCGTATTTCGTGTTTAATTAAGGTCAAATCATGCAATGAGCCGATCCCAGTGGCCGTGCGGTCTAAGGCGTGGGTCTGCGGCCGCTCGCTTACTAGGATCGTGGGTTCGAATCCCACCGGGGGCATGGATGTCTGTGTCTTGTGAGTGTTGTGTGTTGTCAGGTAGAGGTCTCTGCGGCGAGCTGGTCCCTCGTCCAGAGAAGTCCTACCGACTGTGGTGTGTCTAAAGTGTGATCGTGAAGCGTCGTAAAATGAAGAGGCCTAGGCCCCTAAGGGCTGTCGAGCCACTGGAAAAATAAATCATGCTATGAATTGTTATGTATGCTACTGGTAAGTATTCGTAGCTATCTGAAACCAGTTCTGAGATATAAATTTTTAATTTTGGATACCTATGATCCGGAAACAATATATTTACGTGAGCAACGATGTGAGGATCCGTGGTTATTTTTCGAAGCCAAAAGGGGTCCGCTAGCAAAAAAGTTTGGGAAACACTACTATTTATAAAGATCCCTGTGATCTGCTAATTTTGCTTAATTCTCTTGCCGACTCTGAAATGGGCCTGGCTCAGAATTATTCCTTACTGACCTTCTACAATTATCTGCAAGCATGAGTATTCATTTAATTCTGAAAAATAATTCTTTGGACAACTGACTCTTAATGAAACCTAGATTAATTACTACGTTTCCAAAAAGTTGTCGTTAAGTACGTAAGCTCCAGTAAGGGAAGATAAAGTTTTCATTTTATTTAATTACTAACTGAATTCCAGCAATGGCACAACATACGAGCGAATCTAATGTTACATTGATCAGTGCGTAGACGTTATTGCCGTAATTCCGGCAACTCTTTAAAAAAAGATGAAATATACTGTAGTTTCACAAATAATGGGACTATATCTCATTCATGCCATTCCTCACAACTTTTTAGAATTGCATAACAGTGTTAACTATGGGTATTAAACAATGCTCACACTTTCGTAAAAATACCGCTAATGCCTACGTTTATTTAACAGAATATTCAACTGCTGATCGGAATATATATGATGTAAATGTACGTAGGCTTAATTATATCCAAGTGTTGTTAAAAATTTTTATACGGACGATAAAGCAAAATGAGAGAGGAACAATATTTACGACTTAAGAGGAGCACAATTGCGTATAAAATTTTAGTCGAAACACTTAACGGGAAGAGGTCATTTGAGAGACCAAAGTATAGATAAAGACGACAGTATTAAAACAGGTCTTAAAGTAACAGCGTGTGAGTGTGTGAACGGAACTCAACCGGCAGAATAGAGTCCAAAATCAGGCTATTATGGACATATTAACCCATTAACGTCCACTGATTACTACATGTACCACCACGTTCAAAATTAAAAAATTGTATACTCTGCCTCCGAAGTGCATTAATGTGTTCTGTACGGATCTCAGAACAAACAGCGATTCATTTCTGCATACAACATTAATTTACTGGTTATATAACTGGCAAGAAGCGTGTTTTCTGCTCGGTATGAACTGAATTTTTATATATAACTCAGGTACAACTGAGTATTCAGAACGTTGACCTTACGGGTTCCACGAAGGCGAATTATTTCTTGTTCAGCTGATATTATCAGGCCCAGACGATTAGTTAGTTAAAAAAGCAAGGGAATCTATATTCCGATATTTCTACGTTCGGCAAACAAGTTAAGTGTCAATGACAGATGTATTACTACACATGAGAGAGCAAATGCGAGCGTCCTAAGTACTGGCAACGGAACGAGAAAACAAAGCAGTCCTACTTGCAAGTATAGTTAGACAACCCCAACGCCTTACAAAGCCACAAATCCACCCACCTCTTCCTCTACATTCTCCCCCACAAAATGAGCCTATTCTTCCACCCCCTCTCACAACATCAACTTTCTTCCAGCCTCTCTCCGTTCTTCCACCGACCTCATCCATGAGTGTCCCCCGAAGGCAGTGGGATGGGGCGGATGTAGTGGGTTGGAGAACTGTGTGGGCTTTACCACTGTTGTTTTCCCTAGGGAACATGGTTAGTTCCCGGGCAAAAGATAGAACCAAGAAGAAAAGCGAAAAATGGGGGGAAGGATATGCTGGAAGGAGCACTGAAAGACAAATCGTGTCAGTCTGTGGATTGTTACGAACAGTACTGAACGTTTGTTTAAACAAGGACAAACATCGACTGGGCAAACTTTTTCGATTTGCGGAAGAACAAACACGTGTATAATGGTTTAATTTGTTTCGTGACTCTCTTCATTGGCCTATGCACTTTCATATGAGATAGGTCCTTTAGGAAACCGGGATAGCTCCGTCATTAAAGTGACTAGCAATGGCGTCCAGGCCTGCTCCAGGCGCCATCTGCATTTTATCCAATTGATACAGACGTAAAGCGGTTCAGTTTAAAGGCCGCCAACCACGCATCTCCATCTACGGTGTGTGCAGCTTCACTTTAATCTCGCCACATCTTCATAGCATCGTGCTTCAATAATATCACCTTCATTAAATAAAGTTATAGTGGTTATGTATAACAGTGTTGCTTGCTCGCCTTTACATTTTATACCAATAATTTTAATTCCACCGAATTATCGGCACGCAATTCGTACAAGGTAATCAGTATTGCGACTGAAGCAACTTTTATCCATTGGTAACAATACAATGAATATGATGGTGGCAATACTTATTCCGGTAAAAGGACATTACAATTATGACACTGCGCAATGATTTCCTACGGGCTAATTCATTATACAAATACTGTGATGTCCACTGCCCATAGTCTGAATTATACGTCGCTATTTTCTTCACTACATCGTCTGTCACTTCCACTATTTCAAATCGCGTGTGGGAGGCAGCTGAGTCGGCTGCGGTTTATGTGACAGGAAAACGACATTGGTCAGATAAAATAATATACTTGTATATTTAGACAAATACAGCGTTGTCTGGTTGTCATGATACTGTCATATATAATTCCTTATTTTGTGACTAGCCCAGTGCGCGGTCACAGAGATGTAGTTCCACACTTGATAATGTGCCCTACTTAAGAGCTCGTACCAAGGGGCGGTCACAGATGAATACGGGACAGTCTTGGGATAATGACAGGCAGGGGAAAAGCGAAGAAACGACAGCAAGCCTGTGTCCATTGCCACTTGGTCAACCGCGATTTCACATTAAGTCACCCGGGATTTAACCCGAGGCTCCACTATGAGTAACCAGCGTCATCTAACGGCGCAAACTATGGCAGGGTCAACATGCATCAGTACAGGTACATATATTAAGATTACTGGCGACAGTTGGGATAAAACCCGAGCCCTTTAAGAAGCCCATCTGGACGATGTGTCTAGCTTTGAAATGACTCTATTCTAACATTACCGTTACGATATCAGAAAATCAATTGTACAACTTCAGTACTGTCATTGATACAATATTAAAATATCGGTAAGAGCCTTCACATTACATTTACAATCAACATCAAAGTACGACACTAAAATAGGGGCAGTCTAGCACTCAGTCTGCTGTGGACAGGCGCGTATTTCCGTGTCACTGTGCTTCTAAATGTTTTACATAGACGTTCGCCTGTGGGAAATGCTCGCCTCTTTTACAAAACAGTAGCTGTGTTTGTACACTCGCATTCATGCATTATGTGTGTTGGGATTGCAAAAAGAGTGCACCAGCGAAGTCAGTGACTAATAGTGCCCCCGAATGCGGCCAATGTTTGAAATGGGCGTACGTCAAAGTACGTCATTTGCTTTATTTAATGCGGAGTCTCTTTGAGGCTCTTGTGAGTACAACAGTCACAGCCGTTACAAGTTCGCTATAATCGAGTTCCAAAGACTTCTCAACCTACAACACTGGATTTAAACCACGTCAATTAAATTACTTGTGACTAAACAGTACAAAAAAAACGCATAACTAAATAGTGTTTGATAACAAGTGCCTGCATTGGTAACTATGAATTTGGGATCTGCGCTCTTCTGGGATATTATGCGGCGTCGTGTGGTAATTGTTTACCGGCGCTTCGATACAACGTATCGGTCCCATCTTCACGGGTCAAGAGTCCTTTCCTACTCGGACTCTTGACCCGTGAAGATAGGAACCTGCCGAATTCGGCGGTCTTCTGTTCTTGTCTAATCCGTCGGAAATACTTAACAACACGTAGTCGGTATTGCGACTAGCTTAGGGGCCGAACTACTGAGAAATCTTGGATTTCTTCTCATCACTTTCATCCAGTACCGAGGTTAAAAAAGCGTGGTTCTACACCTCCACTCCCTCAGGTTTCAGGTCGTGCATAAGGAAGACTGTTCCTTTACTTTATACAGCTAGGTTTTAATTTTACCTCCGACTGAAGGAAATGTCATCACATAATTAATAATGACCAAATCGTGACTGTAAATGCGATGTTACTATTAAAGTTAAGTTGTGGTAGATGTAAATATAATTTTTAAAATTTAGTTTTGAAGTGTTTTGGTTGCCGATAATCCTGAAGAGGCAGAAAAGTTTAAAATACTTTGAAATTACAGCCATTTAAATCTTGGTGGTTACTTTATGTACCAACACGTTTTAATACTGTGCACGCAACAAAGTGCATGCTTGTGCTCTGTATGGATCTCAGAACAAACAGAGACTATTTCCCCATGCAGCATTAACTGGGTTACTTCTGTAATAGAGATGCAGTGTTTACTGCGCGGTACGAACTGAGTCTCTAAACATAGTTCAGGTTTATTTTCGCACAAAGTGTTACTCAGGTTAGTCAACCACAATTCACAATTATAGAATTATTCTTCCGTGATAATAGAATTATTCCAATACATGAAAACAATTATCGAGCAAGCACTGCCACACCAGTTCACATTCACTGCACCATAGCAATCAAGTTACTGTAAAGCAACATCGGCAAGGCGTCCAGACACATTCTTTCCAGGTTCGCATATGGTGGCCTAGATAACTGAACTTAATATTATCACACACAGAACCCTATTGATTGCATATTTCTTGCACTGCAGATAGCAAACACCTCAACGTATTCTTTTTTTTTAACCTTTTACTTAACCGGTACAAAAAACACTTCATTTAGAAGTGTACGAGTACATTTTCATGAAACCCGTCTCTCCCGTTACTTATGCCTATCACCTTAAGTTTGATGGGCCTTTTTAAACAATATTTACTCACGGCGATTTCCTGAAAGTTCCGTCCATACGTTGCATTTTACTGATACTACGGAAATAAATGCGCTCCATAACTTCCTTCGGGGCACATTCTCCCTCCTTCCTTCCTTATTTTTCCCTTCCTCCCTACTACAAAATAAAATGCGTAATCGAAATCCGTTAACTAGATTACGGGTTGAAACATTAATTCGTTTACTACATGATTTATGGCGATTTCAGTACCTGAGATTACACTACGTAAAGTGGTAAGATGATTCGAGAATAATAAATTGGAAGGAAGCAATAGTGGTCCTTTAAGAACTAAATAGACATTTGCCTGGAGTGACTGACAAATTCACTAAAACCTTTCAGAATAGCTGGCCTCAGGGTTTGGACCCGGGACCTCCCGAATACTAATGAGAAGTGTTAAGCACTCGACCGCCATGTCCGCTGGAGGTGAAAGACACGGGCCTGATATAAACAGCATCAGTTAACGATATACTCCCGGTTAAAATAAATCACAAAATCCATATCCTGAATCAAGTCTTCCATCAAGAAGTACATTTTATTTTAAAGCAAATCTACAGTTGCCGCCCAGAGATCCAGAGCGTTCACCGAGAACAGTCCCACGGGAACTCCTATCGCGGTTCTATCCCGCGCGAGCGAAACCTCTGGACTGTGAAATGGGCTGCCATTAGGAGTGAGTTGCTGGCACAACTTGATGGAAGGGGAAAAGAGAAAACGGGAGGGAAGAGGCCCGTGGGACCTACCAGAAGTTCCCCTTTCTCTCTCAACTGATGTTCTATTGGATGTACATGATGCCTTGGGGTTAATTACGAAGTTGTTGAGAAACTAGACCTGTTGGAAGTAAGAGGAATGGGGTGCTACTGCTGATCCGGACAATGCAGAGGTCATACATTCTCCTGACTTGACCCTTCTACGTCTCTCTCACTGCTGGTTTCTCCACTACCTAAATCAACCCTTTTTAACTACACCGACGACACTAACCTGTGATTCTGTCCACATGCAAGCTCTCTCAAACAGCGAGATCGGTCCTGCAAGAACTACTGTTCCATCCCGCGGTACAAATGCAGATGCAGTTTATCTCATCTCCACAAACTGTTGCCACGGCTACCAGGTTGGAGGCGCCTTTGTACGCCAGCAACTGGATGACAGCGAAGTGTAAATCTGGGTCCGCGAGCCGCATCCGGTCCTGGACTAGATTACGTAAAGATGCTGTAGGACATTTTAACAAAATCATATCACGAACCTGAATCCAACTTGAAAAGCTGACAGTCGTTGAGTCATTCAACAAGTTCTCCAAAGTTATGACACATTACGAGAGACAGTATTCATTAGATACTGTCACTGGACCCAAACACGAACCACATACATATAGGCTAAGAGCACACCAGCAAGTAGGTCTCCTAACCGGCGTCTTCCCCTAACTTTCTTTAAAATAAATTTCTGTATGCAAAATTTTCATATTTGCCATACACGTTACGTACCCACCCATCTCTTCTCCATTCCGTTCATCACCCACTAGGGTGAAGAGTAAAGGGCAGGTAAGTGGTTCGCCTCACTCCCCGGCCAATTTCCCGCCGGAAAGAACCTCGGTACCCATTGAACAGGGGGCTGGGTAGGCCACAGACCCGGTCTGGACGATTTGGCGCAGAGAAAAGTCTCTTGCCACTGCCAGGATTCAAAGCCCGGATCGTTCATCCCGCAGCCTACTCACTAAACAGACTGCGCTGTATTATTAAAAGACTGGTGAAGAATACAAATTATAAAATACCCGCTTAGGCCAATTTCTCGAAACTACGGTTACTAAACTGCCTCCTCATGTGGCATATTAAGTTAATGTCTCAAGTAATTCAACTCTTTATAACACGAGACGATTGGCTCAAACTGAAACACTTATGAGGATATTACCCGGAAGACGGAGGCGACATGTTTCTGTCATCAACGTCACATCCTGAAAGACGACGATCTTCATAATCACCACAGTCAAAACCTTGCGCAGAAACAAAGAAACAAACACTGTAGAACGTAGCCCTCTAAGTGTGCAGTGTTATCTTCCAATGAATAATATTACTGACGACCGAGAAGTCAAAACCTCGTCACCTGGTTAATCGATTCATTCTGGTATTCTGGACTGCTTTGTGAAATCCCTTCAAACAGGGTACAACCTATGATCTATATCCACCTTACTTTACGACCTCCAGTTTCAGATTTTTACAGGGTATTGTTGCCTCTCTGTTCGCAAGTCGTGCTATAATTTATTCATGGATATTTCAACGTGATGGGGGCTCTAGTTTGCATGTCTGAGGCATTCTACAGCGCCTTCAAGTTGTATCTTCATACTCACACTCACACACACACACTCCACTTGTCGTATCACGATCACGTAAAGAAAGGAAACACTTTGCTTCCTGCCGACTGAATCGCACGATGCTGTCAGTTAGGAAGCGCCACGTCACTTCCGCGCTTACACACTCTTGGCTCCATGAACACTACACCGATGTCCTGCTCAGAGTGGTGTGTGAAAACGAGATATACAATTTGTTGCATAAATATGAATAAACAAAACATACGTAGAATGAATAAAGTAAATGGTTATGTGAATATACAAAAGAAACTAGCCATGCGAATGAATGAGTGTATGGATGTGTGAACAAGAGAATAATTGAATAAATAAATAAATACATAAAAAAAGGGCAAAGAAATAAAAGAGCAGCAGTGCCTTGGGGATGGTTTGCGGAACTTTATTTACTGGCTAATGGCGAAAAATAGTTTGGTGGTCTTCAGAGCGGGAGGTTAAGTTCTGACAAATGTAACTTTGGAGACCCGCATGTGACGCACGCAGTAGCAATTTGGAGCTCTGAAAGGGCCTTAGCATTTACTTGGACAGCAACAAGAGCCAAGGAAACTTGTGACAAGAAAGACGGCCAGTAGCAGAACTCTAAATACTGACTTCTAAGCAGCAGTCCGGCAAACAAAAGATGGCAAACCCCTAAATTTTCTCTAAATGTGTGCTGTTGTCAGTGGTTTCTCTCAACAAGGAACTCTGAAAGTTCAATTCATCCACGGATGTTAATCATACATCAATACTGAAAAAGAGGAATATTTCATATTCCGTCTAATTACATATAAAATTACATGCAGGACATTTAGGATTTTACATATAATTACACGACAGTTTCAGTGCTGTGAATCTGATGGTTTAAAACACAGATGTACTAGCTATATTTTTGTACTGTAACTTGTAGCTTAAAAGAGTAGAATGACTGTGAAAGAAAACGATGTGAAAGCTGTCTTGTCCTAATTCCAGGTACTAAACCTGCGTTTGTATGGTTGGACCAAGGAAAACCACGGTTTACCTAAGAACGAACACTCGGTTTTACAGCTGAGATTCGAACTGAAGACAATCCGAATACAAGGCAGAAGCCTTACCAATTATGAAAGTGATAAATAAACATATATATATATATAAGTAAATGAGCAAGTAAATAATTTGAAGCAAAAGCCCGCCACGTGACTTGAACCACCCAGTCCTTCTTGATGGGCATATATCTACCTTGTTAGGTACGTTAGCAAAATTGCGAAAAAGCGACTATTAGCTTCGTCATGTCTGTCCGTCCGCATGGAAAAACACGGCTCCTGCTGGACAGATTTTCATAAAATTTAATATTTGACTGTTTTTCGAAAATTTGTCGAGAAAATTCAAGTTTCATCACAACCTGACATGAAGACCTATGTACAATTATGATATCTCGCTCAGTTCTTCTTAGCATGATATATGTTTCAGATAAACATCGTAGAGAAAATCAAAACACACATTTTACGTTCAATAACGTTTTTCCGAAAGTCGTGCCGTTTATGAGACAATGTGGAAAAATATGGTAAAGGCACACAGACCGCAGATGACAATATAATACGGCGCACGCAATTTGCATGCTGGATAACTACGGCTACAGACACGCACTCAGAATATGCAATACTTACTGCTTTTCCACGGCAACAATGGTTACGCGAACGCACCTGAATATTACGTTTACACGTACATTGTCTGACTTGTTTTTATTAATACCGACGTTACAGAAACGTCTCAACGCCTGTTTGCACTTGCATTTCATATACCACATATGATTTATCCCAACATTCTGCCAGTTTCGTGAAAGTGCATCACGGATCGTCACTTTCTAATACTGCCATATAATTACGTCAGCACAAGGCACTACAAAATAAGACAACAAGAAGGCAGTGCAACGTGATAGGGGTCAATCGAGTTACGTAACAGGCGGAGATAATGCAGCCCGCTACGCATCTCTGGCAATATCCCTAGGGTTCTCCAAAAACGAGTGACAAAGTTGCTGCCGCTTGGAGTTACGACAGCCGCCACTTTCTCAGCACTAGCATTAATAGCATACAGAAGACAAAGTCAGCTGAATGCAAGTAATATTTCAGGAAGTTCCGGTTTGGTACTTACAGAGCAGTATAGACCGCCACCGTGTCGTGATGCAGAAGACAGAATTATTGCTATCAGTTACAAACTGGACCAAAACGTAGCAGTAACAGATGGCAGTGAGAGGTACTAATGCTGCAGTGCGTACTACAATCAGTATGTTTGCCAAAAATACATCACACAACGAATATCAAAAAAGGAGCCAGAATAGTTCAGTGGGTATATGTCTAGGCTACGACATGGACGACCGATGAATTTGAGTTCGATTTCCGGCAGGGGAAAGCGAACTTTGTCTTCCACAGAGAATCCAGACGAGGTCTGGACTCCACCCTGTCTATTTCATCGGCACCGCGGCGTCTTTTGTCGGGGGTAATGCGGCCTAGGCGTAAAGCTGACCACTCAGCTGCAACTATCAGAGGTTCACACGAGGTCGGGTCTGGTTCTGGTAGAACAGATAGTGCTCGGGTTTGAGGCTGGTTAAAATAAAGGCAGTCAAACCTTACACAGCATATTTCGAGATTTTTCGGGGCATTCTTTTTCCGCAAAAAATATTCTTTGTAGTTCATGTTATGTTCGTGACACAGAACATAAACTATCATAGACAGCTGTGACGCCACGTGTGCATTCCGAATTAACCAGCGACTTAACATGAGACTGTATGTGCATGTAAGGAGGCGAGTTCAGGATTTATCTAAAGAATGGGTTTGGGAAGCTGGGTTCGGTAGGTCTCCGGATACAAGTACAGGCGTGCTTTGTGGGGGGGGAGGGGGGGAAAGGAGCTTCTTAGCTGCCCCCTCACAGAAATAGCTCGCGGTTACACATTACACATTTGGCATCCGATATCTATGTGACGTCCCTCAAACGCTAAAATATCAGATGCTCTTAGAGTGGTGTCGGATAATTCACTCAGGGCTTATGTAGGTTTATGCATTAAAGCAAACAAGTATTAATGACACATAAAGCCAGAACAGCTTACAAATATCTGGCTTCGTTCGGGTTAGAATACAAGAAACTTGGGGGGACCGGGATAGCGTAGTCGGTTATAGCGACTCGCTACGGGCTGGACGGTCCGGGGATCGAATCCCGGTGGGGGCGAGATTTTCCGCACCCGTCCAGACTGGCCCTGGGGCCCACCCAGCCTCCTATACAATGGGTACCGGGTCTCTTTCCCGAGGTTAAAGCGGCCGGGGCGTGGAGTTGACCACCCACCCCCATCTAGTCCCGAGGTTAAAGAAGGAGTAGAGCTTTACCTCTACTCCCCCTCTGGGCCTTCGTGGCCTGTTCTAGGGAGACCTTTACCTTTACCTTTATACAAGAAACTTGGGCTTCATTCCGGTAGGGGTAACACATTTGAAGGTAAACTTTGGGGTTGTGCTAAATGCTTCTCGGGCCGAGCACGGTAAATTTATAAAATATTATGTACTTGGAGTATAGCTTTGTATGGTGCAGAAACGTGGACACTTCTGAAGGTAGATCAGAAGTAACTGGAAAGTTTTGAAATGCGGTGCTGGAGAAGGATGGAGAAGATCAGTTGGACCGAACGTGTGAGAAATGAAGAAGTATTACACAGAGTGAAGGAGGAGAGGAATATCCTGCGTATAATACCAACAAGGAAGGCGAACTGGATTGGTCACATCTTGCGTAGGAACTGCCTTCTGAAAGACGTGATTGAAGGGACGTTATGGGGAAGGATAGAAATGACGGGAAGTCGAGGAAGAAGGCGTAAGCAGCTACTGGATGAGCTTAAGGAAAAGATAAGATACCGGAAATTGAAAGAGGAAGCACTAGATCACACTCTGTGGAGAATTCGCTTTGGAAGGGACTACGGACCTGTCTTAAGACAGACCACAGAATGAATGAATGAACTCTCGATTAGTTTATATGTGTGTATGTAGGTTCACTCTGTGTGGCCCATGGTAGTTTTTCTGAGGCTCGATCAACTACTGAGGATATGTAGCTTAGAATGACACTATGTTTAACGAAAGGGACGCAGGAATGTACATGTATAAGAAACATCCGCGTCAATTTTAAGTTATTTTCCCCCACTTTACGCGAGGAACTAAATGAAAGTACGAAATTCCTCATTTTTGATACCTGGATTATAACTTTTTCCTGAAAAATGCCAGTCACAAGCGTTTCTGCTCCGTCAACGCCATAAATGTGTTCCTTTGTGGATACATAAAAGGTTCTCTTGAGTGGACATAGCTACGCATTAATACACGCACTCGCTTTAAATACTTAGATGAATCTACAGGAGATTTCCGCATACACTAAAATAGACAGTAGTCTCTTCTTTCATCCCATTTTCTCCAGAGAGATGTCAGTGTGTCAGCCACACCTGCTACTGTTCAAACTGTCACAGAATTCATCGATTGATCGGCGCTTCCTCTTCGTCTGGTACAGGTATAGCTGACACAGCGAGGAACAGCGACTGAGTGCTCTGGGGGATTTTTGTATGTCTGTACGCCTGACTAGTGTTCACACTGTAGTTCATGCACCCTGTGTATCTGTTGCCAAGTACAGCCATACTCAGCACAGCTAAAACGATATGAATCTTTATACCATACAAAAGATACTTACGGTAGGAAATTTATTAAAATCCGGAAATCATTTAGTCATCTCTAAAGTACCTTTTCAGCACTGAATAAAGCCTAAGGCTCCAGGAGATTGACGCTCCCACAGTTTCTAGACAAATGGGCACATTAAGGTGGTAATGCTGTCAGTCCTACGCACTGGCCGCATTTACCCCCCAGGAGATATTAATTTCTGTTGGAGACTGATTCGACACCAGGGCCATAGTGCAGCCGGAAGGATTAAGTCAATGGAAAATCTCAATTACCCCATCGGGAATAAAACCAGCGACCTTCTGGCTTGTAATGCAGTGCTTCAACCAACTGTGCTCCCATTCTGCACTGACCAGTGTGATGTATTTTTTTGGCTCTTTGGGAGGAACACAAAAGCCTCAGCCTAAAACCCAACTAGATCTCGTTAAACCAAATCCACAAAATCATAAACCATTTCTCGCTGCTTACTTTGTGTATTCCTCCTCCAACGTCGCCTTTGTCTTCGATAAGTAAGACGGAAGTACAGTAAAAATAATATAAAATAATATAAACATGCGGCAGGAGTGTAAAATGGACTGAGCTTCATCAGGCTTAATGCGAGTGTTGAAATTTCAAGCGTGAATGACGGGGACAGTTGTCCACTCGAAGATTCAAGTACTTTTTGTCACATAATGCTGACTGGTAACGAGCTACCAATGCTTCGAAGAATCTTTGTGCCTTGATCTTCAGGAACAAGCAGTGAAAGCGTAATATAACAGACAAAAAGCTATCTTCAACAAAACCGCTGAGAAAATTTCATATCCCTCAGATTTCCACTTTATCACTTCGTCAGTATCTCTGAAGATCGCTCCACTTGTAGGTTAGTTAATTAGTTTGCAATTCCCACAGAACAATACAAAACATATGCTACACCACTTGGTAGATTTAGCGAGAACTTGGTTATTAAAGCATAATCCCTACCTTCAGTTCCTAAGTTTTTCCATTTCACTTAATGTGTAAAACATTACTTCCACTAAATACTGTGATTACGTCTAATAAGCATTCCTCAGTTTCAGCCAAACCTAATTACTTCTATACTGTGAAAACAAAGGGCAGACCGGGTGAGTTTCTGGGCACATCACCCCTAGTTTGCCGGAGGCCCGGATCACAGAAGTTAAACACAGCTCGTCTGTACTAACTCACTTGACCATCACATAATAAGATCACCATAATGCGATCTGGGGTGGGCGGCTTAATTTCGCATCTAAAACGTTTACTGCATTCACCGCGACACCTAACCTGGATAATACAGTGACACATACAGAGTGTTAATAAAAGGGATCAGTTTTATATTTTAAATTGCTGTTTTAACAATCGCATTACAACAGGAAAACCACAAGCACTTAAAAAAGAAGACTAGAAATTGTGGTGTAGGCGTCCAACACGTGCACCACTGACCACGTTATTCCAGAACGTGCTCAATTTGTCCATCGTCCACTTCAACAACGCGGTGTATACCCACACAAAGCAATTTTGTCCTGTCCGCCTCAAAATGTCAGTAAGGACATTTCGTTGAGACTGACAACAAAATGGTGTCCTTTGATTTGTTTACTACCCGCTAAAGTCCGACATAACTTCTTTGATAACATCCAACATCCAGCCCACTTCTTCAAAATTTCGTACCATAGTCATTACACGATTACTTGGAAAAGTACCACAACAATTAAAATACTGTCGGCACATTATGTGCAACTGCTCGACAAAATATTTTCACAATGAACGTACTTTATTCTGTAGTGCAGAACAAAATCTTCCGAGTTAATCCCGTCAAAACAAACTCGATGAATTACTTTACGCAATCTTACAAACACTGGAACAAATACATTAATGAACAAAAAACGAATAAACAATTACAATAGTTCCTTTTGATATGATTCTCAATTTGCTCTGAGAAATCACGAAATGAAATTGTGTTCGTAAACTCGAATAGGGGGTGTTCAATAATTTGAAATGGTCCCACATTTCTATAATGAAACAAGTATTTCGGATACGTTTTTTATTGTGGGTTTTATTAAGTTAATGCGGAAGAGAATAAATTACGTACAAACGATAGAAGTTTAAATACTGCTCTTAAATATACAACTAAGTAGTTTAGACAAGTGCGAGTTTACAGGTGCCTATGTCTTCATACTGACAAACGTTAACAATCTCAATTTAAACCTACGACGAATATAAGAGAATACTTTTTCCATTTTGCTGTTCAAGATAGCGAATTACATTCACCATAGAAGACAATAATATATGTGAGATGAGGTTCTCACAATGGTTTTGCTTAAAGTTCAGTTCTTCTGAAATGTTATGCGGTGTCGACTGGTGAAGAGTTACAATGTTCTGGGTAATTACATACCAGTCGACAAGGCGTACCATTCTACAAGACTTAAATCGCCAGTAGTTTTCTACCTTCATACAATGACACAAAACACAGCTCTTATATTAACCAAATGGTATTATCGGAAGTTATGAAACATATATGTAACTGGACGTCTAAAAAAGAAACACTTTAGCTAACTGTTGAAAGCATTGTGACACCTAAGAAGGTTGCCCCAAAACGTTTTGCAACACAATTTTTAACTGCTATTAATTTGTTACGTAATACTTTGAAAACAATCATACGATAACTAGATGGATGTATTACACACCTTTTTTCTACACAATATCCATATACTTCAACAGCTTCGCGCCAGCGAGAAGTAACAGCATCTATCGCCTTCTTGTACCAATTCGAATTTTGTACTCGCAGCCACTTGTTCACTTCTTCAGTAACCTCGTCATCACTCCCAAACCTTTTCCCACGGACGGCACCTTCGAGGGCTCCAAAAAGGTGTGAATCTGAGTGATCAAGTTCTTGCTTTATGGTGGGTGAGGAAGAACAGCCCATGTGAGGCTTGTGATTACTGCCTGCCTTTTGAAACATGGGTGTGGTCGTGCGTTGTGTTGAAGGGGGATCTCAGCAACATTCTGGTGAGGTCTAACTCTCCTACAACGCTTCTGCATGGTTCTAAGACTTTGAATGTGCAAATATGAATTAATGGTTTCTACATGCGGTATGATGTCTACAAAAACAACTCCTTTGGCATTCCAAAAAACAGTGGACTTTCCCTGCTGAAGTGGTAGCCTTAAACTTCTTCTTCAGAGGAACAAGTTGGATGATGTCATTCCACTGGCTGTCTTCTTGTCTGTGGCTCAAAGTGATGGATCAATGTTCCATACTCAGTGACGATCCGTGACAAAAAGATTTCACTATCAGTCTCATAAAACGGGACAGCAAATCTGAACACACCTCTTTCCGCACAGTGTTGTGACAGTGGGTTAGGCTTCGTGGAATCCAACGAGCACACACTTTCGAATATTCTAAGGCATCAATAATGTTGTTCACACTTCCCTTGGATACTTACCGGCAGCTAAGTAGCAGGCTTTCTGGTTGTAACTCGTCGGTCATTTCGAATGAGTTCATCAGCACGTCGAAGCAACGTCTGAGTGACTACTGTCGTTGGCCGTCCAGAGCGACAAGCGTCGCTGATCTACGCTTGGCCTTTCTCAGAGCCCGCAACTACTAACAGTGCTTTTATCAACAGTACCGACACCGTACACATGTTTTAACCGCTTGTGAATGCTCGTTACTGAATCCTTCTCTGCCATAAGAAATTCAATAGCAGCCAGTTGTTTACAACCCACATCACCTATCACGCCATTTTGACGACCCCTCCTCATGCGCGAGAAAACTCGATGTTCCTCGGCGCTGCACTAGCAAGTGCGACATTCAAAATTAACCACAGAAAACAATTTCAGACATTTCCTTTCGATTTTGACTGAAGTATATAAAG
Source organism: Reticulitermes speratus (assembly GCA_021186555.1). Lineage (NCBI taxonomy): Eukaryota > Metazoa > Arthropoda > Insecta > Blattodea > Rhinotermitidae > Reticulitermes > Reticulitermes speratus. Next base: position 21,277,431 of record JAJKFL010000330.1, read on the forward strand.
TGTTTCAATACTTTTTAGGCAACCCTCGTCTGTACACCACTTCCTCTGACATCAAAGCGATACGCATTTTTCCACGACTGTTTTCATGTGTTTCAGTCAATTCTCTCAGAAAACAGCGATTATTTTCTTACGCGACAGTAACAAGTTTGTCTTTGTAATGGAGACACAGTGATCTCTGAGAGACAGGAATAAAATAAAATAACTTCCTGAGGCTTAATTTACTTCACTTTCAAAACCTCAGATCATTAAACGCGTCGACGGTAGAAGCGCTCGTGAATGATGAACTTAAAACAGGCACAATGAAGCGGCTGTGGCCTGAAGAACCATTCTTGGAACTGCCTGAATGGACTTAGGAAAATAAAGCAGAACTAATAGAACATTAGTAAATGCGTATGCAACTCATGTTTCAAATGATTAATAAACAGATTACCGGCAAAATATATAGGCCCTACTCAGACTAGCACTATTCTTAATATATTCCCAGTTATACTAGTACTATTCTCGACATATTCCCAGTTCTACTAGTACTACTCTCAATATATGCCCAGTTATACTAGTACTACTCTCAAAATATTCCCAGCACGACTAGTATTACTCTCAATATACTCCCAGCTAGACTAGTACTACTCTCAAAACATTCCCAGTTAGACTACTACTACTCTCAAAACATTCCCAGTTAGACTAGTACTACTCTCAAAACATTCCAAGTTAGACTAGTACTACTCTCAAAACATTCCAGTTAGACTAGTACTACTCTCAAAACATTCCCAGTTAGACTAGTACTACTCTCAAAACATTCCCAGTTAGACTAGTACTACTCTCAAAACATTCCCAGCTAGACTAGTACTACTCTCAAACATTCCCAGTTAGACTAGTACTACTCTCAAAACATTCCCAGCTAGACTAGTACTACTCTCAAAATATTCCACTTCGGCAACTGATTTCACAGCACCGTCATTACCTTCCCCCCTTTTTATGTCACCAGAAAGTTTCATCGAAGAAATTTAAGTGAAATTAAAGGAGAATAGAACGATTAATTTATTCTAAGTTTTAAATTTCCATGCAAAATACCCTCCTGCTTGAGTTTGCGCTTCTAGATTGGTTTCATTGTGCGAAGCAAAGTGTCCATTAGCCGTGCAGTGCCTGGACCTCAATGGGCCTGTGACTCTCCTTGAACAGTTTCTTCATGATGAACCCCTTTCAACTGCGACACTTCTGTATTATACCGACAAGTCAGGTCTGTCGTCTCAGATTTTAATTATCACTGCAAATATCTGATCGTGTGTCAAACTTAGTTCTCACTCGTATGATTGGATGGGTTACTGCTAATAAGTTAGTACTATATCTTGATAAAACAAATATTACGAAATTTAAAACAAATAATTCACATTGTGCATTACGTATTGATTATAGAGAAAAGTATATAGAAGGGACAATAAACACAAAGTTTCTTGGTTTACAAATTGATAACCACTTAACTTGGAAGAATCATATTCATCAAATGGTTCCTAAGTTAAGTGGAGCATATTATGCAGTTAGATCAATGTATCATATCAGCTACATCAACACTCTGAAATCAATTTATTTCGCATACTTTCATTCTATTATAAAGTACGGAATATTTTTTGGGGGTAATTCCTCCAACAGTAAGAAGATATTCACCTTACAAAAGAAAATCAACAAAATTATGGTCGGTGTACAACCAAGAACCCCATGCAGAAGTCTGTTTAAAAATTAGAGATTTTACCTATTCCATGTCAATATATATTTTCATTAATGAACTTTATTTTAAACAATCAAGAACATTTTCAAACAAATTCATCTATACACAGTACAGACACAGCAATAAGCACCACCTGCATGGATCAAATTCCAACCTATCTTGTTTTCAAAAAACTACATTCTATGCCGATATCACAATTTTCAACAGACTCCCACTGAATCTCATAAGTCCTAAGAATGAAAAGACAAAATTTAAAGTAGCATTAAGAAACTACTTAAATACACACTCCTTTTACTCAGTAGATGAATTTTTTTTATGCATAAGGATGGTTCATAGTGAGGTATGTAACACGTTTATAGTGCTTAATTTATAGTGTTCAAACGTAAAATTCTATAGTCTGTATAGCTATATATTTGTATATGACTTATATAGTATATAGTACTTATTCCACATCCAGTTATCACTTCGACAGACTTATGGATCCATGGAATGTATGTATGTACGTACGTAAGTATGTATGTATGTATGTAAGTAACCTAGCCCTAAATGTGAGCATAAGGGCGATGGAAAAAATTACACGCCAAAATCAACACAATTTGTACAATTCGATAAAAGTTTAGGCAAATGAAACCAAGCAGTCGTTCTGCAGCATACTCAGGGAGTTAAAAAGTTAAAGGAAAGTGCAGTAGGAAATGAATACTTGGATGACACAGGATCAGCTGGAAGGATACTATTAAATACACCTTCAAGAAATAGTGTACCAGTGTGTAGACTGGGTACATATGACACAAAACAGTAGCCAGTGACAGGCTTTTGTGAATGCGGTAATGAATCTCGTCATCCATAAAAGGCGGGACATTTCTTGATAAGCCAAACAGCTTGTGAAGAAAGGCTCGGCATAATGCAGTGTGTTACGTTTTAGTTATTTATAACAAATACTGATAATCTTACCAAATATAAACAGCGTAGGCCTACGCTGTTCCTGTCAAATAACAAATTCATAAAATGTATTTGCGTTGTGAAACATTTTAAATTTCGTGAAAATTGGAGAAGCGTAAATGAAATTTTGCTTAAGGACGTAAATTAAATTTTGCCCGTCTTTTACACATTTTTAGTCAGATTTATACAAAAATGGGAACAAGAGATGTCCACTTTTTAAATCAGCTTAGAAGAACCCAGACACTAATTCTGGGGCGTAAATGAATCTATGTTGTCAGATTCCTCATTTATTGCCGGATTTAGGTGAAATTAGGTACGCGTTAATTGCACATAATTCTGCTCACCGTATGAAAAAGCCGTACTCTTCTTACGGGCATAAATAAACTTACATTTACACACTACCGTAAAATCGTATGACACTCTGAAAGAAAAGAAAGCGTTTGTAATGTCTGTGTACACGTCACGGAGTACACCATTTGCAACCTTTTTACGTACGGTTCAATGCAGTAATGGAACTGTAAGAATTTAGGAGCTCTGCAGTGTATAACGCTTTTTCCGAAGGTCAGACGAACCTGTTTGTTTCTCGGACTAATATGCAGACACACATTACATTGACATGGTTAAGGTGAACTGCGTAAACATGATGCACTTAACAACATTCAAAACAACAGTGATCACAGACATTTTCGTGTAGCAAATACACGTTTTCGGACGAAATGGCTATTAATTTACGGGAATTATTCTCTTGACATTAATAAGTCCCTTAACACTCATATCCACACATATTTCTTCTGTGGAGGAGTAAGTGTGGTGTTCGAGGTTTCTTGGTTCCATAAAATTGCCTGTGGTGATGTAAGGCTCCATTTTGGGAAGGTTAGCTACCTACTCTGTTGCGATGATGGTAAGCCCTTCTGAAGGATGAGGGTCTGTAAGAAAGAGGGTTAGACGAAATCGATTTAAAGGAAGAGTAGATGGGTAAAAGAATGGGGAAAAAGGACGAAATGAAGGAGATGTGTCGGAGTTAGCTTAAATGGGAGATGTAAGGAAGGGAAGTAGAGGTCTGGAGAAAACTAAGGTGCACTGTATTGCAGAAACCTGCGATGTGCAATATCCACAGACACGATTGATTGTACACATTTAGTGACAAACTTTGAGAATAGCCGTAAGATATGAGACATTGCTTCCTAATTTACCGAAGCTAATGTCTGTGGTTAAATTAATGAATGGTTTATGTGTGGTGAAATAAAGGGTTATTCAGGACGAAAGGTCATTATTTTGGGAGGTAATAGTATTGGTCATTGTGAGAAAAACGTTATATGAACATGCGTCTAATTATGAATGCTTACCGAGGTAAGCTGTTGGAATTCTACAAATACAAAAGCATTGTGAATGGCAATAAAGAGGAACCGTTTGTGTTAATTTAATTTCAATTTTAATTTAATGTTTAAGTAACAACCTTGTTATACAGAATGACAAATTTGTTAAAGTTCACAATAAATATTCAAAAATCCCACCGTCAGCCTCAGTGCACTTTGCAACTCGTGTGCGAAGATCACGTGTTGTTCGTCTGAGTTGATCTTCACGTTCCTTTATGTGGGCAGCAGCATCCAAAATGCGAGCGAGCAATTTGTGTCGTGTACCCACATTTCTTTTGTAAACTTCACTCTTCATCCGAATCCACAAGAAAATCTAACACTCAAACAGATTTAAACAGCTCTATAGCGGTAACCAAAATCAGACACATGTTCATATGAACTTTTTTTCTCACAATGACCGACAGCCTACTATCACCTCCAAAAATATTGACCTTCCCTCCTGAATCACCCTGTATACTACTCACTGAACAGGAAAGCCGCTAGAAGCGCTCCCACCAACACGATGATACAATTTCTTTTCCATTTTTCTTTAACGATAAATTCCTTCAGATACAATTAAACGCGAAGACTGTTGCTACTATCAACTCACTCCCTCTCTGGTATCAGAAGAGCGACATCTCAACACCCCTAACACGCTACTTCACCAACGTCTGAATCTCACTCTTACCAAACGAATACGTTATCTCTTCCCTAATACACTTCTCATTTCTCCTTGACAGCCCCGTGTTCCGTCAGTAACATTTGTTTCGCCCGTCTAAAGGTATCAGCAGATTATAAATGCTGGAAGTTTCACACCGTCTAATCTCTTGCATTCGTCTGTTAGCTTATGTCCCTTAGGACGAAACCTCCTCATCACTTTGTTCTCATACGTCGACATTCTACAAGTGAGAGGATTTCCAGGCGGTTTTGTTACGAAAATTACAGACTTAAGCGCGATGCGAAGACGCATAAAATTTGAAATTTAAAACTTAAAATTGTTAAAATGTGTACATGTATTTATTTAATATTTTAATCTTATATTCATTTATTTGTCGTTGGGATGACAATTCGCGTTACGTTCCTTATTACCTAAACGTTTCGTTTCCAAGAGCCAGTTGCTTTGCATTTCCAGTTAGTGTCAGTTCTAACTGTCCAATGTTTTTGGAGTACCTCTACCAAAGCTGGTAGGCCTTTTCTTTAACATGCACCTGATAAAGAAAATAGAGATAATTTATGACACAGCAATTTATTTACAAGTTGAAAAGTTAGATGTTAGATGAAATCCAAACGAATACATGTTTTGTCACACAATTGTCAAAAAGAGTTAAGTTAATTTGTTCTTAGTTCCTTTACCATTTTACTGATAAACCGTGCGCCGTACAGCTGTCAAATTGTGCGATATAGTAGCCAAATTGGGTGTTACAGTAACCAACCTTAGTCGCAAAGTAGCGAAAATGCTGGATAAATTAGCCCGCCCGTAAGGTGTAGAAGCCAAACTGAGGGTTATAGCAGCCTAACTGGAGTGCAATAGTAAAACAGCGGCATCAAACAGTGACAATTCGGGATATATCGATCGAATTTTGGGGTATGGTAGTCGAACTGCGGGATATAGGAGTGAAACTTCAAGACAGATAGCCTAACTGTGGGCCCAGAAGTCACATTTGGGGTACAGTTACAAACATGCGGGACACAGCATCCCGACTGGGGGTACAGTAACTAAAACGAGGGGTATAGCAGCGACGATGCGGGATATAGTGGTCAAATTGTCGGGTACAGTGTATACATTATGGGATATTAGACTGTCAATCCCTCTTCTTCATTAGTTGGGACAGCTGTTTTATATAACCTAAGAGAACTAACATATTCTAACCTGTCTGCGTAGTGTCTGTGTAGGCAAATGCATGTAAGTCTTGTCACACCTCCTTCAAAACCGATTTCTCAGATGTGCATCCAATCCAGAAAACACATACATGTTAGTATAAAGAGCACACCGGTGGGGCAAAAATATGGCTATGAGATATTCCCTACCGCCAGCACACTGCATGTGCTGTTTCGGAAATATGAAGGAAATTCTTATGAAATGTTGTCGTACCTTAGATATTGCAGCAGTCCTGTCAATAACTGGGCCTGTGCTTGTATAAAATACACCTCCTTGTCACGCAGGCAGTAAATCTGTGAACGAACTCAGTAATATACAGACTGTTGCAGCAGGTGCAGGGGAAAGCAGAGACACACCTCTCGGAAAATATCAAACATCGTAAAATATGGCGTATAATGTTTATGATTATGATATTACTACCCAAATGTTGGACAGAATTTTAACACTGAAATATAACTTTAAAGGCATCAGAATATGAGCAGCTTCGTAAAAATATCTTAACGATGTAACGAACTCGGTTAATTTACTACAGGTCCAGTTACACCTTTCTCTTAAGCACCATTCCCAGAATGTTTAATGGGCCTGCCTACGATTCGATGCGTTCTAGAAGTAAACGCCAGCTCGACGGCCGAGATTAGAAATGTGTAAAGCTAAACCACCACGGTCCCTTAACAGTCAAAACGGCGTAACATGAAATAAATAAAATTATTTGCAATTTCACACGAAGCTAGATAAAAAGCATTTTCCGAAACTAGGTCTCTTATTAGATTTGCTTCATTTTCAAAAATAAAAATTATTTTACTCCATGGAGCAGAGTCCTTTTTCAGAACATTGTAGTCTGTTAATTACCTTGTTCACAAGAGCCTTTCATTGCATCATAAAAGGAGTCTAATGAATTCACCCACACCCTACTGCTCTAGCTACCATTTAATATTATCCTTCCATCTACTCCTAGGTCTCCTAAGTGGTCTCCTCCCTCCAGGGTCTGTGAATAAAATTTAATACGCAGGCTATATTTAATCTCCCTTATGCCTGCCACATTCTCCGTCTCTCTTTATCCTCTTTTATTCAATCACCCTTCTACAAAGGACAGCAAAAATATTGAAAGTCCTCGTTACATAAACTTCTCAGCCTTCATGCTGTTTCTTCTATCTTAGGTACACCAATGTACCTAGTAAACCTCTCACGAAAACCGTCAAATCTACACTTAGTGTAAGAGTCAAAGTTTAACCGCCACACAAAACAGGTAAATAGTATCAACGATATTGTCATATTCCAGATTACCACACCACAGGAGGCTGAGTGGGCACCAGGACCGGTCTGAACATTTGTGAGAAGAGTCAAAATTGCCCACGGTAAATGGGTCCTGTCACCACGGCATGGAGCGTTCTCAGGGTGTGGATGAACGCCTCCTGACACGGAGGTAGCTAATACATTTAATAAGCTGTCGCGGACAGCCGACAAAGGGTGGTCCTTCAACTGGGGGGTTGGGCGAGGTGCTAAGAACTACTCACCGTAAAAACTTACGATGTTACGAAACATTTCACAAGGCCTCGGGTGGCGCTTGTGAATGCGGTAATGAACCTTCGAGTTCCATAAAATGTGGGGAATTTCTTGAATAGCTGAGGACCTGTTAACTTCCCAGGAATTATTCTGCTCCATGGAGTTAGTTACTTAGTAAAAAGTGCTTTTCGTGCCGGGAATCTTTTGACGATTAAGAAAGTCGTCGTGTGACTCGACAACAAAATTTATCAACACATTTCCTCGTCACGGTTTTCAGTTGTGTTTCAGTGCTCGCTGTCCCAACAGGAAAAGATTCATATGCATATATGATACCATAGCGTTTTACATATTTAGCAGCCTACCATTTAACCACCATAAAATTAGAACAAATTTAATGTGTTTATTTCACATAAAGTGGCCAGGGAAAATAAAATCCAGCAACTGATAAACGGTTTGTCTAAACAATTTCTGGAGCTGGAACTGCCTCCTCCACGTTATGTGTTAACAAACATCACTTTACAGCGTCATTTATTTACCTTATAAACAAGTGTGTTACACTATTATTTAAGTAATTTACGAACAGCCACTTGAGGGATCTACAACCGGCTCAGAGTCACGCAAAACGCTTCAGTACTCCAGAATTTTTACATAAAATAGGCATTTTTGTAATGTTCGCTTTCTTTATTCGTGTATTCTGCACCAGGTTATGGTGTTTTGAATAGACGGGATGTGCCTACAGACGGAGGAAAAATGTCTTTTATTTCCCATCTCCTGCAGACCTCACTAGTCCGTGGAGAGCAGCGGATGTGGCCTTTCGAGGAGAGGCTGGGAGGCGAGGGATGCAGCCTCTATGTTTTACCGTCAAACTCCAGCGCCTTTATTGGACAGCTATTATATAGTTGTTCAATCTGTGCGAGGGGTGAAAAGGTAGCAAAGGAACAGAAGGAGAAACGACGTGACGTGTGTGTTGTGGTGTGTGTGTGTGTGTGTGAGATGATAGTAGTTTCCAGTGAGACGGTAACTTTGTCATGACAGTATTCTTCGGAAAAGAGCCCCTAAGGACGTAATGGCTAGTAGTGAACGATTGGATCCGGTGTAATGTTACTTCGCTTTGAAACCACTTGGATGACGTTACGCCCTACGTATGTGTTTCAGTGGCGTATCTAGAAGATGCGGGAGCTCGGCAAGTCTCCACACGCTGTGGCAGTGCATCAAGAACGTAATTTTGTAGCATACATAGGCCTACACTATATTTTAGACGGAGGTTGCCAAAATGCGTCTATTATTTACGCTTATGTTAAAACTGGAAGTGTATCCGCGCAATAACGAGCTAGGTCCGCGTTTTGAAAAGGCTTAAGTCGCTATGTTTATCACGTTCGATAAGAGCGCACTTTCAAATGCCGAAGAAAGCATAGCAGCATAATGCCCAACAGCTGTGCTGCTTCAAATCACTGGCAATCGTCATGGGTTACAAAAGTATAACTACTAGAACTTTTAGAAAAGCATGGCGTTAGAAATTACATTCTTTCCAGAAAGAGGAAGTTTTGAAGCTTATTAGCAGGACAGACAGTCAGATCTTCCGAAATTCGTGAAACAAGGAATTAAAAAAGATGAATCCTCGTTGATGTGCCCCCCCACCCCCATCGACAGTGTGGTCCCTGATTCTTGCATAAGTTGCAAAATCTCATGCGACACTGATAGGCGTCTGATATGTAGACAGTAGTCATAAAATAAATTTGCCCTGAGCAAATTACATTACTATGTATACGACTACTGATTCCTCTTTTTCTTACCATGTAACGTATTCAGGCAGGCTAGTTATTTCTTGTATCATTTAATAACACTGTTTCAGTTACGGCTTCAATTTTCGTGGACAGGATTTATTTGGTTCAGAACAGAAATCAGTGGCAGGTACATACACGAAATTGATGAACGACGCCGTCGGCCTGACTACCCTCCCCTTCCCACTCTCTCCTCCCCCTCCTATTGTGTACTTTCAAAACAAGATTTAACACGACTGTAATCAGGAATATATGAATAGGTAATTTCATTTAAGTATGCTTAAAAACAAGAGTTCACATGAAAATATTAGGACACAAAATGCTTCCAAACGATTTAAAAAGGAATGTGACTATAAAATGAAGGACTGTTTCAGAGTTCCCTATACTTAGCGAATATCACTTATGGGCTGCCATTTTGTTTCCGTCCACAGGCATCCATTTTATCACGCTGCCTGCGCTCGTCAGAAGGCGGTTTATCCCACACGGGACTGACTACTTCAGTTTAATCCACAGGACGGAAAAAGAGTTCTTCCAAAAGCTATTAGGAGGTAGGTATCTCCAACACAGACAATAGACACACCCACGTGAACATTGGCAAATGGAAATGATGACACAATATTCGGTCGTGCTTTGTGGAATGTAGCGTTCATGTAATTCAGGTCAGCAAAGAGAGACACGAATTAAAGCAACGGCTACCAGTAACCCATTGCCCCAGTATTTCTACCGCCTTCCTTATCCTTTGTTCGCCATAATACCTTCCCATTTTATATCAGCGACAACACACAACAGTTATCATTATAGAATCGTAATACGACGGCAGGACTCACAGCTAATGGAAACTCCCGAGTCACCTCCTCCATCACAGTAATTTCGTTCATTCGGTTACTCCATAGCCAGTTATTAATGCAATAAACCCCTGGAGCTCAATATCCTAAGCGAGCGAGTATTGCTTCTGCTACCGAGTTAAAATATCAGTCCAGAACCCGGTGATACTGTTTTCTTGGTGTTATTCTGCCCTTCCGGGGAAATGCTATGATAATGTGAAAGAAAGCAGTCGTGGCATAATTTCAGGTTATATCCCAGAATATTCTTAGAGGACCTGAATAAAACCACGAAAACCTCAGTTAAAATATTGTACCGGCCTAAACTGAATCTGGGAACCTGTCGAATACGAGTCAGAAACGTTAGCAGTTGAGCCACCTTGCTCTTCACAGGTCAGAATATTTCATGCTCTGACAAAATTAAGTAGTAATTCATCTAAAATTTGTGAAGTACAGACGGAAAGCAGGATTATGTCACATTTTTTGTTTCCACTGCGTTGAATATTAAGATAACGGTCTTTGGAATGTGACGCCGTGTAACTTGTTTTATAGGCACCAACATCTCTGCGAAACCCGTCTACCAAAGTAAACGGCATCACATCCCAGAAGAGCACAATGTTAAAGAAGAGTTAGATTCCTCGTTTTACTAAAATGCTGCCCGCAGAAGTGCTTAGACCGGTACCAGTACACACGTACGAATGCCACTTGACCTGTGTAAAGTATGTATACGTTTCATGTGTGTTTGCAACCGATTCAAACAACTAAGAACTTGACTTCCCTAAATGCATAACATGAAAGAAAATGCTGAATAGTTACAGAGACAATTTACTGGTGGCAATCCAACTGGCACAAAAGTGCACCTGAATGCTTCTGCAATGCGTCACACCGACTAACTCATCCATTACCATCGAAAACAGATTAAGTGCAAATGAAATTCGTCGGGAGTTTAATTTCTCTCATTTCTAGACGGACTGAAGTGAGTTCGTTGGACAAACAGGAAGATTCTTAATCAACAGCTTTAAGTCTACCTCTCTTACCACATGCTTAATTTGCATTTAGCAGACCCGGAAAAGGTGTGACTTATTTAGGATTCAGGCCTAGAGGGTATCATTGACTTTCCAGGAATAGAAATTCTCTAGCTCGATAATATTTCAATGTGACAGCAATTACATGCGAAACAGGTACATTATGTGGAATAAAATTCAAGCGCCTAACATTTTTATAAGTCCCAAACAGGAAGAGTCGTAAGAGCATCAGCTGTCGTCATTATTACAATCAATAATAATTTCCTTGCATCTATCTCTGTGAGGAATTTCTCTGACTTCCACTGATCACAATTATTTACTCCAGACACGTATCAACCAACGACACAAATACATATACCTGCCTAATTTGAAGAACATGACATAGACGTTCATTAATATTTCTGATATATGCAACTAGGCGCCGTTGAAAAGCTTAGATGAATGCTTCAGCATCTGTGTTCAGTCGTGGCTGCGTGGATAACAAGCGTTTTTCGACGATCAAATATTCTAGGCCGATTCTTCGTGTTAGCGTAAAGCTATTTTGTCGCATGTGGTGCATAAACCGTGCTGTTATATCATGCAAATGCATGTTTCAAAAGTCACTTGTGCTACACCGGCGAGGATTGAAGTGAAAGTAAGACATACAGTCTTTATTTTCCGTAATTTATTGTTTATGGGCATTCTGATTTAAGGGCCCACGTTTCAATGTAAATGTCGATAACAACATTGAAAAATACAAACGCTTACAAGCGTTTTGTTTCTTGAAGACTGTCGCTGATTTATAAGACGTATTAATTAGTGTGTTAGCATTTAAAATGGCTGTGTTCAAGGCCTGGCATCTTTAATATGATGCCCAGAACCTCTTTGTCTTCAAATGCAGATTGAATTCGACTCGCGGTGTGTGTGTGTGTGTGTGTGTGTAGGGTACACTGTTTCATTTAGAGACCGAGGCCGAGATGAATGCGACTGTGCCACGGCGCAGGCGGCTAAGACGCCGACCTCACCGTGGGGGCAGCGGGTTCCATCCCAGGCCAGTTCATGTAGATTTGAGGTGGAGAGATGCTGAATACAACATCAGTAACTTAATTAAAATACACTGAATATTCCAGCAGACTGGAAACATTTAAGCGTATTTCAATCCATTCAACGTATGTTATTCCTTTGCCTTACAGCTGAAAGCCTTTTTAACTTCATACGTTAAATTTCAAAGTTTCACAGGCATGGAACTTCAGTAGCAATTTGGATCGAGACACAGTTTACGTATAGAAAAAAAACCTCTTGGAAAAGAAGGGTCCACTTTACACAAAAAAAAAAAAAAAAAACGCTCATTGGCTAGTGGTGCTTTACGGAGTCCGACATATTCGATTAGCCTTTGATGTCCACAGCATGCACGTATATAACGCAATATGAGAACATGAACAGCGGGCTGGTCGTACGTGAGTCGGCGCCCTGTACTCGCAGGGCTTCGAGACCGTTGTCACTCTGAAAGCAACTCTGCTCTTAGCTACTGTACCAAAAGAACTGAAAGACTTGACTCAATCGATAACGTAATTTCCCTTTTTCAGCACACTATATTCTGTTAAGACGGTTAATTCCATCATGTACAGTTGAATTGACCTTACATTACCTACACAGCGTTTATGCACGGTGGAGCATGGAGTGCCATTAAACGAAAACTACTTACGTATCGATTCACCCGGATACAAAGTTGGAGGTAAAATGTCGTTGTCTTCAAGTTCGGCAACCCTTATACACTTTAATTCATTATTTTCCTTTCCTCATCTCTTCCCTTTCGTCTCCCTTTTTCCATTCGTTAATACAAAATTCCGAAAAATACAACACCGTAAGAACAGCCCCCGGACACGATAAGTTGCGAAGGAATGCCTCCGGAACACGAGCCACAAGCGTTACCACTGTGCTGTACCCGCAGAGGTTATCTTCATCTCCGAATGCACGCGCAGAATGAAGAGTCGGGCGCTTCTCCCATCATTTCGCGTCGACCAGTAGCGATCAAGTTTGCTTTATGTCCGAACTGCCCAGCACAACTCAGTGCATTAATGCTGAGTTAAGTTTATTACACCTGAGTCGCAGTGAACAGTGTGTAACGTAACTGTTTTATCTTAATCTGAACATTTGAATCGTTTCTTCTATAGTACCCTGCTTAGTGAAACATACACCAGTACTTGAGTTGGCCGTGCCATGACTCAAGCGCTAAGTCGCCTATATCTCACTGCGGAAACGGGGTTCGAACCAGCCCATGTGCGGTTTATGGTAAATAAAGTGGGACTGGAACACGTTTTTCTACGACTACTTGTTTTCTCCTGTCAGCATCATTCCACAAATGCTTCATACTCAATCATTCGTCCATCGCTGACGCTACATAATCTAAGTAGACGACAGCTCGTCATATGACACTAAAAACACGTAATACGTTACATTTTTTATTCTTGCTTTTAAAGTTAGTGCCTTAACATTCATTACTCGAAAGAAATATTCCATTTGTCGATGACAACTGCGGTCCAGTGGATTGAATGTTTAAGTTTCTGTTTTTTTAACGATGCTTTTGCACACAGTCGACCTGTCAGGGGCTACGATTGTGGGCTCTGACATGGCCCAAGCTAAGACAACGGGCCTCTCGTCGCGGAGGTCCGAGTTCAGTCCACGGCCAATACACGTATATGCGGGATTTATGGTGGAAAAAGTAACTCTGAGACACGTTTTCCCCCCGGGTACTTAGATTTTCACCTGTCAGTATCATACCGCACCAACGCTCCATGTTCGTATTTAATTCATCTATCACCGACGCTACATAATCGTAGCAACATTTATATATAATATAATAATAATCATAACCATGGCTCAACAGCCCTATATGGCCTCGGGCCTCCTCTTGCCTCCTCTTTCCGAGGTTACTAAGTCGTGTGCATTCGTGGCAGTTGGTGACTGGCCAACTGGCCGCGCTACTATTCTATCGATCCTGATGTGTCCGTCAGAGCCATCTGGCAGGCAGTCAGGAGACTTGGGTGAGAAATAGCAACATTTAAGCAACCTAAAAAAAAGAAGCGAGAAGGCATAAGGATCACGACTTTTCAATTTCCTATCCCAGGATCAGCATGGCGGGGTTCAGAAGAACTTCAATCAGAACAAATGTTCTACGAGCCGGGACATAAACACAGCATACCTCAAACAGTGCTAATCACAGTATAGTTACGTTCTGTCCAGTGTTTCCATTTACGATGAAAGTCATGCACTGAGACAACTTTGAGTGAACTGGAGTGTCAGTGCCATTTGCAAAGCACTCGCCGCGCTTTCCCACCAGATAATGTAATTAAACTCTGAGTCACAAAAGCAGTAAGTAATCCGCGTGGCTCGAATTGAAGTAGAAGCGTATACTAAGTGCAATAAGAACGACAGTACAGCACACCTCAGCGGGGTTTTGTCACCAAAACACTTTGGTGGAACTGCACAGGCCCGTGTCAACATTCCAATCCGGAGTGAGGAGGTTCTTGCTTTAACTGAGTCTGCTGCCATGATAGAAATTTAATGACTTTTTGGTGCTGAAACAGCGTCACAGACTCGAAACTTTGATTAGACACCCTTTATAACCAAGTCATAAATTTCGGGACTTGCAGTTCTTTGAAGATAAAGTGCGGGAATCGTGGGGGTCCAGCGGTGAGTTCGTATAATGTCTTATCTATTTTTTTACTTTAAGATGGCACATCTTCGTTGAGTTATTAAATACAAATAAATTTTGTAACCAGTCAACATTGTATTGTAGGAGAAGACTTGCCTTCTGTTACTTCCTTCTGTGTAAATCCAAAATTAAATATTCAGAAAACAATCTACTATTTTCCTTGGAACTCCTTAATAAAAGATTAGGAAAGAAAGACCCTTCTTACTGCAAAAATGTGAAGGTGGTGTTTTGCCGACCTGGAGTGAGTCAGTGTAATTCTGAGCTGTGGGTCCACATGAGCCACTTCTAGTAGGTTTCATCTCGCAAGCCGTGAAGAATTCTACGTGTAAGTAATAACACTGAAAACAGGAATACAACCCCCACCCACTTTACAGCATAGAACAGCGTAACATGAGGCCAGGTTTAAAACATTTCCATATAGCTGCTGAGATATCCACAGTTTCCCGGTTGTCAAGACTCGTTTTCTGAACCATACCACAGCCTGACATTCGTAATATCCCACGTCCTTACTGAATGAATTATTCAGAATCTAAAATTGTTAACATAGCACTACAGCAAGTAAATACCACCCATATACCTGGGCCTTACAAAACGCACCTGCTTGTTTCATCCTTACGTTCAAAAAAATTCTATAAACAACGCATTTCACCGTTTGACCTGATACATGCAGAAAACTTTTTACAGAATCTTTGTTTGACGACAAACCCGTTTTGGTTTCAGATGCTCCGTAGCACATACAAGATTTCGATTCGACAGCCATGTTAGGCGCTACAACTAGCTTTAAAATTCGAATTTTGTTTTTTCATGTCCTGCTTGGGAGGCAGGATTCCTGTACCAAGTCTGTGTACGTCACTTTCTCCATAAGCACGGTACTAAATTAAAACAGTATCATAATTATGGATTTTGTTCTTCGTAATTCTATAACACGCCTACTTGGACACTGTAATTTGCAAAGAAAAAGCTATATGCAAGTCACATGTAAATAATCGTACAATCCAACGCGATTCGGTATAAGAGATCTGGTTGCCAACCACTGGTGCACAGACAAAGACTTTAGAACACAAAGTTGGAGTGCGATTCATCACTTATAGCCTACAGTGGAAACAATATTGTCTGCCTTTGTTTGGTTAGCTGAGCGGCCGCAGGAGAGTGTTAGTGACAAAGACAGAGAACACAGAGCCTTGCAGTGAAGGAAACGTAAGTTCGTAAATTCTCATATATATGCAAACAGTAGGAATATGTCTTATATATCACATAATTACGGATACTGGTGAGTCGGTAGTATATACAGCTGTTAAATTATTTACTTTGTTACGTTGGATAGTTTCGCAAGTTACCTCCAAGCAAACGCAAAGATAAACGAAATATTTCAATGGTTTGGAATGTACTTCGGGTTGAAGGAAGAAACAGACAGAGAAAATCAACAGTGCTGGAGAGAAGGTTAAGAATAATGCAGTGGGGAATTTGTTTTATGCTCAAACCTAAGGGATGAATAAAAGTAAGACAGAGTACTTAATTTGATGAGAACTGAAGATTTGTTTAGTTAGAAGAATATTGACAGGATCATGCCGAAAGTTTGAAATGAGGGCGGCGGTGAAAGGATGGGGGTAATGCAAGGATGAAACACAGATTCATTAGTATATCAGAATAAGAACAACTGATATGAAAACAACCCTAACTCATTTCAGACAGAAAATAAACTTTCAACATTACCAAATTTAAAACACCGCCAGAAACACGACCCTCAGACTTTTAACGTACTGGAACATATGTCTACAATCCGAATTGCAGTATCACACCAGTGCGTCATTATTATTCTTTAAGTGCACGAACTGACAAGGATTTCCTCATATGAGTGTTGTACATATCTCCAGATTCAGCAGCCAAAGAGAACAGACCTTAAAAAACCACTACTTCCGAATTATTTACCACTAAGTTCAAAGAATTTCCTTCATTAATAGTTTGAATAACGGTACGAAGAAAAATCAGTCACTAAAATTGTTTTAGTTTACTTCAAAATAAATACGTTGAAGATAATGCACACGATTGCGGATGCAAACATTATGAACCCCCCCCCCCCCTATTTGTGTCTACTCGAGTGACACTCTGCTTTCTGTAATTGCAGTACTACGACACGTTTAACATCGCTGTTCAGTTCAGACACTACAAAGGGCAACCAATATTTGTAATTAGATTACTGTACGTGCAGGGCGTGACATTTAAAGAAGCGTGACAGTGCGTCAGGAAGACAATTGTACGAGGCACGGGAACGTTCATTAATGGCTGGATATATTAAATGGGAGTGCTTCTGGAAGGCCATCGACTTTATTAAGTGTCCAGGTTAAGGAGTGTACTTATCAGCATATCAGAAAAACGAGGAATCGGCACTTCGCAGAAGGATTTCCCAATAAGCACAGTCATGACAAGCAGCGGTTCGGCAACACTTAGGCCCAAAAAACACTTAGGATATTGGCCATCCGATGAAAAGCTAAAACAGCAGGCAAATCATGCAGCTTGCCCTACTGTTGCTGTTGTAAATAGGAATCGTGGTTTCATTCTCAGCAGGGGTAAGAGAATATTATCTTCTCCAAAACGTCGGGACCAGCTCTGGGGCCCAATCACCCTCCTATTCAATGGGTAGCGTGGGCTCTTTCCCCGGGATTTAGAAGCCGAGGTGTGACGATGCTGAACGCTTACATCCATACAATGCCAACGTTAATACGAGAAGTTACACCTCCATTGTAACACGTGCTCCATGGCGTGGTGTTTACGTCAGCAAAGGGGGACAACTTTACCTTTACAGTATTCTATCAACGCGTAAAATATAGCGAACCTTTCGACTGCCGTGATTCCAACCGGACACTTCCGATAGTAATTAAATATGCTTCTACTGAGCTACCTGCTCAATATATTTAGTGTACTTGTCAGTATCTTCCTCTGCCTTAAGTTGTTATAAACTTGTAACATTATATGTTTACTTCATATTTTCTCTCTGAGCTGCGGAAAATACAGAGGCGTTTGAGTGGGAAGATCTTACACCATACACGTAAGTACATCGACGAACACCTCTCTAACGAATTGCGACTGCTGCATTGTTAATAACTGCGTTTCGGAAAACAGTGTAGGCGTAAATACAGACTGTTTGTGATATTCTGATGGCGAGAGTACTGTGGGAGACTAAAGAGGGACGGTCTCCCACGTCTGCCTGCGACTGCTGTCTGGATCGTTACAAATAAAATGCTGAAACGAATTTTACTGCACCAAAATTCTATTGAATTATTCATTCAATTACTTTATGACGCCAGATTAAGAGCCGTGGTTTTTAAGCGTAAAGTGAGACACGACAAGGTAATTAGGGATGGTGAATTGGTCGTGACACATTTAAGGTAACATACAGAAATTCACTTAGAAGAATTGGGTATAAACACACAAATTTTCAGTCAGTACAGGCAGCCCAAAATAAAGTACCTGCCGCCTGAAAGTTAGATGCGTTGCAGCACACAGATAGTAGGTTCTTGTATAGCCATCACACTAAAATGGTCTGTCAGTTACACGAATAAAGTTCAACGATCTTGTTCATAAATATCTCATTAAAATAAGTAAGTAGCGTTATACTGTTGTCGCAAACAGGTAAGTCCGCTGAACTCATAATCTGAGGGTTGTTATTTTGTTTTAAACATATAAACAGGCAGAAACTACACTGCTGTCGAAACAGTGTTCAGATATCTTGCGATTCCAGATCCTGGAAATTACGTGTAACGTGCGTGGAACGAAATGTGACATCAAAAGTAAATCCAGACATCTTTCTGCGTACATAATGAAGAACTCTCCAGCATCTATACTCCAACTTGCGGTACCTGGAAAAACCTAAAACTGTCTGAAGAATATTCAGGTTTGAATTCAGGTCTGTAAATTCGTTACACTGCAGGATATCGCAAAATACCCTATATGCACACGTAATATAAGCATTACACTACTGTCTGTATCAATCCATTCACAGAACCACCCATTCACTCACCTACCTACACATTTAAAAGCCGAAACACATTCAATGTTTCAAGGCATTATTATGAGTTCTGAATACATTTGAATTAACATTAAAATATAAATTACATGTATAATGACTATTTTTACTCTGTATTATGTGGGAATATAAAGGCTTAGAATGCAGGTATTATTCCTAACAAAATTTGATACAAACATTATGACACCCATAAAATATTTTGCACTTCGATATGTTCCATCTTCACTCATTAATCACTTATGATTAAAACACACTTGAATTTTGTGGTGAATTTCTTTGTAACTAAGGTCCATAATTTCACGTATTTCCTGGTAATAAATGTATTTCATTTTCTATTTTGTAAATAACTTCGTTCCAGTTATGTGTGTGTGTGTCTGTGTGAATGCTTAAGGTTTCAAAATACTTTTTTTAATCAGTTTTATGCCTTATTCTTTCCTTGAGCTCCTCTAAATATCTCTGTCTATTTGCAGCTGGGATATTTATTTTCTTCCTATGAGTTCATGTCTATGTTAAACAGCAATACAAGATGCTAAAACTAGCACTGTTCTACATATTTCTGCTTTAAATTATTTCAGTTTATGTTTCCCCTTTATTATTTGTGTTCTAATAGATAAATAACAAAATAATCTATTTTTTACAATAATCAGTTTCAGGAATTGTTCTTTAAATCGTCCAAAATAAATAAAGAGAGAAAATTAAGTCTCATATAACACTGTTCGCTACATGTACCTCAGGAAAAAAAAACATCACAGAGACTGACGAATTGGGAGGATGCGCAGTAAAATCTGTGATCCATTTTGTGGTGACATCTCTATTCCTCTATGGACAGAAGATGCACTGCCGTTCCTGATGGAGAGACAAACAGCCACAAACTAAATGCTAAATTGCTCACGTACTGGCTATGACCGCTACACATTCATTAATGCCTCTAGGAGAGGTTTCGCGGTTTAAACGAGCCTCACAAGAGGGATAGCGGGCCACAGAATGCAGTTAGGGATTTCTGTATGTTCTACGTGCGCAGAGACCTTGCAGTTGGTTACCGAATAAGGATCAGATTGTTTTGTTTACTCTAAACATTTCATGCCCTTAATTCCAAAAATTAAAATAATATTATAGCAATACTTCCGCACAGGTTCACTACATTAACTAACCAAGTTCACGGCATAAAATTCCTTTTATAAAGCTTATACTTCCTCAGCTAGGAAACTCGCGTCTATTTAAAAGTAACCACAATACTCATCACTGTGTTCAAAGAAATCGGCCACTGGTATCCATCCTGAGGAAGTTTAATCCTGCCCACGACAAAATATTCTATTTAATATCCATTTTAATAATGTCCACTCAGCTACACCTAGGATCTCCCAAATGGACTATTCCTTTCACGGTTTTCAACTAAAATGTTTGTGTGCATTCTTCATCACCCCTATGTGTGCTAAATGTTGCATTAATCTCATTTTCATTAATTTAACCACATTAATATCTGGCGAAGACTACAAATTACGAGCTCCCCATTACACAGGTCTCTTGTTACTCTCTTCATCCCTGGTCGAAATGCGTGTTTTATTTAGTTAACCGTTGTTCTTAAACAGACTTTAATATCAAATTTTACTTCCATACAAACAATACATAAATTATACTTCTGCATGCGTATATTTTAATATTTATATATTTAGAGAGAGGCGAGAAGACAAAAGGTGCTGAACCGAACGGTAGCAAACGTTCCCTGATCACAATCTGCTATTAATATTCTTACGTAAATACAATTCTGGTTTGTTACTATCATTACCACATGCTTTATCTAGCCAGTAAACCTTACCAGTTTTCATCCTGTAACGTTTTTATAGCAAAAGTTCAGCATCTCTCAGAGCTGTCAAGATATCTTAGTCGGTACATGTTAATATACAGAAAACTTATATACGGGTAATAGCAACCGTGTAAGAGATATACGTGACTAAGAAATAGCATTAATTTGCATGTATTAGTAAAAGGGCGTACGTATTCGTAAGCTCTGATCAGAGGCCTGGTATATCGCGGTGCAGGTAAAGTTGTCCTTGTTCAGGCAATACAGCGATGTATGTGTGGAGGTGTAACTCCGTTCATTCTTAATATCGGCACTAAACGGAGGTGAGTGGTCGTCTTCAGGCCCGAGCCGATTTACTGCCTGGGATACAACTAGCGTTACTCTCTCAACAAGAGGCTACGTACAACCCAGAGCCGATCTGGATGTTTTGGGGAGATGAAAAATCTCTTGCAGCTGCGGGAATTGGAAGTCGGACCGTCCAGACCGTAGAATGTTCTCTTGGAAATGTGACGCGATGTGCTGTGTAAGTGCTCGTGTAATGACGGCAACAACCTTCAAACGTACTTACGTGAAAACTTTAATGAAATTTTAATGGCCAAAAAACTTTTAAAGTGCTTATTTTATGAAGGTTCTTATCGCGGCTTTATTGTCAAAACGCTCGATTATTTGGGTGTTCTCAAGTAAAATCTCATTACCACTATAACACTAATAGAATATGCAACCTGCGAATCACTGCCTCTAAAAATTGCTCATATAAACTACGGGTTTATTTAGGCACCTTTAATTTTTATAAACACCCCATGCTGTACTAAAATATTATACAGCTAGTCTAAAATTTAGTTATAACATACTAAATATAAAAGCACCACGTAACATTTCTCCAAGAGTAATTATTTTTCAACATTTATTTTTCAATTTCTGGAATATTTAGCATAGCAAAAGGAAAACTACATTTAGAAATCCATATAAAATATTAGTCGTAATTGCAAAAACCTCTTATTTTTAGCCTCGGTGTGTATAAAATATCCAACAACGACTACAACGTTTTGTACAAAGGCGTACATCCTTGCCAGTACGAGGCGCAACTGATGCGGAATTTGGGGGCTCCTACGCAAAACTCTTCCAAACGCTTTGAACTAAAGCAGACAGCCTCATTCCTG
This sequence comes from Reticulitermes speratus, assembly GCA_021186555.1. NCBI lineage: Eukaryota > Metazoa > Arthropoda > Insecta > Blattodea > Rhinotermitidae > Reticulitermes > Reticulitermes speratus. The sequence continues at coordinate 21,299,136 of JAJKFL010000330.1, forward strand.
GACCGCCACAATTTCAGTACACTGTACCATAGTACTACCTCCATAGCGCTCAACTGCACGCCTTTACCTACCAGGCACTATACACTGCCAATCTATGCACTCGAATAAAACCATCTATTAATGCAGTAGCACCAAACACGTCTGGCTGTCAGTGCTAAAGCGTAAGTTATCCCGTACTTAATTTGTTAGCACAACGCCAGATATGGCATGATAGGGAGTAGAGTTATACCTCCATTATTTGATAATCTTCGGAGCTAGATGGAGGCACGTGGTTATCTGCATGCTATGACAGTTTTAAACTCGAAGAAAGAGTACCTGGTATTCGTGGACATGAGGTTAAGTGGGCCCCGGTTTCGGTCAGGAAACAGTGGACCAGAACATATCCGTGCCCACCACGAACTGAACCCCGATCCTACAGTCGTCAAGTCCACGGCCTGATCACTACACTGACTAAGCCACCGGACACACATACATCCATGGATATAATCAAAAGCCAGTACCCGGTAAGTACATATAAATATACTGATTTCAGAGTTTCCAAAGCCGTAGTCAAGAATCAAACTTTGGCTTATTGAATGGATATTCCGCCAAAAGAGTTCACAGATCAGAGACTGATGTAAGGAAGTGATAGCAGCTACAGACTGAGAAAGGGTCCAGTTCACTGGTATGAAATTCGAACCGCAGATTTAGTACAAAGTACAATAAGCCAGCAGAAAGACCAGCTCACCTCACTTGTTGGTTGAAGCTTATTCTGTTACAATTGTTCGTGTTGTAATAATGAATGGGGCACTTAAATAGTTGAAATGCTGGTGACGCCTCTTCATGGAGGTAGAGAGTATTGTGTTTTGCGGACAAATTCGTGATGTGATTAGGGAGATATCGTAGTGTGAACTGCAAGAGCAGGAAAGCTCAGCGAGTATGCGTGTTGCGGTCGAACGTGACAGACAGACAGGCATGTAGCAGCACAATAATGAACGACTCTCCCATCCTACATTACCGAGCGTAACATGGAGTTTTGACGTCAGGTCGATACTGTTTGAATTTGAAAATGTCACAGTAATCAGACAGACGAGTCTAGAGTTTTATAGAAATCGCTGGCACAATAATAACAAGTGTGCTCGTATTCGGGAGACACCTAGCACGACTTCCGACGGCAGATCGTGTGTCATCAACGTTCAAATATTTTCTCAAATCACCTGTAGTTGATAGAAGGGATCGATCGCAGGCCAGTTCATGTGGGATCTGTGACGGACAAAGCAGGGATGAAACATATCTTTCTCCGAGCACATCGGTTGTCCACTGTCAGAATTATTCCACCACCGTTGCATATTCAATCATTCATCTATCACCGACGCCATACAATCTCAGTAATTAACAGCGTAATTAAACAACACACACACAAACATAAAATATCAGAGTATAGGAACCTTCTTGTTTTGTTGCACTGTTATATTTCATTGGAAAAATGGGGTAAAGGTAAAGGTAAAACAATCCCATTACAGGCCTAGACAGGCCCTTAGGGTTCCAGGAGGTTGAGGCTCCCAGATTTCTAGACAATCGGCACATGAAGGTCGTAAGGTTGTCAGCCCTACGCACCGGCCGTCTTTACCCCCCAGGAAATATTCATAGTACTCATTTCTGTTAGAGGTTGAGTCGACCCCAGGGCCATAGTGCGACCGGAAGGATTATGTCAATGAAAAATTCCAATGACACCATCGGGAATCAAACCCGCGACCTTCCGGCTTGTAGCGCAGTGCCTCAACCAACTGCGCACCGCGGGAAAAAGGGGGTGTCGCATCGAAGTATTAAATTATTGCCTTACTAATGGTAATTTTTCAGTTAGCAGGCGTTTTGAGTGTGTTCTTGAAACACACTATTCATTGATAAGGTTATACAGAGTCGGCGATAGACGAATGAATAAATACTAGCACTGGTGGAATAATGCTGACGGAAAAACAGAAGTGCTCAGAGAAAAATCTATCCTTGTACCACTCTACACTAGAAATAGCACATGAACTGGTCTGGGACTGATCCCGGGCCTCCGCGATGGGAGGCCGGCGAATGAGCCATGAAACGGCCGTAATTGACCGGATTACGTACAGTCTAATGAGGGGACGATTTGTGGATGATGAGTTGAAAAGGAAGTGGCAGAAAGCGGAAGTAGCCTAATGAGCTACTGTCTGAAATCTGACTAAACAGACTGCGGAAAACCACCGAATTTTGAGTCACGATAGCTCAGGTCTTAGCTCAAATATTAACCTTGAAGCTCTAGAACACGAAGTACGTGCAGGTACTATCCCAGTATTCGAATGGGAAAATTGATGAAAACGATGAAACCTCCTCAATTATAGTATCCAGCCTCCCTGAAAATACTTGAACGCGGGAGCTCACAGATGTATAGCTGGAGTGATAACCATTTGACCCCTTTAGAAGCCTGGTTTGAAACCGCTCGTATGGGTTCTCTTCGTGGTTTCTACGCTCTTTTGAGACACATATAGTAATGAAACCTATGAATAAGCTAGAACCATTTTTACGATTGCATATTCGAATTATCATTCGTAAACGTCATACTGCCAGTCTTTCGACGCTATGAGTCCTGACGTCCTGAAGTAAGAGGACTGGAAATCAAAGACAACTACATTAAGGACTATAACCTTCAAAACTAATGGTTACGACAAATATCGCCTAGGTTAAAAATAAAAACCACACAATGAATACTGTAGCCAACAAAGTAGACTGCCTGCTTCGTTGGCTATGTTGTGGTCCACAGTAGATTTCTACGCGGTCAAAAAATGCATGATCTGCATTTTGCTAACAGCGTATTAATGCATTCCATGTGATTTTTGTAACAAGACAGGCAATGTATGTATAACGTAATGCTGAGATGCGTTCGCGTAACCATTGTTGCCGTGGAAAAGCAATAAGTATTACATACTCTGTGTGTGTGTGTTTGTAGCCTTAGTTATCCAGCATGCAAAGCGCATGCGCCGTATTATATTGTCATCTGTGGCCTGTCTGCCTCTACCATATTTTTCCACATTATCTCATAAACGGCACAATTTTCAGAAAAATGTTAGTGAACATAAAATGTGTAACTTTACGATACTTTAAATAAGATTTAAATAAGATATTACTTTAAGTAAGATTTATTTTAATAAAATTTTTTTGATTTTCTCTTTTACTTATGTCTCAAACATTTCTAATTCCAAAGACAATTGAGAGAGATATTATCACAAATTTACACAGGTCTTCATGTAAAGTACCCGTTATTAATGTCAGAGTTCAATAAAACTTGAATTTTCTCGAAACATTTTCCAAAAATTCTCAAGTATCAAATTTCATGATAACCGTCCAGTGGGAGCCGAGTAGTTCCATGCGGACGGACAGACAGACAGACACGACGAAGCTAATGGTCGCTTTTCGCAATTTTGCGAACGCGACTAACAAACAGCGACTGTTTCCTCATACAGCATTCATCGGCTGATGTTCCTAATGTAAGTAAACTGTGTTCTCTGTGAGGTACAAACTCAATGTCTAAAGAGAGGCAGAAATAGTTACTGCATTTCTTAAACGCGTGATTTCGACACAACTCCATTTAACTCTAGGATTAGGGGTAATACTCTCCATCATCATTACAATACTTTCCGTTGGAGTTTTGTTTCACGTCAGTTTTTAAAACATGGCTGACTTCTCTTTGGCAGGTTTCTTGAAATATGAAAATAGTTGCATTTAAAGCTATTTTCCTGATGAAGATACTTAGAATAGAAGTTAACCATCTGACATTTCTTGGCCTTCCCAGTATGTCAATGCCATCTGAAAGTACCGGCGCGGATTTTCCTTCAAGCAGGTGAAAGACTTGCACTTTACATACAGCTTTAGTCCTGCAAACCCTGTCGCTGCGATATAGCAACTTTATTGGAAAGACCTACTGTTTTATACACTTTATGTCGTACATTACTTGACATACACCTTGCGACGTTTATACATGCGTCACTTTCAGTGCCTAGTTAGATGCATTTATTTGGCTTATTATTTATACCAATTTGTTGTATTCCCTGATCTGGGATTTGTCATAGTTTTCCGGCGATCTGTGAGCGAGATGCCTGAACAAATTTTAAAATTCACAATTTCGATATCTAATACCTATGATTGGCACGTTCAATTTCCTTAAAAACCATTACAATATTTAAATAGCGTTAAAATTTTATCTTGCCTTGTTAAAATTTAAAATTACTGTGGGAACTATGAGAATAAAGTGTTGTGCCTCAGACAGGCCAGTAGAGAGGTGGGAAGGAATCTGTTCGGCCGAGCTTATTTTAAATGACAATCCGTGTGTAAAAATATTAAAAGTTATATTTAAAACATTAAAAGCAAAAAAAACAAAATAACAGTTAATAATAATAAAATATTGGTAGCGTGAAGTTAATACAAAGCTTGTAGTTATTTCAACTACTTTTCTTTACAATTCTAAACACTTTATAACCCTTTATAATTCTTTATAACTCTGGATAAAGTTTATACCCTGCAGGCAGTGTTCAGACTTCGAGCAATGCAGTACTTACCAATCAGAAGACCGAAGACAAGCATGACAAAATCGCCCAAAGGTTCTTCTAGTACAGAATCTACAAATGATTCGCTATCGGTTGTTCCCAGCCGACTCCTTCATTTACACTGAATTGTACAGTGTTTTATATACCTCTGGTTTCCGTCGCCAACGCCCGTAATCTTTAATTCTATTGGTCACCTTTCAGTTCCTTTTCGAAAACAGTGATCTCATCTTACGTGAGATGAGTAAGACGCTAGTCTTTGAGGGACACCTCACACAGGAAGCGGTCGCTTACGTATGAACTTATCCTCCTTTCCGCTTAAACTTCTCACTCAGCATGAGTAATGAGGCTGACATCACTTTTTGTTTCATCAGCTAGGTGACCATATCCGGAATAGGGGTGTAAGGGATGTACAGCATAACAAATATCCCCCACCCAAAATGAAAATTAGGGGTCCTTAGATCGCAATTTTCATCCAAGGAGCGTTCATTAAATTTTGTAATTGGTAAGTTAATTTTCGGCTACCTTATGCATGGTATTTGGAAACCAGTTTCAGCTTGTTAGGGTCCGAAACATTTGATAATGTCCTAATCTTATTCCGGCTTCCGGAATATGCTGATATACCATTTCCGTTCTCACGACTGCTTGCTCCTGCCATTGCATCAGTATGTCTGACACTGAACTTGCAGTTACATGTGTGTGCTCAATATTATTGAATTAGGTATGTACAATGTCATTCTTCTTACAACTAAGTACAATTAAACATCAATTTGCATTCTAAGTGAAACATTGCTACATTTAAACATATAAATTCATATTGGTTACGTTACATATTGAAATCTAAGGTAGTCAGGAAGCCTGCATCCGCCATTGCCAGAAGACCTTCCTACTTCCATCAACCCAGTCCGTTGAACGCTTTCCCAGCCCGAAGTCATTGTTGTCCTTCGGCGAATAATTGGTTCCTCAGCAGGTGTCGTGGTTACATTTGGATTCTCCCCGGTTGTGAAAACTGTACACTCATAGACGGTGTCACTGGAACAACGCCTGGCAGGTCCCGGTTACTGGGTTCCTCCGGCGGATTGTGTTGCATTTTGTCTGACGCTGTTGTAGTGTGGCTTATGGGATTGTTGAGCAAGGCAATTTCTGCATCGTTGTTATCTGATGTCCTTTCCTCGTAAATTCCAGATAAAATACGAGTCCGGCGTTTAGGCTGTGGCTGCGCTGATAATTGTTTAGGTCGGCGCCACGGAAATCGGGATGCGAACTCTAAAAGAGGTCGTAGCCAGTATCTGGAGGTAAGATAGGATATAATCAGGATTAGGATAAAGATAATCCCGACTATCATCCAGTTGTTGTAACGCCTAGTGCCTTGATCTTTTGGACATATTCCAATAGTTCTCGCAGACTTATCTCATGTTGCCTTCTCGCAGTCAAACTCCGACCCACAAGGGTGTCGAGGGCTCGAAGTGTCCCATCTGTCTCGCCGTGGTGATCTACTACCACCTTCGCTTCATCTGGCGTCAGAAGTTCAGGTAATTCCGGCACGACCACCTGTCCTCTTGTAAGCGTGAAATTGGTTTGACCGCTGGCGGTTGATAACAGAAGGAAGTCCTCGGAAAATACTTGGCAATTCTCTTCTTCATACAGGATTCCTGTACCCTCAAGATCTACATCAATACTTTTAGTTACACCTTTTAACTTACAAGTTTTTGTAACCTTGATTGGCGTCGGCAGACTATAAATCCAAAAATTGGGGATACCTTTCTGGTGTATCCACACTGGCTTAAAATCTTCTCTAAGAATGACCTTTTCACAATGTTCATGTGCCAGGTCATGTTTACCGAAATAAAGTGCTCCTGAACAAGAAGGAGTAGCCTTGTGATACAGCGGAAACTCCGAATCACAAATGGTAAACATGCCTTGTTGACAATTTTGGAAATCTGCCGATGTCAATAAGGAATAGTACTGCCTGCTCTCAGTCACTGCCATATAGACTGTATCTGGGGTAATTTGCATATACCTTTTCAAGGTAGGTTCATACACTGGTAAAGGTACTGTCTTATACAAATTCATAACCCTTTCGGATCCTCGCAGAGGTATCCGTATTATTACCCTAATCTCTGAGGCTGTAGTGTATGCGTGAACTTTTGATACTTCATAGTAAATGAACATATCCTCTAAATTAGTTCCTGCCAAAAGTGAAACATCATTTGGCAATTTCAAAGCTACTTGCTGCAAAATTTGCGACAAGTTGTGGGGTGGTAACAATGCAGCGGATAACTTTCCTGTGGATGTTACATCTAGTCCCTGCTGAATTTTCATAAATTCCTGTTCCAATTGTAAGCAGAAAAACTCTAGTTCTCTTACAACCTGACTTACATTCATCAATTCTTGAATACGGGTTGAATATTCCTGTTCCACGTGAGTTAATGTGATGTTTAGTTTCATTACGTCATATACAAGAGATCTTAAAGTTCTGGCCAAAGTCAATACGTCTTTTGTGTTTTGTCTTACGTCTTCATCAAACTCTTTCATGTAGGTCACTTGATTTTCTACAGAATGTACCAATGCAGTTTGCTTGTTCTTTATTTCCTCAACCGCTAAGTGCAATGTTTGTAATTCTGAATTAGTAGCTGTCCCAAATAAGAATTTCAACGCTTGACCTCCCAAGTCTAACAGTCCTCTCTTCCTTCTCGTAGTAGGAAGAAGTTTTTCTAAATCATTTAATTCTAAACTCAATTGATTCAAAACAGAGTAAACATATGTAACTTCTCGCCAATTTACGTGGTCGTTTTTCCCAAACAAACTTGAATGTGTTTTGTAAAAGTCTATTTGTCTAACAAATGTATTTATCATGTCAATCTTGGATCTGTACCACTGAAGGTCCAAATTTACAATTATGTTCCAAAAGTTTCCCGTCACTAATAAATCTTGTTGGTACAAGTAAACTAGTCCTTTGTTTAAGTCGGGGATCTCCGTCTGTCCCGCGACGAAACCTGTAATATCCAAAATGTGAAATTAATTTTAACTAGTTATCATGGTTTCTCCTACCAGGTAATTTTCTTAATGAGTAGGGGTAAGAAGGTCCTTGATTGCTGTCAAGAGACTGTTCTTCTAATGTAGTTTCATTTTGTGACGTATCTATTTGTTGGTCTGACTCTACTTCCGGTTGTTCCGGGATAACTTCTATTTCCGGATTACGTCTGTTAGTACTTCTCAGATTATATCTAGTCGTACTGTCATGTTCTGTCACAATATCGTTTTCCCTAGCTGTACGTCTTGGTATCCACGTAGGATCGTCAGTAGTGTCATTCATCTCGTCCGGTTCATCTACGTCTTCATTTTCTGTATCCCTGTCTTCCCGAGGAAGTTCTGGAGGAACTGGTACTACTATAGGTTTTCCTAATATACACGGCAATTCCGTGATGTCGTCTGTAGTCTCTGTCTCTGTCTTTAAATACCTTGGTTTTGGTTCTGGTACTACTCTTTTGCGAACTCTCGTGTTTTGAGGAGGATTGAAACTCTTTTTCATCCTATTTACATTTACTACCACATCTTTACCAGGTTTTATCTGTATCTGGTAGTTCCAATCCGAGAGTCTCTGAAGTATCCTAAAAGGTCCGCGCCATCTATCGCGAAACTTCTTACTTTTACCAGGTCCAATGGCCATTTGTTTAATGTAAACATAATCTCCTACATTAAAAGTTACCAATTTAGTCTTTTTGTCATACTGTAGTTTTTGTTTCTCACGACCAATTTTGTTATGTGTTCTAACCACCTCGTACGCCTCTTTCAGTCTCTCTGCGAGTGTACGAGTATGAACTTCAACCGTATTTCCTGCGCTGGAATTATTCATCTCATCGCTTATACGCGCAGTCAGATCGTCTATGACTGGCAAACGCATTTCTCGTCCATGCAGCAAATAGAATGGACTAAATTTAGTTACAGTGTGCGGCGTCGCACGTTGTACCATCAGAGCATAGTCCACGAAATCATCCCAGTTATTCCCATATTTATTCACATAATGACTCATTGTTTGATTTAACCCTGCATGAAATTGTTCAACCTTCCCTTGCATCTTTGGGTTAAAGGATGTGGAATTAATTCTTTTAATCTGTAATAATTTACAAATCTCCTGGAACATAGAGGACATAAAATTAGTTCCTCTATCGGATGAGAGTATCTGAGGACAACCATGTCGCGTGAACACCTGCGTAACAAGTGCTCTAGCGACAGTTTCCGTGTCCTGACTCGGAATAGGAATAGCTTCCGGATATCGTGAAAAATGATCAATAAAGGTGAGCAGGTACCTATTTTGTCTACTAGACATGGGGTACGGACCACAAATGTCGATGCTTGTCATTTGCATCGGCTCCGTTGTTTCAGGTAGTTCACCTAAAGGAGCTAGAGGAGTTCTACCTCCCTTCATTTTCGCACACGAATCACATTTTTGAATATATTCTTCCACGTCCTTTCCCAATGTTGGCCAAAAGTACTTCATTTTGAGTTGGTTTTGTGTACGCTTAGATCCTTGATGACCCGCGAATACTGGGTTATGGTATTGTCGAATTACTTGATTCCTTAGCGCTACTGGAACTACTATTCTTAAATTCCCTGAATCGTCTTCCCCGTTTCCATAATATAGGACTTGATCATTATCCACTAAAAACGGTAATCGCTCCCCCTGATCAAGAGCTTTTAGAATTTGCTGGCAGTATTCATCTTTGTCTTGGGCCATGGCAATAGAATTCTTAGATAAGGAAATTTCTGCTTCCTCTTCCCCCTCCGTATCTGTACCTTCCGGTTGTGGCACGACAGCGGCGACATGACGCGACAGGACGTCCGCATTAACATGCTTCTTACCAGGTTTGTGTAAGATCTCGAAATCATACTCCGTTAACTTCAACACCCACCTGTTTAGTCTTGCGCATTGGTGGTTCTTCACAGTAATCAACCACTTCAATGCTGCATGATCGGTAATAATTTTGAACTTCCTGCCATACAGAAAGCATCTGTGTATTCGTACTCCGAATATGACGGCCAACAATTCTTTTTCCGTCACACTATAATTAATTTCATGTTGATTCAGTACCCTACTTGCAAAACTTAATGGCTTTTCTTTTCCTTCAAATTCCTGGCTCAAAATAGCTGAAATTGCGTAATTGGACGCATCGCAGCTTAAAATGAATGGCTTATCAAATTCCGGATGTGCCAGAACAGATTCTGACGTTAAAGCTTCCTTTAAAGCGTCAAAAGAATTCTGCTGGGGTTCTGACCACTGAAATTTAGTATCTTTTCTCATCAGTATGGTCAAGGGCTTGCTTAAAGCAGCAAAATCTTTAATAAAGGTTCGGTAGTATCCTGCTAAGCCTAAAAATGCTCGTACGTCTCTGACGTTACGAGGCAACGGAAAATTTTTAATTGCCTTGACCTTATTCATATCAGGGGTGACTCCAGACGCACTCACGACGTGACCCAGATAAGCCACCTCGCGAGCAGCGAATGTACACTTCCCTAAATTTAATTTGAAATTTGCTTCTCGTATTCTCTCAAATACCATTTCCACTCTTTTGGCATGCTCATGGATCGTATCGGAGAAAATCAAAATGTCGTCTAAATAGACGAGTGCATAAATGTCTTTCAACCCCATTAAGGTATTATCCATAATTTTTTGAAAAGTGCTTGGCGCTCCAGCCAAGCCATAGGCTAACCTTTCATACCTAAAACTCCCGAAGGGTGTGATAAAGCCTGTTTTGTCTTTATGATCCGGATGGATAGGAATGTGCCAGTAAGCTGATTCAATATCCAAAAGTGTAAAATATTTACTTCCAGCCATAAGTGATAAATTACCCTTTATATCAGGAATTGGGTACACGGGAATTTGCGTAACAGCATTCAAACCTCTGAAGTCTGTACAAAATCGATATTTAGGGGTACCATCCAAAGACTTTTTCTTGACCAAAATAACGGGTGCAGCCCACTCCGAAGAAGCAGGGGTAATGACGCCTCTTTGCAACATGTCGTCCAACTGTCGGCGCATTTCATCTCTCAAAGCAAACGGTACTTTATATGGATTTTTCTTGATAGGGAGCGCGTCTCCTGTCTTTATTTCATGGAAGCCCTTACTCGTGCAAGGTAGCATGCCAGAACGATCATATTTAAACAAGTCATGATACTCACGCATGACTGGCATCAACACGTCACGCTCCGTGTTTTCTAGATGCCCTAACTTGTGCTCTACAGCACGGGTCAATTCTGCATGTGAGTTTTCCGGGTCGTCCCTGACCCTGGCCCCGCCCTTGCCTGAGGCCACTTTCATGTTTCCATAAACATGAGATTCCGCAACCGAGTCTTCCCAAGACTCTAGGGGTTCCCCATCCCCTAACTTGACATTCTTACCGATTTCCACGGTGTCAATACTGGTATTGATCACCTCAAGGATACAATAACAGGACATCATGCCCTCTCCTCGTTCCTGAGAACGGCGTGAACTGGGGATACCTTCTGCCTCTTCCCTTTTCCCAGGGGTATCAACAATGTGGTTTACCTCACCACTTTCGACCTCCTCCCTTTCAGGTAGGTCCTTCACCTTTATGAACTGCAATCCTTCCTTAATGAATACATCACTTACTACCCGGGCTATATGTATTCCTGGATTGCCCACCTGCGCAGGTTCAACTATAATTTCACTAGGCAGTTTACCACTTATGCTCCTCACCATGCGACCCATTACAACCGCTCGAGACCTTGGAGGGAGTATGGCCAGCGCTGACGCCATTATGCTGCAAGTGTTATAAGTCCGACTACGATTGGCAGGACTGTCGGGGTTCGATTCCCCGCGAACCAGGTTCTCGGGTTTTCCCGTACCTATGTATTTCCCTGCCGTTAGTCCATTCCTTGCGGGTACTTCCGGGTGATCATTCCCGTCAATCCCCGCCCAATACTAACAACGGGTATCATGTTGGTGACCTGCGAGACATCGCGGTCTTGGCAATCTAGCCCTGTCAATTCATAGCGCCTCCGCCCGACGATTAGGCCACTTGAGCAAAGGTCCAACTTAGCCTCCATTAATCTCAAGAGGTCCATTCCAAAGACACCACTGAACTCTACATCCAAGGGAGTTACTAAAAATTCGTGTCGGTATACACGATCTCCTAATCTGATCTCCATGAACTGGGTACCTATACTTTGTAGTTTGGTTCCGGTGATCCCTCGTGCGGCCACGTTGGTAGGTAGGACCTCAGCGCGACTAACTCCTGGCTTTACGAGGCTCAGACTCGCACCTGAGTCAATTAAAAATAGGTGGGGTTGTCCGTCCACCTCTACCTCCAAGAGTAGTCCGTATCCTGAAGCTCCTACTAACCCACTTGGTTCTAATGGCTCGCCTGTGACATTGGGGTCGACTTCTGGGATCTCATCGCCGACCCACCGGTGTTTGGGGGTGGATTTCCCGGAGTGTTATTTGCCAGCAGGGGACACTGGTCCCTGCGATGACCCAGCTTTTTGCAATGATAGCAACGAATAGTTTTCCCATTGGGTTGCATTGGCGTGGAGGAATTCCTCGACACATGACCGGGCGCACCTTGTCGCCGGCCACCCGCCATATTTTTGGCGCGACCATTGCCCACACCGAAAAACCCATCTCTTTTGCCCATCCTACAATCCCTTGCGTAGTGTCCTCTTTTTCCGCAATTAAAGCAAGCACCTGATTGGGAAGTACCCTCCCTTCTTGCACTGAATACCCTCTTGGTATCCGGGGTCTTTGTCCGTTCTGCATTACTAATGGTTATTGCTACCTGCACGGCTTCGTCTAAAGTATTTGGCATTCTAAATCTGACTTGTTGCCCTACCATGCCTCCTAGCCCATTTATATAAGCGGCAACTAACCTGCGTTCCGCCTCCTCATTTATAATTTTCTGAGTGACTTCGTCACTCACAGTGCGAACTGTCTTTTGGCACAGTTTCCTGCACCTGTCAGCAAATTCTTCCACACTTTCCCCTTTGTCTTGTGTGGCATCCTGTAATCTCGTATAGTGATACTGAGCCGGTAGTTTTTCTCGAAATCGTTCCGTTAATTGTTCTCGTAATACAGTGTATGTACATGTATCGCTCGCCAAATTATCACGACCTTGTACGTATTGTAACGCAATGCCTTGTAATTTTGCCTTCGCTATTAAAGATTTTTCTTCCTCGGACCAATTACTTACTTTTGCATAAGTGTCAATCTGTGAAAAGAATTCATGTACAGATCGCCCTTTACTATCCCCGGTCCAGTCCTTTATTCCTGTTACAAGAGTTACATCTTTCATAGCAGGTATGGGTGATGACCTAGGTGTACTCGCTACTTCTATTTTCAGCCTCTGAATCTCGGCCTTCAGATCTTGAATAACCGGATCTGTCATCATGTTATTCTCATTTTACTTATTCACAATTGTTATCTTGCTTCTTTCCTGTACTTCGCGGTACCTGATAGTGGTTTTCAACAGCTGGTTGAGTTGCGTAGGAAATCCTGCGCGTAGGACCACGTTCGAGAGATCGTGACGAGGAACTATCGCCTGTGTCTACGTCTTCGAAGCAAAATTTCAGAAAGTCTGTTCTTTCAATTTCGAAATCATTATACTCTTCGTCAGGACGAATGTACCTGCTTACTACTCTTGTTTCTAGTTCAAAAATTACAAGACCGTCTTGTGATCTGTGGTTATATACTTTATATGAAGGTACTACAAATCCCTTAGGTTTCCCTTCAAATCCGATTTCTAAACGAGAATCTACCTCCAACCTTTGAAATCTGTTGCTCAGCTCTAACACTCTCTCAGGATCAAACTTAGTATATTTCCTAAAGAAATCTTGGACTAATTGTATTGCAAACGCAGACGAATTACGTAATGCTGAAGGGGGTGCAGCAGCCACTACATGCACTAACAAAACTGTGAATTTTTTCACAAATACTGCTTTTGATTCACCACCACACAAACAATTCATATCCAAAGTTCACACACTTCTTACACTTGTAAAATATGTCTGTCCAATATTTTACAATACAAAACCAAAAAATCTGCGGCTCTGGGAACGTGCTATGCTTAACCTAACACCTCCCGTCTGGACCAAATCTGATGCAACAATTTTTGAAAAAACACTTTTAATTATTCAAAACAAGGGTCGAATCTTCAGACCGAAGATTCACATCCCAACCGCTAGACACCAGTTTGTTGTGCCTCAGACAGGCCAGTAGAGAGGTGGGAAGGAATCTGTTCGGCCGAGCTTATTTTAAATGACAATCCGTGTGTAAAAATATTAAAAGTTATATTTAAAACATTAAAAGCAAAAAAAACAAAATAACAGTTAATAATAATAAAATATTGGTAGCGTGAAGTTAATACAAAGCTTGTAGTTATTTCAACTACTTTTCTTTACAATTCTAAACACTTTATAACCCTTTATAATTCTTTATAACTCTGGATAAAGTTTATACCCTGCAGGCAGTGTTCAGACTTCGAGCAATGCAGTACTTACCAATCAGAAGACCGAAGACAAGCATGACAAAATCGCCCAAAGGTTCTTCTAGTACAGAATCTACAAATGATTCGCTATCGGTTGTTCCCAGCCGACTCCTTCATTTACACTGAATTGTACAGTGTTTTATATACCTCTGGTTTCCGTCGCCAACGCCCGTAATCTTTAATTCTATTGGTCACCTTTCAGTTCCTTTTCGAAAACAGTGATCTCATCTTACGTGAGATGAGTAAGACGCTAGTCTTTGAGGGACACCTCACACAGGAAGCGGTCGCTTACGTATGAACTTATCCTCCTTTCCGCTTAAACTTCTCACTCAGCATGAGTAATGAGGCTGACATCACTTTTTGTTTCATCAGCTAGGTGACCATATCCGGAATAGGGGTGTAAGGGATGTACAGCATAACAAAAGAAACCAACATGTACAGCAAAGTATAAATAATAATACGAACACGTACAAACTGAGTAACGTAATTAGGCACCGAATCTGATGCACGTATACGCACCGAAACACGTTTGCTAATATATGACAAAGTGTGTAAGGACAGTTGGTATTTTCAACAAAGGTGCTCTACGAAGCTATTTCCGCCTCTAAAACAGAAGCTGGAACACTTGCAGAGTAATCAATTTCCCATACGCCAATTTATAGTCAATCGCAGAAGCGACATCTAAGTAATACATGAATTCAATTACAAACGAATAATCTCGCAGAAACTTTTCAATCTATCAACACCCATCCATCTTCTAACGTCAATGCAAACTAACTCATGTCAGTTCATTGGTTAGAACTTGATTTTTGTTCAAAGCCGCGAATGGCGCTTATGTTTACGAGATATAAATTACACGTAATTAACACGACAGGATGGACAACTGCGTGTTTTCAACAAACATAAACTCCCCACTCTTGGCAATTGGCGATGCAATGTCATGAAGACGTAACGGTGCGTGATTCGAGAACTGGATCACAGCCCCATGCTAACCGCTGCAGCCTGTTTCTTCGCGGGATAATTGAGAAAAATTCTCGGAAAATGCAGCTTAGTTTATTTCTCATGTTAGCAGTTTATTTTCTACACACGGTTACGATTCTGAAATAAATGTAATTTCTGAAGGATAGAAAAAATTTGAATCTAAACCAATGACTACAAAGACATTCACTACATCGTTATGTTAGGTAACGGAGGAGTACAGCAGAAAAATTCGTGTTATCAGTCACGGCCTTCGGAAATACGTACTTCAGACTCAACAAAAACGACTAATAACAATCATAATCATAATTTAGTTGTTTATTATTAATATTAACTAGAACAGCAGCTTGAAGCCAACTACAGAGACAGATGCACGTTCCTCTTTAATGAAATCCATATTTTGTGAAAGTGTAGCACTGTTAGAAAGCATTTTTGATCGAGTATTCATTGCGTAATTTCTAATGCAAATGAATTTCATACACCTATATGCTTGAAAAATTACATCATTCAGAAACAGTCATTTACGTAGTTTTAATGTTGAGACATGGGATGTATATCCTAATAAAAAATTGGTGACATACACACACATCTGTAAAAAAGGAAACAGTGAGTAGCCTTCAGGTTTTTCAAAATAAATTAAGATAAAGATGAACTTTTCACTGTGCTTAATTAAGCACACTGCCAAGAAGGCTTAAGTGGGAGTGCAGGTACAGCTCCATGCATTTTTCCCGCATAAAATACGTATAATCCCCAGTTTTTGCCATGTTCAGTTTACTTTAGTGCCTTGTACGAGCAGTTAAGTAAATGAACTGAAGCATAGGCTTACTTTACCAACACATGCACTACATTCTTACAATAATATCGTACACCCCTACATATTAAGTAATGAAGCAATTAACAGACAGAATTTTCAAACCAAATTAAACTTGATAATAGTCGCGATTTGTTCATATAGTGTATGGAAACATAAGGAATACACCACATAACAAATCACGAACGGAAAAACACAGACAATAGGCGATAAAAGCAAATCACATCAGGTATAATTATTAAAGTACAAATGGTTAATATAAATAAATTACCACCATCATCATTATTGCTGTTGTTGAAATAAAGAAATTCTTGAAATGTTCAAACATCCCTTCATGGTATTTTAATTACGATTCTGACATCTCTCACAAGTCTGTAAATATTTTCCCACATCTCCTGATACACTGGGAAGCCAAGTTCCAGTGTGATAAATTTTCAGCCATCAGACGGACTTACACTGAAAACTGTAGAAACGCCACGACACCGGAAGCCATTTAACATCCGTACATTTTAATTTCCTAACATAAACACTGCTAAAGGGCAGTCACGCAAACTCCTGATATGGAAGAGACATTACAGCGTGCAGTTCCAAGTACTGCCAAAAAATGGCAACCATGTGAATTTATGAGACGGAAGAAACATTGCAGCGTGTAATTCAATTACTGCCAACAAATCCCGATTTCTCAGGCATGCATTAAAGACTAAATATGTAACAATTTTAAAATTCATGTATTAAGCCCTAAAGACTAGCAGGCATATTATGTGTGAATTTAACAGTGATGAACTTCGGCAACCGAAATTCGAGGATTTTATAGCATCCTCCGTACACTCCAGGCATAACTCCTTCGGACTACCATCTTTTTGGTCCACTAAAGAGGCCAATGATTCACCACAGATCACGCAGTGAAGAAAGCGGTGCATGCTTGGCTCGTCGCTCAGCCGGAAACATTTTTTTCTGAGGGCATACAGAAGCTTGTCCAGCGGTGGACTATGTCCGATGATAAGCTAGGTGACTCTGTGGAAAAATGACACTAAATAGATTCTCCATTGACCTTGTAGTGAATTTTTAAAAATACATTACCGAAAATTACTGACTGATGTACGTATGTAATTCGGAATTGAAATCACTAAAATTGTATTTACCCACCCTTGCACCCACTCCTTCAATGTTGTGGGAGTGGGGTAATAATATAGACTACTTGGAGAGAAGAGGTGTTGTCGGATCTAATCGACATGGTGGCATTTTCAAAATAGGGTAATCTTGCAGGTAATCGGCAACTTCACATCCGAAGGCATTTTCACTATCATGTTCTAATGTGTGTACTTGTATTTACTGTACGTATTTTGTTTTGTAATTGTGTATAGTTTATTTTGTATTGTTACTTTTATGCATATTATATGTCCATTTGTATTGTGTGTATTAGTGTAAGGACTACTGCCACCGGGTGAAAACCCAATTGCAGTAATAATAATAAATAAATAAAAATAAATTTACAATTACAGTTTCAAAATCAAGTTTCCAGAGGCACAAATCTCTTTACAAACAAGCAGAGGCTAGGTTTGCCTCGCGCGACATTCTTCATCCTTAGATGGTTACGTTCTAAAGTGCCGTTGAGTGCCACGAACTTATGCGACTGTTCACACTGCGATTCACATTCACATTCCAGATATTTCTAGATAAATGTCTTCATTCTGTACAACAGCTTACTGTAATTTCATTTTCTGTCTGTAATATATTTTCTGACTACCAACTTAATTCCTTGTATATGCTTTAGCATTTTTTAAAAACATTAGGCTTTCGCAAACGGTAAAATTGAAGTCTCCGTTGTTCTGGGGTACATGCCGCGTTACTACAAGCGTGGTGCCCGACGTTTCGACACAGCGTAGTGGTCTTATCTTAAATGACGGAACGTCCATTGGACAAACAAGTAAACATATACATATTAAAATGTACCGGAATTTGGAAGTCCACATGGGTGATATAAAAGAAAGATCACGTCTGAAGACACTTGGTCGCCTGTGTGGCCAGTCATGGACAGTTTCTTGGTAGCCTAAAGGAAACCAGTGATAATGACCATAAGAAATCAGCTCCGGGTTCCAGTTAGAAAGGAGACTGGGTGGAGTTCTGGACGAAGATACACGTACAGATACAGTCGAGGACATCCTTGTAGGAAAGGGGCAGAGCCAGGCAGGTACTGTTCTTACCGCAGTGCATATTGGGATCAATAGCAGCGAGTGAGCGAACTCGGTCACAGGCAGGAGGACACAGGAAAGGAAACCCCTTAAATCCCTCTTTAAACAAAATAAAACGAAAATGTAATGCGGAAGAAAGCCTTGCCACCATCACAGGGAGAGGGTGGAGGATATGGGACACTTGACTGTGTTGCATGTAATCTGCCTCCACCTCATCCTGAGATTCACGGATTCGTAGCGGGTCCCACAAGGTGCACAAACGTTACTTCCTCATAGGAGAAGCATAGCAGAATTTAAAATACGTGTGTGCCACAAAGAGGCTGTCTGCCTGCACGAAAGTCCTTTCGATTCATTCCATCATCGTCAGACATTCAATTACATTTCTTTATTAAGTGTACAGGAAGTTCACGTAGCCTATTTGTAGGAGACTTCATGCCTTGTAAAATCTCATATTATTTTCTCATCAGCACACATCTCGTAACAGGGGCTGGGCGTTCCAAGACTCCTATGATACACGAAAGCTTATGCTCTGTCATGATTCGTTTAAACCCTTGAAAATCATGGATTTATATCAGCCTTTTATTGTACTACGCAGACAGAAGCTTTACGGGGTGCCGATTTCCTGTCTATGACCTTATAAAGGGCAAATATACTAAACTGAAATAGGCCAAACGAACCAACCCATTGAATTAAACGAAAAGCTGGATTGTTCTAACTCCCATCCAAAGTATATGCTTCATTTCTATCTAATAAATTATAGATCGACAAAAAGTGAGGCAAAGTGTTTTACATCCGGTCTGATAAGGTTAGAACTCTCAGCCCCACTTTGGTATTCATCTCAGGTGCTGCTAACAGACTCGGCGACAACGCAAGCCAACCACAGGCGGGCAATGGATAAATATATGAGCGGTAAGGCTCGTCTGTTGCTTCACAAAGCAGGTCACTGCATTGCATACCTTAGTGTAACCTTCGTGTCCTTAGCATTCCGACTAACATCATTTTGTTGCAGCGGTCCCACTCCAACCCCTAACAGCATTGGGCTGGCGCCCTTAATTGTTTCAGTCTCGCAAGCGAAGTTACGTATTTTGTCACCTCACAATAATTTCAAAATATTTTCCAAAAAGGAGAGGCAGTAACAGATATCAATGTGCCTATACGTCAAGCTAGCACTATGTCAGCAGTGTTACGATTTTCATTTTGGATTGTGTGTACTTCTGCAGTTAACCACACTAAGCTACTTACGATATATAGCGTTGATAGAGATGTTTAGGAAATAACTGTGAATAGGTGACGATTTTGAAGGTGGAGGTCGCAACCTATTCGAAGTTAGTGACTTGGTATTAAACTGGGAAGATGAGGCAAAATACCTCAAAACTTCACAAGCGAAGTTGAACTGAATATTTTACAAAAATATAATTCTTTCCTCAAAGAAAACAAACAACGTAACGATTACGAAGTAAATTGGGCTAGTGGCTTTTATTATAATTCAGACTGCTTATGTTGAGAACCAAATGGAACTAAGAAATGCTCTCTATAGGTGAAATGTCAGTGCTTTAATGTTTCATTATGTGCCATACATGATTACCATTAACCATTAAGTGTTCATTTCTTGTTAAGGTTGGCAGACTTTCATTATTAGAGTAAACCGTCAGAAATTTATAATTTTCTTCACACGTTTCTCACTATAAACACAGAATTGTACTCCTCCGATTCGTTAGAATTAGTATGGTATCATATTATGGCCTTTGAAACACAAATGCGTAATCGAAGGTGTTTTCAGTCTTGGGCCACTTCTACACGAAATCCCCATCCAGGCATGGAATTTCGCGTATGTCCGCTGGACCACCAAACTTTATACACAGTTAATCATAAGGGACACAGATTTATAAGAATCAGTCCGGTTTATAAAATACACTGAAACGCTGTCAAGAATTAGCCCAAGTTTCCCTAAAGCTCTCATATTCCCAACACTATCCCATATGTCGATACAGAGAAACTTGTACTTTGTTTTATTTAACTTCTCCTTACACTTCCTTCTTAATTTGAGTTTTCACTTCTGTTTCACAAATATTCTTATACGTCTATTGTTTTCATTTCTTCTCTCTACGAACTCATTCCTTCCTCTTCAACTTGCTGTTTCCTCCTCTCGCAAACTTAATTTATTGTACTTTGTCTCTCTCTCACTTCCTCTAGTAATGCCTGCATGTCTTAAGTATTCGTGCAACCCTGTTTGCCTATTTTGTAATCTCTCCTTCTTCTTTGTTTTGCCAGTGAGAAAAGGGATTATTGGAGAAAGCACGGAAGAGGGACTGATAGGCTGGGGGGTGGGATGATGGAGGGGGAGGTTGGTTGTTCTCTGAGTAAGGCCGATACGTCTGTAACATTAGATTGGTTCTCTTTAGTTGGAAAGGCTTTGTAAACTTATAGCAGCTGATGCGCTGGATAGTAATGGAAATAGAGGCACCGCACGTACTTCTCGTAAAAGAAAGGGAATGCTCGCTTTCTGTGTACACCTGTGTGACGTAACCAATGTCTGCAAGTATTCGGATAATTACACGGTATAGAAGACTGATGCTGCCTCGGGCTCGGACTTAAAATATGATCATATTCAATTCGCACAAAAGAAATACAAACCACAAACAACAAGCTACTACATTTTCTTTGTAAGCCTTCATATTATTCATTCCCTGCAGTGGCCAATCAACTGGAACTCAGAGCTCATGATGAACCGGAAGGAAATAACATAACATTTATTTACCCTTTTCACATGCATTACATTTAAAATCTGCGAAGTTGAAAAGTTATAAAATTTATTAAATATTTTCTGCACATCGGTATAGAATAACGTAAAAGTCTATGTTCATTAAAAATGTTCAGAATCGTGAAAATGTTTACGTGAAAAGTTACGATGACAAATCATGGCTGTGAATTTGAGTCTTGGCACTGGGGTAAAACAAGCCGTTATGCAGCAAGTTCCTGGCTTCAGTAACCAAATCGCATTACACTGCACAGGTAATTAACATCTGCAGTGCAGTACGGATCATCTAATGCTTCATTAGCAGATAATTGCACCAACTTTCCTTCGGTACTTTTTTTTTCCTATGGCTCGACAGCCCTTAGGGGGCCTAGGCCTCGTCATTTTGCGACGCTTCACGATCACACTCAGACACACCATACTCGGTAGGACTCCTCTGGACGAGTGATCAGTCCGACGCAGAGACCTCTACCTGACAACACACAACACTCACAAGAGACAGACATCCATGCCCCCGGTGGGGTTCGAACCCACGATCCTAGTAAGCGAACGGCCGCAGACCCACGCCTTAGACCGCACGGCCACTGGGATCGGCTTTCCTTCGGTACTGCCACTGACATTTTCCGTCGGTTCTGAACGTCCTACGTCGATATCGAAAAGCAAAAGGCTCGATTCATGTACTCACTTCATGCAGCAGTATCTGACCTCACTGATTTCGCAATAATTACCTACCCCCTCGTAAAATAGCAGCGACAGCAGACACTGATGTGCCCGTATGTTAAGCTACGTACATATAAACAGCGTTCTGAGTCAGGCCGTTCTGTGTTTTTTGTTCTGAACTTACTTAGCAACAGTATTTCAACTGCGTAGTTGTATAAATGTTCAAGAAGCGCACAGGTAATTAAGAAACGTCGTGTGTCCGGTTCTGTAGCGAAGTCCCAAGAGCAGTCAGGTCGGCAGAAAGTCAAGACCGGAAGGCCTTATATTGCAGGCAGCACCCGTACGGAGTACCAAGTTTTTTTTTTTTTTTTTTTTTTTTTTTTTTTTTTTTTTTCCCAATGGCTCCACAGCCCTATATGGGCCTGGGCCTTCTCGTTTCGTCGAGGTTTCATGATCACACATTTGAGACACACCACAGTCGGTAGGACTCCTCTGGACGAGGGACCAGCTCGTCTCAGAGACCTCTACCTGACAACACAACACTCACAACAGACAGACATCCATGCCCCCGATGGGATTCGAACCCACGATCCTAGTAAGCGAGCGACCGCAGACCCACGCCTTAGACCGCACAGCCACTGGGATCGGCACCCAGTACCTTAGCAAAACGAATACTCGAGAAACGGACACAAGTTGATAGTTTTGACTTCAGGCTTGCGCCGCGACGTTGATGACACCTGCGCTCTTCTGGGATATTACGAGGCGTCGTGTGGTAATTGTTTACCGACGTTACGGGACAACGTACCGGTCCCATCTTCAAGGGTCAAGAGTCCAAGAAAAAAAAAAAAGAAAAGGACTCTTGACCCTTGAAGATAGGACCGATACGTTGTCCCGAAACGTTGGTAAAAAATTCCCACACGACGCCACGTAATATCCCAGAAGACGCGCAGATCTGATAGTTTTCTTACTTCATAAGTTTAATACAAACATTTGTCTTTAAACCACAAATAGGGTTACGCAAAGTACATTCTTTGTTTCTAACAATATATCCTTTCCGGTTTCATGCACTCAACATATATCCAAACTGTTCTGGTTATTTTATTAAAAATTGATGTGAATATTTGATGATAATATTGTAATTCATACCCGATCACCCTAAGAGACAAGAACAGAACGTCCGGCATGGGGCTCTGGCACAGTCTCGCACAGTCTCACACAGTCTGGCACAGTCCAGCGCTGTTTTCCTCGGTTCGTGAAACGAATGCAGTGACTCAACTGGTCAATCTCATATCTTCATTAAAGTAAAATTATAATCGCATTATCAAGTGGCATTTCCATTAACAAAAAAAAAAAAGATAATTTTAAACAAATTTAGCTATAAAAAAGAACGTCGGTGAAGAAGCAAGAATAATCCTCTATGCTTGTAACCGACTATGAGCCTTCAAAGTCCTGGGCCATAGTGAAATTTTCATCTAAATTCTTTTTGGAAATAACGGTTTTACAATTAACGGTAACACACCTGGGGTCTCAGGCTGTGATAATGAAAGAAGAGAATGCAGGATAATCCACAGCCCGACAAACAATTTTAATTAACGTGAATGCTGGATATCGCATTTTCTTGTGGTTGAATTGTTCAACTGGACGTGCATATCTAAGCGAACATCTACTGAAATAGGCAAGAGATACTGCCCACTGTGACGTCAGTGTGCGGTATGAAACATTACATTTTCACATTCAAACCAACAAAAATAATACCATCCTCATACTACCTACTTGTTAACACCTGAAGCACAGTGGTCTGACGCAACATTAATACAGTATTAACTTTCGTATTAATGTGATTCTTATGCCTGTCAGAATAAACAGCGATTATTTCCAGAATTAAATGAATGGTTTTTGTAACAGAAAACGGTGAGTTTCCTTTGCATTTGGAACTGAATTTTTAAATATTATTTAGACAAAGTGGCAGCTAAATAATATCAAGCAAAACCTGCACACAGCCAGGGCTGGCAGGGGCTTTGCATACAGTGTAAGTGTACAGTTGACAAAGGCTAAGACGCCTGAAAAAGGACAGTCCCGTGCTCCTGTCTGAGGAGATGTCCCTTAACATCCTTACTGCAATGGCCAGACCTCAGACCTAATTACGATGCACGGGCCTACGAAACGACTCGGCACCAAGATGGACAAACTGATGAACCGTCAGTTACAATGGGAGTGACACTTGGGACTTCAGACTCGCAAGAACTGACCACTTAAAGGGGTTGGATTAAAATTATGTTGAGAATTTTACACTGAACGTTACGTTATTTAGCGAACAAACACAATTCGCACTAATCAGTTCTAAAGGGTTTCGACGATCGTGTATCAAAATTCGCTCTTCTGGAATGATAGGCCACGTAGGTTGGCAGATGTTTACCGACGTTTCGGAACAAACTATAGGTCAAATATTCAAGGGTCGCTTGCAGATTGGACCGATAGGATGTCCCGAAATGTCGGTAACCAGGTACCAACCTACGCCGCGTAACTTCCCATAAAAAAGAAGGTCTCAAATACATCGCGGCGGAAGCCTGACATCTCGCGTGTATTACAATTTTTGAAACTTCCCCCACCGTCTCCTGTATCCCTATTTCACACAAAACATCAGCTTGGACTTGACCTTACGACACTTCAGTAAAGAAAGGAACTCATCGTATAAAAAAATGGTACACGACGTAAGAAAAGTTTCATTTAAGTTAGACAACTTCTGCTTCAATCTTATTGCGATACTCTATGTTACGACACCTAACAAATGCACCATGTCGTAACCAGTAACACCACAATATGAATATTCATCACCGTGGAAACCTCAAATCTTATGTTCTCCTTCGAACGTGCATTTGAGTACAGTACAGTACAGTACATTGCCAGTACAGTACAGTACAGTACACTACAGTACAGTACAGTACATTGCCAGTACAGTACAGTACAGTACATTGCCAGTACAGTACAGTACAGTACAGTACAGTACAGTACAGTACCAGTACGGTATACAGTACAGTACCAGTACAAGTACAGTACAGTACAGTACTGTACCAGTACAGTACAGTACAGTATCAGTACGGTACAGTACGTACAGTACAGTACAGTACAGTCAGTACAGTACAGTACGTACCAGTACGGTACGCATTTACAGTACAGTACAGTACCGTACGGACGGTCAGTACAACAGTCCAGTACAGTACAGTACAGTACAGTACAGTACAGTACTGTTGTACAGTACTACAGTACAATACGTACAGTACCAGTACAGGTACGTCAGTACAGTACAGTACGTACCAGTACGGTACAGAGTCAGTACAGTACAGTACGTCAGTACAGGTACAGTATCAGTACCAGTACCTAAGTACAGTACTAGTACTGAGTACAGTAGTAATACGTACGTACAGTACAGTACAGTACAGTACAGTACCAGTACAGATCAGTACAGTACAGTACAGTACAGTCAGTACAGTACAGTACAGTACCAGTACGTACGTCAGTACAGTCAGTACAGTACAGTACAGTACGTTACAGTATCACGTACAGTACAGTACGGTCAGAAAAAAAAAAAAAAAAAAAAAAAAAAAAAAAAAAAAAAAAAAAATACGTACAGTACGTCGTCAGTCCAGTACGGTACGGTTACGTACAGTACTGTACAGTACAGTACAGTTCTAGTACAGTATAAGTACAGTACGTACCAGTACAGTACAGTACAGTACCGTCAGTACAGTACGTAGTACGTACGTACAGTAGTACAGTACAGTACAGTACGTACAGTACAGTACAGTACAGTCAGTACAGTACAGTACGTACAGTCAGTCAGTCAGTACGTACAGTACCAGTACGTAAGTACAGTACAGTCGTACAGTACTGTACAGTACAGTACCGTACAGTACAGTACAGTACAGTACAGTACAGTACAGTACAGTACCAGTACGGTACCGTACGTTCAGTACGTACAGTACAGTACAGTAAGTACAGTACAGTCGTCGTACAGTACAGTACAGTAAGTACAGTAGTACGTACAGTACGTACAGTACAGTACAGTATCAGTCGTCAGTTCAGCTTACAGTACGTAAGTTACGTACGTAAGTACAGTACAGTACAGTACAGTACAGTACAGTACTGTACAGTCTACAGTACAGTACAGTACAGTTCAGTACAGTACAGTACAGTACAGTACAGTACAGTACAGTACAGTACAGTACAGTACGTACGTACGTACAGTACAGTACAGTACAGTACAGTACAGTACAGTACTAGTACAGTACAGTACAGTCAGTACAGTACAGTACGTACAGTACAGTACAGTACAGTACGTACAGTACGGTACAGTACAGTACAGTACAGTACAGTACGAGTACGTCAGTACAGTACGTACAGTACAGTACAGTATAGTACAGTACCAGTACTCAGTACAGTACAGTACAGTACAGTACAGTACCAGTACAGTACAGTACATTTACAGTTACGTACGTACAGTACGTCAGTACAGTACAGTACAGTACAGTACAGTCAGTACGTACAGTACAGTTCAGTACAGTACGTCGTACAGTACAGTACGTCCAGTACGGTACGTCAGTACAGTACCTAGTCAGTACTGTACGTACGTACGTACAGTACAGTACGTACCAGACGTAAGTACAGTACAGTACAGTACGTACGGTACGGTGCAGTACAGTACATACGTACAGTACGGTACAGTCGTACAGTACAGTACAGTACAGTACAGTACAGTACGTACGTACGTCAGTCAGTACAGTACTACGTACGTACGGTCGTCAGTACAGTACAGTACAGTACCAGTACGTACAGTACAGTACAGTCAGTTACGTACGTACAGTACAGTACAGTCAGTCGTACGTACAGTACAGTACAGTACGTACCAGTACGGTACGTCAGTATCAGTACAGTACTTACACGTACGAGTACAGTACAGTACAGTACAGTACAGTACTCGTACAGTACAGTACGTCGTACAGTACGTTTACGTCAGTACTAGTCAGTACCAGTACAGTACAGTACGTTCAGTACAGTACAGTACAGTACAGTACAGTCGGTACAGTACAGTACAGTACAGTACAGTACGGTACGTCAGTACAGTACAGTACAGTACGTACGTACTAGTACAGTACAGTACGTACAGTACAGTACGTACAGTACAGTACGTACAGTACAGTACAGTTACAGTACGCAGTACCGTACGTACAGTACAGTACAGTACAGTACAGTACGTACGTACGTACAGTACTGTACATACAGTTCAGTACAGTCAGTACAGTACATACAGTACTAGTACGTACAGTACTCAGTACAGTACAGTACTCAGTTCAGTCGTACGTCTGTACAGTACACCAGTACAGTACAGTCAGTACAGTCAGTGTACAGTCAGTACAGTACAGTCGTACAGTACAGTACAGTACTGTACAGTACAGTACAGTACGTACAGGTACAGTTCAGTACAGTACGTACAGTCGTCGTACCTTCAGTACGTAGACGTAGTACAGTACGTACAGTACAGTACAGTACCAGTACAGTACGTAGTCGTACAGTACGTACAGTACAGTAACAGTACAGTACGTCAGTACAGTACAGTCAGTACAGTACAGTACAGTACAGTACAGTACAGTACAGTACAGTACAGTACAGCGTACGTACAGTACCAGTACTAGTACATACAGTACAGTCAGTACAGTCAGTACGTAAGTACAGTACAGTACAGTACAGTACAGTACCAGTACGTACAGTACAGTACAGTACGTACAGTACGTACAGTACAGTACAGTACGTACAGTACGTCAGTACGTACAGTACGTACAGTACAGTACGTACAGTACCAGTACGTACAGTACAGTTACCAGTACGGTAGTACAGTACAGTACGTCAGTACGTACTAAGTACGTACAGTTTACAGTACAGTACAGTACAGTACCGTACGTACAGTACAGTACTAGTTACCAGTACGAGTAGGTACAGTACAGTACAGTCAGTCAGTACAGTACTAGTACAGTACAGTACAGTCAGTACGTACGTACAGTACTAGTACTCAGTACAGTACAGTACGTACAGTAGTACTTCAGTACAGTACAGTACAGTTCAGTACAGTACAGTTACAGTACGTACGTACAGGTACGTCAGTACAGTACCAGTACAGTACAGTACGTACCAGTACAGTACAGTACAGTTACCAGTACGTACAGTACAGTATAGTACAGTACAGTACAGTACAGTACAGTACAGTACAGTACCAGTACAGTAAGTACAGTACCAGTACAGTACAGTACAGTACAGTACAGTACAGTACCAGTCCCAGTACGGTACGTACAGTACAGTACCAGTACAGTACAGTACAGTACTAGTACAGTATAGTACAGTACAGTACAGTACCAGTACAGTCAGTACAGTACAGTCAGTACAGTACAGTACAGTACCAGTACAGTACAGTACAGTACAGTACAGTACAGTACAGTACAGTACCAGTACAGTACAGTACAGTACAGTACAGTACAGTACAGTACCAAGTACAGTACAGTACAGTACAGTACAGTACAGTACAGTACAGTACAGTACAGTACAGTACAGTACAGTACAGTACAGTACAGTACAGTACCAGTACAGTATCAGTACAGTACAGTACAGTACCAGTACAGTACAGTCAGTACAGTACAGTACAGTACAGTACAGTACCAGTACAGTACTAGTACAGTACCAGTACCAGTACCAGTACAGTACAGTACAGTACAGTACAGTACAGTACCAGTACAGTAAGTACAGTACAGTACAGTACAGTAATACCAGTACAGTACAGTACATAAGTACAGTATACAGTACAAGTACAGTGTATAGTACAGTACAGTACAGTACCAGTACAGTACAGTACCAGTACAGTACAGTACAGTACAGTACAGTCAGTACAGTACCAGTACTAAGTACAGTACAGTACAGAAAGTACAGTACCAGTACAGTACGTCAGTACCAGTACAGTACATCAGTACAGTTACAGTACAGTACATCAGTACAGTACAGTACCAGTACAGTACCAGTACCAGTACAGTACAGTACAGTACAGTACAGTACCAGTACAGTATCAGTACAGTACAGTACCAGTACAGTACAGTACAGTACCAGTACCAGTACAGTATAGTACAGTACAGTACCAGTACAGTACAGTACAGTACAGTACAGTACAGTACAGTATCCCAGTACAGTACAGTACAGTACAGAACAAGCCTATACATTTAACAAGAAAAAAAAATGTAATTCTACACATATATTTTGTGCGACATTAGAGCTGTACATTTATAGGCTAATATCAATGGCAATGTTAATTAAACGGTAATGCCTTGCCGTGCTTAATAAACGCCAAGCCTTGAAAAGGTATGGGAGAGTGAAAGCTTAGCTCAATGCCTTCTTAACTTCGGCACTAGGCCTGAGAGATTGGTCAGCTTCACATTTGCAACGCTTTGTCTCCGGACAAGACCCCACTTACGCATTACAAAGGAGACTGGGTGGGCCTCAGTGCCGATCTGGACGCTGCAGAGAAGAAAGAAATCCCTTTCCTGCCGCGAAATCGAACCCCAATTCCCAGGTCGTTGAACCCGTGAGCTTGTCACTCTACCGAATGAGACATTTCAGTATATAAAATCGGGAAGAGATCATTTGTGAATTATGTCCTAGGTGTGCGCTGTAAATTACAACGTGCTCTTTCTTTCTTGTATTAAGCAAATACGTCTCTCTTTCGCTGTATAAACCAGAAATGAAACTGTAAATAGCAACGGAGTACTTACATGTAAACTCTATGTTTTTATTTAGTTTCGTCCATGTGACTTTAAAAGGACTGTCAATCTAGACTTTTTAATTAAAACGCAGTGGTAATTCAGGCGGTCTTGTGTGATGCACGCTACGGCCATAGGAGTTTCAGAGTCAATAGTTACTGGAAGTTTAATAAGCGGTGTCATTCTTCATAACCATCAATAAAGTATTATTTGTTGCCTCCACCATTCTATCGCAATATTTATGTATGGACTTCATACCTCTGCATGTCATACACCACATTAATTAGAAAGCATTTCAAAAACACCCCTTAATTATTGGTTTGCCACATTAAACTAATGTAGTGTGTGCATTTGTGTGTGTGTATGTATGTATATATGTATGTATGACTGCGAATGTGTATGACTAACGCCATGGAGCAAATTTTAGACCAAACAATCCTGGAATGTTATGAAATGTTGTGTATGTTCAGCAACATATCTTATTTCTTACCCGTAAGTACTCGTAAATGTGGTAATTTATGCTGCGTGAAATCTTTTAAGACTAGCTCCATGGAGCAGGGACCTTCTTGAGAAGCTAACAGAAGTTCATTTATTGAAGAAATTCTACGATTTTTACGGAAGACGAAGTTTCATTATCGAGTTCAGAAGATCCAGATAATTGGCCTAATCCTGGTTCGACTTATCTTTAAAATCCCAGTGGTTACTGTATGTACCGCTAGAATTGACAACAATATCTCTGCATTTTTTACACAGGGTGTATTTTTTGTTCCGTATAATTTTCCCATAAAGAAATTGGAGGTGGAGATTCTTTCTGACTATCCTTGTATTTATAGTTTCAAAATTAAAACTGTTTAGTCGTATATACCTCTGTGTCTAGTGTAACAAATTTGTAACCTTGAAGATGATCAAAATGTTGGGCCGACCATACATATAAATAAATTGTTTGTTGTACTGGACGGTTGTTCAATGCTCCATCACAAACATTAAAGGAGACCTGGGAGACGGTCTATTTATGTGTTCGTTATGGACTGAAAGCAGAATAAAATTAAGAAATGAAGTTGCAGTTAAGTAAGTAGTATTTCAAAGTCTCATTCTTCACAAATAAATAAAATTATAACGCCTACATATAAAATATCTGTTCTACACGTAATCCCAAACCAACAACTTTCAGACGCGAATTTTTGTATCGCACATATAAGAAAGAAAAAAGATTTAAACTTGGTCCATTTTAATAAATTAAATTATTTAAACACAGACACGACCTAACAGGGGAACAGAACCATAACATCAAACAACGAAATTCATCTACATTTTTATGTAGGTTTGTGTTGTCCAGTAAGCCATCTACGCAAGTGCTGATGTCCGCAGCTCTTGTGTTGCTAGTAAATAACCGGATGCATTACACTTCAGTATTCCGCCTCACAGAGGTAATTAACATAAAAGGTTTGCTCACAGAGCTAAATCTGCAAGAACATTAAAAATATTGGCAGCCACCCTAAACAAGAATTCATCACTTTCTCAGATCCTTGTCTCTTTGTGTTGCCGTTTAAAGGTCAATGTTATGACTAAATTTTCTGCAACTGTAAAGGTTTATGTTCATGATTCTGAAAAAATCTGTATAAGTCTCCTTGCGTGCTGCGAAATGTAAAACGCATTATTCATAATGGTCATTGGCAGTGGTGGCTGTCTACTCGTATTTGTAGTCTCACTACATTTATAGGAAATAATGAAGGGCAGCACAGTGCACTGAGCGGAAATATTTGTGTACGTGAACAGTACTGGGACTGATACTGTGAGTATGTAGGCCTACCGCAAAGCAAAAGGAATAAATGGGATGCAGCGTTCGGAAACCACGTAGAAACGGTACAATTTTACGACACTCACGGTTTATAAATAAAGAAGGAGCGTTTCTTTTCAATTTTAAATGGGCATAAAGTTTGTAATTTACATTTTTCACTAGCAATGTTAGCTTGTTAAGTTACTGAAATTAAAAATTAATGACAAATCGGCTACACAATTAAAATATTCTACTAGAGAACTTCCACTTTAAATAAACGACAGATTGCACGTAAGAATATCACGATAAGTGCTCCTATAAATTAGAAAGCACAGCTTATCATAACATTAAAACTCGTGACATTCTTAATGCACACAGTATGTCTTCTCTATCGGAATAATAAGCAAGAAAGCTTCATTGAGCGACAAGGTACTATGTTCTTGAGTCTCCGCCCATCTTAATCTGTCTATAAAACAGTCCTTCATGATAACTCGTCTTTCTAGTTCAAGCCAAGAAGCACTCATCTAATGTACATAAACAAGGGACAGGTTAAAATAAAGTGCAAAGCGGCCTTGATGCCTGATACCATCAAAGCGTTTCAATTTGTGAGACTATTTGTCCAAACACGTACCTAGACGTACCTGTTTTAAGTGACTTTCCTCTATATTACTTCATACTCTACAGAAGGACGGACACAAATAATATATTAAGCCAAAAGCTCACATAAAACCTCTTT
Organism: Reticulitermes speratus; assembly: GCA_021186555.1. Taxonomy (NCBI): domain Eukaryota; kingdom Metazoa; phylum Arthropoda; class Insecta; order Blattodea; family Rhinotermitidae; genus Reticulitermes; species Reticulitermes speratus. The sequence continues at coordinate 21,330,885 of JAJKFL010000330.1, forward strand.
CCAAACCATACACAATCTTGTGTATTCATAATGTATTAAACGTTTTCGTCTGAGGGACATATCTGCTATCTTCACAACTCGGAGCAATTCATATATCAGGAGTGCCTGCCTGCCCGCCAGACGAGCTTCAAAAACCGCACTCTAGATGGCAACTTAGGCGACAGCTGTGCATTAACTCAATACAACATTTGTTCTTACTGAATGGTATCTTATTTCTCTTCATCCAAACAAAACAAGTTAATGTCAGTTAGTTATACCTCTTGAGATCTGCGCTCTTCTGGGATATTACGCAGCGTCGAGTGGTAGTTATGTACTGACGTTTCGGGACAACATATCGGTCCAATCTTCAAGGGTCAGGAACTCCAAAACTTCACCCTTGAAGATGGGACCGATAGGTTGTTCCGAAACGTCGGTACAGAATGACCACTCGACGCTGCGTAATATTCCAGAAGAGCGCAGATCTCATCTAGATCGAAGCCTGAAATCACGCATATGTCTACCTCTTGTCTTCATAACGCAGTTCACGGTCAGCCTCGTGTGCATGCGAACTGCCTGAATACAATGCAAGCCACACCGGCGACGTGCGCTAGCCACGTGGTGTCATATACGTACATTTTAACCCTTGAGAAAGTACGGTACGTATTTTTGACAAGGAAATGAACTTACTGTCATATTGTAAGGCGTACATTTGCTACGTTACAGAGGCGCACATCGTCAGAGACATCAGGTAAAGTTAGTTAGTTACTTCCTGTCGCTCCTTGCGGAGCACAGGGCCTCCTTTCAGAGGTTTCTTGGTCTGGAAGTGTGCATTCTATAGTGGGTGACCAGTCCACTGACTGAACAGTTTCTACTCATCCTGATATGACTGCCAGAGCCATCTAGCAGTCAATCAGGAGACTTTGGTGAGAAATGGCCGCTGAAGTTTGCTTACGAAACATCTCTATTCATGCCCGTAAGGTTCTTTTACAAGCCGTAAATCTACGACATGGGACCGACGGCTTTACTTCCCCTCCGAAGGAAGTTGTGCTACGGATTTTTATCACCCTTAAAAATCCATCGGCCGGGATTGAACCCGCGAACCTTGGGTCCAGTGGCGAGCACGCTAACCACTAGTCCACCGAGGTCGACCGTCAGGTAAAGGGTTTCGCAAAATGTTCTTTGTCTGACTTGGCGGTGGTAGCCTATATCTACATACATGTGCCTGCAGGTCATCTCGAGAAACACTGTATCACTTTCATGATATCACGTCACAAAATGCACTTTGATTTTTATTTCACCTAGGGTTTACAACGGAAAAAAGACGTCACCATATACCGCCATTTTATGTTACCTGACTTGTAGATGTTACGACTTCAGCAACAAAAGGCTGAAGGCTGAAGCTTTTAGAGATACTGTAAAATAATTAATCAAGAATAAAATACGTGCTTAATAAGAACAATATTTCAATAATTAACCATACTACTTTAAACTCTTAATTAGACGCGTGTTTACAAGTGTCTATGTTTTAGGATAATTCATTTCCCCTAATACACTCCACGACAAGCTTGCTTTCCACTTTTTCTTTCACAATTGGTCTTGTTCTAACATTAACTCTACCCCCCTTCCCTCACCTCAGCCATACATGTACGTACTCTTTCACGCATCTAAACATGGTCCACTTAATTTCTTCTGTCGCTCTTTCATATAGTTTCCCACTTCGTCGCGGTCTTCCGTCTGATGTGTCTGTTCAGTTCATCCTTATCAAATACAACTACATATTTAAAAACTGTGACGTAAACACACGAAGCAAGAAGCTTACAAGGATTCACGGAGGCAAGGCTGTGAGCAATGTCAACTGTCCACTAAAACAAGCTGACTGCGACAGCCATATTGTAATGAAGTGCTCTACCAAACTAGGTATTAGCACTGTACCGCGTAAATCGTGTTACCAGAAAACAAGGTTACCAAACTACTCTAATTAGATAAAAGATGGGTTCAATTGTCTACTCCATTTGCAAGCGACGTTTTCTTTAACAAAGTTATGAGAAGGTAATGAAAGTCAAACTAAAAATGATAGATTTCTAGACTCTAAAGACGTTTTTTGGCCATGATTACCCACCAGAAAGACCCGAGTAGCAGAAATGTAGGGGAATAAGGGCACAGGAGATTCTTGCAAAAGTTGGGTTTCCTGACAAGATGGGTTTCGCAGGGGATGTTATAAGGCAAAGCATAATTAAAATGGAAATTTTGTGAATTACTGTTCAAGTTTCTTATTAAAAGTACAACAGCTAAATGTTCCACACAACTAAGACTATATTTTTACACACCAGACTCTTTGCGAAGGGAGAAAATTACCAAGACAGACCACTTTACAAATTTTTCAAAAGCTTACTGAATAAAAAACTACAAGAATGCATCCTCCTGTATTTCTGATAATAAACATCGTTCCTACGCTCCATGTCGACGTCTTTTTGACTCAAACTCTATCATAATTTGTGCACTCAACTGTACTTTCTGCCTTCTTTTCATAACAATGAACAGGACCATCAACTTTTAAAAACGATTAAGGCCGTTAAGAAGCTGGCCCAACAATTTGAGTAGCCTTTCTTCAACTCATTTGTATTCATTCAGTGTGGTCCTCTCTGTACAATTTACACTTTTCCATTTACGTAGTTTTAATTTTCTCATTGTGACATGGGTCTTTTGAGAGAACAGAGAGGAATAGGTTTAGAGAAAGAGAGTTATTGAGTGGAGTGGGATACGAAGACAGGCAAGCAAAGAGTTCAGAAGTGCGCGGCCTTCCAGCAAATGGATTTGCAAAGTGATTTGCTTCAATTTTCTGAATCATTAGTTTCCCCAATCTTCTCGATCTCTACTTTTATTCACGCTCTTGCTTGAGTCCCCTTTTCCCCTCTCGTAGCTACTTTAATTCTGCCTTTTTCATTTCATCAAAAATATTTCTTGATATACACATTATATTTCTTACACTGAATTTATTCTATTTGTCAGTTTCAGGGCCCTTAAGTGCTCGTACCGTACCAAGTTCTTAGTGAGTGATCTGTCACAAATATGTTCGAAGTGAAATCCAACTTCACGTATCCATGAACAAGATCCAAATAACATTCCTCACTGTTCAGCTTGTATAAATACGTATATTCTTCCACCACACGCAAAATTACGAATATAAACTATAACAAATTAACAATGTGTAAGACTGCGTGCCAATCAATTAGCATCGCTGGATTTCTGGCCTCTACCCACAGTCTTTCTGTTTCGAAATGAATACAGAAATTTGGAGACTTGTTTTCCGTCCTGTGGAAAGGAGGAGTCGATAGACCGAGCTCATCTCCACCACTGAGTATGAAAATAGATTCAGTTCCAGAAGTGGCACGTTCGGTTAAGAATATTAGGACAAGAACAATCCAGAAACTCAGCATATCTAAATGTAAAATGTCACATCCAGGACCACGCAGATGTACTTTGCATCATACACCTTTGAACTGCCTAATAATGTGTAATAATTAATAAGTCCGACATGTATAGGAACATTTTTGCCTGCACAAAATTACTCATATTTTCAGCACTCTAGGAATTCAAGTCTGGCAGTTTGTTGTCCATTTAACATTATCAAGTTTTATGCCGCAGTGGGCCAGAAAACTCCTGCTTTCTCGTGATGCATTTAGTGTACCATTAAAACAGCAATTCCTTATTTAGTAGTATGTAATTCACACACGTTAACAGACTGGATTTCTGTCCGGAACACCTCATGTTTTAGCACAAAGTATTGCGGCACAAGAAGCTGCCTCAAGCTCCACACCGTATCTTACACATGCGTAGACTCTACTTAGCGACTCTTCCTAGATACATTTCCTATCGGTAGAACGGAAACGCAGACAACTGTATAATTTGTCCCAAAAAAAACTACGTAGACAGATTAGCGGGAGTTTCCGCTGTTCTATCCGATAAATAAATAAATACAGTGCCTCTTTATTTTCTTACGCCTCTGCACATTACGCTGTCACTCACATGCAAACCGAGTTCGCCAAAATGCCTAACTAATTTTGACTGCGTTCTAATTGTCACATTTAAATATCTATTAGTGTTGTTATTTTGTTTTCAATGTTACACAGAGTCAAGGAAGAAAGGAATATCTTGCATACATTAAAACGATCTTGGTTTTTCCTCCAATATCCGAATGTTCACAGAACTTTTGTGAAAACTGGTCAAATGCTTTAAAAGTATAAATTCAGAGATACTCAGTCGCGATTGCAACCCCCCTCCCACACACACACACAACACAGGCGATCTAAAAAACATACGTTTATCCTTGACGTAAGCCTGTAACCCTTCTGTTTCGCCTACCTGCCTCACCACTGTGCCAGAGAAATTGCCGCTCCAGCAAGGCGCACGCATTACGGTTTAACCCTGTAATCTTTTAAGGAGCAGAAGTAATTACATGTAACGCCAGTTGTAACGTTAAAAAACTCAACATTTTGACAAGAGAAAACGTTCCGTTACTCTCATTTGGTTCACAGACTAAAGAACGACAACTGCCCTAATTATCATTAGCTTAATTAACTTTTTACCAGGTATGTTGTGTTCTCCATGAAGTACGACCTGCACTTGTTTTGCATTTATCATTTAGATCAGTTTTGACTGTTAAGGAGTTACTTTAATTTTAGAAGACTTTTTGCCACTTTCGTCTGTAACATTCTTCAACCAACAATGAGTAACACCGGAAGCGTGGAATACGCAGCAGTAGCGTGAAGGTGCAGAGTCTGCAGGTTGAGGACAGGAGCCAGTGGCAAGGTCTGGTGACGAAATTTCGGGTACTGTAAAAGCTAACTAGGTGAATGTTATCAAGCTGTTCAATAACGACTCTATATTAATTACTACATTATTAAGAACATGTAGCCGAATATTCGTTCGAGCCAGTTGGGCATCCCCACCCTCCACGTTTGTAGGCAGAGAGGTTGGTGACAAAGAGAAGGGGAGTAAAGAATATAGGAAAGACCCAGCGACCAGCAACAGTTGGAGTTTAACAAGAAATTCGGGAGATCCTTGTTGTGGCCGGCTGATATATGTATTGTTGCAACTGAATAAAGGTGGAAACTAATCTAGAGTTCGTTGTTGAGTGTGCAGGAGAACAGCAACGGATGGCGATAAACACTTACAGTTTTTATGTTATAGCGAATGTGTCATTTTCTACTTTTTATTTTACTTCCAAAGGCAAGTTCCTCCTGATATCAAGTCCCAGTTTTGGGTTGACATTATCTACGTTGTGATACATTAGTAACGAATATACGCATAAAGCAAGAACTTGCTACTGTCTGTGTTAATTTATACAGTCTAGGTACAAGCTGCATCGTGTTTTACGCAACACTGACAAATAAAAGATAATTTTTTATGGTATTCATTTCCGTGCATTACATGAGAATTTATGACACAATAACCAAAAAAATGCACAACATTGCAATATATAGTTTTAATTGTAAATATATACATTGGATTATTGTGCATATTGTTGGTGGCTGTATCATAAAACACCAAATAAGTCTGATGGCAGGCACTGGAAAATAGCAACGTTAAACTAAATAAATGGTTATCACATAAAGTGATGTTAAAAATTGCGACTAAGTCACATTATCGTGGCGATGTATAACGTCTGTGCTTTTTTTGTAGTGAAGTTCGTCAGAAGAACCATAAAATGTTCATCTCACTGTACAAAAAATAAGATTTCACACGGAGTAAACGAGCACTGTGTGTGAGCGACTAACCTGAATTACAAGTCTACTCCTTTATTCAGCTCACGTAAAAGTTGTGAGGAAGTGAGAAGTCGTTATTGTTTCAAAGTTACATTTACGGTGTTACAACAACTGTCATTTTACATCCAAAAGCAAATGTATGATGTCACTGTAAAAAGAAACACGTAACCTACAATTCACGTACGTGATAAATATGATGCAGTCCAGGAATTAATTTCGCTACATCCAACTTTACCTAGAATTATACAAAAACTTCACACAAAAGAAAAGAGAAACAATTTCATATTGAAACACAACAATGTACTGGAACTCATGTTGATATTAATTCTCACTGACACTGAGGTAGTTGGGTAATTTATAATGACTAAGAAACCCTCAAAATGTATCCAGAAAAGTAAACCAAAGCTGGCTTTATTTCCTGTAACTTATCATTTACATCAAAATGCCGAATTATGCAAATTTAGCATATACAGGGCATACACAAAAGAATGGTGCGGTTTCAAAAGTGAATAAAAAATTTATTTCTCATCTTACACGGGCACAACATACACCGTCAGCGGCGGCAACTGTCCAAGTTTCTCATTTGGTAATTACAATCCTTCAATGTGTGCACCCTGGGTCACACGACACACATACACACGGTAATCAAACTCATCCCAGACCCGGTGTAGCATGTCCGCTGTAATGGCCTGCAGTGCATGCGTTATCCGATCACGAATTTCATGGATGGACGTGGGCCTTTACACAAGCATCCAGTTTCTACAAACTGTCGTACCACCTGCTTATGTTATTCTTGTGTGGTGCGTCTTTTTTAAACCGTGCACGAAACTCACGCTGCACTGTAATCACAGATCTGGACACCTCAAAACGGAGCACACAGAAAGCCTTCTCCTGCTGCAACGCCATCTTTGAAACGGCCCCGCGGCCACGCAGTAAGCATGAGAAGCGAACTGCTGGTAGCGCATAAGAAATTTGGACAGTTGCCGCCGCTGACGGTGTATGTTGTGCCCGTGTAATGTGAGACATAAATTTTTTATTCACTTTTGAAACTGCACCATTCTTTTGTGTATGCCCTGTACAGTGCGTCGTATTACTATTTTCTACAAATCGTAAACGCTCCAAGCATGCATAAAATCTGAACGTGAAGTCTGCCACATTCTTCTTGCTAAATCGTATTTCTACAGATTCTGTCAATCCATCCACCCACATCACTGCAACTACTACACTAACTTGCACTCCATGGAACCTATATCTCTGCAACTGACATGGAACGCGATTTCCATACAGGTATGTCCCTTATACCACGGTTTTCTTGGTTGCTTTTTAATTTTGTTTTCCTCTTGGAAAGTCAAAGCAACCCATATCTCATGCTGCCATCTGTTATCTGCACTGCCACCTCGATTACCACTTCCGCTCGCCTCACCTGGCAGGCCTACCGGGCCATGTGTAGTGCGGCGGAATGCTGCCGTCGTCAGTTAAATTCTCAGAAATTCCCTCCAAAGATCATCTGCTCATCAGAATGACATACATATGGCAACACACACCAGCCCGACTGGCGAGCTTTAGGGTTCTCACGGCGGCGACTATAAAAAATGGTTTGTTCTTGGAAGTGACATCGTGTGATTTGGTGGATTGGCACCAAACATTTGCTGCTTCTACCTTCAGGTTGAACTTTTTTTTACTCTGTCAATCGAGCCAGCAAGCAAACATTTTGGGTGTATATTTGGTGATAAAACATGCGGATGGACTGAATGGCCAATGAAGAGAAACGACGTCTCGGACATTCGTTTTATTCATTTTGCACACAGAAGGACAACAATGTGTGGAATATTTGAGTGTATCTGCCACAGAACTGAAAGGGACGAGCTATGGCAAGAAATTTACAACTAGAAATTTTATCTCCTTAATAATTATTCAGGTCACAAGACCCACCACTTGAATCCTCCCCACTCACCTCCATGTACACTATTTGGGCTAGCGATATATGACGAGGGTTGCGATGACGCGCGGGGCGCAACATGAGCAGGCGTCACCCCAACCTGACCGGAGCCCCCTGGGTGCAGTAACACGATTACTGGCGTGTGTTAACCCAGGTAGCTGGCCACCAGGGTGCGTGATGGAGACTACAGCACGTAACGTAACTTGATTTCATTCCGACCAGTTTTACCGTTACACAGCCCCCCCCCCCCCCCCACAACTCGTGGGTGATAGCCGGCTCGTTCCGCTGGTGGAAGGAACTAACTCGGTTAGCAACCCCTTATAACGTAACACGGTACAGTCCTACACGACTGAAATGGTAACCACCCGTAAGGTGAAGTGCATACTTTACCTTATTCCTTTCCAAACATCATTTGATTCATACGGATCGAACCTACAGTCTCTCCCTCCTTCTCCAAATGTTCAGTTTCCACTTCCTGGTAGCTTGAATATCTACCATCTGGTTCCAGGTGGTCCCGTGGGTCCCTTTCTTTAAATTTTAATTCTAATAGCATTCTCAGGATGTCGTTCCATCCATCCGTTTTACGAGGCCAAACCACTTTAATAATTTCGCTCTTAACACTGTTAACCTTGCCAAGCCCACCAGTGACGTTGTGTAACACGTGGCATAACATTCAGAAATTCTATATTTATGTGCACAGTGTATGGTTCCTATTACTCTGACAATACGTACCGATTATTTCCCTAAACAGCAGTAAACTTCTAAATGCTGAAGTAATTAAGATAAACCAGTCATCAAAGGGTTAACAAATTCTGACTTCTGACACATAAAAATATCACATAAATTCATACCTCCTTGTTTTCTCCTCACTATTTGTTAGGAACGTAAAAAATTATTCAGCTGTTTTTGCTAATAACAAAACAGTGGTTCCCTAAATTCTTATTTCGGATACAGTTTTCATATTTGAGGTGAGGGGTTCTGAGATGTGATGTTTCTGTATTCTAGAATAAATTTACCTACGTTTCAAAAGAACGTCGGTAAATTTCCACTAGGTAACATGGCGTCACATCAATTTTTACATCTGCATGAACACCACAAAGATGTCACAAATTAAAGTTACAACATCAATGATGTTATAAACTTTTATGTTAGGTTAGCTGAAGGCTACAATAATACAGACCAAGAAATGTTATAACAATCTGCTTGGTACCTACATGCCTGACTACACGGCGTCACATCTCAGAAGATAGTAATACGAGTATTAATACTCGCCGACGCAACAATCTGAAATCTTACTGTCAGACAGTAAGCGTTAACCTTAGCTTGCTTATAAAAATTCCCGATCAAGGAACAATAAATTATTTCGTGACTAAATAAACATCTATGCAAGACGATTCACTGATTTGTATTAACAAATAAAGTACCTACTTTTACAACACCAGACGTTCCGTGCGCCAATAAAGGCTCGTTTCATACTTGCATTTACGTGGATATTTCCCCGATTGTACGTCTGAAGCACCATCCGTGTCCCAAGTCAAAACTACTGCCAGTGCGGGGCACGACAAGGCCCCAGCTACAGAGAGATGTCCACGATACAAGCGGCTTTATCATTCAATTGGCATAATAATACAAGCTGCCGGTTGCATTAATACGAAACATCATAAACAGATCCCAACAAGGAAGGAAAAGGTATCAGAACGAATTAACGGAAGATTTATAAAAACACAGCTGTCATTGTGAGACTATAAAGGTGAAGTTGTCTGTGTTCATTCCATGAAGGCATATAGAGAGATTGGCGGTACAGCTCCACACATTCTTATCTCGGCGTTAGTGGTTAGTGGTACACATCACACTCCGGCCGCTTTACTACCGAGAAAGAACCCTTGAATCCATTGAATAGGAGGCTTGGGGGACGGGCAGAGCCCGTCTGGATGTTTAAGAGAAGAGAAAAAACCGTTTGCAACCACAGAGATTAGAACCCCGGACCATCCAGCCCGCAGTTAGTCGCTATGCCGACTGAGCTATTACGGCTCCTCGATCTTAAATTACGTATATTACTCAGTATCCTTATTGCTCTTTTCATATAATACATAGCAGTTATGATACACATTTGGTAGAAACACTCGTATAAACGAGCTAACTGCTCGTATAAACTAGATGCTAGGAGGTGTCTGAACTAGTGAAGTACGCTACGAAATGCAGAACCATCGTATAAATTACAGAGACCAATAAACATAAGCAAGTTTTATTTAAACTCTTTGCTACACATTAACGCTGCAGCTGAGAGACTAAATACGCCGTATACATTCTTATGCTTGTTTATGTGTGGAAATGTCGAGCTAACGGTGGACAAACACAACAGAATAGCAAAGTTTGATTTAAACCGCAACAACTATTCGGAAATACAAATAACTTTTTCGTACGAATGGGTATCGTTCATACAATCGGCAAGTAAATCTGTAGTTTCACAGAGAAACCCTATCATGTGGTTTGACAATGATACCATACCTGTTACAAAATTCAACAGACCCATTATTAAAGCCATGTATAACAAAGCAAAACAGACTTGTGTCCATTACCTACTACACCTATTTCAAGTAAAATTCAAACTTTTTTAAATTAATATACACAGCAAAAACTTTAAAAAGAACCAAAGGTAAAATTCTGAAACACATTCAGAATCCCAGATTGAGTGCTGAATATTTATGGCTGACGTCCACACAGAATGCAGCAAAGCTGTAACCAGATTTCCGGAGTTGCACCACACGTCGCAGTAAGGACGCGGTACAGTACTGGGGAGCAAAACAGCAACGATCGCATTACTAAGTCATTAAGAGTTAATCTATTTACTTCTGTGATAACAATATCTAATTTTGGAAAACGGATGTGTCAACGTAACAAACCATGCATGTTAACAACGGAGTAATCTAAAACAGAAAATGGTTCCTGTAAGAAATACATATTGTACGAAAATAAATAAGGGACCTTCTGATATAAAACTAGTGCAGGAAACATTCAAATATAGAAAATCGAAAATGTATACAACAAATAATAGGTCTGAGTAAAATAAAGATTAATAGGTGAAGTTTCAGACAGAAGGTTATTAGTCACTGCGGAGGCTATTTAATGTTCAAGTTTGCAAATATTATAAACCTGAGTAAAATAAAGACTAGTAATGGCAGAGGCTATTTAATGTTCAAGTTTGAAACTATTACCAACCTGAGTAAAATAAAAATTAATAGGTGAAGTTTCAGACAGAAGGTTATTTGTCATTACAGAGGCTATTTAATGTTCAAGTTTGCAACTATTACAAACCTGAGTAAAATAAAGATTAATAGGTGACGTTTCAGACAGAAGGTTATGAGTCATTGCAGAGGCTATTTAATGTTCAAGTTTGCAACTATTACAAACCTGAGTAAAATAAAGATTAATAGAAGTTTCAGACAGAAGGTTATGAGTCATTGCAGAGGCTATTTAATGTTCAAGTTTGCAACTATTAAAACCTGAGTACAATAAAGATTAGTCATTGCAGAAGCTATTTAATCAATATCGTGGGTCATAAATTATAGTTAAAACGATATTGACTTACGAAACAAATGTTTTATGATCACAAACAGTACAAAACTTTACGAGTGTCAATAGCAGATCTATCCAGCATTTGAAAAGCACTATTGAAAAACCCCCTGATGATGGCTCATAGAGAGCCGAAACATGTGTAGGGTTTGATTATGATAAAGGGCTGATTTGCATCTTGTTAGTGATTTGTGCATTTTGTTGGTGAATGTCTAAAATAATAAAAATGCACGGTGAATTAAGACTAAAGTCGCTTTTGTATTCATGAAATATCGAACCGTTTACGCAGACCGAATTTTCAAGAGTTCACTCCTGGTTTCAGTCCGCATCATTACGCCCTGTTTCTGGCATGCCAACCGACATAATGTTAGCATTTTGGGGAACAACACTCCGCAAGCAGTAACTGAGGGTACAAGGGCGAGTCCCAAGTTCAAAATCTTCTGAGCCGTATCCAAACAATCTTGCCCACTGAGAGTGATGTATTGCATGACGCATGTCGGAATAATCCACCATGGCGATTAGACTTTGCAAGAAGAGTCCTCACGACATGCCACTCCAGCAAGCCGCAACGCCTCCATTTTCCCACGTTGCAGTCGGGGCAGGACCTGTTGGATGCAACGTTTGCACGGAACTGGACTGGCAGAGGCAGCCCCATCACATGGCCACCATGTTCTCCTGACCTTACACCACTTAATTTCTTCTTCTGGGGAAGGTGAAGGATGCTGTTTACGTTCCACTTTTGTCTGCCAACTTGCCGGAGCTTCCTGAGGGGATCTGAAGTGCTGGGGTTACAGGTATACCCTCCTTGCTTAAAACTTTGTGGACTAAACATGGGTACAGATATATGTGTTGGCTACTCACAGTGCCCTCACCGAGCGTCTGTAAACTGTTAACTGTAAGTCACAAAAACGTGATCACATAACCTACTAAATTCCGTTCAGTTTTCATTCCTATGCCTTTACTTCTCAAGCAATATTCCATTAAGATCTACAACATTTTATGTCTTCATTTTGTATATCATATCATCCAAGGTATATAATTCTTAAATACCGTAAAATGCACATAAGCGATGAGTGTTTCTAAAGCTCTTCCTTTAATATAAGACGTTTCCCTCACAAATTGTGATACGTTATTATCAGACGCCAGTAATACTGTCGCGAAGAACCTTAGAAAGTGCTGTAGCTACACTAACATGAGTTTCATTTATTCTTGCCTACACTGAACTTGACACTCGAGCAACATTATAATAAAGATATCAACGAAATTCTGGCCTTAAAATCGTAGTAAATTTGTGACAACTATATGGTTGAAGAATATTGTTAGGAAGAAGGAGGCAGCACGTTCCTCCGAAGCGTTGGTATCAATTTGCCAAACTACACTGCATTACATTTCAGATGATATTTTTCATAACCACCACCGTGTCAACTTCAGATCTCTCATCCTGATTGTTTCTACGTACAAACAAAAATACCTCTTTACATCAAGTAAAAATATGTTTACGACATGTGGTGGAAAATATTTACGGTCTAGATTCAGTTTCATGAGAACGTGAGTTTCGTGTTACTCAATTTTCCTGGGGCACATTAGAATTTACAAAGGGACAAAGGTGTGGTTTTTGAAATGTGTTTCACTTTCATCATACCCCACAGCAGCTATATGACTGTTCATTATGTGCCAGTAAGGGATGAAAGACTTCTCGGCCCAGTCCACTCACTTCGAGACTGTGTTCAGTGCACGAACAGAAGGTACTACGTCCATTGAGAAAGGTAATTACGTTATTCTTTAAGGCTAGTCCTTTACAGCAGTACATAAATGGAATAAAGACAGTGCCACGTATATTCATGGCACAGGAATACTCCAGCACTCACGTATTTTATACTGCATATAAGATCTTAAAAAATATAAATTGCGTGTTTAGGTCCCTTATTCATTTCCTTTCGTAAAGTGTGTAATTCCACCATTTCACAACATACACAGGTGTGCCTACATCCACAGAACGCTTTAGTTAAAGTGATAAGAAAACCTGCCATTGTAGTTACTTGTTTTATAGAAAATGTAAGTAATCCATGATGAAACTATTTCAGCGCAGCTGAGAACAGCAAAATAATAATGATTTTCATGAAAACAAACAGACGATTAGGAAGAAAACGTGAAGCACAACATAATATAATAATATAATCACCTTTTTATTTATTTACCCTTTTCCTTTACCATTTCGCCCAAATACGTGTATTTTAATTCTGAGATTATTATTATTATTATTATTATTATTATTATATTTGTCTTTCAGTAAGCAACCATTTCCTCTGGAATTAAACGGCGCATAAGCTGTACGATTCTCGTGTTAATATTCTCAATCCCTTGTTAATAACGGCGATCTTCATCAAACCATTACATATTTACATCCACCGTTCCATGGCTGTAAGCATATTAAATAGAAACACGCTGCTTTGGGCCTAAAATCTGAACTTACGTCAAAATGGGCGCTATTTTGATTCACTTGTTACGGTTACAATACTGTTTGTACAGTGTACGTCGAAATATAAACAACGTATCCCATTATTAGCATTATCCGAATAATGCGTCGGGCCGGACGGATTTCATCGCCTATCGACTTTCGCCCTTGGACAATAGGTGTGTTGATATTCACGACGCATATCGTCTTTCAGAAGCAAATATAGGAAAAACTGAGCTTCAGTTTTATAATTAACAAGGATTACTCTGCCATTAAGTGAAGGATCATGATTATAAAGACCAGAATTCGACTTTCGGCACTGCTCGTCACGACGTCTACACTGTCTCACGAGACCAATCCTCTCCCTGTATCATTTCAGTATCGGTGAGTTTATTCTCAGTGGTAAGAAGGCTGGGTTTTCTCGTTACAGTGGCACTGAAATCGAGTAGCGATGCTACTTGTTTCTTGAAATGAATTTCTGAGAATTGGCAATCACGTACTACAGTCACGTGGTTATGATGATGTGAAATACTAAGTTCCATTTCCGATAAGAACTATACCGATAGCTTCATTTCCACTCTTAATGCCATTTTAAATGCGTTACATTTACAAAAGGCAGTTTCCTCACAAGAAAAATTTCATTCCACTTTTAAAGTCAAATTACTGTTTGGTAATTTATACATAAAATTTAGGGTGGGATGCAACTCTTTGAAATGTAACTACTCGTATTACAGCAGATTCTTTAAATCAATTATCAATAAAATTATTACTGAGAACCGTACAAAACACGCACTATGTACTCCCTTCCCAATACGGCCCGCCACATACCGCACGTATAAGCGCAGACAGATAAAACATGCAGGAAATTTCACAACTTCTCTGTTAACGTCAACCTTTAGTTCACTTCAACTTTAACCAATGAATAATTTTAAAAATGCATACTTTTTCTATTACAGTTTCAAATATCTGAACATACTTTACAAACAAATAACTTTCGAAAAATGAAGTGATAACAGTAAATTCCTTATTCCTCATAAATTTTATCGATATAGTTACAACTTTCACATTATTAACGTAGCAGAATTCCTTTGGGTTTGGTGTATTGGTTGACGGGAGCTTGCGAGACTGTAGCGAGACAAATTCGCTTTGCAGTAAGGTTTTTGAAACATAAGTGTAGCTACGGAATGACTGAGTGAGTGACCCAAACATTTTAGCAGAGTTTTGATATAACCCTACAATTTGCTTAAATGATGATATACATTATCTATGTGTGGATTGAAGTTGGCGTTCTAACAATGTTCCAGTTCTATCTTCTACCGTGTACTGGCCACACTGTTGTCAATATCAATATACTTAGTGAACAGGTTGCAGTGTACCTGCATTGTTTGTATACGTAATATTACACTGAAACTACTTAATATAAGGTGCATTGCTGTAGAGAACTGTATAAATAGCTGCTTAGACCAAATGCCAACCTCTATGCCGGTATCAGAATTTTCAACAGACTCCCACTGAGTCTCATAAGTCTTAAGAATGAAAGACACAATTTAAAGTAGCATTAAGAAAATACTTAAATACACACTCCTTTTACTCAGTAGATGAATTTTTATGTATAAAGATGGTTCATAGTGAGGTATGTAACACGTTTATAGTGTTTTAGTTTATAGTGTTCAAATGTAAAATTCTATAGTCTGTATAGCTGTATATTTGTATATTATGACTTATTGCACATCCAGTTGTCACTTCGACAGACTTATGGATCCATGGAATGTATGTAGTATGTATGTATGTATGTATGTATGTATGTATGTATGTATTTATGTATAATATAGTTCTTTAAATGTCGGTTATTGCATCGAAGAAAATCACATAGCATCTCCATTCAAAGATCCCCCCCCCCTTGGCTCAACAGCCCCGAATGGGCCAGGGCCTCTTCATTATCGAGGCTTCACGATCACACTCAGACACAACACAATCTGCATGAGTCCTCTGGACGAGTGATCAGCCCATCGCAGAGACGTCTACGTGACAACATACAACACTCACAAGAGACACACATCCATGCTCCCGGCGGCAATCGAACCCGCAATCTCAGCAAGCGAGCGGCCTAGGACCCGCGCTGTAGACCATTCAAAGATCAGTCTGTTAATAACGTTCAAGGCAACATCACTCTCTAGTTTCACAAACAGAGCTCCATTGCTAACACCTTGAGACGACGTCGCACGTCAGTCTTTACGAACTTCAATTTCGAGGAACTAACCTCTCGCTATCGAAACAGGCCAGGTTAACTACATTCTCAAGGCTAAATACGTGTTCTGGGAAGTATCTGGCGACTCCCCAAGCCTCAGCACCGTGTGCGGGGTCCAATGCCCTGTGCCAATGCCGGTCTAACACTTGTGCCATCTCCCCGAGAAGGCTGGTTGGATTCCAGCTTCTCATAATATTCACTCACATCTTGCCTCCTACGTGCATTGAGTTCACGACTACCTGTAGGCAGGGCTCCACATTTATTTTTCCAGTGCGCCAGTGAAAGTCTTAAAACGGCCGTGTCCTATGGGTTAATTCTGTTAGGACGCATATTAGTGACATTTGTCCCTAAACATTAGAATAAACTAACGTAAATAGATGGTATTAAAATTGTAAAAACTTCTTTTCTGTTCTCTTCCCTAGGATCATTAAGGGATTTTCCCTTCCTCCTCCTACTGGTCAGAATCTTGGCTCTGTGACTAGCGAAAAAACATTCCAATAAATGAAACAGATTCAGGGATGCACTTTAATGCGATATTTGAGGGATATTCAGTACCGAGGCAATTCCCTCAATAATCTGCCGTTTCTCCTAATTATCACACCCCTCTGCATTATTCACACACTACATTCTGTACTAAGGATCCTAAGATGAGAACATATCGCCTTTAAGCAGTGTATAAACCAGGTCTAACACATGCGGGCACCGAATTCGAAATTGTTAACTTTGATATTGAACTGATATGAAGTAATACAGGCACGTGAAGCCAAATAAGAATGTTTTAATGCATACAACTGATAAATTCCCAAGTTAGCAAACTAAACGACACGTAAAACATGGAAATACAATAATTGTTATTTGTAATCTACTTCATTCTAGAGAAAAAATTCAACTTGGTCGAATTATTTATTCTACAAATCTGTGAATTTCAGGGTTTTGAACAGAAGTACCACCACGATGCTTTCCCTCAAATGATAATACTAGTACATCACCCTGCTGCATCGGATCTCAAATAAAGTGGTCAGAAAACATTAGGTTGCATTTTGCTTACTCTAATGTGTTTGTGTTAAAAGCATCAAATTTTGAGAGACAGTAAAGAACGGAAAGAAAATGTTCAAAATTAAATTCGACTTCTGCATACGCCACAACTTGTAGCCGGAAGGAGTACTTCCACAGTTTCAGAACCAAAACATTTGAAGTTACGCACACTCTTGCTTACGAACTACAGTCGAATCTCCGTAGGTCGAGGTGAATGGACAGAGGTTACCTCGAATTACCGAAAAGCTCGGACTAACACAG
This sequence comes from Reticulitermes speratus, assembly GCA_021186555.1. Classification (NCBI taxonomy): domain Eukaryota; kingdom Metazoa; phylum Arthropoda; class Insecta; order Blattodea; family Rhinotermitidae; genus Reticulitermes; species Reticulitermes speratus. The sequence continues at coordinate 21,348,140 of JAJKFL010000330.1, forward strand.
GTTAATACGTACTATGTGTACAAATAACACTATATTATAATGCCAATGTACATAACAGTACATCAATAGAAAAAAAATAGAATATGCACTATTAAATTGCATTGCAAAAAAAAATTAAACCTTCGCTCTGATTTAAGGAGCAAAAATGACTTTAACGTTAGTTTGCCGTTCAAACTGTGATGGCGTCTTTGTTGCAAAATCACACTATCTTTTCAGAACTTCAGTTGAGGTTGCCTCTTTTTGCTGTTCTATGTAGCGTAGTCCCGTTTCAAGGGCTGATAATCCTTCGGCATGAAACACCCTACCTTCTTTCACATCACCTATCTCACCTTCATCACTGCTTTCTTGGTCTGTTTTTTCCAACTTTATCATCTGAATTATAGCATCGTCAGTTATTTCATACTGATCATCTTCGTTGAACCATTTTTCCGGACAATCTTAAGGGAATTTTCTAATGGTGGCCGTTGCTACATCAGACTCAATATGTTCTCGCACTCCTTGTGTTCTGCCATATCGCCCTCAACTTCGATATTCAACAGCTTTGTCCAGGATTTCTGCAGCGGTTTATGTGACAACTGAAGCGAGGCAGCCACTGGCTCCATTAATCTGTAGTTAAAAAAATGGCATAAACCATCGCTCCGTTTCACACGTGCAAGTCATTTTAACAAGTTTCTGAAAATGCTGACATCATAATTTATATTAAATTTAATTTTATTGTGACAAACAAAACAGCGACTGTGATGGCCATAATTAAATTAAATTCAATTAAGTTCATTGATTAAAGTATTTTATAACCGCAATAATGCTAATTACAATCACTGTAAAAACTACAAATAAAACAAAGGCATGCAAAAATATTAAAGGAGACAAGGTGTCTACCGATAACAAAATCTATATGCAACCAGAAAGGAGGTACAAATATAACATAACTAAAATAAATTTACAACATTTATCGAGTCTCAAAACAAAGTTTATTAAAAATGTAAACGTTTCTCCAAGTAACATAAGCTGCAACAATAAGTAACATAAGCTGCAACAATAAGTAACATAAGCTGTTAACAATGAAATGGTGACGTTACAAAGAATATGAGTTCTCCGTAACGAACGATTATCAAGATGCCTAAACAGCAGATTTTTGTTTAAAGACATTGATAAGAAGAAGAAGAATAGCATCAGGTTACCACCGCCTGAAATGCAGTTTTGACAAATTTAACCCTAAAAATATAACAAAAATATAAATACAAATTATAATAAAAATATAAAGCTGCAAATTTGCCTTCGATTCTGTCGATTTCAGACTAGTCAGTTATGTACGAAGTGTTCCAGACGACAGATACTCAAGTTTATATGGCAAGAGAGCAGAACTACACAAAACAATATGAATATCGAGTCAAAGTGTAAAAACGTAACGAAGCTCACTTTAGAACTCTGAAATGCGACGAATATGGTGTTAAGAAGGGAACTTACAGTAAAACAAAATTCTGAGATCTTAAACACACTGAAAAAGAGCATTAGTACCATAATTGGAAACTAAAATGACTGCTGCAAGGAGTTAATGTCATGTTAAAAAAACATTAAAAATTCGTAACTAGCAACTTTACCAGTCTCACACTACCTGCGCAGAAGTGGCGCTTAGATAATGGCATGAACATATTATTATTATCATTATTATTATTATTAATTATTACCTTCATGCACAGTCTTTATAATTATATACCTGAAGAGACATGTTTCTACGGTATACAGTGTTGCAACTATTCTGTAGTTACAATTTGTGGTGCATGTAATGTTATTTCCCATGTTGAATGTTTTGCACTTTACGCTAGTACTTTCCGAAGTATGTGTTATTACTATTATTATTATTATTATATATTATTATTATAGTAGTAGTAGTAGTAGTAGTAGTAGTAGTAGTAGTATTGTCATATGAACTACTGGTGCGCATGGTGAAACTCCAGTCAACATAACCGGTTTCCAGACACGTTCTGAGACCTCCTGCATAAGTTACTTGACGCTAACCTTCAGCAAACTAACCCCTTGCAGCAGAAACAGTCCTTGGTACCTACCAGTCGCCCAGGTACTCAGAAATTACCTCCGCCCTTTTACGGAACTCGAATGTTAAAACCCGTATTTACAGGAACCGGTCATTGCCTCGTGTCTTGAACGAGACGAATCCAGACCAAACCCTCACAATACCATCGGTAACAACTCTAACAAGTAATAACACCTCTCAAGTGTAATTCTATTGTCACACATTTAACCAAACTTCATTTCTTGGCGAAATATACGTTCTGTTTATTCCTTTAACGCAATGCTTCATTTCCATAACCCTAATTTTAGGCCTCCTGCTACCTCACACAATGGGACACACACATTTACACCTGCTTCTTTCTCTAACACTATGTTAATGTATTACGCAAGTTTGTAATACAGTGTAGTGCATAATGCCATACATTCTATGGATGGTGTTTCGCTGTCACACGACGAGGACTACATAGCCGATAACATGTCGATATTGTTGCCGGGGCACTCTTTTGCACGAGATCGTAGAGGAAATCCCGGGAAACGGAGAATTGGATAAGGAAGGAAGGAGGGAAAGCTTTTTATACTGTGATGGGATTCTTTTGAATGGATACAATAGGATTCAATTATTGCAGACGGGATTTATCACGTTCTAGTCTAAAGAAGCTTCTTTGTTAGTTTTGCAACAGATGTTATTCAATCTGTGACCGCCCTGACAAGTACAGCCTCATGCAGGGAATTCCACCTGTGTACCGCTTAAGAGTATGGACAAACATTCTGAGGGCAATGGTGGATGACTTGTGGATGGCGAGCCACATGTAACTCATGAAGAATCTTACAAAGATAGCATTTTGACGTACTGTTTTGTAATATAACGGGGAAAGCTTTACATCTGACGATTACATCAGTGTCACTGTGTACTGTATTATTTTCTTCTAACACATTTTTAGGATATATGTTCTTGTGCCCAAGCAACAAGTCATGACGGCATATTTTGGATGCAGATTTGATATTACGAGCATTCTCGAAGTTTTTTTTGGATGCTTTTCCACTTTTGCATCACACACTCCCAAAAGCGTATAAAACACTGCAGGCATCTGGATGCCTTTCCTTGTGCCAGCATCACGAGTTACGAAATGATATACCACACAATCCCCCCAAGCTGGAAATGGGCCCACGTGAAATTTACGTAACTTATAAAACTTCCCATCAGTATTTCACATTCATCACTAGCCATCCGACAAGGTGACAAGAAACCTTCGCATTAAGGCCCGATGGTTGTAGCCTCTAGTTTCACTCCTAATGTCTATCGAAATATCAGGATCGGTAGTTCGATATTCACGGACAACAAAGTGAGGAACTTCTGTATGATTTTCACCTTCTGCGACGCTCATACGCATTAGCTTTCACCTCCCCAGTTGGTGAAATTTTAATATGCGTTACTTAAAATCGTGTATAATCAGATTAATTATCAAGTTAACCCTTCAATGGCGCTGGGTTTTAAAGTCCAAATACTGCCCCAGATGGAGGGGGTTTAAATTTGTTGCACCCTAAAATGCATTACACCGAGGCCGGCACTGAAAGGTTAAAAAACTGTATTATAAATAACATAAATGTTACACAATACAACAATGTTCGACATTAAAAACTTCTGACACGAGATACCCTACTTTACCCTACACCACCGTCATTAAATAACAATCTTGGTTGACATACTCAATGGTGCAGTTCAACAATAACGAGTTCTGAGTACGGTATACTGCAGTAAACTTCAATAGTGCTTTGGAGACAGTGTATCGTCTGCGTTTCTATACCACAATGTTTTGGTAACTGGATCTCTTTCCTTTCTTCCGATGGAAATGCATAGAGGGATCATAATCTGATCGGCCGGTGTGAATGAACTAGACTTTATAACTGTACAGTCTAAGTCAAGAGAGCCGATTGCTTGTATTTCTTATACCTGCTAGTCAGTGATTAAGAAAATGTTGACAATCTGTGGTTTGCTAAGAACGGTTTATTGTGAATCAGAACAGACCCAAAACTGCCAAGGGAAGCATTGTGTCCCTGTGTTGCGTCTTTAACAGGACAAGTTACCAAGGTCGAGCGATTTTATTGCATCTCTAACAACGCCAAGAATGCTACAGTTTAAGACGATGACCACTGTGGAACACAGGAAGAGTGTACGAGACGTGGCAGCAGCAGAACACGTACTTCAGAATGCGGTGAAACGATTCAGCTTGTATCCGTCAAGCGGTAAGTTCGGACGTGTTGATGGCTTACGTTACACAACACTGACCCTAGAAGGGGCGTTAAACCGAGTGGGAAATGATGCTTTCCTTATAAAGGTGATGGTTTAGCTTAGAGCTGCACAAAGGTCACGTGACTCAAAAGGCTCTTTTGCTATGCATGAGATCTGATGGCCTACCGACCGATAGGGATAAGGGCAGACTACTATCTCTTATGTGAATACTGAGTACGTATGTGTGTAGCAAAGACAGCAGGAGCAAAGAAAACACTATGCATCGTGAGGCGGAAATCGGCTACTCAGTCAGGAATGAGGAGGTACGTGGAAGGGTGCGTCAGCAAACACAAAACCCTCTCTGGGAATCTGGAGGCGAAGTGAGGCCCTAGGGAAGATTCAGATCACATCACGAAAAAACTTAACTGTGAACAACGGAAACGTCAGGACACTACTAAGTAACCACTTTCGTCCTCACGACTGAGGCAACAGATTTCTCCGAAACGTCGTTAATCCTTTACAATACCACATGGTGCCATAACCGAGAAAACCACCACACAGATCTTGACTAGTTTCATTTCTCCGTGTCTCATGTCTCATCTCATGCCTTCAGGATTTTCTAGTTCTCTAGTCATTACAAATCTCTCACAAACTGGACAAATATTCTTTACTTTGCTACATGTTTAAGTTAGTCGCACTAGAACAAGGTACGTTCCAAGTACTGCTGTACTCTTCAAACATCATACTCGTATTGCTTCAGACGGAGATTTGATGGCTGTTCCAATTCACCGGATACAACTGTTGAGGTTATGAGTGATGAAGACTAATGAATTTGGAAGGAGCTGGAAGGAGTATCGCTCTGAACTCTAACCCGAGAGAGTGAAAAAAAAACTTGAAAAGTTTCAGACATGCACACCACGCATATGCCATGATTACAAGCAGAATAAAAATATCCAAGTAAGCTTCTTGTGTCGAAAGTATGGCCAATTCTTCTTTTACAAAGTGATTTTTCGTTTTTCTGAATTTATCCGGATCGAACTGTCATATCAATTATTTCAAAGTCAATTTTCTTACATTTGTCGTCATCATAATTCCGCTTTCAAGGGCTTAAGCAACGATGCCCGTTCCAGTCTCAAATAGCATTGCAGTCTCTTTAATGGACGCCCTGGGTTCCTTTCTCCTGTCACTAAGAAAACTGTAACCTACTTGCCAGTCTCAAAACACAAAGACGGACGGATCTTTAGCTGTTAAATATTTAATTCCATAAAAGAGCGGATTGGAGAAGGTGTTCACATACAGGAGTGTTATTTAGATAAACCTATGAGAACCGAACATATTTTGAAAATGCTTGAACAACTGGTGCAAGCCAAGTCCACGGTTACACAAATACAAGTACAATAATATTGACACTAAGCTCAATTAAGAATCATGTTTGTCTGCTCCGAGTATGCTTAACGGTAGCATAATGTATGTCACGAAACACGATATGTGTGCGATATGTAAAGAATATCGTTCTGGTGTTGTATCGAGTTTCCAGACGGTACAAAGCATATACCCTATACAGTTTCAAATCCCTCCATACGCAACACAGAGCCGTTAGAACACTCGCAGTCCTATCTAATGAGATCTGTAACGACGTCGGGGAGGGTTTACAGTGTTTAAAATTTTATCCTAATGAAATGTATTTAAATAAATGATGCTCAACGTAAGACAATACACCGTTAAAACGAAGAGATTTTATAAAACATACAGCCGTATACAATTGTGAAAATATTTTTAAAACCCTCAAATTACAATACAGTGTCAACGTCCTATAAAGGCTTCGGCTGGGTGAGCTTTTGCATTTGAAATTGGTACTGTAATAGGATTTGGCACGAAACACTTAAGGCGGGAGATTATTTGGCAGAAGTATGGGTAGATGGGAAGATAATATTAAGATGGATCTTTAAAAAAATAGGCTGGGAAATCGTGGACCGAATTAATCCCGCTCAGGATTCCGATAAGTGGGGGGCTCTTGTGAACACGGCAATAGAACTTCGGGTTGTGTAGAACACGGAGAATTTCTTTACTAGCTGAAAGACTATAAGATTCTCAAGCTGGAATCAGCTCCATGGAGTTAGGTAGTTATGGTACCTTATTAAAATATCATACATTCCGTATTGTTTATAAAGGAATGGACATTTTTGTGTTTTGACTTCCAACATTGCTGTTTGTAAGAATTAAACACCCAAGAGATGAGGCATTTGCTGTGACGCGTTTTACCACATGAACGTATTCTACAAGACAAACTTTCAGGTTATTTTAAAACGTGGGGTAGGAACCACTGTGTAAACTTGGGTGCTAGAGTAATAATATTAAAACGGATACCAAATAAGCTGTGAGGTTTTGTAGTAAGTTAAAATGGTTTAATACAGAGCCTAGAGGCGTGTGGTGAGGAATATGGTGATTCATTTCCATGTTTCCAGAAAAGGCGGGGAATCTTTTGATTGCTGAGCCACCATTCACTTCTCAATGCGGACTCTGCTCCATAAAGTTATATAACAAGAGCAGATGCGACGCATTTATTGTACGAAGCGCTCAATGTGAGGATGCCTCTAATCTCACGTTCAGGGATAGAAGACAGTAGAAACGGAAGTAATAACTTGACAAACTACAATTTTAAAACGCAAAACTGTCAATTTTAAAAGTGTTCATAATTTACTATGTACCAAATAAATTTCACATTATTATCACCGTGCATCTTCACGAATCAAATGAAACAAAATTAAACCAACTGATGCACAAATTGAGCCAACTTTATTGTAGCGTCCTTATTATATGCCCCTACATATGTTTCGGACCTTGGTCCATCATCAGGGGTCTTGTCCATAAAAGCTACTACCTCAAATATAGTTTTTATAAGACATATATCGTTCTTCATAAAAGCTACTACCTCAAATATAGTTTTATAAGACATAAATCGTTCTATATTTGAGGTAGTAGCTTTTATGGACAAGACCCCCTGATGATGGACCAAAGTCCGAAACATATGTAGGGGCATATAATAAGGACAATACAATAAAGGTGGCTCAATTTGTGCATCAGTTGGTTTAATTTTGTTTCATTTAATATGTACCAAATAATTAACGATATTGAAAACAGATATCTACAGTAAATCCTCGGTCATCCAACTCTCCATCAACAGACACCCGCATTAACCGACATCTCCCCCCCCCCCCACCTTCCGACCCACCGAAAAAAAGAGCGATTCTGAATTATGTGAGTGTAAAAACTTGAATGTAGCACTTAGGAAGCACACTGTGCTACATCTTTGTCGGGACTAGCAATGCAGCCTACAGAACTACATTTACAAAGCAACCACACTTATGACAGTCTAGGCCTAGTCAGACCTACGCGACAAACTTCGTCAGGTGGAGGAAGCTCGTAACATTTTTTTTTTTCATGGCGCAACAGCCCGTAGCAGGCCATGGCCTCCTTATTATCGAGGTTTCACGATCACACTTTTTAGACACACCACACTCTGTAGTACTCCTCTGGACGAGTGATCAGCCCGACGCAGAGACCTCTACTTGACAACACACAACACTCACACGAGACAGACATCCATGCCCCCGGCGGGATTCAAACCCACAATCCCAGCAAGAGAGCGGCCGCAGACACACGCCGTAGACCGCGCGGCCACTCGGATTGGCCGTGACACTTATTTATGCATTAAATTTTTTTGGACTTAATTTATTATTATATACCAAAATACACTACACATGTTGTTTTTGTGCTGAACATTGACTAGGTTCGGTTATTTGGCTTCCTAATGTCGCATCTCTAAGCTAGGCTACAAGCTAGAATGCGGACCCCGAACAGCCTTCTTAGCGGCTTTGCTGACATATCCATCTACCCAATTAGATCGGGTGACCAAGAATTTACTGTACCAGCAATTATACACATGGACGTATTTGTATAACCTATGGTATTTGTTGTCCATGCTGTAAAATTCTCAGTGGCTTTTACCTAATGATACACCCGTTAAGATGGCATAATTCTGCCGTCGTCTACAGGTTATATAAGTACTGTAAAAATTTATAAATCTTAATGGTGTTGTACTCAGACGGTTCTATTAAATTTATAAATCTTAATGGTGTTGTACTCAGACGGTTCTATTAAATTTATAAATCTTAATGGTATTGTACTCAGACGGTTCTATTAAATTTATAAATCTTAATGGTGTTGTACTCAGACGGTTCTATTTAATATTTATAAATCTTAATGGTGTTGTACTCAGACGGTTCTATTAAATTTATAAATCTTAATGGTATTGTACTCAGACGTCATAAATATAATCTTATGGTTGTACTCAACGGTTCTATTAAATTTATAAATCTTAATGGTGTTGTACTCAGACGGTTCTATTAAATTTATAAATCTTAGACTGTTCTATTAATTACTTACAAAGGACAGACAGTAAGTAAGCAACGTTATTTAAAATTCGTTAAAACCAGATCTATTAACAAAATATAAAGAAACTTTTGATGGTGTTTGAGTAAAGGAGTCAAGGAGGTTGAACGTTCTCTCTACATGTGTGTGTGTGTGGGGGGGGGGGGGATAGAGGTTGGTAAACTGTGTGCACGTTAGCGCCTGACAAAGCCAAATACTTCAGGGTTCCCTTTCCCGCTGCCTTCGGGGTGAACGTATAGACCATGCTCAAGTCTGATATTCTGGCATTTCATTATATCAAAATATAATTATACAATGGCTTACTGTGCAAGCTATACTCGATTACAGTTACGTGTTTTAACGTGCCTTCGTTTACGCGTTTCGATCAGGATCGACTGCTTCTTAAATCAGGCGGACGTTTGGTGACCGAATGCTTCGATCAATTACAATATAAGATATAAATAAATGTTTATTAGTTGAAATTATGGCAAAATTAAAAATATTTACCCGCTTGAAACGTTTATATTTGCTCCAATCCCTTGTGATACGTTGGCGGAGTTTATGTCCCACTGCCTCGTTATTTTTTGTGAATCAGAATTATTTGAGAATTTACATTTTGTGTATTTGTAATAATATTCTCCGAAAGAAAGTGCAGCTTCACTTACAACGGCGGTTTATTGGCTTCATATGGCTAAAGAATACAAGTTCTAACAGCTGAAGTTTCACAGATTAGTACCGAAATCTGAATAAAATAGGAAATCACGGTTTAAAACGTGAAAACACACGACCAGAAGCACTTAAATGAAAGACACATCGAGCAGTTGTCAGTTATTCGGCTGTTCAGACATGCGTCAACCATTTGAACTATCGCAGCATGCATATGCGACTGCATTTCTACAAGACATCCCATAAGGAAACATAAAAAGTCACAATCATTTATATTGAACGAAACGGGAAATATTGCAAACCAATAAAACAATTACAGCCGAAATACACAGGCGTGTGTTTTAAATACAAAAGCGGATTAAGGCGCGGCAGGAATTTGTAGCATTAGGGCAGAAAGTGTGAACATAGAGGCTGAGAGTCACAATGGAACAAATTCAGGGGAGAGAGAAGAAATAAAGCTGAGAAAAATACAGGCTTATAAAAACACCTACACGTTGGTGCGAGTATGTACGTCTACTTTCAACTAAGGCAGAACTATAAGTCGGGTCAAAGGGTTAAAAAAGTAGAAACGCATAATAAATGCGTCCCCATATCCTTCCAACCTTACCATGGCCCATTTTTATTCCTTTTGTTCTGACGTCACTGTCTTTTTCTCCATTCCCATTATTTCTTGTTCGTATGCTTCCTTCCCTTACCTCTCGAGTCCCACGAGTTTTCTTTTACTTTTACTGGGAAGGAAAAACGATGGACAGACAGACATGTAGAATATATTATCCTGTTAAGTTTCCCATACAGAAAACTCTCTTCTCTCCCAAAACCATTCAGTTCTTCTGCCAGTTGATATTAGTGTAAAAACAGTTAGTCACAATTTTTTCTCGTAGAGTACGTTCTACACTGAGCCTGGCATCCATCTAACAACCTACACGATGTCACGTCCCAGAAGACCATAATTTTCACAGTCACCGCCGTGAGAACCTTAGATCTAGGCATAATTGCTTCTGTACGGAGTTCAACGCTGGCCATCAAACGACACAGAGTTCGCAAGCAAACCACTCAGTAAAGAGTAATGAGAAAAGACCACCCAGAAATTGTTACAGTTCACAAAAAAAAATTTTGGATCCATGGCAGCAGGCAAATTCTTCACGAGCTTATTAAATATCTGTTCACTAACTTCCTTATATAATGTAGTACGCGATCTCATATAATTCAACGGATTTCCTGCTCACGAAGGACAATTTCCAGATTTTTCAGGACGCCTGCCTGTACGTGTATGAGACAGACAGACAGATAGACGATTATCGCAGATCTCAGCGGGATGACCTGAAGGTGCCAGAGGTGAGGCCCTTCTGATTAATGGGCAAAGCCTGATGACGTACAAAGCATCCCATTTGTCATTCACCCCGGGTCTCATCTGCTGCAACTACACGACCACTGGCTGATGATGCATTACATAAACAATTCAGGCTTAAATCAAAGAATCAGCTTACGATTTAGCATATTTCTTGGCTGATATGAACAATCAATCAAACTTTAAACCAGAAACGTGCAGGAGAACTACAGTATTCACATTAATCAGCGACAATTATCCTTCATTAAACACAAATTGGGTACTTTTAATTTAAGTGATTTAATACGCCCTGCTGTAGGAAGGTACGCAAAAGAACGAATATTTTTAAGCTTGTCTGTTAATGAAGTTTTACAATCTGCGAATTATACGCTACCCAGAACCCATAATATCACAAGTTTTGGAATTATAACGTGCATGAAGTACAGACTACAGTAGGCGTACTGCACGTCTGTAGCTTAATTTTAAACATGCAAAGACTGAAAAATCGTCTCGAGCTATTATAATGTTTGTATACACGCACCATACAGAGAGTAAACAACTGGAAACTGCTATCTGGAACAGCTCACTTTAAAAATTTTAAATTTAAAACATTGTAATTTTATGATTATTAACTTTGTATATTTTAGAATTTCAATATTTTAATAATTTTTAAGAAGGGATACACAATACGTAGTTGCTGTTGGCCTTGTACTCCTTTGTTCTGAATAACTCCCTGATTATGGCACCCCTGCGCCGAAACATGTAGGAGTTTTATACTTGTTTCTATATAAATTTTATTAATTGCACAAGTTGCTTGATGTATTAATTAGAATATACACGGCATGAACAACATAATATTTTCATTTCTGTGTAACAAATTTTTCATTTAAAAATTAAATTAAAATTAAAATTAAATTAACAATAAGCAATTACTCTTTATTACCATTCACCATGTTTTTGTATTTGGAGATTCAAACAGCTCTATCTCGGTAACCACTCAGAATGAGACACATGTTCATATGAACTTTTTTGTCACAATGACCGATACTATCACCTCCCAAAATATTCACCTTTGCTCCGCATCACAATGTACAATATTTTTACGAATATTTTACGACATTAACAACAAACTGTCCTTCGAATGCGATAAATAACGAAAAGGAATTGAAGGACTGGTTGGTAGAACCAGTAATTCGGAGAAATTCTTAAATTAAGGTTTTGAAAATAATGTATTTTTTTTATATGTCAAAACGTATGTTTTCATCAAGTGACTAAAAGCCTTGAGAAGACAAGCCGAGTGCGAAAAAGTTTTAAGAAATATTCCTAAAGCTGAGATCATTATAGCATTTTCATAGTGAATAAACTCAGAATTACGTTGAAGAAACAGCAGGAAAGGAAGAGTAGAAAGTGATAGGTATTGTGTCACTTCTGAGAGGAGAACTTTTGTGTGATTGACGCCGGAAATAATATGATCGGATTCAATTTCTTATTCCAATCGTCTTTTTTCACTCTTCTCTTTTATTTCCAAACCCTTAACCTAGCCAACGCGTCGATATTTTTACATTGAAAGAATATCTTCTTTTTCCTTTCAATCCATTCAATTTATTTTTCTTACTTTCTCATTTCTTTTATTCTTTTTTATTACTTTTTCCTCGTCTTGTGGCTGGATCAAAGTTTTTTCTTTTGATCTTCTACAGGGTACAGATTCGTATAATGAACATATGCTACCTACAAAAAACTGAAGAGAAGGAGATGCACTGAATTTACACTCGAGGTGCAAGAAGGATGAGACTGGGCCAAGAAATCAATGTATCTGCCGAGTGAATTAAAGTCGAAAAGTTCTACGTTTTGAGTAAAACAAACGTTCCAAATGCTTCCTATACTCCTGCTTAGAACAGACAACGGTTACGAAAACTCCAAAAATAGTAGCAAAGAAAGAAGGGAAGAAATATTTTGGATGTGTGTTTGTGTTTGGTTCAACAGTGACCGTGCTCTGCTTGGAAGTTTTCGCATAATCCATCTCCTGCTATACCAACACCATTCGTGAGCCCCAGCTCCCTACTTCATGTTATTCCTTCTTTCTCTGTTTTCCCCTTGAGACAGTCCAACGCAATCTCAACAAACAGGCCGCTTCCCAATGTCCTCACTGACAAACGCTGTAAAGATCGAAAAGGGCCTGGAATGGAACGTCATTCCCACAAAAAAAATATGGCTCGGAAATAAATGTCCCAGTACCACGTCGTTCAGCACAAATATCACACGGAATAACCCGGGATCACACCCGGGTCTCCACGCTTCAGAACCAAAATAAATGTACATTGTATATAAAGATACACTTCGTACCTCACAACGAACAAAGTGCGATTTCATTACAAAGACCAATCAGTGAGTGCTGTTATGGGAAACAGTGGTTGTTAGTTACGATGATCATACGGAAATTAGTAAGGTATGCAGACAAAATGCAGAAATTCAACTGTTAAAGTTTGCCACACATGCTGACCACTAGTCCGTAAAAGCATCACTTCCAACATTTCACGCCAACTTACTTCAATTCGCTATAATACAGAACCTATACACAAAGAAACGTCTACTTCAATTCGCTATAATATAGAACCTATACACAAAGAAACGTCTACTTCAATTCGCTTTAAAATAGAAGCTATACAAAGAAATGTCTATCCGAATTAGAGGTGTAACGTCCGCTTGGCAATCATGCCCAAGAATCTTCCGCAGCACTGAAAAGATACGGAGTTTTCTGAGAGGCGGAAGTTAATGCAGCATGTCGAAATGTGCTTAGGCGGTACAGCATTCAGTGCCGATATTCGTATATTCCAAACCTACGCTGAGAATTACATCGCAAGAGACAATTTTATTGCGGGTTTCCAGACAAGTGTTCAGGTCAACGCCACGTAATTATTACTGCTGCTACACTACAACAGCAGCAGCAGCAGCAACTACTACTACTACTACTACTACTACTAGTAGTAGTAGTTGTTTTTGTTATAACTCTTGCGTAATTTATGAGTAGACTATTTAGTTCGTGGTTGTGCCGGCATATGATGACAGTAATTATAATAACCTCTCACAACTCTTACTTACAGATACTGGAAGAAGAAATGCAGCTTGGAAAAAAAATCGTTGACTACGATTCACGGATTCAAAAAAAATCTTAAAATACTAGCTTCCCAAGTCAGCCAAATAAAATTGATCTCCCTACTGTCAAACGACATATAATACTGAAAACTTTACTTTTCATCCTCTATTATATTATACGTCTTCATAGTCATATCACACGCTGAATATTCCTATTGTGGAATCATTATCTTTGGCTGATACTCTCCTACGAACCAGAATTAAAGTAACCCGAGAATAGGACTGGTATGCATCCTATACTGAGTTCTGTTCAAACTAATGAGGCTGTGTAACAGCATCCGCATCTAATGGCATACATGTATTAGTATAGCGTCACATTGCATATTTTAACGAGAATCATATATCATAATAACAGGCAGAGGGTCAGCTTAAGTGTGCAGATTTTGGTATTTCCGAATATCATGTTCACACAACGAACAAGATAGTCAGCGGCATGCCCTTAACAGTACCGGCAAACTTTTACGTTGTAAAGCAATACAGGTCTCATCCTGTCAGTCGAGACTTCGAATCCGTATGACATATGCTGGTGAAGCCGATAATTAGAACTGAGTGTCGGCGTGAAACCCTTTGTAAGGTACCGCAATGAAGTAAGTTATATTTTCTACTGTTGATCAAGCGAAAGGCACACTTCCTACGACAGTATATACATATTGCGTGTGCGTCCGTTAGAAGGACATCGCCTGTCATTCTTTGGCCAGGGAATGAATGATGCCGACCTTTCTTGCACCAATGACTTACACGCTAAGTTTACAGGAACACTGAAACTGATATCACACTGCAAGGAACAAAGCGCCATGAACAGGAGCGAGAGAAACAGAGAGAGCCGTAAAAGAGACAGTAAGACACAAATACATACACAACACACACAGACACACACACACACCCCCACACGCAGGGAGAGGAATCACAAATAGATGTGATTTGGAAGTCTAAAACACAACGGTCGCTTGGAACATGGGAACAATTTCGAAGAAAAATTGATTTCCAGATTGAGTGAGAAAGGATTTTTGGGGCCAGCTAGCTTCTTGAAGAAGAAATCAGGGAGAGGAGAGGAGTATGGTGTGGAGTATGTGGGGTGGTGGTGAGTGTTTTGGAGGTTGTGCTAAGTGAAACGGTAGACAGAGGAGTACAGAAGGAGAAAGGGGTACGAAAGTAAGGAGGAGAAATTTATTTCACGCTGCTCTTTGGGATTTCTGTTTCGTTCTTTCATTCTCAAGAGATAAAGATAAAAAGTCGGGCTTATTCTAGTCGGCAAGGGGAGTTAAGCCTACAGGTAAGAGGGCGCATACTGCCACCTGCTCAGCTACAGAGTTCGGCTGTGTTTAGATGATACCCATCGCGAACTTTCTGAGGAAAACATCATTTCTCAGCTGTGGACTTTCCTGTCGATTTCTACACATTACAAAATTAAAGATTATAGTCTGACGAATTTCCAGAAAGCGAAATGTAAGTGCACTTTTAACATATTAAGAGAGTCTGTTGGGCAAGAAATGAGTTCCTACTGTGGACATCAATTTCTTATACATTTATTGAATGACGTACATAAAGTTAATTCAAAATAAGGTCTAATGCACAGCACTTTTAAATTTAAAATTAAATTAACTAGATTTTATTGTGTATTGGGCGCACTTAATATTGGTTTACATAGCTTTACATAACATTTTACACCACACTTGAACCGAAAATATCCATATTTTTTAAAACGGCAGAACTAATCCGTATAAGATCACAGGATCGCCTGTATGTTTGATCTGCAACTGTTCTGTATATGGAGCACACTTCACTGAATTCAAATAAAAGTGCATCTTATGCCATTGTCAATTCCTAACATATCGATGTTGGCACTAATAATTATACAATTTATAATGTTTCAAGTGTCTTATCTTCATAGCTGTACACCACTTACTCTGCTGGAAACACAACCCGGTACGCGTTTGAGAATACAGTACTTCGTAAAAACAATAACGATCTAACAGACGAACCGTCAAACTAAACTCCATATTACGACAGCCTGATGATTTAAGTTAATGCCGGTAACTGGCTATCCCCAATTAATGGGGATATACATCGCTACATTAAAAAAATTACAAGCCTTCAAATACTTCTCTCTTCCTACACAGTGTCTTTAAATTTGATATCGTGCCTGTATAGCCTACTACTTTTGCTTTGTATACGATAATCACGGGCGAGTCTCGTGGCACGTAATTCCGTTTTCCACCTTGCCACACTTCCGCAGTTTTATGCTAGACCTCCACCTTCAGCTGCGCCACTGCAGTATCGAACACTGGCCACAACTATCCATTAAACTCACCTAACCAGCCGCCTCGAGCAATATCTAGCCCTGGCAACAGTTCAAACTTAATAATATACCATTTTAATATTAGTATTCTTTGAATTCAAAAAATGTCATCCTTAATACAACACTCTATTCAAGCCTGATGTGTTTTTTATTGTAACTGTCATTACACAGGGCGACTTTGTATTAATAACGTCACGTATGGCAGGTGTACATGATGTAAATGGTTATATTTTACAACATTAGATTAAATAATCACTTAGATCCATGTAAACCTGGAGTACATAAAGAAGAAACTGAAACTCTCATATCAATTTACAATATTTTCCAAAATAAACTACTGTTCTTTCAATGCTGATAAAATTCTTGTGTTCTGGATGGCCAGTTCACTATTCATAATCACCTAATGATTTCATACAATATAGCTCAAGAATTCCAAGACAAGGCAAGTACCAAAAATCATGGCCTAACGCGTTCGCGAGCCTCAATATGAGTACAGGCTACAAAAGGAACGACCATCACATACATATATGCCGTCTCAGAAACCTCTTCCATTGTGTTACCGGTTAGACCATTACAAACATCACCGTCAAGCGCTTTGTACTTCAGACGTGCCCTGCTCGAATTCCGGCCCCAACACCAGCTATCCTGACTGAATTTTTTCATGGCACTCTTCAGTCCTCCAAGCAAGTGCAGGTGATTGTCTCATTTTAGACCATGAATGCTTCCTTCCATTTCCTTTCCAATTTATGATTCGTTAAACTTTTCCCCTATCGACGCTGTGTATTTTGATATATTGACAGCGTCGTTAAATAAAATATAAATATACAGTAATGCAATAGTTAAACTGTAATGCAATTGTAAAAAACAATATACACTCAAACTCGGTTAAAACGACTTCGGTTCGTGCGACACTTCGGATATAACGTTATACAATCTGTGGTACCAACTTGCTCCCCATAAGGCACGTGATTTTCTGCCTTGCTTAGTGCGACATACATAACAGCATCTACCTCGGATATAACGACATTGTTAATCATCAGTTCCAATATAATTTTCGAAGAAGTAGGCTATTTTGATCGACATTATATCGACAAAGAATACAGAGAGTGAAATATTTTGGATTCTTTCAGCTATACCCAATTTCTAAACGTCCCAGGCTCCCCAAAGTTATAAATACGCTCTTTACGCTCTGTCAAATCTAGAGTTCCTTCCTCAACTAGAAAGTCAAAGAATACAGAATATATACCAATGGTTCAGGTGTTTCCCTTTGCTCCTTGCTCTAAGAGGACGCTGGCTCTTGATTTACTTACGAACAGTTGGAGCTTTATCTTCTTGTTCTTAATGTACCAGCGAATTGCCTCTTGAAACCTCGATGGAGAGCCTTATCCCTCTTATTTAAACTGTAGTCGAAGTCGGTTATAACGTCATCGAAGGGAACGAATAAATTGTGTCGCTATAAACGAGTGTCATTCTAAGCGACGTGTATGGTAAAAGTGAAGGAAAATATTTCAAGATAAAATACAGGCCTGCAGGCACATTACTTAGTGTTAACGCTATGATCTATTCCAGATTTAAATTACACTTAAAAATTAGCAACATAAAAATTACTCTTCTGTAATTGTAAATTTCCATACAGGTTGACGTTAAAAAATACATTAACTTAGAATTAAAATTTAGGAAGAACAAAAGTTATAACGAGAATAGGACTGCTCACTGGTACACAGTCACTTCGCTGTTGCGTATACCAATTAAGCAGCGCCTTATCGATGTCACTTCGTTCACAAGGGTTGCACAATAAGCCTTCAGGCTGCGGTGCGTCCGTAACATCTGCTGCGGGACCCTTCTCTATATAAAATAAAAAAAAAACAGACCTGACTGATCGTCTGCATCGTATACCATCCATTCGACACTGACAACATTCCGCCAATAAGTAACTCCCAAAGTCTCCTCTCAAATAACAGAATACAAAATTTTAACGCTTCCTAATAATAAAGGAAGAATTTTAAATAAATTGTGCTATAAACTTTTAACTTCTGAATTCTTCACAACAAAATTAAATTGTGTAACTTTTTTTTTTGAGAAGGGGCCCGCAGCAGATGCTACAGACGCACCGCAGCCTTAAGACTTTTTGTGCAACCCTGTGATGAAGATGAAGAAGAGAAAGATGATCAGTTTTTTTTTTCATTTTTCCAAGTAATGGAGCAACGGTGGAATAAAACTGACAGGGGAAAACCGAAGTACTCGGGGAAAACCTGTCCCAGTGCTACTTTGTCTACCACAAATCCCACATGGACGGACCCAGAATCGAACCCGGGCCTCCGCGGTGAGAGGCCGGCGACTAACCGCCTGAGCCATGGCACGGCCCTTTGTGCAAACTTACAACAGGATGACACAGTATCTTTTCAAAGCCAAAACTTATGGTTACCCATGCAATATTCTGCAAGCAAACGTACAAATATTACGCCTAAAGTACTACAGAACTCCACTCTTAAATCGAGTTTCGTGGACTTTCTCAAAACACTACTCATTATGGCTCATTACATTATACGACACTGGTTCGTCAGTCAGTATTTAACGAGTGGAATATAAAAACTCGTTCAGAGTTTCGAGTAAAGCGATGTCATAACCTTCCTATTAAAGTGATAAACTAAAGGTCCTTAATCCCCTTAATTATGTAATTCACTGTTAAATTTGATCGCCCTTATTATACTGTGTATAGTATCCAAGAAAAGCGAACTGAAACACATTTTCACGTTTAGTTACTGAGCGGCCAGTACAAAGAGCATTTTGGTGACGTAATAAAACTTTTAATACATCGCCACAGCTAGTTACCGTTAAAAGAACCTTCTGAAACAGCAGTAATGTCACAGAACCCATAAAATGCTTATAGCATAAAAATATTACTGTAATTGACTGAAGGATATAAACTGACTTGTTTACTTCGGAAGTTACATTAATAAACAGAGAAAGTTCCAAAATGCTCAGAAATGTATCACAGAGTCTGAAGTTCAGTGTGGAACAAGCAAGTAATTATCGATGGATACAGCAGTGCCGAACATTAATTTTAAACCAACAGTGACATCAGAAGTACCGAGGAAGCCAACATTGAAATTGTTAAGGATAGCCGAGAAAATCAGAGAATGATTAATTTAAAAAAAGAATAAAAATAAATTTCAGTAGGTAAGTGCACAAGTGAGCCACTTCGCACAGTTAAAGCGACTGTACAACGATAGTTTCACAGAAATGATAACAACACCGAGGCCAAAAATAAAGGGACAGAAACAGATGACTGTGCACGTGCGGTTCGCTTATAAACAGATGACTGTGCACGTGCGGTTCGCTTATAAACAGATGACTGTGCAAGTGCGGTTCGCTTATAAACAGATGACTGTGCACGTAGGGTTCGCTTATAAACAGATGACTATGCACGTGCGGTTCGCTTATAAACAGATGACTGTGCACGTGCGGTTCGCTTATAAACAGATGACTGTGCAAGTGCGGTTCGCTTATAAACAGATGACTGTGCAAGTGCGGTTCGCTTATAAACAGATGACTGTGCACGTGCGGTTCGCTTATAAACAGATGACTGTGCACGTGCGGTTCGCTTATAAACAGATGACTGTGCACGTAGGGTTCGCTTATAAACAGATGACTGTGCAAGTGCGGTTCGCTTATAAACAGATGACTGTGCACGTGCGGTTCGCTTATAAACAGATGACTGTGCAAGTGCGGTTCGCTTATAAACAGATGACTGTGCACGTGCGGTTCGCTTATAAACAGATGACTGTGCACGTGCGGTTCGCTTATAAACAGATGACTGTGCACGTGCGGTTCGCTTATAAACAGATGACTGTGCAAGTGCGGTTCGCTTATAAACAGATGACTGTGCAAGTGCGGTTCGCTTATAAACAGATGACTTGCACGTGCGGTTCGCTTATAAACAGATACTGTGCAACGTGCGGTTCGCTTATAAACAGATGACTGTGCAAGTGCGGTTCGCTTATAAACAGATGACTATGCACGTGCGGTTCGCTTATAAACAGATGACTGTGCACGTGCGGTTCGCTTATAAACAGATGACTGTGCAAGTGCGGTTCGCTTATAAACAGAATGACTCGTTGCCAACGTGCGGTTCGCTATATAAACAGATGACTGTGCACGTGCGGTTCGCTTATAAACAGATGACTGTGCACGTAGGGTTCGCTTATAAACAGATGACTGTGCAAGTGCGGTTCGCTTATAAACAGATGACTGTGCAAGTGCGGTTCGCTTATAAACAGATGACTGTGCACGTGGGTTCGCTTATAAACAGATGACTGTGCAAGTGCGGTTCGCTTATAAACAGATGACTGTGCAGTGCGGTTCGCTTATAAACAGATGGACTGTGCACGTGCGGTTCGCTTATAAACAGATGACTGTGCACGTAGGGTTCGCTTATAAACAGATGACTGTGCAAGTGCGGTTCGCTTATAAACAGATGACTGTGCAAGTGCGGTTCGCTTATAAACAGATGACTGTGCACGTAGGGTTCGCTTATAAACAGATGACTGTGCAAGTGCGGTTCGCTTATAAACAGATGACTGTGCAAGTGCGGTTCGCTTATAAACAGATGACTGTGCAAGTGCGGTTCGCTTATAAACAGATGACTGTGCACGTAGGGTTCGCTTATAAACAGATGACTGTGCAAGTGCGGTTCGCTTATAAACAGATGACTGTGCACGTAGGGTTCGCTTATAAACAGATGACTGTGCAAGTGCGGTTCGCTTATAAACAGATGACTGTGCACGTAGGGTTCGCTTATAAACAGATGACTGTGCACGTGCGGTTCGCTTATAAACAGATGACTGTGCAAGTGGGTTCGCTTATAAACAGATGACTGTGAACGTGCGGTTCGCTTATAAACAGATGACTGTGCAAGTGCGGTTCGCTTATAAACAATGACAAAATACGAAGTGGCGGGATTGAAATTCAAGGAAACTGAGACTAAGGAAAGCTAAGACATATCTCCGCCAGTCGACCAGAGATTGGAACCGGGTACCAGCCAGGAACGTTAACCAATTGAGAGTGACATTCTGTCCTGTTGTTTATAGATGATCCAACTGTACTCGTATTACCTCATAAGTGTCTGCTGATCATGTGGACCAATACAGAATCAACAAATGTTAAAATATTTCAGACCGATGCTCTGTTTCTTAGCAACTAACACCGTCGTTAAGTGACACTTAAAATTAATGGTCTTAGGAATCACTAAGGGTATTGTTCTAGGCGAACTAACAGAGTGCTACAATTCACAATGCTCGCTGTTTTTCTGCTGGTCTGTTACATACTATGGGGTATACCGGTAATTATGACAGAGACCATTGAGAACACGTGCTTAAACACACACTGAACAAATTAAGTCACACATGCATTTGACGGCCGCTTCACTGTAAGCACAAAGCAGGTTGGGAGTAAACGTGGAATAGCAAAGGGCAGAACTTACAGAACGAGTAAGGACCATGGTTCGGTCTAGCAGAGGGGGGGGGGGGGGGGGAGCAGAAAGAAACTTGGAAATAAAAATGAATTTGAGACAGAAACTTTTACGACAGGAAAAGAGAATGCAACCCCTCTCTCTCTCTCTCTTGCCCCCCCTCCACCAAGCCACCCACAGATCTCTCTATGAGAGCAGACTGGGCAATTTAAATTATGCAGTCTTCAAAGTGAAGTCTCAAGGGAATCCATAAAGGATGAACTCACCCATTCCACACAGCGAGTGTAAGCATGTGTCCTCGACTGTGAAATGCATCCTTACCGTATTCTGGGTATTTCTTACACGTGTGTAAAGACAAATTGGAATTCGCGCTATAAAGGAATCCGCTATTGTAATCTCACTATTCTGTGCAATTTTCGGAAAACGTTTATCTCCTTATTATGTTGCTTATAATGTCATGGCGACATGCTCGGGTGGAAATAGCGGTTCCTAGTTTGTGGTCCGTAGACAGTTAAAAACCACCCACTCTAAGAGCGAATATTATTAGCATTATTAGCGACTCGCTACGGGCTGGGCGATCTGGGGATCAAATCCCGGTGGGGGCGAGATTTTCAGCATCCGTCCAGACCGGCCCTGGGGCCTACCCAGCCTCCTGTACAATTGGTACCGGGCCATTCCCGGGTGTAAAGCGGTCGGGGCGTGGCGTTGACAACCCACCCCATCTAGCGCCGAGGTTAAAGAAAGAGTAGAGCTATACCTCTACCCCCTTCTGGGCCTTCATGGCCTGTTCTAGGGTGAACTTTACCTTACCATCAATAATAAAATATTACAGAATACATACGAAGATGGCGAAGCTATCTCTGATAAATGAGGCAAAAATAATTGTCCTTTTTAGACTTTGGCCATTTTGTATAAATAATTAGGCCTACGTTTACCTCAAAATAAAGTATATAATTTCACTCTCTTTCAAAACATACTTTCTAGTCAACTTTACCATATTCTGCCACTACTCATCATTCGCCTTTTATTTTATGTTTTTCTTTCTCTGCTTTTTTATCTGTCTACCTTCTTTTCATGCTTTTTTCATGATTCACTTCCTTTCCAGTCCCTTTTAGAAACAGAAGACTGGAGAAATTGCACAGTTAGAACCTTCACAATATTTATTATTCACGTTATATAAGATTAATCAAACCAAGTTGGAAGACTTATTTTCCTACTATCAAATACAACAAAATATCCACGTGTTAACTGTATTCTTTTTAGAGTGTTTCGAACTGAATTCAGTTGATCTTCAGAGATATTTCAAATTAACGTAATCTAAAAACGTTTTATATAAAGTACTTCTGTATCTTCGAGATTGTAAATGTACGTCAAACGGTCAATTACTTACGCATGTACTCTTCCATAAAAATTTCCACTAACATACGTAGGTACATATTTACAAGTTTTCAGGAAAGCACACCTCAGTTTGCCATATAAATGTATACATTACAATTCTTTACGTATTTTGTCTTTAACTATTCCTGTGAAGCATTTAATTGCATTTCTGCGCGCTAGATAATGACACATTTTAAACTTTACCAGCCTAATGACTAAGTCGTTTGCAAGATTTAAAACTCTCACAACGATGTTCAGACTCAAGTATTCTGAGAAGCTATGCCGGGTCGACCGGTAAGTCGTGATCAGCTTTGATTCTCCGATACGTCGGTAAATACTTACCGGTCGACACGGCGTAACATCCTAGAAGATAGGCAGCGTCGTGTACGTCCTACTTCTGTGAACTGTCAAGGGGAACGACAGAGTATATAAATCTCTTCATACCCTCTCCACCCGAACACGGAGCTATGGTAGAATCCATTTACAACACTAATCGTATTAACAATTAAGTCCAAGGACAAAAGTAAAGTCTCTGAATTTATTTATGCACCACGTAATAAAGTATGGGGTCAGTGGAGGTATGGCTCTGCGTATTCTTAACCTCGGCTCTAAATTGAAGTAGCTGGTCAGATTCACGTTCCAGCCGCTTTATTCCCGGAGAAAAAATCCCCGGTACAAGTTGAATAAGAGGTTGGGCGGCACCCACTTCCGGTCTGGACAGTGTGGAGACAAAAATATCTGCTCCTACCGGAAATCGAACTGAGATTTCCTGATCCTCCACCTCATGTCCTAGTCACCTTGTCAACTAAGCTACGGCGATGAAGGAAGCTCAAATAAAGAGCCTTAAACACTCCAGTCTTCGTAAGAACTCCGCGGCGGTAAGGGTTTCTATCCTTCCTAACTCATCTGACCATAATATGTCCCGGGATTCGAATTTCAATTTTCAATTTACACTTAATACAATAATTCCATTCTTTCCAATCGCCAGTAACCAGTCGCTAAATTTGGATTTTATTTAAAATATAGATGACTCGCATAATCTGCTACGGAGATTATGTTAGCCCTGAAACACCACAATCTGCAGGAACTAAATTCCGACATAAATTTATTTAATATAAATCACTATAATTATCCCAATGCCTACACAATACGCCACTCAATTCGCATTAATTTCGAGTTTATTTTCCCCGCCCTATGCCCAAGAACTGTCACTAAAATTCCCCGCTTTTCTTTTTTACTACTGTTACCTCCCTAACGCCACAGTCTTTCGTTAAATTTAATTCAAAATATGGACTAGTATACGAGTAAAACGTTCTAATATTCGAAACATCTGCAAATGTATTTGGCTTTCGACTGCAATTTATATTTATTACAAATCACTGTAACCTTCAAACACTATTTCCATCACAACAGTCTTACCCCACGTTATCTGTGACCTAATCTGAATTTAATTTCCAGTCTAAACTTTATACAAATTCTTCTGATAATCCGAATTGTCACTAAACCCATATCCCTGGCCTGATCCATCCCACCTCCATCCCGTAACGTCACTGTAAATAAAGGTACATCAGTGCTTACCGCTTATATATAACTTTGGGTTACAACCTTTGCATACTGAATCTGCGCCATTAAAATAGATAGCGTTGTCTGAAAACGAACCGACATTTCACTCTGCAGCAACCCACACACAGAGGCTGTACCTTTCAAAACTTCGTAGTATTTGAGTAAGACAAGCTACAATTAAGATTATTAATTACTCACCGACACAGAAAAACTATTGTAGATCTAGTAGAGTTGTCATTAAGGACACTTACTAACATACAACACGTGTAACACATTTATGTATACCTCACTACTGAGCCACACTTTTGATTGATACGCCATTACATGACTGACTGCAGCGCACGCGTGTCGTCGGTCACCCAAGGTCGTGTGCTACTACGCATGTTCAAACTGGCGTTGCTAGGTAGAACAGGTGTTTTTGTGAAGGGAAGTAACGAAACTTGTGATCCAAAGTTTTAGCGGATGCAAATGGAATCGGGGATTCGGCAGAATGCTGGGACATTTTGTTGCGGTGACACACGATTTTCTAACGCTGGTTTGAGAAAAGGAGTCCGGGGTTCGATTCAAGGCAGGTGCAAGAATTTATTTATTCTTCTTCAGTACGTCCAGACCGGCTCTGGCCCACAGTCGGTCTGGACGTCAGGAGGCTGGGTGCCGAGATTAAGAAAGATACAGTACAAATGTATTCCCACAATATGCCTTAATGGAATGGACAGGGGCAACCTTTACATCATCAGGGTTCGTCTGTTTGGACTACTTAGCTTAAGAATATTTGCCACCGTTTAGTGTTTCAAAAGTACAAAAATAATACTAACTCTATGGAGCAGAGTCCTTCTTGGACAATCTGATTCTGAAGATGAAGTCACTGCGATCCTTCAAAACGCCTGTGACTACCAGTCGACACGGCGTAACATTCTGGAAGACTTGAAACTTCAATGAAACCCCCCGTCCCCCACTAGCAGAAGTCCAAGAAGAATCTTGTTGGACTTCTTGACCCTTCAAGATGGGACCGATAGGTTGTACCGAAACGTCGGTACAGAACTACCACTCAACGCTGCGTAATATCCCAGAAGAGCGCAGATCTCTTCTACATCGCGGCGGAAGCCTGACATCACGCAGTCCATCAACTTCTTCCCACGTCATTAGATACAAAATTACCTCCTGCAGACTTACTGGTGCAGCGTTATTAATAACTTACAAACCAGACTGCTGTGAATATGTCTACTGATGCCAACTTCAAGAATTACTTCTGTCAATTCTATTACCTTAATTCATGTTTTATACATAATTGATTGATGTGGTTTCTCCCTGCAGATGATCCATAACGGATCGAAACATGTTGGAGGCATATGTTTTAAGTATAAAAATTGTATACACTTAATATTGTACATATTCCGTGCAGTTGTCATAAATAACTTGTACATATAAAAATTGTATATTGAAATATTTCTGCAGTTTGTTGGATATTATGAGATCTGCGCTCTTCTGGGTATTATTTTATAGAACTGTCGATTAATGCACGGAAATGAATAATATTAAATTCAAGAACAAGGTTTTTCTCAACTGCTGAGATTACATAGCGTCGCTGATATATGAATGAATAAACATGGAGCACCGGTGGGTTGATACTGACAGGCGAAAGCCGAAATAGCACTTGGAGAAACACCCGTCCCTGTGCTTTCTCCACCACAAACCCCACATGGAATGGTCTGGGACTGAACCCAGATCTCCGTGGCGACACGCCGGTCACTAGCCGCCTGAGTCATAGCACGGTCAGAATTAGGTTATTAGTCCATGATTGTGGCGGAGTCCTTGAGTAAATTTCCCATATAACGTGGAAGTTTAAAAACATATATATTTCCATTCCCTGTACAAGTATCACTACTTATCCTTCCAGAGCGTAACACCACGCAGGATGTGGACGTTTCCAGTCCGGTACAATCCTCCTGGGGCATGCAGCCACTTGTTCTGTTTCCTCCGGCCAGTGTTCCTGTTACAGTCTCCGGTCCTTAATTTCCTTCAGTCTGGACGTACGAACCCACTCATCTTCTGTAAGCGCGAGCACTGGGAAAAATTATTACGGTTTCCTCCATTTTCCCCACCCCCAGTTGAAGTACAGGAGGGTTACTGTTACGACTGCAGGAAACTCGTTGCCAGATTGTACAAGGCGACCCGGGAACCCCAATACAAACCCGCTAAGAAGTGGTGACAACTGACATTAACCCTTTAAAATCCAGTGCTTACTTTATACAACGAGTTTAAAGTGCACAATTCCGCCTACTGTCCACAGAGTGCGTTTTTATGTTTCATGTGGATCTCAGAACCAACAGCCAGTTTTATCAAACATAGCATTAACAGATTGGTTTTCACAATTGAGACGGAGTATTTACCGCGCAGTGAGAAATGAATCGTTAAATTAACTCAATTTTATCTTGGTGTTTAAAGAAGTGGCACTGGGACAGGTTTTCTTACTAAGTACTTCGGTTTTCCCCTGTCAGTGTCATTCCACCAATGCTCCATACGCATCTTCATTCACATGTCGCTCTCACTAGAAGGGCAAACGAGCGAGACTTGGCACCTTCCTTTCGGCAATCGGGAAGGAATGAATAAAAAAACTGCTTTAACATTGTTTGGTGTTTAAAACGTTAAGCTCTTACCCAATCAAAACACCGTGCATTACTCTGGTGCTTTAGTGAATGTAACCATATTTTATCGTCTCCGGACTGAATTAACAACAAGACTTAAGTTATAGCAAGTACCAATAAGGCCCGTACTTGTATTTGACACGTACGTGATTCGAAATTAGGGGAAGTTACTGGGTGTTCTAAGTGAGGTTTCTGTCGGTTTCTTCACTCTCCATGGCAAATACCGAAACAATGCCTGTACAATCAAAGAGGCTGCCGGTGTCTCACTTCATATTCTATTTACCATTTACGGTCATATTTACATCCCTTTTCGTTCTTCAAAATAACTGTGACGCAATTTTTTTTTTATTTAGCAATAACGTGTGAGATACGTACATAGATTCAAAGGAGATGAATTACGTGCGGCGAGATATGAACTGTTATTGGTACAGGTCAGTCATTATAGGGAATGAGACAACTGGCCTGGTGGCTGTTTTCGCAGTAGTAAAGCCTTCGGGGTCTGACATAACCTTCAACTTTTTCTAAAGCCATTGTTAAAAAAAATCGTAGACCTAAACCTCCATTTCACGTGGACAAAATTACATTTATTATCGACAGAAGGGTTAAGCCAAGCATAAGTCATGTGGGAACACTCTTGGAAAAAGGAAATTTCGAAGTTGCTGAAGGAAATGGGACACTAATGTCAACATGGATCTTAGAACCACAATGTCGTGAAGATAAATGAAATGGTTTATGAACGGGTCGAATGGCTACCTTCGGTGAAGACAATTCTGAACACGCAAGTTGCGTTACACGAGTGAGTGTTATGTCAATTTCAATTCAGTTTATTTAATAACAGTATACGACGTATAGGTGATATACTCGTATATGGAGTTGAACGACAGATGTGATGAGGAATGATGCGATATAAAAAGCATGCCTGTACCGTATCCACGAATATTCTAAACTTCGTACGTACAGGAATTAAATACGACTATTTAATGAACAGAGTCATGACAACACCACATGATTTCACATATGGCACAAACACTAGAAGACGCAATTGTAATTGTAATTCTATCAAACCTCTTGTGTTTACACCCTTAAATTATTTAGTACTTCTAAGTGTACTGCAACGGCGACAGATAAAAGTTTGTTCTTTATTTCTGTTTTGTTCGACTTACACAGCCACCAAGTAAATTGACTCGTGCAGAAGAAAAAATGGAGCTACAAGTAGCGTCTGGACAACAATAGACCTTTCTTTATTTGGGATAAAAGCCTGGTCAGCTATCACTCTACATCTTTGGGCATTCTTTTATGTGGTATAATAGATGATCAGTAGTTAGCAGACTGTAGCTTGCTAAAAGAAACGTTTCCAAGCAACGAGGCAGAAAATAAAATGTACACAATAGACTTGTTTACGAAACGTCTGTGTAAGGAGCAAGACAAAAAGTGATTCAGCTACTTCAAAATTCCAAACCAAACCCTGAAGTAAAACAGAACTCTGTGATGATGAATAAAACGTTGACTATGAAAATGTGTGACATTTCTCGTTTCACATGCTGTTCTTCTAACCTATCGATTTTATCACATATGGAATTAAAGATCTACAATAAAATTTGTGAGGGTAATTTAATTTTGATTCACATCGCTCATATATAAATCAGGGTTACTTTAAGTGAAGCTCAAGAAGGAGCCCATTAATTTTCTTATAAAATTTTTCTCTTCTACAAAAACGTGTGCATACCACAAAATGCGCTGCTTGTTTGAAATTGTGTACAGTTTATTTTCATTTATGTACAAAGATACATTTACCCCAGCTGTAGTTCATAATTCTCGGAGGTAAATACATATCGGAGACACATTTCCCAGCTACGACGTAAGTCGCAGATTGATAAGCCCAATGCCTTCGGAGCTCTTTGAATAGAGTACTTTAGACGTGACTGCGACTCCGTGCCTCATTAACAACAATGCACTGCGTATCTAGGTATGGCAGCTTAAATGAAAGGCCCAGGAAACATCAAAGAAAACTTATTGTTGGCGTTGTTTGGCTTCCTGAATACAGACTCAACCAAAGCCGCCAATGGACCCCGTGAGTTCCAAGTAACTCACACTGTGAAGGCAACAGTTCTTTGATGCTTACTTCAGCACGGCGGTATGCGAACTTACAGTGGGAAAGAAATAGAGCTTTGACATATTAAACAGCTGTAGGAGTTGGAAGGGTACGGTCAGCTTCACTCTACGGCTGCTTGACTTCTCCGGTACCCATTTAACAGGATTGTCGTTAAGACCCTTGCTAGGTCTGAACATAGCAGCGAACACAAAATATCTTGCCGCTACCGGAAGTAGAATCTGGTCCGGCGCTCAGGAACTATACTGACTGTGACATCCCGCCGATAAATAGGCTACTTCTTCAGCGAAACTTACACCAAAGTCGTAATATTAAAAAAAGGTTATGTCAGCTTTTCAGTGAAGACAACGGGGATGAAATATAATTTAGGATTACGGACGGTATAATGTCATGTAGTAACGTTTCGGAGGAATATTCTACTCCCATCATCAAGGTATAAGCTACTCTCACATCCCAGGATAGTTAAATTTTAATACTCGCCATCTTAACAGCGTCAGATCTCACGATTCGGAGTTTCTTTGTGAAGCAGTGTCCAATGCCACGGTCATTCAAAATGAGTACGGATATGAAAGAACGCAGTTGGAGCCTGGTTTAATGTACTAGTACAGTAGCTTAGTTGGAGCTTCTGGGGAAAATTCACAAAACCCTGTCACTGTGATATGCCTACGAGGCGAGATTGGATCCCTCGAACTCACGAATATGCAACAGAAATGTATGCATGTAAATGTATGAACAGTATGTTGTTTAGGGTGATTGCGCGTACTGTGATCACGTGTTTGTAGGTTTTCACGTGCCACAAAGAGAAACGGCAGTAAGTTAATTTGAGCAGAATATATTTTCATATTAGTATCGTTCCCTTTCTGCAACCGAACTGATCCTATGGTGTATAAAGGGGCTCACGAATTGAACGTTCATTCGTTTGTGTGGCCTAATTATACGTTACAGTTTGTGTATCAAATTTAGGGCGTTGCTGGATAGAGGAAATACAGAACAGAATGTGTTATTATATCGTGTGACATCGCACTTAAAAAGCGTATTACGTTATCTGTGGTGATCTGAATACTCTGCAGATTATGTTTTAATATCCACGTTACGATCGGGGATCTGTAGCCAATATTTTCTCATCAAAAGCGCTACAGTATGAAAATATACACGTAATTACATTTCGATATAAATACGCAAATCAGAAATTCTTTGAGTGCTTAGAATAGGCAATAACGCAGTTACATGAGGTGCACAGATATACCATTAAAATGCTGAAAGCAGTGATATAGGAAAAAGTGGCTTTTAGTCTCCTGACAATGTTTTGCAATACTTTAAACTCCCGGAACCCTTAAATTTACCTAAAACGTGTTATAACAGTAAATCATAATTTTAATTTCCTTTATCTCTTAATGTATATCAATTAACCGTTCAAAACACATATTTATCAAAACCCAACCCGTTATTCTTCAAATGTTTAAGGTCTTCAACTATTTTGACAAATATGTATGCCTTACATTAACATAAAGTTAGATATTATCACGTTTCTGGGGTGTATTGAATAGCATTAATGCCATTATTACTGCTGTATTTTGACTTGACTTTAAACACTGTAAATTGAATAATATTATAACAATTTCAGAAACAAACTCTGTCTTCATATTGGGATTAATAAAATTAGAATAATCTTGTCCGGGGGCGTTACACAAAACTAAGTTTCGTCAAAACTAAAACCTCCTTTCCCTCTTTAACTTATTCAACATAATTTTCTGCCTCTACATCAAGCCTGAGATTTGCTACTCTTTCAAACTCCAACCGAAATTTCCTATTTTTTCTTCCTCTGCCTTTTTTCCCCCTTAGACAGAACGTGTAAAATATTTCTGACAGACGATGATTCTTCGTTTATTCCACGTCATTTTGCCGGTTACTCTGACAATTTAAAAGTTTTGAAATCATGGAAAATATACTGAACTTTTCTCCTCTGTCTTTAAATTACTTCCTTTAATTTTTTTGAAGTTCAGTAGTACAAACACTTTTAACAGTAAACAAAGTTGCATTTTGAACTCTGTACTTATGTTTTTAGTAGGATGCAAAAAATACACAATGAAGGTACGTCCAAACAGCAGTAACCGATCAGCCATTATAATGGAGAGAGTGTAATTCAGGTTCATTTTGGGCATAATAAAATTAGATTTATAGGTGATGGAATTTTAAAACATAGAATACAGATGAAAGCATCGTCACAAGTCAATTCCAAGGATTTGGATGATCCTATACTACTCATCGAATTATCTGATGTGTGGACTTTTCTACTGTCGGTTATCTAGTAAACAACACAAAATTTCCGAAATAAATCCACTTTCCGCCAAACGCTGCGGTCCTTATGAAATACTAGACGATATACCAGAACCATAAAGAAAGTTATCCTGCGGGCAATATTTTTGATTTATAGACTTTATACGGAGTAATAATATTGTGTTATTCGGTGTTACGTGTGTTCAGAATTCGTATCTCGAGATTTAAATTTTTATGTGCTTCAGTTCGTGTTGCTTTAATTGCTTTTATACTTAAGGTGTCCTTACTGGATGTTATCAGAATATCCGTGGAAACAATTCAAAACGAACAGCAAGTGGGTGTCATAGCGAACGAAGCTTCCGGTACATTGACCTGTGTTTCCCATCTTAGCTCTTGTAAAATTAAGACGAAATGTTCCTAAATTTTCCACCTTCAGTTTAACCTAGTCCACTCTCTACGTAGCTGCTGCAGCTTATAATATTGCAGTTTATGTCTGAATATAGAACATATAATACCCGTTGGATACTTCCACGCAGGCTCAGAAGTTTAACAACGTAAAATGTCTCGTATTAGGGTTAAGTTGTGCGAAACGCTGGTTGGAAAGTATGTAGGACACGTATAATTCCTATGTGTCAAAAGTGCTGGAAGTATCTATAGCTTTGGAAATGAATACAAAAGATTAAGAACTTAACTACTTAAAATGCAATATCCACTCAGGTATTAAACAGCTACACTTCGGGGCTTTCCAGTTCAAATATCAACCGGATTACCGGCTATAGGCCTATTCCGTGATATTTGTCGTGAGCTTACTCAGTCTGTCCAGGCGAATTTTGGGGTTATACCTTGAAATCCTTTCTTTCTACATTCTTTATACATATTTCGGCGATGTACAGGCTAACATCGCCGATCCCAGTGGCCGCGCGGTCTAAGGCGTGGGTCTGCGGCCGTTCGCTTGGTGGGGTTGAGGGTTCGAATCCCGCCGGGGTGTTTGTGTTGTGTTTGTTGTATAAGGACAGTAGTATCGAACATAAAGTGACATGAAGGACAGGACTTAAAAGTACAAAATGGATCAAAGGAAAAAAAAATCCCGCCTAGGGCACGGATGTCTGTCTCTTGTGAGTGTTGTGTGTTGTCAGGTTGAGGTCTCTGCGACGAGCTGGTCCCTCGTCCAAAGGAGTCCTACCGAGTGTGGCGTGTCTAAAATGTATGTGATTGTGAAACCTCGAAAAATGAGGCCGCCTAGGCCCCCAAGGGGCTGTCGAGCCATTAAAAAAAACAGGCTAACATCACTGTCATTAGACAACCTACAAGTGTGGAATTATACTTCAAAGCTTGATACACCAAAACAGAGAAGCAACGGCTTCTCCACCCTGCCATCTGCTAGCTCTTGCATTACGGCGCGAGCGTTGCGTCACTTCGCTCCTCTTGGTTTCAATAACCTACTATTTGGGCGCCAAGAGAAGTCTTCTAAAGTGAGATAAAACTGGACAAATTAAGGAATTATGTTCGTGTATCCGTCGAAAATATTCGGAAAGATGGATAGGATATGATGTTAGAAATGTGGCGGTGACTAGGTAATCCGAGGGGTAAAATACGTAATATCGCAAGTCAGGAGAGTCGGAAGGTGGGATAGCGTTGTCACTATAGACCAAGGCTGCATTGTTACATTTCTCACAGAAGAGCACGGGGAGTTCTTATTCCGCAGTGCCCAGACCAGCTCTGGAGCCCAAGCCCAATCAGCCTCAAATTCAATGGATAATGGGCTTATTTCGCCGGGGGTAAAGCGGCCGAGGCCTGAAGCTGACGATTCACCCCATCTTTTGTGAAGTTCAAGAATGATTAAAGTTATATGTCCACATCTATATATGCCTTCATGCGTGTAAAGGGACAACTTCATTCCACTTCAGGCAATCTGGTGTAAAGTGTAGACAAAGAAGAAGCGAAAATTAGGGGAATAATCCGAAGAACTGTTGTAGTGGTAAGGCAAAAATGAAATTAATATACATTTACTGAACACAAGGCCTTAACTAGCGTCCGATTAATTCTACTTGCCCTTAAAATCGAGATAAGTATCCTACTTCGCACAACCTGTGTATGTTGCGGCCCGCGTTGCCTTTAACATTAGCGCATCGTTAGAAAACATTGATATATTTTTCTTTAAGAGATAAACATGTTGAATTAACCCAAAATTATGTAAAATGAAAACTTTTAGCAGAGAGTTTAATAAAGTCGCTTTTAACTTCTGCCAAATACACACAATAAATTCGTATTCGTATGAATTTACACTTATAGTCGTCTTATTTGGGCTTTACGACATCTATTATACGATTTAGCAGAGCGCTTTATAAAGTCAATTTATCTTACTGCCTAAATACATTCACATAACTGTTCCGTATCAAGTAATTGCATTTATTCGCAATTGGGCTCTACGAAACTCTCTGTAATGAAAGCGTTCAGCAAGCGCGTTATAAAATGTCAGCTTTACCTTACTGAAATCGCGTCCGCATATCAATGTAAAGTTTAAATTTATCTGAAGCACGCACAAACTAACATAGCCTCTGCTAGCAGTCTAACAGGAAGTGTTTTATGCGTCACTGCCAAAGCATTCCAAACCGCTGTAGCAAAACAGAAGTATATCCTGAAACAGTCTCCAACATCACATACATACTAAACCTATTTTTGAACCTAAAATGAAATATCAGAAGACAAAGAGAAATTCTCGCATTCAAGAAATAATTGAACGTTTTAATTTTCAGACAAATAGCGCTTAAAAATAATATAAAAGGATTTGTTTGGCGTTTTTATTAGAATAATGACAGTAGAGTTATAGTACATTTTTGCACACGAAATTCGTCTGTCAGGAAGGTTGACGTAATATTTCTTCGCGACGAAATTTAACACTGCCTGCGATACGACACTACACAAAAGCTCCTTTATGACTGGTCCAGTTTGTTTTCATTTCTGGAGTCTGTTTGGTTTTGTTTCTCACTAACGCTAACTACACAGTAGGAAACTTGTGTGAATCACTACGCCTATGTCTAGCTCAGCCATATGATATAAAACTCTCGTACACGTGAATCGCGCTTTCACCAAGCGGTTGTTTTCAGTCGACTGAAACCACACGATCTCCACTGCAGTGCAAAACAAGTTACGTAACTTCCTAATGCTACCAGAGCTGATCGATAAAGCCTCTTCAATGTTACAGACTGAGATCCTTCCTGGGGTAAAGTAGTCGGAGCGTGAAACAAACCAAATATTTCATTTAACGCGAAATGTGGAGGTATACACGTTACCTACATGTATTTAAAGCTGTGGGAGCTATCCCCCGCGGTCATGGGCAGGAAAGGATGACTGACGGTTTAAAGGGCCCTGGCAACTATATGGCACGCACGGACTCTAAAGGTTAATCTAATTCTTAAACAAACAACGCCATGCGTTCCGTCTGACACAACTTGTATTTGACAATTATTTATACATTACATGTGTCGATCATTCGATCATCATAAAGTGCACAGTATATAAACCCAAAATCCTAGGTAAAAGTTAAAACTTTTGCGAGATTTGAAATATATATTCGCATTACACTTTAAAACCTTGAATTTAAAGTTCCTATATTTATTGATAGTACCAGTTTGACTTCTATCAATTAATTTGACGTTATCCATCCCGCTGTGTTTAATCTAATTCATTTAGCAAATACATTTAGGCCTACTGTTCCCTCAACAAAGGCCTACATGCAATATACACAAGTGTAACTTTTACATAAAGGCAGCAAAGCCGAATTATCGGAAAGATATCAACTTCACTTACAAGACGGCGCGGGATATAACTTTAAAGTTTTAATACCTGACGTAAATTGCAGCAGATACCAAAAATATTCCATTACCCGCAGGGTCAAGTGATTTTTCTTTTCTCCGAAGCTTCAAGACCAGATCTGGAGCCAAAACAGCCTCATATTTAATGGATACCAGGGGTTCTTTCTGTGTGCGAAGTCGGCCACTCACCTACATGTAGGATGAGGTTAAGAATGAGTGGAGCTGTATTCCTACATGCTCTACGCCATACGCCTTCATGACGTGTACAAGGAGAACTCAACTTTCCTAAATCGTCTTACAAATTTGTGTTGCACTTGTTTAATTCCAGCGCCTCAGATAACTAATGTGACGTTGAGGGCATCTTGTGGTATCAATGGTTACCATTTCAACTTGAAATCCTCACCCCTCCCCCCGTATAACGTCGGACGTACCGCTTCCTGTTCTGCCTGTAGCGTAAATTACTGTGAGTCACTCTGAACTTTGTCCTTCTGTCAGCGAGCAGAGTCATGGCAAAGGAAATAATTCTGGCGAACCCCTTCTGACACACACCGTGCAGTGGAGACGTTATTACCCTGCTGCATGCTGGAAGTGAGGTACAATAAATCCTGCACTTTCTCCCCTCCCCCCCCCCCCCCCCCCCCCCCGTAAAAGTACCTTCTTTTTCAGTCATATTTTATAGTAATGCTGTGAACCGAGATCCGAAAGTTTAAAATGTTTCCATTTCAAAAGAACTCCAATTACTTTGTAAGCTGTGTAATTAAGTAGTACACTATGTTCATTTACTAACTGGTGTACTACTGGGTAAGTATAAAGCGAAATTATCCGTATGAAGGACTTGAAGGCATGTGAAAAGACTGAAGGTATAAAGTCTACTCATTTTAGGCGCGTTCGCAAAATTGCGAAAAGCGAAGAATAGCATCTTCCTGTCTGTCCGTCCGTCCGCATGGAAGAACTTTGAATTTTGTTATTTGAGTATTTTTCGAAAATCTGTCGAGAAAATTCAAGTTTCATTAAACTCTCACAACAATAACGGGCACTTTACATGAAGACGTATGTATATTTAGGATAATAACTTCTTGAATTGTTCTTAGAATGATGTTTCAGACAAAAGTTGTAGAGAAATCAAAGCACACATTTTATGTTCAATAACTTTTTTTCCCCTAAAATTTATGAGATAATGTGGAAATATATTGTAGAGCCAGATATGACACTGACGACAACATAAAACGGCGCATGCGCATTTCATGCTGGATAACTGAGGCTACAGACACTCAGAATATCTAAGACTTATTGCTTTTCCACGGCAACAATGGTTACGCGAACGCGCCTCAATGTCACGACCCTTCGCCCTAACACCGAAGACAGAGTTCCTTCGCCCGCTAATAGGAGGCTGCTTACCTACTTAACATTACACCTCACTCATATGTACATATAGGGACACGTATGTGACGTTACATTTGAAAGAAAGAAATAAAATCCGATTGCCTTTTTTTGGTTCACATTTGAATGAATCTCATAAGATGTAACGTACCATACGCAGACGTGTTTCATAAAAGTCATCCGCGTATGATGCACGTACGTGTATTACAAACAAGCGTCTGATGGAGAAGAAACGGCACTGACAATAGGGTTGTGTTATTTTGTGTGGAAAAAACCTATTTGTATGGCTGCTAAGTGGGAAATGTCCTCTTTTATTGTGATGGATATACGATAACTCTAAGCTAGTCATTCACTGTAGTCAATCGATCTTTCATCCTAGTAAATTTTGTGAACTAATTTTTGCAACAGCTGGTTTAAAAGGGACGCAAACAATTCGTTTTCCTTGTTCACTTAACTCTTTTGATTACAGCCTAATTTTATGACACGATACATAATCGGTTAAGAATTCATTTTGATACATCCTTGACAAGCAGTGAGAGAACTGCAAAAGAAACCACCCAGTCAATGGCGTAGCTAGGTTTTTGGCGCCCCGGGACGACTAATCACAATGGTCGCCCATAACAGAAATTATGAACTTTGAAAAAGTCACAATTATTTATTGAATTTCTTTTCATTTTGTCTCAATAATTTATATTTGTGAGCGCAACATTAAATTAACATAACATCAAAATATTAATTTTGCCGCCCACGTTGCGGTCCCTTGGACTCTGCGGCCAGGGACGACCGCATAACTCGCCCCCCCCCCCCCCAGCTGCGCCGCAGTACCCATTCGTTTTATAAGAACGCCTGATGACGTCGACAGAATTTGATACAGGAGGATGGGTATAGTCCTTTGTTATCAGCCACTCCGTTCCTTAAATTCTGGAGTTGATATGAACTGTCTGCACACCTCTGACATAGACGATGATAAGAGTAAAGGAAACCAAACACAGGAGGTTTATACCCTCTTGTTCTCTTTCCATAACCAGGTAAAACGGTAAAGTTCTCCCTAGAACAGGCCATGAAGGCCCAGAGAGGAGGTAGAGGTATAGCTGTACTCTTTCTTTAACCTCAGCGCTAGATGAAGGTGGGTGGTCAACGCCACACCTCGGCCGCTTTACCCCCGCGAAAGACACTCGGTACCATTGTACAGAAGGCTGTGTGAGCCCCAGGGCAGGTCTAAACGGGTGAGGAAAATCTCGCCCCCAACGGGACTCGATCCCCGCACCGTCCAGCACGTAGCGAGGCGCTACACCAACTACGCAATCCCGGCCCATCGTTCAGTAGGCACTCAGCAAACGGAAGGTTTAGAGCTTCCTATGTCACGCACTTCGTACAAAGGTAAAAGTAAAGTCATCCCTGTGCACATCTTAAAGGCGTATTGGGAGTGGAAGTATAGCTCCACTTACTCTTGACCTCTTCAGTAAAGGTGAGTAATCAGTTTCAAGCACTGGTCGCTTTACCCCTGAGAAACAGATTGCAGTGCGCACTGAACAGAAACTTGGGTAGGCCCAAGACCCTATCTCGAGGTTTCGGTGAAGAGAAAAATCTCATTCCTGTTTCGGGAATCAAACGCGCAGGCTAGTCACTATACCGATTGGACTATCCTGGCTCACTTCACACAGAGGAAGCATAAATGTCCGAAATTCGCTGAAAGCACCAGTCTCAAGAGATGTGTTGCAGTTCTCAGAGAAAGCAGCACAACTATTTGTCTGAGAATTACTTATAAATTACGAAGAGAAATACGCTATCGTCATTTGTCTGAAGTTGGGATTTGTTTCTAAATGTTAGGATGTTCAGAGAAATTCATTGGTTCTGTAAATTAATTAAACTGTTAAAAAAAAGGAATATGAAAACAAACTTGGTTCTGGACGAAAGAAAGGGTTTTAAATTATAGCTTCAACAAATTACGTGAAAAGAAAGAAACAATATCCCGTTCTAAGGTTGGTATTATCAAGACCTAAAAGTAACAAATCTCCAGATAAGCCTTCTCTGCCTGATATTAACATAAGTTTCAAGACGGCGCCATATTTTCTCCAAAGCGTTGAGCCGTGATTACGAAAGTTTAGAGGCAAAGAAACGATTTCTTTTTCCTTGCATGCATGTGAAACTCCTTTTAAGTTTTGGAGATTTTTCTAGAGGCGAAAGGATTTTGACAGGTAATTAGTCATCTGAATCATTCTATACGGCAGGTACATATATAGCTTGTGCACTGTAAATCTGTTAGCTATATCTTCTTAAGATAAGAAAATTGACTGGTACCCCAATCTGAATAAATAAACTTTGCGTTATACTTTGAAAGGAAAAGTTAATCTGAATAATACATAAAACTTTGGGTTGTGTCTTACACAGAATATGGAATATGCCTATCATAAAGTTAATTTATTTAACGACACTCAGGAAAATTATCGTTGTGTTATCTGTGAACAAGCCGATCCCAGAGGTCGCGCGGTCTAAGGTGTGGGTCTGTGGCTGCTCGCTTGCTGGGATGGCGGGTTCGAATCCCGCCGGGAGCATGGATGTCTGTCTCTTGTGAGTGTTGTGTGTTGTTAGGTAGAGGTCTGTGCGTCGGACTGATCAGTCGTCCAGAGGAGTCTTACCGAGTTTGTGTGTCACTGAGTGTGATCATGAAACCTGGATAATGAGGAGGCCCTGGCCCACTAGGGGC
The DNA here is from genome assembly GCA_021186555.1 of Reticulitermes speratus. Taxonomy (NCBI): domain Eukaryota; kingdom Metazoa; phylum Arthropoda; class Insecta; order Blattodea; family Rhinotermitidae; genus Reticulitermes; species Reticulitermes speratus. The sequence goes on from JAJKFL010000330.1 coordinate 21,387,621, forward strand.
CGTTATGCCATGGAAAAAAAATCTGTGAACAAAGTGAAATTAATGAATATTCTACCTGACATAAATATTGTTAATTAACGTTAAATCAGATAGCATACATAACTGCCATTCCAGAATAAAATGTTAAAGTGAAACATGTGTATATTACGAGGACTAATTTTTCACACCTGAACTTAGAAATCTGTCAGAACTCGTATTTCATAACACGCAAAATTGTGTTGACATGCTATCTCATATCGTAGTGCAGTAGTTACCCCTCCTGCGTCCCATGCGGGAGCTCTTCAAACATGGCGCAAGTAACAGACATTTGCAACTGATGAAGGATTTCCCAGTGTTTTATGTTCCATCTAGTCCAGATGAGGGTATTTTCGGTTATCGAAAAACCTGCATTTTTTTTTTCACAAATCTTAGTTTGTTTGGAATTTGTCTGAAATGGTACGTACAGCACACTACAGAAGTGTGGGAATTTTCATCATTTCGATCACAACAGTAACTATATATACATATATATATAATATATATATATATATATACACACACAACATGTGGTAACCGTCCTCTATCTTACAGGTAACAGTTTCCATTCTTAGTCTGTGAATTTTACATACACCATAGTTTACTTCACCTGTATATATTTGATGCGGACATGCAGTAACAAGGAGCAACAGCCAGGAGAAGGGAAACCTTTTAAAGGCAAATATTAAGCTGCAGTACAGTTAAAGATTCAGTCCGTACCGCGCGGTAAACAAACATCATCTGTTATAAAAACCAATATGATAATGCTGTTTTCCTGAGAACCATAAAAAATACAGAAACAAATTCTATGTGCAGAACGTAGAATTTTTGAATGCCAAGCTTGGTGGTGCATAAAGTAACCACTGGGGTTTAAAGGTTTTGATATTTAATTGGAAGAATGTTCAGTTACTTTTAACATCTTTAAAGAAACATACGTTACTAAAACGCTCGGATATTTTAGGTTAGTTCGCAAAATTGCGAAAGCGACCATTAGCTTCATCATGTCTGTCTGTCTATCTGTCTGTCTGTCCGTCCGTCCATCTGTTTGTCCGCATGGAACAACTCAGCACCCACTGGACGGATTTTCATGACATTTGATATTTAAGGATTTTTCGACAGTCTGTTGAGAAAAGTCAAGTTTTATTAAAATCTGACAAAAATAACACGTACTTTACGGAAAGACTTATGCAAATTTCTGATAGTACCTCGCTTAATTCTTCCTAGAATGAGAAATGTTTCAGACAAATTTGTAGAGAAAATCAAAACACATATTTTATTTTCGATAACTTTTTTTTTCCGAAAATCGTTCCGTTTGAGATAATGTGGAAGAATATGATAGGGCCAGACAGGCCATAGATCACAATATAATACGGCGCTGAAAAGATGAATGAATACAGACACACACTCACATTTAATACGTACTGCTTTTTCACGGCAACAATTGTTACGCATATGCGCCCCAATTTTACGTATTACGTATATTGCTTGTCTTGTTATATGCTAAACATTAATCAGACGATGAATGTCGTTTAAAAGGTCTTTGCCATACTTTTTATACATACAGTATTTGTGTGTTTAGTCGTGAATAATAGTGCAGTAAGTGTTTTCGTACTCTAGAATTTGTGTGTCATGGTATCCGAGACAGTACTCCTCCGGGCTTACAACTCCGTTCTCCATAAAGGAGTGAACTCCAGCTGCGTCGGCAAGTACAAAACTCCCGAAATATTCAAGATGTTCTCTCTTATACCATCTGTGATCTGTCGACTGTAAATGATGCAATTTACATAACAAAAACTTCCATTCCCCCACTCCACCATTTCACTCACTTCAAGACTGTAAAAAGCAAATCACATTTCATCAGAGTTTCCACTAAGCATCACACTCGATTGCTCTCACAACTGATTCTCGCAGTTTGTGTTAAAGAACGAGATTTTCACTTCCATTTCTTTTCTTCCCCACGTTCTTTTCCTTCACCGTCTTCCCCTTTTCTTGGATTGGGAAGCGAGACCGGAAGACCCTGGGTAGTTCAAAGGCTGGCCACCGGAAGTCTACAGCGTGCTACTTCTGGAAATTGTTTGATCTAATTTTCCGTGTGGGGCTTTGGGAGTTCCTCAACCCACCTAAAACCTTCTCCGTCTACCTGAAGGACACGCATCAGCTGTCAAAGATGTGTCTCGCAATTTTATTTATATCTTCATCTCTTCCGAAATGTGTCTTGTGTGCGGGACCATTCTGTCTCACAAACCATCCGACCAGGGCGTATTCGGAAGATAATGTATTGTCTATTGCAAAGTTACATAACCAGCTTAAGAAAGCATGGTATATGGATGAAATGTAAATATGTCATGTGTTAACGTGATTAAACGCACCCCTTATGCAGAAGTGTTGCAAAATATATAAGAAAAAGGAGACAGAAATATACGTAATTAAAAGCATTATCTATTTACAAAACATACAGTTTAGGCCGTGCCATAGCACAGGCGGTTAGTCGCCGGCCTCTCACCGCGGAGACTCGGGTTCGATCCCGGGTCGGTCCATGTGGGATTTGTGGTGGACAAAGTGGCAATGGGACAGGTTTTTCTCCGAGTACTTCGGTTTTCCCCTGTCAGTTTCATTCCACCGGTGCTCCATTAAAATGTACTAGCAGAGAAAACCTCGTCATCTTCATCACAGGGTTGCACAATAAGCCTTCAAGCCTGCGGTGCTTCCGTAGCATCTGCTGCTGGGCCCTTCAATAAATAATAATAATAACAACATATACAGTTTTCTTAAGTACGTCGTGTAACTATATAAAGCACTGTGGTAACTACATGTACTGATGTAACACTAAGAAATTCTGCATTTTTCACACCACACTGTCTTGTGTTCCGTATGGTTTACACAATAAAATCAGATTTTTCTCCTATTTACCACTGGTTAAACTAAAAAGACGAAGAAGAAGAAAGGAAAGAAAGGGTGTAGCAAGAGGCAGTGCATTTTACTGTTAAAGGTAAAGGTAAAGCAAACCTATTACAGACCTTGACAGGCCCAGATTTTTTAGACAATCGGCACTTGAATGTGACAAAGTTGTCAGTCCTACGCACCGGCCGCCTTTACCCCCCAGGAAAGATTCCTGGTACTCATTTCTGTTAGAGGCTGAGTCGACCCCAGGGCCATAGTGCGACCGGAACGATTATGCCAATGAAAAATTCCAGTGACACCATCGGGAATCGAACCCGCGACGTTCCGGTTTGTAGCGCAGTGCCTCAACCAACTGCGCCACCGCATGCCCTGCACTTTACTGTTACGGGGGGGGGGGGAAAACATTTACTGCTCTGAAGGTTCCTGGGCTATGTCCAGTCGTCCTTCTGGAAACAGCAGCTGGAAGGTAAAGCAGAGTCTTGGGAAGTGATAGTAGGTCAGGACTGTCGTAACTGCGAGAACATAAAGTCAGTAAAAACTTCAAAACTTCAGTTGTTAACGTCAATTCCATCGATGGCGCAGCGAATAGAATTGCAGGAGATAGAAATGTGGAATTTGACACAGGCAACAATGCTGCGAGAGGAAATGTACAATAAAATTATGAATATGGAAAATACTGAACACCGTAACAGCCAGGTGTTGTAACGTGAGAAGTCTCACAAAGGCTACTCCAGTATGCAAGCAAATAAAACGTAAAGTTCTCCCTATGCACGCCATAAAGACATAATAAATCGAAGCAGATATCCACTTATTCTTAACCTAGACACTAGACGAAGTGGTCAGCTTCATATCCGGCCGATTTACCCCCGAGAAGAGCGCCAGGTACCCTTTGAGTTTCTTGCCTGTTACGGGAATCGAACCACGCTTCCTCGGTTTTCCAGCATTAGCCTAGTCACCATACCTCCTGCACAATCCCTCCGTTTAATGTAGTCAGTGACAGTTGAATGTCTCTCTTCTCCAATGACAAAGAAGCGGCAAGACTGCGTAAGGGAATAAACGCCGTCATTACATCGCTAAAGAGCTCAGCACGTCATGGCGCAGAGGCTGGCACTCACGGTTTATATAAAACGGTTACACTGGTTGAGGTGTTATCGCGATTTTCTTCGGTGCTTGAAGCAATTTCTCAGAGTTTTTTTTTATGGCTCGACAGCCCTATATGGGCCTGGGCCTCCTCGTTTCGTCGAGGTTTCATGGTCACACAATTTAGACACACCACAGTCGGTAGGACTCCTCTGCACGAGGGACCAGCTCGTCGCAGAGACCTCTACCTGACAACACACAACACTCACAAGAGACAGACATCCATGCCCCCGGTGGGATTCGAACCCACGATCCTAGTAAGCGAGCGGCCGAAGACCCACGCCTTAGACCGCACGGCCACTGGGATCGGCTTTCTCAGAGAGTATGCTATGCTAATTTAAATCAACACCCCTTGTACATGTCTCTCTTCTTTTCATAACTGACAATTAACTTCGCATCTTGTTCGATGCCTTCTAACCTATGAATCTGATGAAGAATCGTTACACAGAATAAAAAAGAACAAAGAAACACTACAGAACATCGTAAGTCTTCCGCATTTTGTACAGTTGTTTTTGTTCAAGCAAGGCAAAATTTACAGTAAAGGAATAACATAATTTTGCTTGCTTCAAGTAACAGATTTTGAAAGTAGTTTTAACCAGTTTATTAATCCTGTAATACTGTAAGTACTATTTTGGGAGAGAAGCAGTTGTGTCATGTGGTGGAAGAGGCAGGCTGTACATAAGCCACGAAGAGCGTAAGAGAATCTTCCTGCTGTAACATGTGTCAGTAAATGCCTCTAAATTTCCCCCAGTTCCCTCCACGTTTAATCCGGGTACTACAAATGAGCAGGGTACCTACTGGAGACCTGTGTGGACCTACACCTCAGACAACAGCGCTGTGAACATGAGAAGGGTCGACGGGTAACGTCTTCTGTGAAAGAGCGTGCAACGCGCTCGAGGAACACCTCAGCGCACGCATACAAGTGATGGGCATGATTCATGATACTCGCTCTGTATTTTATTTTCACTCACATCTGTAACACAGTTCGTAGAGGTACGTTTGTACAAACTTAATAGCCTAATCTGCCCCGGGGAAATACTATATTGTTCATCAAGCAACAGCTTCACAACGAATTCCCGTGTCGGTTAACTGACTTCTTGTTACCCACCGTCGAAGTAAACTGATCAGCATTCTTGCTTCACATTCAGTAAATCCCTTCCTCATATCTTCGCGGTTTTCGTCGGTTACTCTCCGAAGTTTAAGAGCTCGTAATTAAGATCGTTAACACTGACTGGATCTCATGGACGGACACCACATTTGTTGCCATTTTTAAATGGAAGAGATATCCTTCGTATTCCGGACATCGGTATTTCAGGGAAAGAATACAACTGGAGGAAGATGAGAGCAGAAGCTAAAGAAACAATAAAAAAGTTTTCCTCTTCGACGGATCTCGGATTCAGCGAAGCGCAACAGATCTGACATCTGGCAGCGACGACCACAGGTTCTCAGGGACTCGTGGGACCAAACGTCCGATCTCCGACACGAGCGCCATGTTGCATCTCAACCCCACTACTCCACCCTCTCACCCTCATTCCTCCGTCACACCGTGACTCCGTTGGTGAAATATTTCGCTCTGAGGATTCTTCCTGCACCTCCGTCTTCCGTGCACTTCTAACACTCCTTACCGTAGCTTGTCTCATTCACAATTTGTCAAAGGCTTTGAACTGTACGAAAATTATAGGACAGACAATTCGAAAGTTGTGACAGTCAGCTTCAATTAAGAATGTACTGGAAATGGAACAGAATCACAATATGTAATCGATATCTCGACCCATCATATGCAACCAATGATAAAGTCCCATTTAATTACGGTCATAGGTCAGGCGGCGGGATAAACTTGCTGCTATAAACGTCAATTTGTCGGAAGATCTGTGTAAAATTTATTTGATGGTGCTGCATCGTCAGATGGTGACGTAGATTATTACGTCATCATTCTAAATTTCTTAGATTCTTTGCGAACACACTTCGATATTGATACGCCATACTTCAGGTGAAACTACTGTGTACCGTATAACTAGTCTGCTTCCGAATTCCCATGAGGCACCATTAAAACAGCTGGCCGGTGTCGGCCATTTTACTACCAAAATAACAGAAGAAAGAAAAATCACAGATACGAGCCATATAAAAGAGACACAAAAATAAAATGCCCACTTCCTTGTATCAAACATGGTAACTTGAAACAGATGTGCCATTTGACCACTCACAGCCATAAAATCACATCGTCATCAATTGTAAACAATGAGTATGAAGCATCCTTAAGTAACGTTCATTACTACGGCTACATAACCTAAAAATTTAGAGCTACGGCATCAAACATCCTTAAATAAAAGGTACTGTTTTTCGGTATCTGATGTCGCTTGGTTTGGCAGAAATGTACAACCGTTTCTGAGGAACTCAATACCTCCGTCCTCATAGTGTCTCAGATCTCATAACCTAAAAATAACTAGGAACATATTAGTTTTACATCTAAGTCACACTCTCAGGACCTTCCGACAGACCTAAACTTTTACTTCTGTACAACCATCTTAGTGCTGGAATAAGCATTCTTCTCACACGTAAATATTCGGTCGAGGAAGTAACATCTTTTCACTGTTAACGCGATAAGTGTGTTTCAGGTTACTTTGGAGCGAAGGTACAGTCACTGTCCGCCAAATAAAATACTGGGCAATTTTTGATAACGTAAAGTGCTACCACTGTTAGTAGGCACAGAGAGCGAGAGAGAGAGATTGCGATGAAATATAGAGAACAACAGAATGAGGAAAAGCCAAGGGAGGCCGCCATTGTAATAATTAGGCCAAGCAACTGCCGAAACTCTTTGGGGAATCGTAACTCATAAAGCAGCTAAAAGAAGAAACGCTGGAAATAAAAAAAGAAATTATTACAGAAAAAAGAATGAAAAGGGGAAAAGAACCAATTTTGTTCTCCCGGCCCTTTTTATGAAAGATCGGTGTGTGTGTGTGTGTAAATCAAATTGTTGACGTATTGTTTCGTACACTCAGTAGCCAATAAAAAAAGACCGATTTTTGTCTATGTGATGAGGATGGGGAAAATAGCGTTTATTCCACCATTTTGGACCATAATTTACGGTGTTATTTGTTATTTCCGCAACGTACCATTCATGAAACGTTACAGCCTCAGAAGTACTTTTTCTTCGAATGTGTCGCCCTCAAATTTGGCAGACGAGTATAAGGATGCTAAGCAACCAGCTGCCTTCACCTTCAGGCGTAGCGTATTAAACATGAAAGTGTAAAGTTTCTGACATTAAACTGATTTTTTAAGTGTGTTATTTAACCATGCAGTCTCTTACTAAACTTATATAACGCTGGTGAAAGATAAACGCATATGCAGCTTTGGTGGAATAAAACCAACAGGAAAACGCTAAATACGTGGAGAAAAACGGTACCAGTGCCACTCTGTCCACCAGAAATCCCACATAGACTGGCCTGAGACTAATCCTGGGCCTCAGCGGTGAGAGGCCGGCCACTGACCACCTGGCCATGGCACAGCCCCTTGAAATGAAAAAGAAACGGAAAAGCAGTGGATTACAACAGATTTTTCTTCTCCCTTCCTCACACTAACACCCTAACGTTTGTGCATTAAAAGGAGTTGCTCTTTGACGTAACCTTGGTAACGTGACTTCAGTTTCTGTACCACGGATGCGTTGGCAAGCACGTTCGATCAAAATAAGAAGTTCTGGAATGTACAACACGCCAACAAAATTGACCATAGGTTGTTATGTATATTTTCTACTTACACTACCATTTGATTATACAGTGTATTATTCCGGGGGTGACAGTGCTGAAAGAGGCGTAGCTATAGTAGTGCATAAAAGCGTAGTGAAAAGTGTTGTTAAGAAGAGTGTGTATAGTGACAGAATCATTGCTATTAAATTGCAGGCAGAACCGGTAAGTATTTTGATAGTGCAATGTACATGCCAACATCGGACTATGAAGATGACAAAGTGGAAGAGTTGTATGATATAATTGAAGAAATTCTTGAAGAGGATGGAAAGGGTGCGACAAACACGATTATAATGGGAGATTGGAACAGTGCGGTTGGCGATAAAGCACATCACAACACTGTTGGACCATATGGACTGGGAAGGAGGAATCAGAGAGGTCAAATGCTTATTGACTTCTGTGAAAGAAATGGACTTGTTATAACAAACACATGGTTCAAAAAACCTAAAAGAAGATTGTACACGTGGAAATCACCAGGAGATAGGAATCGATATCAGCTGGACTATGTACTAGTGAAACAGCGATTCAGGAACAGTGTGAAGGATGTGCAGACACTACCTGGAGCAGATATTGACTCTGACCACAATTTACTGGTTGCAAAGATCTGCACCAGATTGAAGAAGATCATGAGGTTCCACAAGAAAAAACCAAGATGGGATTTGGAGAAGCTATATGCTCAACGACAGGTAGTACACGATAGACTAGAAGAACAGCTTGGTGCAATCAAATGTGAAAGTGGGAATGTGGAAGTGCAGTGGAACAATATCAAGAAATAGTGTGTTAGATACTATGAGTGGTTTGGTTGGAAAAGTCGAGAGGAGAGCAAGAAAGCCATGGATTACACAGGAGATGATCAGTAAAATGGATGAACGAAGGAAATGGAAGAATGTCAACAATGAAGAAGGAAGGAAGAACTACAGAAGACTGAGGAATGAATTGAAAAGAGCCACGGACAACGCCAAGAAGGAATATCTGGAGAGCATATGCGACGAGATCATAGAATTTCAAAGAATAGGACGTTATGATTTAATGTACATGAAGACAAAGGAACTAGGTTGGAAAGAAAACCATGGGATTCAAAACATTGGCATCGAAGACTCTCAAGGCAATATAATAATAAATCAGAGACGAGTATTGCAAATTTGGGAGAATTATATCACAGAGCTCTACGATCGAGCTAATCGACCAGAACATCTAGACGTCGAACCTGAAGATGAAGTAGATGAAGACGAGAAAGGCCCTTATATTTTGCAAAGTGAAGTGGAAAAAGCTATCAAGGAGATGAGGGATAAGAAGGCTACAGGAGATGATGATATACCTGGGGATGTACTCAAATTGTTGGGAGAAGGTGGTCTAAGGCTAATGACACAGATGATCAACAGCATGTATGTAACTGGAGAATGGCCCAGAGATTTTATTGAAGTTACAATGATTGCCTTAAAGAAGAAGCCCAAAGCTACAAAATGCAGCGACCATCGCACAATCAGCATCATCGCTCATGCAGCAAAGATAGTAGCGAGGATACTTAGAAGAAGGATTGAGAGGAAAATTGAAGATGCACTTGGAGAAGATCAGTTTGGATTTAGAAGAGGAAAAGGAACTAGGGATGCAATTGGGATGCTGAGAATAATATCAGAACGAACCTTGGTCATAGATGAGGAATTGTGTGCTTGCTTCATAGACTGGCAGAAGGCATTTGACCGTGTCAACTGGACCAAATTAATGCAAATCCTAAAAGGAATTGGGATAGACTGGCGCGAAAGAAGATTGATCAGCAAATTGTACATGGAACAGAGTGTCAAAATACGACTGGACCAAGGGGAGACGAGAAGTGTGAAGATTGGAAGAGGAGTTAGACAAGGTTGCTGCTTGTCACCGATTCTGTTCAACTTATACAGCGAGTACCTTACCAAGGAAGCTCTTGAAGGGTTTGGAGACTTCAAAATAGGAGGACAAGTAATTCGCACTGTGAAATATGCAGATGACCTTGTGCTACTGGCTAGGGAAGAAAAGGTGCTACAGGGCATGATTGATAGACTAAGTGAAATTGGAAGACGCTATGGAATGGAAATGAATGTGGGAAAAACTAAAGTAATGAAAATCTCAAGGCAACCATCCCCAATGAAAATTATGATAGATCAAAAACAATTGGAGAATGTGGAATATTTCAATTATTTGGGTAGCATGATAACAAGTGATGCAAGGTGTACACGTGAAATTAAATCCAGAATTGCCATGGCAAAAACAGCATTCAACAAGAAGAAAAATCTTTTCACCAGCAAACTGGAATTAAATTTAAGGAAGAAACTAGTAAAGTGCTACATTTGGAGCATAGCTTTGTATGGTGCTGAAACGTGGACACTTCGGAAAGTAGATCAGAAGTATCTGGAAAGTTTTGAAATGTGGTGCTGGAGAAGAATGGAGAAGATCAGTTGGACCGATCGTGTGAGAAATGAAGAAGTATTACACAGAGTCAAGGAGGAGAGGAATATACTACATACAATAAAAAGAAGAAAGGCTAACTGGATTGGTCACATCTTGCGTAGAAACTGTCTTCTGAAACACGTGATTGAAGGAAAGTTAGAAGGAAGGATAGAAATGACGGGACGACGAGGGAGAAGACGTAAGCAGCTACTGGATGACCTTAAGGAAAAGAAAAGATACTGGAAATTGAAAGAGGAAGCACTAGATCGCACCCTGTGGAGAACTCGCTTTGGAAGAGGCTACGGACCTGTCGTAAGACAGACTACAGAATGAATGAACTACCATTTACATACATTGCTTTGGGTAACATATAACACCACTGAGAGATTAAATGAACAAAGTTTTGTAACATTGTGTCTGAGTAAAACGAGATGTGGCTAGGCTACTCTTGACTACAGAGCAAAGCATAAAGTGTATTTGTCATGTTTCGTGGTTTTTCTCAGGACGTGCCAAATTAAATTCAGAACAGACGACATTGTGGCACTGAAACTGATTACGCTGATTCAAATTGTGTCCTACGGCAGTTTAGAGATTAAATGCTTCCGAAATATCCGCAGATTTCTCGTTTAAACTGCTCATGATAGTTGCCTGAAATCACTGCATTGTCTTCACACGCCCGTTGGGGCACCATGTGCCACTACAAGATTTAAACAGACGTCAAAATCAAACAAATATTAGTACAGCTCCATATAGTTGCCGACGGATTCAGGGCACGGGTAATGACAAAGGGTTTGTGATTGCTTCCGACAGCAGATGGCAGCATTATCCGTGGGGCGCAGTTAGTTTTCGTAGTCGCTCGTTAGAGTGTGTTGATGTACTATTTATAGAACGGAGACCGGGTATTTTGATAACAGTTCTCATTTCGATACAAGCAAATGCCGGTGTTCTGAAGAGGCAAAACGGGATAAATCTAGCTGATTTGCAATCAAAAGGTCACCGTTGGGTTAAATTAAAAAACGTTGATGGAAATTATTCATACTATCTTCTGCCATTCCCCCATTTAAAAAATATTTTACTCCTTTGTTGTTGTGTTTCATGAAGAAGTGCCTGTAAACCGTGCAGTTACGTAAATCTAATAATAATAATAATAATAATAATAATAATAATAGTAAACAACAGGATAGAAGTACATGGACTGGTTTAATGAGGCTCATGACAGCTACGTACAAATGACGCTCTTTCAAGAACACGGCAACGAGCCTTCAGGTTCCGTGAAATGCGCCGCTTATCTTGACTAGCTGATGAACTATTAGCTTCTCAAGACGAATTCTACTCCACGGAATTCAATGTTTTTAAACAGTAATTGAAACGAATTAATTCACTGAGCATGATAAGACGTTCGAACACCTGTCCTAGTGATCCTACATGGAGTTCGGAGATCATTAGAATGGTTTGCATGTCTTTTAAGATCCACCTGTTCTTCCGTCCGTACGCACGTAACAACTCGATGAACGCCGAAAGCATTTCGACGAATTTAATTCCGAAAAACGTCACGAAACATTATCAAGCCATTTCAATGTTGGTTAAAACCGCACAAGAATAACGGACGCACGAATACATACACGCACTTATGCGAGTATTTCTACTGTAACTCGGCAACTATTCACCGGAATAATTTTTTTCGAACATAATTTTCAGAGAAGAATAAAACATGCATCTAATGTGCAATAATCATTTCTTTAATTTTTAACGTTTCCGAGGTAATTACAAAAAAGCGACACTATGCGTATACAGAGAATACACAAAAGAATGGTGCGGTTTTAATAGTGTTCACTATTAAAACCGCACCATTCTTTTGTGTATGCCCTGTATTTATGCAAATTTGCCAGCCAATATATCTCAGAACATAATATGTCTATCCATCCCGCCACGCGAAAAATGAAACACGTTTTGACGGCGTTTAAGAGAAGTTCGTTCTATCTTTTTTGGAGTTCCCTACTAAAGTACGATTTTGAGAATATATTAATAATAAATGAAACATATACACATAAATAGATAAATACATACATAAATACATTTCATACACTGTATATATAATTGTATTTTAATATACGTAACAGACAAAAATGATCCCTTCATGTTCGTTGTTAATTAAAAATGTGTATACGTTGTGTTTGTGTTAATTTTAATGTGGCAATTCGGTGTAGATTTAACATTTGTGTAGTGCAAGAGAAGAGTTCATCTTATTACTTATTCATAGATCACATGATTTAAACCACCATGCGTTTGTTGCGTAAGAAGGGGAAACACACGTTTAAAATACTAGAATTTATTTGTGTATTGCTTGATATAATCGGTATTTCTCTGTTTATAAAAGCATCAGTCTTTAGAATTTAAAAATTTAAAGTCTACAGTAAAGGAGAACGCGCCGGAATTGCCACACTGTGCGGTAATGTCGTATAATTGCCACACTGTGCGGTAATGTCGTATAATTGCCACACTGTGCGGTAATGTCGTATAATTGCCACACTGTGCGGTAATGTATAATTGCCACACTGTGCGGTAATGTATCTCTTCGTTTGTCAACAGAACCTCAAAATAGTCTGTTACTTGTCTCGCCGAGTTTTATACACTAACCATGTTCCATACTGACCAAACGCTTTGTTAGACACAGTATGAATTTAACAGGCGAAACGGAGTCATTAAATACGCCACTTACATTTCTGAACTCCTATATAAAATCTGAATATTAAAATTCACAAAACTATAATTTTGCCTATTGTTTTGCATGGCGTAAAACTTAGTGTATTATCCACATTAAGACAAAAAACGTAGGATAAAATCTATTCAACAATCAGACCATCAAAGTACTCTTTAACAAGACAGACAGTGTATGTATAAACGTAATATTGACGCGCGTTCGCGTAACCATTGTTGCTGTGGAAAAGCAATAAGTATTACATATTCTGAGTGTGTTTGTAGCCTTAAGTTATCCAGCATGCAAAGCGCATGCGCCGTATTATACTGTCATCTGTGGCCTGTCTGGCTGTACCATATTTTTCAGCATTATCTCATAAATGACACGATTTTCCGAAAAACGTTATTGAACTCAAAATGTGTGTTTTGAGTTTCCCCACAACTCTTGTCTGAAACATTTCTCATTCTAATAATTCAGATATTATCATAAATGTACATAGGTCTCCATGTAAAGTACTCGTTATTCTTGTCAGAGTTTAATAAAACTTGAATTTTCTCGACAGATTTTCGAAAAATGCTCAAATATTAAAATTTCATATACATCCGTCCAGTGGGAGCCGAATTGTTCCATGCGGACAGACAGACGGACGGACAGACAGACAGACAGACAGACAGAAGGACGGGCAGACAGACAGACAGACATGACGAAGCTAACAGTCGCTTTTCGCAATTCTGCGAAACAAGCGTAACATGCATTTGCAGTGCAGTATCCTACATGTGTCGACCAGTAAGTACTGCGGCATCGCTGCTGTTTCTTTCATAGCAATGTATTTGATGCATTTTCGGCCTCATTGAAACTTACCACCAGTAATTTATTAAACATTTTGATGTTAATGTACAGTAATCATGACTGCATAAAAGAAAAAATATTGCTACACCACATCTCTCTTATGCAATGATCATGCTTTCATACCCGAATTATCCCCAAATTATCCCACATTTCGCCAATGATTTGCAACCTGTCATTTTGTTAAGCTTCAATTTTGATACTGTTCAAAAGCTTTTGGAGTTTCCCTTTGAAAATCTGAAGTATGACAAATGCAATTCAACGTTCAGAGTGCATATTTTGCCTTCCACAAAGTTCAGTGCATATTAATTAGTTCGAGTTGCGTCATTTGTTTTAGCATTTAGCGTTGTGCGTTGGCTTCTGTCCTGTTCCTGCTGGTGTGCTTCACAGTCGCTGCAATAGGTTATGCCATCTGCAGTCTGTTGCAACATTCATATCAGAACGCATTTGGTGACTGCAGCGGAATGCAGTAATTGAAACAAACCAAATTTACCGCAGTGAAAGGTAAAAGTAGTGTAAACAGATTGTACATCACTCACGGTTGCCCTTGTGAGTGCGTGTGCACAAATGTGTAGGCATTATTTCATGAGTTCTTTAACTCAATAGATTAAGTTCTCAACCGTGAAAATGGCCCATGTGTAATGCATGCGTGTACTTTAAAGAGTTTACGTATGATATCTGCCCAAATACATACATTTCTAACACAAAAACTTCCCTTAATGAAATGTCGGGTTCCGGGCAAATGTAATGCTGGACAGAAATAGTTATAATATATGCATGTGTGCACATCTGGTATATGGATTATTTTCATGTACAGACACATTAAATAAACACTTAATGTTTTGCATGCTGATATTTAATCTCAGAATGTATGCAAAGAAAAGGGAATAAATTTCATATTCGTGCTCTAGGCTAGACACTGTTGGGTGGATTTCATTTTGCTATTTAACCCATACTTCACATGCAGACTAAATGGAAATGGCTGGTTTTAATACAATACGGCTTATCGCAGAATATAAGCAGCTAATACGAAAGACAGGTACAGGTGTGACTTAAATCTACAGGTTTTATTACAAACAGATTTGACATAGTTAATATTTGCGAAGAACTATAGTTCATAATTTCAGGAAGCGCGGCACTTGCAATGAGACATATTTGTACCTTAAAATTACAGCACATGGGTCTGCTATTATATTATTATTATTATTATTATTATTATTATTATTAAGAAAATGATCTCAGGTTAACTGCAAACAGTCAAAGACTAGCTGCGTGCAAAAGACAGAATTATCAGCAAGAGCAACGAGCAGTTGTTCGCGTGTTTTGCTACAGAAAGGGCTTCTTGTCGAAGGACAAGTAAAGAAGCAGGACGCGCAGGGCCAGCCCGAGACATGTGGGCCCCTCTTCAAAGACAGGGCTGGCGAATCTTTTTTGACGGCGCGTGCCCAAATTGCGGATAATTTTCGGAAAAATTATTTCGCGTGTGGAAACTTGAGTTTACTAGCACCGTATTTCCGATTATTCCAGTGACGTCTTGGCGCCCCTTATAGGTTGGCGTCTCGGCTGGATCGCCCCTTAATCCGACTCTGAGAACGAGAATATGACCTACTGATCATACAGGAAGAATGACCCTTCTACTTATTTCATACAACATATAACTGCAACTAGGACCCCCAAGCCATTGTTGGGTGTTTTATTAAATTATTTAGTATCTAAACTGGCCCTTATGGCACAGGGTTCATTGAGTAGATTGGGTAATTAACGTAATAGTAAGCCACTATATGAACTGTAAATGCCAGGTTTAGTAACGCAGATAAGACAGTTATAATGAAATTTGTCATTGATGTTTAGCCACAAAATCTTATGGGAATTTAGTTCAATTTTACTTCACACGTATACCTCAAAATATTCGTTTCAGTAGTCGAAGAAGAAAGAACATACTTTCTTAAATAAATTGTAGAATAAACCATTTCTGATTAATTTAATGACAGTGTATGCAATACCATAAAAAACCTCCAACAGCCAGGGCAGAATAATTGTGCCACATTTAACGCTTATGGAATAAAGCTGATTAAAGAATAGCAGAAAATGATATCAGTGTACCACTAAACCACACCTCTGCGTTGTTAGTCGCTTGATTCTTAGTGGTTTATTATAAATACCTTTCTCATAGCTGATGCTCAAAATAAATGGTTATCCACGTGGATTTTAAAGCTATTTGTTACAGCAGGATGCTGTGAAGATTAGCAATTAATTAAAGGTGCAATTTCGCATAAATGATACAATTTAACTTACTGCTTCTTACTATTTAGTGGTTGCACGTTCTCGTTTTAAACAAACGGACAGATGTTCTAGCTGAATTCACTGCTTTATTTTGGAAGACAGAATACATAAAATTGGTACTTCAGTACCTGCAATTCAACATTAAAATACGATCTCCAAGGCAACCCATAAACAAATGATAAAAAAAGTGGGGCGTAGTTCTGTTAATAAATTTGAACTCATCTCAAAGGGGCATACATGTTTAATCAAATTTACTTTTCACCTTTGCAGCTAATGACATTACGTGAAACAGGATGCAGGTATCATTACGTAGTACGCCGATAATAAAATCAACATAAATCCGAGCCGCTGCGGCTAAGGTCATTTACACTATAATATATTTTCCGCACTGTATGTTTCGGGATTCCTCTTGTTGCTACAGTCTTAGCGAATGACGGTGTAAAGGAATGGATTCGGGCACCCTGCCCATGAGGATAGATGTGTGCGATATATATTTGTGCACAGTGTCATTGCATTCAACACCGAACTTATTGATAAGCTTCACAATCTGTAAATTAAGTTGAAGTTTACAGAATATGCAGTGCATATGGAGGAAGTGAGAAATGGTTACAAAATGTTTGTAGGCGAAATCGTTAATGGGAATGGAAAAATGGATCTGTGAAAAAAAAAAGGTGCAAGATGAAGCTTAATGGTTGTTGTTATGAATGTGCTGATGACCTTTCAGGTTAAATAAGAGTAAAGGATTTCTTGATCAACTTAGCTTCTTGAGGGTTAAGTTGAATAATCGCCTGCACATCTTTATGCAGACGGCAGTCGTCATCCTTTTTGAGTCCCACACTCGTCAAGAAAATGTAGGCCACCCCCTTCTACCAATTCGTTTCCTCCCCTCCTTCAGACATTCCATTTCTTCCAACATTTCGCCGCATCTCATTTCTTCTGCTCAACTCCCCTCATACTCTTTATTCGGTTCCTTCCGTTTATCTTCGTTCCTTTACTTCTAGCACCTTTCCTACACACCCCAGCACTTCACCCACCCCCGCTCGATCACAGAACGGAATCAATAGCGAGCAACGGTAGCCCCTGGCAGCATCCGGCAAGCAGCTTCTCATCCAGCTGCACAATGAGGAAAGATGGAACAAGAAGAAAACAAATGAAATAGGTGAACCTGCGCATGTATAAATCACAGGATATCGCCGACAAGTGAATCCCGAAGACAATTTCATTTGGCATTCCAAGAGAAACAATTGTGACGACACGCGCGGAGCTGTGAAGATGGTGTTATGATGTCACTGATGACGTGTCCAACAGGCTGGATAGTTTACGAGCTCAGAAACTCCCTCGTTGCTAACATCCAGGAATAAGAAACGTATTTATCAAATTTAAATAAATTTATCTCTGCCTCTTTCTCTTTAAACTTAACTCTTCCGAGTAAACTTTCGATAAGAACACAGTAAGGAGGTGGGATAGCTGAGTCAGTGTAGTGACTATGCGACGGGCTGGACAATCGAGAAATCGTTCTTCGATTTCTGGCAGGGACAATGGATTCTTTCTTCTCCAAGGCGTTCAGACCGGCTCTGGGGCCCATTCAGCCTTCTATTTAATGGGTAATGTGGGTACTTTCCTCGGAGACAAAGCGGCCGGAGCGTGAAGCTGCCCACACTCCGTCGATCGACGATAAGAATGTGTTTGAGACAGAAAGAATTAACTTATGTTCTGAGCCGAATAGACAAGATATTTAAAAGTCGTTTCTTTAACTATGCACAGGTGGCCACAGTATGATGGAGTTGGGACAGGTCAGAAGCTGTGCTGATAAAAAGGGTCAGTATGTTTGATGAGAGTTATAGATGAAGCAATGTAATAAAATAATAATAATAAATATAAACACATACTATAAATATAACAAATATAATATAATATTATGAATATAATAATAAATAATAATATAATAATAAAAATAAGACCTAACAGATATAAAAATTTCTTTCTTAAGCATGACAGCACAACCTGATAACTGAATTCTGCAATGGACCACATACAATCTTAATATCTTACTAACGCTCTGCACATGTACAAGTAGTTTTCTCACTGCGTGCCACATCACGCTGTGGAGGCATTAGATGTCACGAAAGTACAGCCTTACAGATCCAGACAACTGTGACTGAGAGGTCAGAGTATAAAGAGGAAGTCAAGAAAAACAAGACCATAAATACAAATATCGGTATAAGTCTAACAAGCCGATTCCAGTGGCCGTGCGGTCTAAGGCGTGGGTCTTCGGCCGCTCGCTTACTAGGATCGGGGTTCGAATCCCACCGGGGGCATGGATGTCTGTCTCTTGTGAGTGTTGTGTGTTGTCACGTAGAGGTATCTGCGACGAGCTGGTCCCTCTCCAGAGGAGTCCTACCGAGTGTGGTGTGTCTATCAGTGTGATCATGAAGCGTCGTAATATGACGAGGCCTAGGCCCCCTAAGGGCTGTCGAGCCATAGGAAAAAAAAAAAGTCTAACAAGAACCAATTATCATGAAGACAATTAAAAGAAACATTACAACAGATCCAATTTCAAGCAAAAAATTTACAACCAACAATCCACACAACCAATAATACAGTAACCACTCTGCGTCTTAAAACTTTAAGGACTTGGATAACCCAGAAACTGTATTTAAAGACAGCCCGTAACGGGCAGTAAATGCAGGGCGTCTCGCTTATAAAATGCAACGAGCGCATGCTGTATAGGTAAATAATCTCTCGTTGTTCTGAGAGCGATACAAAACACACAAATGCACTGTGGGCAGAATATAGGATTTCTGAGTGTTAAACCTGCGAGTGCGTAAAGTAACTAGTAGGCTTTGAAGGGTTAATATAACTCATCGCATATCTGAGTGTTAAACCTGAGAGTACGTAAAGTAACTAGTAGACTTTGAAGGGTTAATATAACTCATCGCATATCTGAGTGTTAAACCTGAGTATAAAGTAACTAGTAGGCTTTGAACGGGTAATATAAGCTCATCGCATATCTGATGTTAAACTGAGAGTACGTAAAGGGATAACTCGTTGTTTGAAGGGTAAATAAACTCAATCGCAAATATCTGAGTGTTAAACCTGACGAGTACGTAAAGTAACTAGTAGGCTTTGAAGGGTTAATATAACTCATCGCATATCTGAGTGTTAAACCTGAGAGTACGTAAAGTAACTAGTAGGCTTTGAAGGGTTAATATAACTCATCGCATATCTGAGTGTTAAACCTGAGAGTACGTAAAGTAACTAGTAGGCTTTGAAAGGGTTAATATAACTTCATCGCATATCTGAGTGTTAAACCTGAGAGTACGTAAATAACTAGTAGGCTTTGAAGGGTTAATATAACTATCGCATATCTGAGTGTTAAACCTGAGAGTACGTAAAGTAACTAGTAGGCTTTGAAGGGTTAATATAACTTATCGCATATCTGAGTGTTAAACCTGAGAGTACGTAAATAACTAGTAGGCTTTGAAGGGTTAATATAACTCATAGCATCGACCTGAAGGCAATATTTATAGCCTGTCAACAGTGTTAGTTGCAACAGATAAATAATGTGTTAACACTTCCATTCAACTGTCTTAATGCGGATTATACGAATATACGTTATGGCGTTAACTATAAAGAATAAACTAATCCGCTCATTCTGTGCTGTGTAGACTTTATTCTTTGAAGTTAAATAAGGGTAAAGTAATTTAAAAAGGCTTGTCAGCGTCTCCTAAGTCATGTTCACTGTTTGTATCTGCAGTGTAAATCAAGAACGATATTTCAAATATTTACATAAAAAGACGTTGCTAAAATTGTTAAAGCAACTACCAACATTCTTGAAATTGAAAGGGCCCTTATTTTGAGCTCTAGGGCGCTCTGTCTCGAGTGCACAAGAAAATCTCATATACAAATATTTACATTCTCTTGTTTATACATAAAAAGCTGTTATTAGGTTTCAAAACAGCGACAGGTTCAGACACACCAGTTCACCTCTTGCATATACAAGAAGCAGAGCAACACGGAATTGATATTTTGTTTTACCGGAGAACTGAAATTTTAAGAAGGGGAAAAAGAACCCTTGTTAAAATAACCAGATTTGTTTGAAGTGGCAGAATACATGAAAACTGCAGTGCTGCATATCATTACGCAAAGAATTCACTGTGTTCCATATAATCGTAACACGAACCAGTACTCTTATTTGTAACTTTCCCACTCGGACTCTTGACCCGTGAGGACGGAACCGATACGTTGTCCCGAAACGTCGGTGAACAATTACCACACGACGCCGCGTAATACCCCACAAGACCGCAGATTTCATCAACATCGCGGCGAAAACCTGAAATCAAGGTCGGATTTAGAGATTGATCAGCGTCGTATGATAAAGCTGTTCTAACATTTCGAGTACGTGGCAGCCGTGAAAGGTTACATAAGACGAAGCCAAATCTCAAAAGCCAAAGTACACATTAGATACAGCCTGATAAAAATACGAATAATGTTGTAATTCAGTTTCTTCCAAACATTTTGGAGTTCGCGGAACATCTGGACGTCATGGTGTTCTGTGTGAAATTCCTGGAAAATTTTATTATTTTACCACCATTTGTACTAACAATAGTATTTCTATTGGAAAATATGACGCCATGTTATAATATCGTGTCGAATGTCGGCTTTTACAAGAGATTGAGACGAAAACATAAAATGGGAAAATTCTATCGAAAATTTCTTTTTTTTTTTTCTCCGAGAACTGGAAAAAGACCGCCGTTATACATTTTCAGTGGCGGAAGACCTCGGTGTGGCTCGTCGAAATCTGAGGAGGCTGCGGTTTGAGAACTGCTGTCGTCTTGATTTTCATAGGCTGAGAGTATTCGAGAATAGGTTGCTGAAAGATATTTGCGCCTAAGACGGAGAAGGTAATTGGAAAATGGAGAAGACTGCATAATGAGGAGCTTTATGATCGGTGCTCCTTACCAAATGTTATTCTTGCGGTCAAATCAAGAAGAATGAGATAGGCGGCACACGGGGCACGCATGGCGGGGAGGGCAGGTACATACTGGGGTTTGGTGGGAAATATGAAAGAAAGATACCACTTGGAAGACCTAGGCGTAGATGAGAGTATAATATTAAAATGAAACTTCAAGAAGTGGGATGGTGGCATGGATTGATCTACCTCAGGACAGGGACAGGTGGATGCTCTTGTGAATGCGGTAATGAACCTCCCGGTTCGATATAACGCGAGGAACTTCGACTAGCTGAGGATCTTTTGGCTTCTCAAGAACCACTCTGCTCCGTGGAGTTAGTTGTCCTTTTGTTTTCGACTTCTCTAACCATAATACATGAATATTCCCGTTCTTAGAAGCAATTGCTGATAGCGTGCGTCTGGAATTTGATTCCCGGTAGGGACGGCAAAGTCCTCTTCGCTTCCAAGTTCAGTCTGGCTCTAAGAGCCAGTCTGCCTGCTGTCCAATAAATACTAGGGCTCCGTAGCCGGGAATAAAGTGGAAGATCACAGGAGTGGATAAGTGACGTTTAACGTCGGTATATGAAATGCAATACGATTATACCCAGTCTAATTTACGTTTATATTGCTTGATGCCTAGACGCAAGAGTACACTTGCCCTGAGCTATAGCTTAAGGAACAGGACCAGTACGATAGCAGACTCAGATCTTGAAGGATCGAAAGACCAATGAAGCATTCTTCATTAGACATTCGACCTTTAAAGGTAAAACCACCGCGCTGTCTCGAAACGTCCGGCTCCAACCATCCAGTTAAAGCATATCCATGAATAACGAGGACCTAACCAAACTACCTTTAATCCTTCAAGGACGAAACGTAATATGTTTTGTTTAAAGAACCAGTCCGTACCGCACAGTGAACATTCTCCATCTCGGTTACAAAAACCAATAAGTTAATACTGTTTGTTGTGAGAGCCACACAAAACACATAAAGGTACCGTGTGGGCAGAATGCAGAATCTTTGAATGTTACACTTGATGGTACATAAAGTAACCAGTGGGCTTTAAAAGGTTAACATTTCAGTTCCCATCAGTAAACCCCGTGCTTCCCCATTACAAAACTAACCACTTAATTTTCTTTAGTGGAACAATCACTGATTATTCTGAGCATCATATGGAACACATAAATAGACTTAGTGGAAAAATGTCAGAACTTTTTAATGTTACACCTGATGGTACATGTAGCAAACATAGAGGTTGCAAGGGTAAAGAAGTGTTAGGTAACAAGTTCTAAGCAATTTCTACACCGAACTCGCACCAGATCTGAATCAGGTCCTGTTGGTGAAGGATAATTTTGTCTACGGACAGCACTGAGTGAGCACGCACTACTTTCCTTTCATATGAACACAGAAACTCATAGTATGCGATGTATTTCCGATACCTACTGTGTATCCAACATTATTAAATTCTATTTATTTTCCCTTACAACTGAAGCTTCTTGATGACTATTCCATTACAGATTCAAGTTTAATAAACTGGTGGATATGTTGCCGTTACTGAGTGCTGTGACATGTCAGATTCTGAAATGGAGTCTCATAGCAGTGACCATCTCTTGGACATAATGCCAATTCAGCGCGCTACTTTAGACGATGAGTTGACATTCCACCAACCAACCAATTATACTGTATGGAGCGAGAATGGGGTAGCGAATTCCTCTGCTCAGACGTACAAATTTCCGGCGGGAATGGCACAAACATTAAATTTGGGAAGGTGAAATATCATATGATATGTACGCAGCGTAGAACAAAGTTTCAAAATCATAAGAAGGCTAGGCATTCGTGTTATGTTCTTGTGATGACTTTGCTTACAGTGACTATTTTGAGCGTGGACTCCTTTCGGTGAAGAAGCATTTGAGATGCAGTCACTTGGGAATGGTCACGCTAGGCCATTATTAAAATGTTCTTCTTCCCAAAGTATGTATCTCTCTTAGGGACTTTACTGTCGTCTACGTTGGTTATATGTTCTCAATTTTGTAGATTACGGCCGATATTGTGGTTGATATATTGGAGGAATTAATTATTTTTCGCCTAAGCTTTTATCTCATGTTTAAGTATTGAACTCATCTTAATCTACTCCTTATCACTAACATTAGTCTCTGTACGAATTATTTAACAGTTCTCTTACCTTTTCATCCACCATTATTACATACATTTTTTTAACTTTTAGCTCCTTTTTCTCGTTTTTGTGATTATTTGGTTTTTGTGTTTTCATTTGATAGATTTTATTATTGTTTACGGAAGTTCCATCTTTGTAATTCGTGAGTTGTTTTAGAAATTTTTAATTTTACTAGTACGCCAGTTTTTCAGTTATATATCACATACGACTTCCAACGCTGTGAATATATGAACTCACTCTGCATTTTAGTTTGGTTACCAGTGGCAGTGAATAGCTCTTTCTAAACAGACCATTGGAGAAGTTTCCACCTACCCACTTTCTTCTCAAAGACGGAGACAGAGATATTCTCCGAAATGTTTGGTTTTAGCCTGAGATGATAAACAAAATCAAGACTATGTCACGTCTATTACAGTCACAGGCCTAATGAACAATTAAAAGGAAATTGTTAAAACAAACCTAGTGTTAAGTATCTAATCTCAGTATACACTAAACAACAGACATACATTTCTGTCAGTTACAGTCTGACCAAATATAACATAGATGGTTGAGTGATTTGGCCCTCGGAAACAAAATACATGCTGACATACTACGAGTATGAGAATTTATGAATTTCACTCGTAGCTGTTATTGGATATTACCATCAAACACTCAATTTCTTTCCCATTTAAATTTAGTTACTGTATAGATTTTTATCTTTAATACATTGCACGGTCTTTCATCTTTCGAAAATACATCCAACATTCGAAATAACAACTCCAATCTCTAGCTACCATCTTCAGAGAATACCGATCCATTAATGCACTGTTATATATTAAATAACTTCACTGCATACGTACGCTATCAGATACGGAAATGTGTTTACGAAAATCATGGCCGCTTGGTGGTTCTGCCCTCTGTTGGTTTCATTTGTAACCACTATGGGTCAGAATGACGATAGAATTTAATCTCTTCTCCCTTTATTGTAGCTGTATTAAACTGCATACGGGGGTATAAAAGCAGATTACTTGATAAGGCGATGCAAAACTACATCCAAACTAAACCAAGCGTCATGAAAAAAATCATAACATTAAAAAATGCGCATTTAAAATTATTTGAAAATATTATAAGAGGTTCAGTAAAGGGAAGAGAAATATTCTGCTAACTACACAGTTCGGAAGGCAAGTTGTCAGTTACGTTCAGAATGCACGTAGACATATTAACTTTACGAGGAAGAAGGCATGCAGGTGTGGTGAGGAGGGGAGTGGTGGTTTTGAGGAGCAACGTAATGAGACGATTGTTTATACGTGATGCAGAGGAAGAAACAAGAGGATGGACAAAACTGTATAATGAAGAATTCAAAATATTTACTGTCACAACTGATATTATGGGCTTCAAACAGAGGAGGATTAAATGCAGTATGAATAGGAAATGCGAAATTCATACAGAATTTTCATCGAGAACCCTGAAAGGAAGAGATCATTTGGAAGGCTATGTGTAGGTTGGCGCGTAATATTAAAATGGATCTGAAAAGAAAAAGGATGTAAGAATGCGGAGTGGATTCACCTTGGACAGGACAGTGATCAGTGGCGGGCTTCAAGACTATGATTTGTGAAATTGTGGGAATTACTGACCACTTCAGTTACAATACTAGTAGCTTGCCAATGCGTATTTTGCTCCATCCAGTTAATTAATTAACTGTTTAGTATATGTCTTAGAAAATCACTTGTATTTTTGGAATGAAACACAAAAAGTTCATGGATTTTTTTGTTGGTTTAGGAATTTCATCAAGAAGCAAACGAAGTCTCTCAGATGCCAACAAAGAGTGTGTCGTCTCTAATATACAATCTGTGCATATCCTGCGGATCCTTACTGTCCTAATCCACGGTCCCTTATGTGACCCTCCATATCCTCTTCAAACCGACTTCATCAGATCCTCATTACGTAAGCGAGCGTTCTTCAGTCATAAGGAAAGGAAATACTTGGCAAGAAGATGGAAGTAATCAAGTCGGAAAGCCAGCACACAGTACTGCACTTCGCGTCTATCCAAGTAGCTTGCCTCAACTTCCAGAGCTTATCCATATAACAGTATGGACAGCAGTTAGTATTCTTACTGCAGAAAACATATTTGCAGATTTACATGTTTTTTTCAATTTGCATTTAGCTATTACGAACCAGAAGACCTGTCGTGAAGGACACCTAACAGTGGAATGAAATAACAAGTTGAGCAGAAAAAGCCACATAAAGACCTGGACAGGTTCTGGGGGCTCTAGAAAGTCGAGACTTCCACAATTTACCCAGTTGAGTAGACACTCCACTATAATTACCACACTCATTCCGTGAATCACTCACATCTTATACAACACTTCTTGTTAAACGTGTGGAAGATATTTTTGTTTATCACATCATTTTGTCTGATATTTAATTATGGCTACACAGCAAGAAAATTTCGCGCTATGTAAACTAGGTTCGCAAAGGCAATAAATTACCTACATTTTATATAAAGTGTACTTTTCAGAGACAATGTTCTTGCCCGTCTTCAGTTGCCTCAAATATGAAATGACCGGAACAGCCCCACCCTCCCCTATTTTCCCCGAAAGTTTTTAGCGTTTTGAGTATCAATAACAAGCTGGGCACCATGCCCAGCTTCGAGGTGCTGGGGACACACTACCATGCCTTCCTCTCAAATACATGCAACTGCACTTATTAGTAAATAAACCTGGAGGTGACATTTTATTTGCAGTGTGGGAGTGCGCCTTCTGACATCACCTCACAAGGTTCGTAGTTATCTCAATTTCTAACTGGATCACCTGACACTAGCGTTTCATTGGAGCTTTCAAAAATGCTGTATTCCTTACGCCCCCACACAACTGCAAAATGCTTAGTTTTTAACGTTTATTTAGCTGTCCCAGTGTAACAAATTACTGCTTGAGGAGCTCATGTTGTTATGTGACACATGAAATTCCGCTCATTTTATGGAACCGGACGGGTAATTCATTTCATTCATTCTGTAGTCTGTCTTACGACAGGTCCGTAGCCTCTTCCAAAGCGAGTTCTCCACAGGGTGCGATCTAGTGCTTCCTCTTTCAATTTCCAGTATCTTTTCTTTTCCTTAAGGTCATCCAGTAGCTGCTTACGTCTTCTCCCTCGTCGTCCCGTCATTTCTATCCTTCCTTCTAACTTTCCTTCAATCACGTGTTTCAGAAGGCAGTTTCTACGCAAGATGTGACCAATCCAGTTAGCCTTTCTTCTTTTTATTGTATGTAGGATATTCCTCTCCTCCTTGACTCTGTGTAATACTTCTTCATTTCTCACACGATCGGTCCATATTTATATGAGCAAGTCCCTGGTCCCTGCCCTAAGCCAAACGGGTTTTTCCAGCATCCTATTTCTCGCTCAACATTCAGTACGTAAAATTTAATTTCACATAATCGGCCTCCGTTGATGTGAACGTTCACCATCTAAACCTGAAAAATCTTCAAAATCACAACTTCTTATCAGGAATATTTCTCTTTGTCTCACACCAGACATTTTAGTGGGTATTTTAGCAATTTAACACCATTCAATAATAATGATATGATTATGGCACTGTGAGAATATAAGAAAATGTTCCTTCCACTGGTCACTGCTATATCGTATTATTCACAGCCGCATAGCTGCAGAGCAATCGTTGTGTGCAATAACTGGCTGCCAAGCATACAACTGCCGTAATTACGTAATATTTGCACTATAAAAAGGTTTTTGCTTAGAAAGTGATCTGAAACGGAAAACTCGAAATAATCACATTAAGTAAGACTTTATATTCCGATGTGTCTTTTTGTTTTACTTTGAGGAGATCGGTGAGGTTAGATTTGGGCTTCGTGTAAAGTAAGACTGACAGTGGACCAACAGAAAACACAATCATATTAGCCCGATATATTTTAGCGTAGATCCCGTCTATCCAATGCGAAGACCAAATAAAGTCAGCAGTCAAATAATAAAACCAACGAATGCACTATATTGACCACTTTTATTATGGCCTATTTCCCCTCACCCTACACGTGTTTCGGAACTTTAAAGTTCCATCTTCAGGGGTTGTCGTGTGTTACCAAATTTAAAGTTCCGAAACACGTGTAGGGTGAGGGGAAATAGGCCATAATAAAAGTGGTCAATATAGTGCATTCGTTGGTTTTATTATTTGATTACGGTGGTAATACTGTGAAAGTCAGCAGTGTTAAGGGAAAATCTGACGGCATGTTAACTGCGTGCGCATTGTGCAAAACGCACAAACGAACGTTTGGAACACCTTCCTGCGTTATGATTTCCTTCATTAGAAATAAAGAGGTGGCGTTATAAGCCTACACAAATGTAACACGGAGCTAAGAATGAACTTGTCCGCATACACACAAAGAAAGTTGGTATGCTATTGAGAAGGCATGAGCGACGCAAAAACACTCATAATGACTTTGCTCGCTCTCTAGGATGACGGATTTAAAGACGATTAGCAAGTAACACTCACCGCATTTCATCCCTTCGTAGGAAACTTCTATTATACTTACGTCAGTAAGCACACTGACTGTCATCAAGGGTTCGCGAAATGAATGAAACCTACAGGCAGCAACTTTCTTGCTTCTTCAGTTCAGAACGTAAGAATTGATGGGCAATATAGTGCCCGGAATGCAGCACTCTTCATTTAGTAGGTTCCATGACAAAAGCCCACACGACGA
This sequence comes from Reticulitermes speratus, assembly GCA_021186555.1. Taxonomy (NCBI): domain Eukaryota; kingdom Metazoa; phylum Arthropoda; class Insecta; order Blattodea; family Rhinotermitidae; genus Reticulitermes; species Reticulitermes speratus. The sequence goes on from JAJKFL010000330.1 coordinate 21,415,471, forward strand.
AAGCCCACACGACAATTGCGCACAGATAAAACCCCACTGTCATGAATGCTCACAGGAAAAATACCCACACCGATAAATGCTCACACGGATATATGCTCACACGGATGAATGCTCACACGGATTAATGCTCACAAGGATAATTGCTCACAAGGATAAATGCTCACACGGACAAATGCTCACACGGGCGAATTGTCACACAGGAAAGTAATGGTAGTGTAATGAGGGGGACGAGGTTGAAATATCGCGCTGACTGTAACAGAGACATAGCCTACACGCTAACCTAAGTTTGTGTCCAGTGGCCATTCCCTTCATATACAAAACAGAGACATAGCCTGAACGCTAACCTAAGTTTCTGTCCAGTGGCCATTCACTTAATATACAAAACAGAGACATAGCCTACACGCTAACCTAAGTTTGTGTCCAGTGGCCATTCACTTAATATACAAAACAGAGACATAACCTACACGCTAACCTAAGCTTGTGTCCAGTGGCCATTCCCTTCATATACAGAACAGAGACATAGCCTGAACGCTAACCTAACTTTGTGTCCAGTGGCCATTCACTTAATATACAAAACAGAGACATAGCCTGAACGCTAACCTAAGTTTGTGTCCAGTGGCCATTCACTTAATATACAAAACAGAGACATAGCCTGAACGCTAACCTAAGTTTGTGTCAAGTGGCCATTCACTTAATATACAAAACAGAGACATAGCCTGAACGCTAACCTAACCTAATTCTTGTATGTGCGTACTTTCCTGTGTGACAATTCGCCCGTGTGAGCATTTGTCCGTGTGAGCATTTATCAATGTGAGCATTTAAACTTGTGAGCAATTATCCTTGTGAGCATTCATCCGTGTGAGCATATATCCGTGTGAGCATTTATCGGTGTGGGTATTTTTCCTGTGAGCATTCATGACTGTGGGGTTTTATCTGTGCGCAATTGTCGTGTGGGCTTTCGTCGTGTGCGCATTTATCCGGTCACCCATTTAGTATGCACCATGCTAAATTTGTAGTCGCCATGCACGCCAGTATCTAACACTACTTGCGTCTTTGTTACTTCGTTTATATAATACTTCTTAGGGCCGTGCCATGGCTCAGACGGTTAGTCGCCGACCTCTCACCGCGGAGGCCCGGGTTCGATCCCGGGTCGGTCCATGTGGGATTTGTGGTGAGCAAAGTGACAATGGGATAGGATTTTCTCCGAGGTTTGCCCCTGTCAATTTCATTGCACCGGTGCTCCATTACTCGGAAAAAAGAAAAAAAAACACTAATCATCGTCATCACAGGGTTGCACAATAAGCCTCAAGGCTGCTGTGTGTCCGTAGCATCTGCTGCACGGCCCTTCACCCAAAAAAATACTTCTTTGTAATTTATTTACATACTAAAATGAATCTTCAAGAAGTGGGATGAAAGGCATGGATTGGACTGCTGTGGCGGGCGCTTCTGACTGCGGTAATGAACCTTTGGGATCCATAAAATTCGGGTAATTTTTTGACTAGATGAGGACTTGTTAGTTTATCAAGGACTCAGCTCAATGGAGTTAGTTAGTTATGTATACACATAGCACTTATAGGCCCATATGGCGATATAAACTTCTTCAAAGAAGATTGTTAAAGACTTTGTGAAACGCTAGAATTCTGAGCCATATTCAGTGAATACGTAGGCGACATTTAAATTAAAGCAAAAGTCAAGTATGGATTTACCGTGCTTCAAATAAAACGCGCCCTGATCATCGTCTTGACTTACAAAATTATTGCTTGCCCTATCATCATTAACTTCAGATTACTACTGAAAATAGCGTAATAAACTAATTGCTGTTAATAGTTGTTTTAGTAAGTGATTGTGCAATATTTTAGGAAACTACAAGAAAAAATGTCATTTAAATCTGAACTTAGAACCAGAATGTAATACAGAAACCAGCGAGATGCTTCCCAGCAGAACGTTTTGCTAGAACTAATTTACCAATTAATCATGCAGACAAATTCTCTCAGTTCCACCCCAAATCTTGTGGAAAAAAAAAATCACTCACCCAATAATAATTACAATCAAACGGTCATGCGGAAGGTTTTGATGCATGGTGCAATTATTCATGACGGGAGATGGGGAAGTGCTTCCACCTACTTTGGTACACATTCAGAAGCAGGGAGCGCTGAAGTGGCTCTGCAGCGAGCTACAAACGGCTTACAAGTCATCTCATGCGCTGAAAATGTTACAGCGGCTCTTGAATAAAACAGAAGCCTCTGAAGGAGCTCGTCATATTGAAATATCGACCCACTAGCACCAGAGACACGACAGAAATCTATCGCTTCTATTCTGATAGAATAAGTATGTCGTGGAGGTTAAAAAACACAGTGACCCGAAAATTTGTGATAAAAAAAGAGTGGAAAATCATAGAGTAGATTAGAACTCAAATAGTTTGCAAATTATTTTTTCTTTCCGATTTTGCAGAGTTCAATTTCACTTACATCAATTCACTGCAAATAACGTCAACAGTCATGAGTACAGTATATATCACAACTTACGTATTTGTAAATATACCGTGTGATAAAACTAACATGAAACACGACATGATAGTGCTTAGAAATGTTATATATTATCCCCACTATTTTGATAAATATATCCCATGTCAAAAGACGCTTCCAATAAACGTATTCTTGGAAAAATAATTAAATGAATACTTCCGGGTGTGTAAATTTCAAACTATAACATTCCGTGAAGGCATAGAGAGAGAGAAGCAGGGGTACAGCTCTACTCTTTCTTTAGCCTCGGCGCTAGATTGGGGTGGATGATCAATGTCACTCCTCGGCCGCTTTACCCCCGAGAAAGAGAGCCGGTACCAATTGTACAGGAGAATGGGCGAACCTCGAGGCCTGTCCGGACGGGTGCAGAAAATCTTGCCCCCACTGGGGTTTGAAACCCGGACCGTCCAGCCCCTAGCTAGTCGCTATACCAACTACGGTATCACAGTCGCACTTCCGTTTATGTGCCTGCATAATAATCCGAAAAACGTATGCATACTTTTACGAAATCTGCTACCAAGTACATATTTTTCGACTATGATACGATGCAATGCCACGACTATGGGCGTGGTCAGCACTGCCTGTACTAGGGACGGCCACAACCACCAAGAATGCCAAAGGATTAAACAAAGGTGACTTTATAGGGTTTATAGCGAGGCTACAGGCGTATTGTGGTGCAGTACCTACCTGTTGGTATATCTATGAGTCCAAGGTGCTAGAATACTTTGTCAAGGCCTCCCTGTATCTAGTCCTAGGTTGATTTTACAGGTTCACGCGACAGCTCTATGAGAACGTACGAGTGTGGTGTAGGATCTTCGTGCACATTTATTCCACGGAAGGCAGCAAGTAATGGTGAAGGCGCGAAATCCGGTATTGTTACAGTGGTGAGAATCATGCCTCTATAGCAGAAACTAGGATAATTAAATCTGAAACGGCTAAGGGGAAAGTTAGTACCTAATGAGAGGTTGGGTACAGTAATGAAATGACTCTCAAACTCTTTACTAATTACGTATAATTGGGTGACCAAGTCAAGTGGGGCGAAGTGAGCAGGGTAGGTGACATTTGTCGGACAGATACGAAATACATACAAGGTTTCAGTCGAATAAAATCGGAAGGCAAGAGCAACTTGGGAGACCTGGGGATAGACTGAAGGGCGATATTAAATCTATTTTTGAGAAATATAAACACAATCAAGCAATCTGTTTCAGAGCAGGAACCAGAGGTGGACTCTCGTAGATATTATGACGAAAATTAGGATCCCAGGAATGCATTTTAATGTCTTAATTAGCTGAGCCACTTTACTCCAAAAAGTCAGATGAAACCATTAAATATGTTTATTTTATTGTACTACTGCAGTTTTACTAACGTCTAAACACAAAGAGAATAAAGTAAGTCGCGTTTGCAAAAATTCATCCCTGCAATATGGCTTTCAGCGTCGATCTGAATGTCTGAAGAACAAACAAATAACAGCTTCCAGGAATAAACCCCCAACCGTTCAGATCGCAGGCAGTCACATATGGTCACACAGTAACAAGTGTGTCACACAATACACAATTACGATTCGTCAGGTAAGGAGCTCACAAGTTAAGTCACTTTTGAAACAAGCTGAAAGTCCGTATTTATTTCGCGCTCTACGTAAACCTGTCATCATTTGTTCACAAACTATTTAAATTCAGATCGAATAAGCCCATTTACTCCGACAGAAATCATGAAGACATCACCATCACCTGCCTGTCTTTTCGAACAGAAGCCTCAAACAATTTTAGGGGTTTTCTGTACAGATGTGACAGCATCGATTTTTTTAACTTTATCTGTGACACATAGCTGAAGCTGCTATTCCAGTATGGGTCTAAGCGCCTTCACTCAGCATTAGACTTTCAATGAATCTACTTTGGTAGGGGTGGGGGAGGGCGGGGTCGGTACGTCAGCTGTTGTAAGCATCATGACAAAATTTGCATATGGAGCAAGAGGTGAAAATTGAAACGGAGAAAAAATTCGCAGTACGAACGGATGATTTGGTTACATGTAGATAGATTGCGGTAGTATATACCACATATCGGATTTCGATCCTTTTTACCATCATCCCTATTTTGCCTGTCCTATAAAAAGAGACATTCAACATGAAATACATTTGTATGAATCCAGCTTCAAAAAGCCCAGATAGTATCTCTCAAAGAGATGTTTGAAATGTTAGCTACAAACCGCGTTTTTCGTGTATTTCTACTATTCTGGAACGCAAATACCGTCACATGCTTGCACGGTCGGTTTGAATGATTCAGAAAGTAAGCCTTTACCAAGATATACTTATTGAACAAAAGCTATTAACAGAAATTATTTTCCAAAAAACTTCAAAGCCTTTACATTACGAAGGAAGTAATAACATTTGTGGTCAAGATGAGAAAAAACTATAACAGCAGAAATGCCTTTCGTGGGGTAGACTGCGGTTACATATTTCTGAGCAGCATTAGATACGAAGTAATTACTTGACAACTACATATTTCGAAAATAGAAGAATATTTAGAAGAGGGCTGAAAGAACACGTTCACAGGAAGAGTCTTGACAAGTTTACAGAAGACGGAAAATATAGCTACGCACAATGCAATACTGATGCGCTTTCGGAGTGTTGCCTCGGTCATTCGGCACGCATGTGGCGCCATAATATGTTCATAGCGTTAACTGTTTCTTTGGCCTCTCTGACTGTGCCGTTTTTATTTTACTCATCTCGTAAATAGCGAGATATTCGATTTCTTGTTCGTATCTCGTAAATGGGGCGACATTAACGTAAATATACGTGGGTCTTCGTGTATGCTGTAGTTACTTTGTCCGACATTAATAAAACATCAGTTTGATCGACATAAGTTGATAAACAATTCTCAGTGTAAACGTTTACGAAGATTCGTCTAGTGGAAGGCGAATTATTTCATGTGGACTAAAAGTAATATGGACATACGGATAGAAAGAGAGACATGACGAAGCTAATAATCATTTCTCGAAATGATTTTCTAAAACACTAGAAATATACATCTTAATATATCATCCAAAGAATAAAGACGTTTGTAAGATCTTTGAGAAAAAAGGGATCCTGTTTTGTGTCTGTGACGGGTCTAAATAGACCTAATCTTGAGAAGGGTGGTAATAAATAACTTGATTTCCATGGCGCAACAACGTATGATGGACCAACGCCTCCTAATTATCGAGACTTCACGATCACACTCAGACACAGAACATTTTAGAACTCCTCTGGACGAGTGATCAGCCCGACACAGAGACGCCTACCTGACAACACACAACACTCACAATAGACAGAGAGACAGACATGCCCCCCCGACGTGATTTAAACCCACAATCCCAGCAAGCGAGCGGCGCAGACCCACGTCTTAGACCGCTCGGATAGGCAGTAATAAATAAAAACTCCAATATTTATGCAATATACAAAGAGTTGGAAATAGAAACCAAAAAAAAAAAAATAACAAACATGTCTACATTCCAAATAAAATTATCGGTACTTGATACAACACCTGCAAACGTCGAACTATCAGCATGTAATAACGTTCGGGCTATAACAAAGTACTCTGAGGAGCAGTCATTCTTAAGACACGACGTACCGCTGAATTGTTCGAAAAATTTCCAAAGTTACATGCAACTCGGTACGCATTTACAGTGTTCAGAAGGGCCCATTCTGCACCAAACGAAAACATTCCACATCCTCCGCCATTTTAGTACATTAGAGCTAAGTTCACCAGTCCGTCTTGATTACAAGTCATTTCTATCTTTCAAGTTTTCTATTTTACTCACTGCGTGCTACACTTCCAGGTATGAAACGCTGCGGTTGAGTGTCCAGCACTCCTGCTTTGTAATCGGGAGATCCTGTATTCAAATCTCACAGTCAGGAGACTGTGTTTCGTGACTGAAGTCTTTCGCGGCTTTTTTCATTTCTTCCACAACTTCACATTAGAAAACAAACGCCTCTTCCAATACATTTGCCAATTCATTAGTTGTTAAGCATCATACTCTTCAACGCTATTATCGTCAAACAAACAGTAAACAGATACATTTCTGACCCTGTGATCCTTCTCTATTTGATCACCGTAACATGTGCTCATACGTACCAATTATGAATTTCCAAATTACGTATTTTAACATCCTCATATTGCTTCAACTTAGGTAAAAATATTCTTTCCAACATGCACTTCTTAAACCCTGTCAACCTACTTCCTTACCCCAAGGTAAGACCAAGATTCACATCCAGAGAAGTGAAAATTAATAATAACTGATGCATGACGTAAGAGAATTCTGCGACTAACCACCTGTGATATGGCATGGTATCACTTATTATCGACTTCAGGTTCGCAAGGTGTTTCAGTGTTCAGTTTATTTTCACCTGTATTACAGTCTAGGACTCTGGACGTAATGCACGCCGATTAAACAGTCATATGAGTGAAGGCTTTATCATGACGCAATTCGAACACGGTTGTCAGAATTTACACAGTTACAAGTAAATACTTGTTTAAGTTTGTGAGTGTAAGTTAAAATGAATATTAAAGTTAATTTTATAGATTTCGATTTCCTTAACCATTAAAAAGAATTTCATAATTTTTTATGTTATTCACACCGTTCTTGTTATAATTAACCATTAATTATACGAATTTGATTAATTTAATTTTTCAATTTTACTATGACAAACTTTCGACAAAGCGACGAAGTTGAATTACAGATGTGCTTCAGGCCAAGAACAAAGTAGTGTTGGTTGTGATACATGATCAAAATGTACAGAGGAACATACGTCACAATAAACGAAGTGGGGAATAACTGGAACATAATTTTTATATTAGTTCTTTCCCCCTTAAAGAAATGACATGTTATAATTGATTTCGGGATATTTTTCGACTTTGATTTAGCAACATTGGTTCTAAGAGGCGATAAAATGCATCAAAGAATAATTTTTTTAGTTTCTAGGAAAGACAGATATTGTTAGATTTTCAAAGCAATACACATGAAACACACACATGTATGCACATATGTAGGAAGTAGTACACTATTTTTTTCACTCAAAGACAGTTTGTCACTGAAAAATTGAGCTGTGTAAATTACTTGCTACACATATCTTTGCGGATACGGCGGTAAAGTACGGATAAGATAGACTGGCTCGGAGAACCCCCGAATACAAGCCACAAACGTACCTGGTGCCTCCAACATCTGCAATGAAACAAGTCCGCAAGGTCCATAAATTAACAAATTTCGTGAGCATTTTGGTGTTTACAGCGCACGAGCAACAAACACAGGCTGGAAATGTTATCGACCGCTTCTAAACCAGTGTTGTCCGACACTTTCTGTTTTGCATAAATTACATACTGACTACAGTACAACAACATAAGTCCCACAACACACAAAACCAATTTGTATATATTCCAAACCAACGTCATGCAAAAAAAAATTTACAAAATTTATAAATTACTAGTTTCGGCTTAACAATTAAGCCATCATGATACCTATTAATATTGATGTCTGATTATGGCTTAATTGATAAGCCAAAACTAGTAATCTGTATATTTTGTAAATTTTGTTGTGCATGACGGTGGTTTTGAATATATACATTTGACTCAAACACAACGGGGATATTTGACCTAAAGACTAAAGAAACAATTTGATTAAAATAATTTAAAATTACAGTCCATGCCAGTATCTTAAAAAAGTAACAGTTACTCAGATAGCTAGAAAATGTCAAATATTTTGGTTATCAGATACACAGCTGGCTCGATTCAGCAACATCTGTGAAGAAGTTACACTAAGAGTAAAACACAAACTCAGAGTAAGAAATGCTTGGTGAACTCACACAAAGCGCTACCTAGCACAAAAAGATTTTTCGCCATGCAGCAGGGTTTGTGGCAATAAGAACAAATTAAAATTCTAAACATGCTTTGTGTTAGAATAAGCTTACCAACTGCTGTCTCGGTATAACTTTAGAATTGCTGTAACTTTGACGGTGAAAACTAGGAGGCGCTAGACACCATCTGTTTCACTGTGTAAGGAACACAGGAGTCGCAACATCACCGCGGCAATATACGTAGGCTACGGCTCGAACGTATTCAGATTTGTACGAAACATTTTTTTATATTCATAAATCCAAAGTTTCAGTTACAGCCAGATTAATTTTATTAGCAGGCTGAAGTTACAAAAAACATTTTCAGGAAACACACAATGCATCTAAGATTATATCTATACTGAATAAGATTTATTAGGTTACTTAATGACACTGTGTCAGGCAAGTTAGTAATGTGCCGGGTTAAGGGGTTCAAATCTCGGAAGGACAAAGTTTTCTCTCCTCACCACCTTCTCCAAACAGACTCTCCGATCCCAACAGCCTACTGTTCAAAGGAGCTTTCTTCTCCAGAAGTAAAACGGTAGGATATGAAGCTGAAAATATCTTGATATTTGCCTGGAGGAAATTCATAGCTCTTAGGCTCATGTATTTGTTTTGGTTGCGATCCGGACGACCGAGGTTCGAATTCAGGGAAGGAAAAACGATTTTTGTCTCTTTTGTCCCGTCCAAAGCTGCGGCGGGCTCCACCCAGATACCCGCCTAATGAGTAAAATGGATTATTTTGACAGGTGAAAAGAATCAAGTCAATCGCTCTGCTCCATCTAGTGTCGAGGACTGAAATATATAAAACCTTATCTTTTTAGTATCATGCTTAAAACCAGAGACTAATCATTATTATTGAAACGTATCTGCTTCGCTCTTTGTGGTACTGGTTTTGTGATTAGTGTCTTTCTTTCTTAGTCTGACCTGTTCTATGTACTCATTGTGAGTGTAGAGGGTTATTGTTGCATCTGATCGTACGCAAGGACATACACACACTTCGTAGGACTGCTCTGGACGAGGGATCGGCTCGTGGCAGAGATCTTTACCTCACAACACACAACACTCACAACGGAGAGACATCCATGCCCCAGGCGGAATTCGAACCCGCAATCCCATCAAGCAAGCCGGCCTCAGACCCACGCCTTAGACCGCACGGCCACCGGGATCGGCTGTGTGATTAGTGATACGTTTTATATTCGAAGCGGTTAATGTTTATTTTAAGAAGAGCCTATTTCCTGTGTGTAGTAATGTGTCATATGCCAGACTATAACTCGCACAAAAACAAGACTTTAATTCACCCAAAAAGTTTCGGAGTCACAAAACTCGCAATAATATTAAAAGAACTGCTCTGTAAACCTAGCTTGTCTGCGCCCCTAACAAATTACACAGAGTGCGAAAGCTGGCAGGTTACGTAACAGAAGGCACTCAGGAGATTGTGGGGGCGTGACATAATGGAACTTTGGGTGCAGGCCTACAGGCTTCGAAAACTTTGCCTAGTTCTATCTTTGTGCTTCTACACAGAAGAAAGTGGCGTAGATAACCGATCGGCGGCACTCTCGCGACCCGATATTCGGGGGGCCCCCCGCGACTCGACAATTGGGGTCCCCTATACATAATAGCGATGTTACTTCCTGGTCTCATAACAGGGATCCAGAAAATTGCCTCCTGTCAGACGAAAGAAATCCAGTCCAAAAGACCCCCACAACAAATTTAAGTATTTTGTACGTTTAGAGGCCCCCTGGCCCACGGGGCTCCCCGCGGTGCGGAATTTGCGGTGACATTATTTACGCCATTGCAGAGTAATATCTGTAATAATTGCTCAGTTCCTGTCCTTACGAACTCATTCGTTCTTTCAGTTTCATTTTCTATTCCACGTTGATCCCTACCTAGACGTGGCTGCGGTAAGTACTGTTACGTCTGCTATGTAAACTGCGACATCCACAACAAGGCGTCATGTTATCCGAGTGTGCAGCGGCCAATTTCCGTGCATACACCGCTCTTGGATTCACTGATAAGGAACTAACTCCTAAATCGCGGCAAAGCTCGCTAATGGAATTCAAACGGAGCCATTAACTTGAGCCGACATGGATTTCCATCTCTCGCCCCTAAATGTCAGGAATTCTATCCGATGAGCAAGAACAAGTGATCTAACTCAGCGGTAAAGGTAAGGTAGGTAGCGCAATTTAAGTCTAACCTCCCCGGAAAGTTGGCATTCCAGACAGATCGTAGGCATAAGAGGATTATAACCATATTCGGCGTTGACCATGACGTCTCTGGGAGTAGATCCTACCTTGATTATACAAACTGGTGGAAGAAACGTCCTGTGTTCAACGATATCGCCGGTATGTCAATCACTGTAACCTTCGTTTCCATCTTGCGCAATGTACTAACGGCATTTACGGAATAAGAAATATATATTTATACGTAAACAATGTCCGACATTGTCTTACAAAGCGAGTGACAAAAAACGTATCGTTATAGGTTATCATGTATATTACAACGAAGGGCTCTTCCCTTTGCGTTAGATAACGACGCTGCCAATTTATAAGATTACATGGGCTCGGTGTTCAATGAAAACTGACAGGGGAAAACCGAATTATTCGGAGAAAACCTGTTCTATTTCAGCTCTGTTCACAACAAATCGCAAGAAAACTCTGTAGGAACTGAATACGGGCTTATGCAGTGAAAAATCGGCGACTAGCCGCATGAACCATAGCTCGGCCAAAGCCACGTACATTGAATAATAAAATAAAAATTATTCCAATTAATTTTTACGGCAGTAAGCTGTGACCCTTTAATAACAACACACCATTACAATATATATATATATATATATATATATATATACGTATAGAGAGAGAGAGGAGATGGGAAAAAATGATTAAAACCTAATCCCAAGAAGAGTTTTAAAATCTCAGTTTGTTGCCTATTTTAATTTAGTATAAAATATAGAGTGTTAAAACAAATATCAACCTCATTATGCAAGTTCGCAGTCTCCTTATGCACGTAAGTCCCTGAAGATTATTTGGTTGAGGTCAAAATACGCATGAAACATGACGTAATGCTGTAAAGATATGCTACAATAAACAGATGTTCTGGACGGCAGTAAACAGGTTCGGTTGGTTATTCTAAAACCGTGCACTGTAGAACGTACTCGTCCTCAGCGATGGTTCTCATCGTGAATGTCTGTGTATGAACTATGCACTTCTAAGGAACCTAAATTTTCGGAAGATGGGCCTGTTCCAAAATTGTCTTTCAAGTTGCAATTATGCTTCAGGAACTTAGAAATCGAGAAGTTTAAGTACTGTCACAAGTTCAAGGACTTATTTACTAACAACCCTTTTCATCACAATTGTTTTGAAAAACATTTTACAACCGTATATTCCACGCTAAATGTTAACACCACGGGCGTATTACAATGCACGTAATGTAACGCCAAAGTTAAAAATTTCGATAAGCATAAATTCATATTTGAACGTTTTACGTTAATCTGTGCACATTGTTATATTAATTTTTTTCCTATCGCTCGACACCCCCTTGGGGGCCTAGGCCTCGTCACTTTACGAAGCTTCACGATCACACTGATAGATACACCACACTCGGTAGGACTCCTCTGGATGAGGGAACACTCACAAGAGACAGACATCCATGCCACCGGTGGGATTCGAACCCACGATCCTAGTAAGCGAGCGGCCGCAGAGCCACGCCTTAGACCGCACGGCCACTGGGATCGGCATTATATTAATATACTCGTTAAAAATCGCCAAAGAGTCCAATAATGTCGAAATCCAAAGAGATGTGTACATATCTCAACATTTAAAGTTCATTATTATCTTATATTTTTCAGCAACTTCATTTCACAGATCTGAATAGTTGTATTTCCAGGACTGAGCATTCCAAAAATGCCGAATTTGTTACAAAATTACTTCTGCAATTCTGTCAATAACAGAGACGAAAGAATCAAGCTGCAATCGGGGTTGCAGATAAAGAGGGAACGGGTTTGGAGGGGGAGGCAGGAGATAAGGTTATTGATATATTTTCGACAACGTCACAAAATTGCTTGGTTTGTGCGCTGGAACGAAAGCAAGCATGTTTCTATAAGAAATCTGTACGAGATCAGGGGAGGAATTTAATAAAATCTTTCTGTGTACAGAGAGGAAATATTTCAGGAACGCATCAAAGCTTTCATTCAATGTAATATCTTGTTATGAATTGGTCTCTTCCATTTACGAATATGTTAAAATTTACAAAACTTATGAAAGACGTTTTCGGTGAAACTGACTAAAATCGGATAAATTCTTATTACAGACACCATATCTGGAGATTCTTGTGTCCATAAATCAAATTTGGGCTACTATAGACCTAATATTATTCCTTATGTATTTCATAATTCTGCGTCAATTGAACGGGTTACATAACAGCCACAGACAACAGCATAAATACTGTTAACAATACGTGTTCCAGTATGTTCCGAGTATATCAATAAAACTTACATCTTGAATGTAAAAAGTTTAAATTTCTGCCACTTGTCTTAAGTGAATTACTGCAGTCATATATATTCTCCGTGTGAAAGCGGTGACAGGAAATTGAAGCAGTTCACGACAATCTAAATCCTTAACTGCTCGCAATTCATGATTACTTTCCACTCTCCTTAGACGCTATGCTAATTGTGAAGTTTATTGACTGTCGTTAAACTGAATAAGAATCACACCACAACATAGGAGTATAAATAGATTTACACGAAGACTTTTTTTATTATTATTGAAGGGCCCCGCAGCAGATGCTACGGACGCACCGCAGACTTGAAGGATTATTGTGCAACCCTGTGACGAAGATGATTAGTATTTTTATTTTTTTTTTTCCACGTAATGGAGCATGGGTGGAATGAAATTGACAGGGGAAACTGCAGTACTCGGAGAAACACCTGTCCCAGTGCTAATTTGTCCACCATAAATCCCACATTGACCGACCCGGGATCGAAACCGGGCCTCCATGTTGATCGGCCGGCGACTAACTGCCTGAGCCATGGCACGGCCTACATGAAGACTTATATACCTTCTGCGTGGATCTCGAGTAACTTAGGTGTGACACCCTAATTATTTATAGATGTGAGTCCGTTTTAGAAAAAAAAATGCATTTTTTACCCAATAAATTTTTCAGCACGTCTTACAGTTTTTGAAATAATTAAACAAAAGTTGCTTTCGTGCAGTTTCACTTCTTATCTCCAAACACGCTAGACTGTTTGTGATCAAATTTTACGAATAAGTTTCAAAAAATAAGGTAACAAACACTCTGACGCCGACAAGTTTACTCTAACTGCGATGTATACATGGCACATGAATAACCGATGCGACGCATAAGCCCTCCAATTAGTGACTATTGACACTTAAGTAGCTGTCCGACAGTGGCATCTGCACTTTGAAGGAATCGGTTTGAAGTGTCTGTAACCAGGAGGTAGGGCCTAACAGCTTGCTTCACATCGGCGTCTGTTGCAAATCGCTTGCCGGTCAGGTGCTCTTAAGGGGTCCAAACCGACGATAATCATTGAGTACCATAATGCTGCAAACCGGACTTCTGAGTGTTGACGGCACTACGGTTGGGAGGTTGTGGACTACCTCCCTAGAATCCGATCTCTTACCGGTTTTCACCTTAATGGAACATCTGCATATAATTAGGTATAGTTATCGGCAGCGTGCGCATGTGTAACAACTTTCTGCACGGGATGAGGTAGGTGGAAGTGTTTACAGTTCATTCTCACGGACAAAAATTTAAGATTTTCTGTACCAGCTACATACACATTCGATTACTTTGCGGGGAATGCATACGTTTCAAGCAACCGCCTCTAGGCTGTTGACTTGTTAAACACGACGCAAGTACAGTGCAGTGGAGAAGTTTATCTTTTGCTTGTACCTGCGTAACAATGCATGCTTCCTCGTTATCACATTTCAGTGGATGACATGAAACTTTTACCATAATCGTTATTTGGTAATTTTGAACACATTACTTTAGAAATAATTTCTTAAATAAAGCTGCATCCTCCGGATTTATACTATGTTCTAACGAAACCAAATGCATAACTTGGCAAATGCATTCTTGCAGCAAAGGTTAGGTTCGTGAGGTTTGCAGCGCTGTTGGCATAAGTGTAATGGTGTAATCTAAAGTGAGAATGATCCTTAGGCGTAGATGTGAAGACAGATACTAATATGTATCTTACACACAAAATGTCACTATACGAAATGGATTCAACTGGCTCAGAATAGGGTCCACTTACTAAATCTTATAATCACTGTACGAACCTAGTGGTTTCACGACATGGTAAGATTTCACGACTAAATTCGGTTCAGGAAAGGAATGAGGCCAAATTCTCCCTCAGCAGTCTGCCTAGCGACTTCTCCCTCTGAGTGCCTACCCCCACCGCCACCAGGTAATACCTGTTCCTGGCCATCGTCCCTTCTGTGCTGGGCACTCTCGGTTTGTTGTTGGTACCGTCGGAGGAAAGCTGTGCATTGTTGACAGTGGAGGTGGGAGCAGGAGTCAGACTTCAGTCCACACTGTACGTTTTCATTCTTTCCCTGACCCGAGAATAGTAGAGCAACTACCTGTCTTTCGATCAGTTTGGAGTCACTTAAATAAAGTTACTTATATACCTGTTTCATGTGGGAAACGGTCTCACGAGTTCATGTATTATGATGCTGTGCGCCGTTCTGTGTATGAATATAAAACAAGCGGAGCTCAGAGCCATGAAGTCAGTAATCTCATCATTATGGTCCAGTTACCAGCCTCACTATATCCACAAAACTTAGTTTCGTGTGTTTGACATGTGATTGTATTCGTACAGGCTTAGTTCCGTGAAACAATAAATAAACAGAATTACCGCGCCACCCAGACTATCGTACAAACAGATTTACGGAATAAAGTCATCACTTTTAATACCTAAAGTTACGCATTAGCATGCTGGTGGTGAAACGCTTGTGCGTCGGCTTTCCATTTCCACGACAAATGAATGGACAACAGAATCAGCCCATTACCTACTGCTGTTTCAGTTCTACAACAGAAGGTTTCACAGAATGAATCTCAGAGATTGTGAAGTTTATACGCACGGATGCTTAATGTATTTATGCAAATTGCTGGCACAAGAAAGTAAATGCAAAAAAAGAGGTAGTAAGTATATACAGAGGAGTGAAGGAATTAATAAAGGAATAGGGAAGAAACAAAGAAGAAAGTGATATAAATAGATAGAACAAAACAAGAGATAAGGACGAAGGGGAGATTGTAAAATCAAGATACACTTCAGACGCAGAAAGGCAAAGAATGAATAAAAAAGGCCCTCATTAAGAAATATCTTCATTTACCCCTTAATTAATCGATTTTACAAGCATTACCTTTAATGTATTACTTTAATACTTTCAATTACATTTTCTGCTGTTATGGAAATATAATCGAAATTCAACAACATTCCAGTCTTACTTGCACAAACTATCCAACAGACCCTCCGAGATAGTCCGCAAATCATCACGTGACACGAAGGGGAAAGAAACATCGTCTGGTGGAATCTGTTTTCGTTTGGATACACAGCTCATGACATCATGCCCTATGAACCGGCTGTCTTTACCGCCCGGGAGATATCCCTGGTATTCATTTCTGTTACATGCTCAGTCAATCCCTGAGCCAAAGTGCGGCCGGAAGGATCAAGTCAATGTCATAACATAAATTGCTGAATTTATTTCTACAACCGTGGAAAGGGACGTAATAAACTCCTCCGAAAAGTTGATGCCTACAAGACCTTGTATTTCACAAGCCGTAATTTTCAACCAATTAAGAGTTCGTATAAATATTTTAAAATTTTTACCAGTAACAGTAATGAGTTTAATGTGACCACTAGTCAGTTAGTATAATTGAATACATCAATAAAACAATTTTGCCTTATTTCAGGCTTCCGCAGCGATGTTGATGGGATCTACGCTCCTCTGGGATATTACGCGGCGTCATGTGGTATTTGTTTAACGACGTTTCGGTACAACGTATCGGTCCCATCTTCACGGGTCAAGAGTCTTAAAACCATTTAGCTTTAACTGCGTTTTAATTGTAACATTTTTATAAACTCGTTACTCTCTTTTCACATACCAAATGCAGTGTTATAAAACACACAAACAGTAAGTTTAGGGGAGTAGGGTTATTTGGAAATAACATGCCACGTAAAATAGGATAGTGTAAGTACGTGTAATTTGGTACGTTAGCAGCAGAAACTGACATTTCACAGTATTTTTTTTCAGATAAAAACGCGTCTCTAATAAAATTACTTAAATAAATGTCGTTTCTTGACGATTAATAATTAATGCAACACATAATGGTAATCTTCTTACTCTCTTTTTTAATTTTTAATCACAATTCGTTACGACAGCCTGTATGATTCTGCAATACCAATACAGAGAGAATTTAGCACTAGCAACACAACAATCCCCGTTGATTTATTGCATTCAAGTTTATGTGGTTTTCAATTTCGAAACCGAAATAGTGACCACAGTGTTTGAATGGTTACCACAATGGAACTAACATTCAAATACAAAGTCAAAGCGGATAACATATACATGAAGGGTTTTCGTCAGCACAAGCAAACTTGTCATACATTAAGGCAGCTTGGACTTATATACAGAGGAATAGAGGATATGGGATGAATGTGAAAGGAGATGGTAAGAGAGACAAAGAGAAAGAGAGAGAGAGAGAGAGTAGAAAGTTCACACTGTAGAGGTTGGATTGGTTCATGTGAACTAAGGCTGGGCCAGTCTATTGTGCCTAACAGACGTGGCGCTTTGCTGTATAAGCCGTAATGAACTAGTTACAAAACTGACAATCAAACTATACTGTGGAAGCAGTCCTGGATAACGCTTAGCAGACCGAGAACATGTCCAACAAAGCAGAGAAAGTACATAAATATATGAAGGAGCAAAGTTTGATTCACACTTAACAGACGGCAACAACACAGTAACGTCACACTCAAAACGTACTTCAAATCGAATGGTCCATGGGATAAAAGAGACGCAACCACAAGACGACAAAGACGATACCTCCAAGCGTGACATTTCATATGAATTAGCACAGCTTCCAGATGTCTAAGGTTTAGGAGCTTTCAGATGATTGCATTTATCGTCGGTTACGCAATACACACCACTCTAATCTTGTAACGAAATACGGATATACAGGCCTACATTTTGATGTGTATCTATGTAAATATATTTTAATAACAGTGATTACATTTTGGCTTAGAGTAGCATCTTAGATCGTCGCTAATCACTTCTAACAAATAAATTAGAAAGGATTGAGTTTTGTTCTACTTCGCTGTTTAGAAAGTCTAGACATCCTAGAACTGATTGTGTGCCCGGGCCACGCAGGTATAAAAATTTATCTACTTGTCTGTCGTGTATTCGAGAAAAAAGTTTCGTGATACAGGGGTGAGTTGTTTAGTGTGTGGAATTGACGACTACCATAATCGACACAGCGATGCTCGATACACCTAAATGGAATCCGCCTGAAAGCGGTACTTTAATTTCGAAGTTTAAAACATATTGTCATACCTCAGAAAAGAAGTTCTCTGACAGAAAGCGGGACTCAGTTCCTATGATCTGACGGTATAACACGACATATTTACGTAACAAATTGATCAACCGCGTCGATCGAACCTCATGACGCGAACACAGCAGTTCGCTGACAAGTTGGCTTTTGCCCATCACTGACGAGGCTCATACCCGAGAAAGTTTTAGTGAGCTTGTTCACTGCGAAGGCCTCCGATATCAAATATAGCCACGCTCATGTAAAGGCACGTCCAACGTCTAAATCAATCTGCGCCAAGAACACTGCAATTGTGAGAACTTTGTGCCGAATACATAAATTTCGCAACAAGTAGAAATGATAGCTAAAAATAAGAAATAGAATAAAAACAAAATAAATTCAGCAACTAATATCACTGTCAGGGTTTGCCATGTCTACTACCAAAATGAGTCAATCGAGCAGTGACGATTTAATTGTCCCAGTTTCTTTGAAGGAATGCACTTACAAGCACTTTAATAAACATTTTTATTTCAGGTTCCTAGTCCGTGTTAATTGGAATGCTAACAAATCTGAAGTCAAAGGGAGCCTATAAATGTACAAAATATTCAGTTTTTCGGAATTCACTCTAAATTTGTAAGGTCAAGAGGGCCTAATCCATGAAAAGTAAAGAACAAGAAGAGAAGTATTATGGATTTAATTAAAAATCTTATTGCGATCTCTCAAGTCTTTCCAGTGTATTCAGAATTACTTAAAATTTGGACCCTTTCTTTAGAACTCATTGGAAAAAAGGTGCTTTACTTGAAAGAAGGGAGCCTACAGAAGCAAAATTCACAGACAGAAACATGTATGATCATGACCAGGATGATTACGAGAGTTTTAAACCGTACACTAACAATCCCCCGATGAGATTCCAGTCCTCTATTCTACGAGACAAGCAGGTAGTAACAGTTCTTCAACTCTTCTAGATCCCACGTCGAGGTACATTCGACAGTGGGCTCTGCTGTACCAGGTCAAACGTCGAGCTCAAATCGATACGTTATTTTGCAATTTTTTTGCGTTGGTTTGTCCTAATCTCATAACATCCAGTGGATGCTCTTTCAACTATAAAAGACAAGAGAATTTCTGGAATATTAATTTGCACCAGAATCTTACAATTCACAAAAACAATATGGACTGAAAACGGTTAAAAACCATGGTCATTGCAATACTGTAGTTGTGTGAGCTTCCGAAGCTTGATTAACTTTCGTGTATCAGTTCTAATTCTAATATTTTTCGAAATACAAATCTGTGCTGCAGACAATTTAGAGCAAAACCTGTACAAAAATACAACTACTCGTATGTAATGGACCTTCCGCATAAAAGATACAAGATGTACAAAATTAATTTTCAAAAACATTTACTTTTCTTTGGACGTAAAAATAAGTCAGTAATGTAAGCCTTAGGCCTGCATGTTTAATTTCAGAGTACTGTGTTGAGGACTAGCTATCATCTGCAGACATTACAGTTAAACGTCAAACTGCATGACACAAATACATAAACTGCATTAATGCAATAAGAAGAAAGTACATCACAATGACAACATCTCACTGCATTTGTTATCTGTTAACACCCCGACAGACTAGCGTAACAGAGGAAGTGCTTCGTGAAGTAAAACGCATGTAGGTCACTCCTGATACAGAACATCCGTATGTGAACACTGTGTACAGTTATCTAATTCGTGAGTGCCTTATCGCTAGCCAGACGACAGAACATTGTAGTGGATGAGCAAACTGGATTACATGTAAAGCCTATCAGGCACTTTAATACGGTAATCATTCGTGTTTCCTATAAAATTGAAGTTATATTCCCACATATCTTAAGTGAAAAATAAAACGTAATTACCACCATAATTAAGTTTGTTTTAGTATGAATATGATAATAAATTAATTTATTCCTTTATAAAGAACACCCGTGCATGTGCCTATATTACATCAATACATATACAGGGTACGAAAATGAGGAGCCAAAGCAAATTTATAAATCAGGATTTAAAACGCGCACAATTTCATTTTCTACACTTGCCCGAAAACCTGCAGCAACGGGCCATTTTAGACATATAAGCGTGAATTAAAATGGGTGCAAGAGAAATACAGAGTGACGGTTTGGAGCTGATTAAACTCGCAAACGTGTATATACACTACACTGGTTAGCCCCTCTAATGATCCTTCGAGCTCCGAAAAGGAAGAGTTGCTCATTTCTTAAGCAAGTGTCTGAAAATAACGTTGTAATTCGTCGTCTTCGACGACCTTGTCAAGAAAAATCTCGCATGCACGATAATGTATTAAAGAATGATTCTATAAAAGGAAGTGTGAAAAGGATACAAGCACTTAGTTGTTAATCCTCGAAGACGAAAAGAATAAGGATACACAGACGGCCCTATGTTGACGTTCATTATATATATATATATAATGACTCATTCATACGTTACTCCGTCCCGAAGTAAACGTTTTTTTACGAAATGAGTTAACTTAGGCGGATTCTATAAGCGCCATGTCTCATGCTTCATATCTTAAAGCACAGTACGGGATAACAACCTTAACACTCGTATTAACATTTCGGTTTTGACTGATATCCACTTCGTGACGTAATGCCCTGCTTAAGTCTGCAGAAGAGGGAGACACCAGATAAAAGTTTAAAGTCAAGTTTTGCCATCACATGGTATTGCGGTGTCGCCAAAAAAGAAGGAGACGCGACAGGAATTTTCAATTCCCATAAGAATAACTTAGCATATTATCATAAATTTTACATAGCCTTGTCAAATGAAGGAGTGACATAATATACACATTAAGTGCCCCCATCCTACACAGGTGAGACTCCACGGAGACCGGACTCGTGACGTCACACAAATAAAACTCTATCGTAACAATTTAAACCTGTAAACATGTGACTCAAACACAAGCAAGCGTAAACACGGCAACCCATTAAACATAGTAAAGAAATGTGACTAAAATCATTCAATCGACCATTCAATTAATTCAAAAACCAAGCGAATTATACGCAGGGTAAAATTACGGGGCCAATCCCAGTGGCCGAGCGGTCTAAGGCGTGGGTCTACGGCCGCTCGCTTGCTGGGATTGTGGGTTCGAATCCCGCCGGGGCATGGATGTCTGTCTCTTGTGAGTGTTGTGTGTTGTCAGGTAGAGGTCTCTGCGACGAGCTGGTCCCTCGTCCAGAGGAGTCCTACCGAGTGTGGTGTGTCTAAGTGTGTGATCACGAAACCTCGAAAAACGAGGAGGCCTAGCCCCCTAGGGGCTGTCGAGCCTTAGGAAAAAAAATCCGGGGCTTGAATTATATTTTCTGAACAAACGGTATAGCGTCTAAGCAATAAGAAACACCAAGTTCCAGTAACACACAGACGCATTCAATTAAACGCAACAATAATTAGAAAGGACATGTGCGAATGAAAATGCTTCGCATAAGGTAAATAGACAACAGAATAAACGATGAGGCAGTATTAGGAAGAAATATAGGGTTCATTCATTCATTCTGTAGTCTGTCTTACGACAGGTCCGTAGCCTCTTCCAAAGCGAGTTCTCCACAGGGTGCGATCTAGTGCTTCCTCTTTCAATTTCCAGTATCTTTTCTTTTCCTTAAGGTCATCCAGTAGCTGCTTACGTCTTCTCCCTCGTCGTCCCGTCATTTCTATCCTTCCTTCTAACTTTCCTTCAATCACGTGTTTCAGAAGGCAGTTTCTACGCAAGATGTGACCAATCCAGTTAGCCTTTCTTCTTTTTATTGTATGTAGGATATTCCTCTCCTCCTTGACTCTGTGTAATACTTCTTCATTTCTCACACGATCGGTCCAACTGATCTTCTCCATTCTTCTCCAGCACCACATTTCAAAACTTTCCAGATATTTCTGATCTACTTTCCGAAGTGTCCACGTTTCAGCACCATACAAAGCTATGCTCCAAATGTAGCACTTTACTAGTTTCTTCCTTAAATTTAATTCCAGTTTGCTGGTGAAAAGATTTTTCTTCTTGTTGAATGCTGCTTTAGCCGTGGCAATTCTGGATTTAATTTCACGTGTACACCTTGCATCATTTGTTATCATGCTACCCAAATAATTGAAATATTCCACATTCTCCAATTGTTTTTGATCTATCATAATTTTCATTGGGGATGGTTGCCTTGAGATTTTCATTACTTTAGTTTTTCCCACATTCATTTCCATTCCATAGCGTCTTCCAATTTCAATTAGTCTATCAATCATGCCCTGTAGCACCTTTTCTTCCCTAGCCAGTAGCACAAGGTCATCTGCATATTTCACAGTGCGAATTACTTGTCCTCCTATTTTGAAGTCTCCAAACCCTTCAAGAGCTTCCATGGTAAGGTACTCGCTGTATAAGTTGAACAGAATCGGTGACAAACAGCAACCTTGTCTAACTCCTCTTCCAGTCTTCACACTTCTCGTCTTCCCTTGGTCCAGTCGTATTTTGACACTCTGTTCCATGTACAATTTGCTGATCAATCTTCTTTCGCGCCAGTCTATCCCAATTCCTTTTAGGATTTGCATTAATTTGGTCCAGTTGACACGGTCAAATGCCTTCTGCCAGTCTATGAAGCAAGCACACAATTCCTCATCTATGACCAAGGTTCGTTCTGATATTATTCTCAGCATCCCAATTGCATCCCTAGTTCCTTTTCCTCTTCTAAATCCAAACTGATCTTCTCCAAGTGCATCTTCCATTTTCCTCTCAATCCTTCTTCTAAGTATCCTCGCTACTATCTTTGCTGCATGAGCGATGATGCTGATTGTGCGATGGTCGCTGCATTTTGTAGCTTTGGGCTTCTTCTTTAAGGCAATCATTGTAACTTCAATAAAATCTCTGGGCCATTCTCCAGTTACATACATGCTGTTGATCATCTGTGTCATTAGCCTTAGACCACCTTCTCCCAACAATTTGAGTACATCCCCAGGTACATCATCATCTCCTGTAGCCTTCTTATCCCTCATCTCCTTGATAGCTTTTTCCACTTCACTTTGCAAAATATAAGGGCCTTTCTCGTCTTCATGTACTTCATCTTCAGGTTCGACGTCTAGATGTTCTGGTCGATTAGCTCGATCGTAGAGCTCTGTGATATAATTCTCCCAAATTTGCAATACTCGTCTCTGATTTACTATTATATTGCCTTGAGAGTCTTCGATGCCAATGTTTTGAATCCCATGGTTTTCATATAGGGTTATGAGTTAGAATTAATGAAGACTTTAACTTGCAACAACATGGAAAAATATTATAAAACAGACCGTAGCCTAGAGCAATTAGGATAATGCAGCATTGAGGTAGACACAGTGGCGTGGCGAACAGCCCGGTGGCCCCCTGGCCCCTCGCAATTCGATATTCGGGGGTCCGTTATACTTATTAGCGAAGTGATTCCAAGATGCCAAAACAGACATGCAGAGTACCGTCTTCCGTCACAAGAATGGAATTCAGCCCTTAAGATCCGACAACAGTCACTGTATCATTATACCCTTCAATGAAGCACAGCATACAGACAAGAACGTATTTACAGCCTTACACCTGTGCACAAAAGTACTGACGATGCGACTTTATAATACGACGTTTCCTCTATAGAATCAATGTTGAAAATATAGTCTTGTCTGAAATTTATTTTAAAATTCCTGCTTAACATAATAGCACACGGACCTATACATTATTTAACATTTTGAAGAATGGAGTTGATATAACTTTGAGTATTGGTTGGTATTTCCTGCTGTAAGAAAAGTTAAAGCTAATTCCATTATATGGAAGACGTTCTCCCTTCCAATTATTCAGACTTGTGAAAGGGCAAAAGAAACCTATTCTTTTGTAAGCCTTGGAAGGCTACGTGAGAGAACTTTACTACTCTTTCCGGGGTTTTATTTTGTCGTAAAATAAGAAAAGAGGCGCAGTCTCAGTTGCAGCTTGCTACACTCACTGAAACAAAATTAAAGAAAGAAGTAGTCGGGTGGCTGAATAAAAGGTTTTGTGAAGTACAAATACTCGTACAAGGAAACCCAGAAATTTATCTGTGAGAATTGTAGTTATTATGGAGGTGTGTATGAACATTACTCTCTTCTGGAATGTGACACCATGTAGTCCGGTAACTAGTTACATACCGTAGTTTCGGATAAATCTGTTGCTTAAAGGTTAAATGCAGAAGGGTGTTATATACAAAATTCACACTGCTATGGATAAGTATCAGTACAAGTTCCATGTAAGTGAAGGTTGAATACTTCTGCCCTCAATGTGGAGCCAGAAGGTCCTCTAAAATATTTTGTACCTGGCACGTCTCCCACGAATGTCAGGTCACTATACAGACGGTAATTTTAATAAATTCATCGCTGTATCAGTCGGTACACATCCATACCACACTGCCGCACACACTCAGAGTCAGTCCTATCTGTACATATCAATTTTATCTTCCCACATGTTTTGCACTTCTCTCGAGCGTTGTGCATTATTTTACAATTTTCGTCAACGAATTTTAGGTGACATTTTTAACGCTCGTACAGCATTTGACGCTGGCGAACCTCTGAACCCACCCTACCCCTACCCCCCACCCCCAGACACATGTGATAGACAGGAACCTCCTTGAGAACCTCAAATAAATAAATAAACATTTACTTTGCCTTTCAGCTCAAAGTATTTTTCATAAATACCTTCATTTTTGGGGCACGCGGTAGCGTAGTTGGTTGACGCACTGCGCTACAAGCCGGAAGTTCACGGGTTCTATTTCCAATGGGGTCATTGACTTAATCCTTCCGGCCCTGGGGTCGACTCAGCCTCTAACATAAATGAGTACCACGTAGAACTCCTGGGGGTAAAGGCGGCCGGTGCTGCTGAAGATTAAGCCAAACACAGGAACGCTCCTTAAGGTTAGGGTCTGCTAGAACTGACGCTCTTCTACTGTGAAGATGGAGGCAGCATGTTCCCCCGAGCGGGCGACACAAGCTACCGAACTAGACGGTATCATATCCAAGACGACCGAAGCCTTTTTTACAATCTCGAATCTCATAATATTACAGGAACATCAGTATTTGTAACTGAGTTTTGTTTATAATTTTCCGTTGAGATGCAAAGAGTCATAATTTCCTTGGGGCAGCCAACTTCTTGTTACTTATGCATATTATATTTTATACGTAACCGATTTTATTACTTTTGCTCACAATTAAATTTGACTATAACCACTTTTCGTAAGCCTTTGCAATGCTGGACTTGAAATCTCACATGATCTATTCTTCTCTCTGCCTAGGAAGTTTTCTTTCCTCAGACAAAAGAAATCTTCAAAGACACTGCCTTCAGAATCCCAAATCTCCCATCTTTGCCCTCCTCTCAGGTGCTGTGCCATGTGCTATTAACCTGCCTTGATTCTAAGTCAAATATATATAAACACAGTGAGATATAGGTCTATATTTAATTCTTCACACCACCTATTATTGCATCATCAGTTTAAATTTTCATCTTCATCATTAAACCATCGATTATATTTCACTAAACAATCGATGCAATGAAGTTAAATTAGCTGTTCACAAAAGGCGTCTTTGTTAGTTGGTCTCTAATTTCATGTTCTAAATACTGAATTTGAGAAAATTTACAATAGATTTCTGAGTGGACAGACTCAGACTCTGAGAGAACTCGAGCTGCCTGAGGCTTACGTGTTGTGGCGAGAGGAATTAAGGACTGGCAGTGCCCTGACAGTTGTGGTTCTCACGGCATGCGTGCTGTATACCAGTTCTAATAGTTCTGGTGTCAAGTGCAACAGGGCATGTCACCTCTGCACCTTTAGAGCTCTACTTTCTGCGTTGATCTCGGTCAAGGCTAAATATTGCTCACTTGGAATCCCAGCCTTTATTGCAAATTCCAGACTGCTATTTGAATATACAGCACAACTTCAAGGTACATTGCGAAGTCAAGGAACAGAACTTACAATTCAGTTTTGTAAAGCAATAATGCTGTGAGAGTGACATTCTACGCTGGCAAAAAACATATCTGAAGCATCAGCGTTTGTTTTTTTCAATGGCTCGACAGCCCCTTGGGGGCCTAGGCCGAGGCTTCACGATCACACTTTAGACACACCACACTCGGTAGGACTCCTCTGGACGAGGACCAGCTCGTCGCAGAGACCTCTACCTGACAACACACAACACTCTCAAGAGACAGACATCCATGCCACCTGCGGGATTCCAACTCACAATCCCAGCAAGCGAGCGGCCGCAGACCCACGCCTTAGACCGCGCGGCCATTGGGATCGGCAAGCAGCAGCGTTAAATGACACAATAACCAATAATTAAAATTATTAATTAATTCTGACCTAAGAAATATTTATGTCCTGTTCCCAGAAGACCGAAAGATCATTAGCATATTTATTTAAGACACGTTTTTATAAACTTGGTGATGTAATGCTTGCACTCAATTTTACATTATTAATATTATTACAGCTCCAGAACACAGAATAAGAACTGCAACACTAATTAAGGAAGTGTCTGGAGAGACTGTCCTTTTAGTGTACTACATACATTACATTAATGAAGCGATTTTAAGAACAAAAATGACTTAGATCCTATCAATGAAAAAGCTTTAATTACAGCATTTACAAGTAAGTCATAAATTTACCTAAGTGTACATTTTACAGGCTGTGACGACAAAAAAAGAAAGACATTTTCCAATGCAGTTCAATTCACATCTAACGGACTGCGGTTTACATATTTCCTTGTAATAATGGGGCCTTAAAAATAACTGGAACAGTTAACATGAGTTTCTTCCTAAATGGACTTGAGCAGTACGAAATGAAATATATCTTAGGTCCTTTACAGAGACAATTAACATTCATTCAGTCTTAGGTGTACATTAAATTATGAAGATCAGAATTGGTAAACCGTATTTAAAGATTCAATTCCTATCTCACATGTTAACACCCTACTTCTCCATCATGAAAAAGTGGTTAATGTTATACAGGCAAAAATCACTGTGGGCATCATATGAAACTATGAAGAAGAATGTGGCAGAATACAGGGCCTATTATAGTTAAATATTTTTGCACATACAAAACTACCCTTATTCAAAGGGTTAATGATTAATGCTGTTTCTGTTGATATATGCGCGCCTGTATAATCAATGGTCAACGAATTAGCAATTATTTCAAAATTGGCCACTTAGAATATGATGTACTCTATGTGGATATTTAAGTATTGTTTAAATCCTTCAAATATTTATAAACTAACACGCATTATAAAATACACACAAATTGTCATTTATGTTTTTACATATTATCCCATTCACAGAATATAAAAAAACATATTAAATTAAAAAAGTTTTTCAGTTTTTCCTCTTACACCCAGAAGGCGGCAAAATAAAATCCACAGCCACGGAAACCTAAATTATATAACTACATAAATTAGATGTATTAACTTATACTCTCAACACGAACGGGTCGGGGATTAGGCAGTGAACCTAGCACATACAGCGGAACGGTGTCGCATGCTGTAATTTTGCCGTGCCAATGTAATACGCCGCGGCTCGCTAATTACATTTCGGACGTGGACTGCATTCCCAAAACGACAACCTCGCCGCTCTAGACCCGTCCTAACTGTTTTTCAACTTTCACGGCCTGAGGCAGAACTGGAAATAAATGAAAACCAATCAAGCCTGTCCACTAGAACATTGCAGAAGTTTTGCCTATTTTCCAGTCCTAGTAGTTTAATTCACTATTAACGAACTCTTAAGTGAATGATGGGACAGAAAATTTAAAAAATTTATTTCACAGACCATCTGAGTGTGAAAGAGTGAAATGTCTGTATTATATGCCAGATTAATCAACTAATGGTTCGAGTTGATACTTTTATGAGCTACGTGCAGGGAGGGCATTAAATGAAGACACAGTAGGAAAATCATATCTGTTCGTTCGTGTTGTTTAATCTCCGAATATCTCGGCGGATTTTGACGACATCTGGTGGACTTGGCACAGGCCTCAGCGCCTCCAGACTTCAAATTTCAAGCAGGTCTAGGGCAGAGTATTTTCGTATGAAGGTACACAATTATAAGTTGTAAAGTTGTAAGACTTTAAATGGTGTTAAGTGCCATAAGCAGTCAAAGATATTACCTAAACTATATCACAGTTTAGAGCAGTGGATTGAACTTGATACTGTCTTTATAAAACCTCGCTTCTTCAAAAAATATATTACTCAATCAGAAAATATTATCGTTACATCATTTGCTGTATTATATTTTATTATTATTTTATTATTATTATTTTATCGTTATTATATTCTTTCTGTTATAGGCAATTTGGTTGTTTATTTAGTACTTTAAAAATCAACAATGTAACTGAATTGGAGTGAACTGAATTATTAAAGTTTTATAGGCTGGTATTTTTTGGACGGTAGGTACTATAGTGTCGGCTATCTCTTCAGAAGACAATATTAATAGTGTGAGTTGTAGTCCCTAAACTTGGTGATCATTTCCCAGACAAGGGTTATGCTATTAAAAATACGACAGTTTAGTAAATATTAACACTCACTTGAAATACTGCTCCTACTTTTTTTAATGATATTTTGTCATAAAAGATCACCTATTTTTCGAAAATTATGTTAACCCTGTAAACCTTTATAGCCAAGCGGTTAGTTTATACAGGGAATTCCGGGACAGACGCCACACTTTTTGCAACTCTCGCTGTAACTCAATCCCAAAATCGTCAAAACGGCTGAACATTCATAGATATTATATTCAAGGTTTCTACTTTATTAAGTTCGGTGAAAAATATCTCCAGAAGTGAAAGTCTCTGAGGTACAGGGCGACGAAAAAAAGTTGTCTCTGCTGCGTCTGTCCCGGACATGCCGGTAGAGACGCTACTTTTTGGCAGGGATAGATGCCGCTATGTAGGGAGAGATGCCGCTCTTTGAAATTATCCTGTGAATTCAAGAAGCAAGATAAGTAAATTAAAACTGTTGAACTTACTCAGATTAAAGAAGCAATATTAACATTAAAATAGAAAATATATCACAAGTACAAAATATTTTAACTCAATGAACTCAAGAGTCTAAGTTGTAGTGAACGAAACGTTCTACATCGCTCTTCTGCATCTAGATGTTTTTCTCTCGCAGTAGTTTTCTACCGCAGTCGAAGCATTTGTCTTTGTATGGAGAACAGTTCTGCAAATCACACATTCGATCCAGTCATCTTCTGAGTTGTTTGCAAGTGTTTTCCCAGCATGCACAGCAATTCGTGTCAAAATCTTCAGGTGTCTCGTGATTATGAATATATTTTTTAATGGTTCTTTGTATTTTCTGACCCGGTAAACCTGAAGTATTGGAACTGTTTACACTTTCGATTTTCCTCTGCTCTTTGATTTTGTTTCCTTCTTGATTCTTTCGCTTTTCCTCGGTATTATTAACTTCTTCAGTAGGAACAAAAGACTGATCTTCAAAAGTTTGGAAGGAGTAATTTCTTCAGGGCAAATGTCAGAAGGCAGTGTAGTATTCAGAGTACTTAATGAAGGTCCTGCTGAGACAGGTAACACATTTAAGAGTTTCTTCGTGAAGGAGAGGGTGCACAAATCGGAGCCATGTCTGGCGGTGCTGTTTCCATACAAGTTTCACTGGTATAAGAAATGGAGAAGATATATTCAGGCACTCTGTTGCGGTTAAAAGGATAAATACCCGTTGACTCAACAGCACTTACGTCAACACCCATGGAAGCAGTTTTATTCCAAGCAAACCCGATTGCACCCCCCCCCCCCCCCCCCCCCCCCGTGATATCGAGTGACTTTCCTTTGTGGATTCTGCAACATCCAATGCTGCGGCTGCGTTTTCGAAATGACTTTAAAGGCCCAAAAAAGCACTTATCCAAAGTCTGTATGGCACGAATACAGTGGCTTGGTAGACAAATGATAGTGACGTTGTTTTGAACAGCAGCCTGAAGCAGTCACGGGGAGCTACGAGCTCTGTAGTCATCTAAAAGTAGAAAGACCTTCCATGAAGTTTTGTGTTTGAGGAAATGCTGTGTGAACCACTTGCTGAATAATTCAGTGCTAATGGAGGACTATTTCCGGTTCATGGTAAGATGATACAGCATTAGAACAGATAGTTGTTAGAACTCTGTAATGTACATGCACGACGTTTCCAAACCGATTTGAAATTGTTTAAGTGCAGCATCTCTCCCTTAAATTTGCGGCGTCTCGCCCAATGTTCAGGGAGAGAAGCCGCACCCCCCCCCCCCTAACTTGCTGAATGGAATGAAGAACATGGCGGCTACAATAAGTGAAGGCAAGGTCAGCAACGCCGTAAACCTCTAATTTATCCTGATTGCATAGGTACTTCGACTGGAACTAATTAAGACACATTTCGTGCACACCAGAAAAAAGTTTCAGCATAAAATTAATAAATTAACAGCATAAAATCGCTCGTAAGTGTAACAAAACAGCACCGATATTCACTACCTTCACTCACAACACCTCTCTAGACTCACTGAATAAGCACATGTGCTGCGGTCTGCAGAGGATTGCCAGAACCCACCAAAGTAAAAAATGTGGCGTCTCTCCCGCCGGGACAACTCTCCCGGAATTACAATACCATGATGTTTAACGTTAACAAGTTCTATGTTCTGTTCACAGAGTGCATTATGTGTTTTGTATGGGTCTAAAAACAGCGACTTTTACCTTTTACAGCAATAACTGATTAATTTCTATAACCGAGATGGAAGCTGTTTACTGCGCGGTACGAACTGGCTCCTTACACAAAACATTACGTTTCGTCCTTGAAGGGTTAAGACTGTATAATCAATACTTGTCCAAATAATTTAATATTTTAGGGCCTACTATAATCATTCCTCTACCACGAACATAAGGCACATTATGATCTATGCCTGAACGACACAGCATTCTGAATTACGGCTTCTTGACGTCACATAACTACGCCTGAATCACATCATATTACGAATGCCGTCTGCATGGCATCACATTAGAAGCCTGTCAGCCATGCGTACATTTTATTTAGCTTTCGTTTCGATGGCAACAACCTACAAACCACTGGAAACACATTACGTTAAATGTAGTACTGAAAAAGATCATAACAGCATCTGCACATCGCAAATAAAACGTTTGTACGTCAACAAGTACAAACATGCCGATGATAAAAATTTTGACGTCATACGCGGAACTTTTGACGTGAACAGAATACATCTCGCGAAAAAAATTGCTGTATAAGATTAAAATAAAATAATAATAATAATAATAGTAATAAAATGAGGATCACAAATCTGTGAAATAGGAAAGTATATTTTATGAGTCCTACTCAAAACTGCTAATTCTCTAATCGCCCCTGGATATTGTATGGTGCATTTTAATATCACTGCAGTCGGGTCAAGGAAGGATTCCGTTCTGAAATGCGACTGATAACAACAACAACAACCTGTAATTACCCCACAGTGCGTCACAACTCTCAACCAACACAGCGATTCTTTGTGTGATTTGTTAAATATGTGCCCTTTTGCTTCGGGGTTAATGACTTTGTGTAGCGAAAACTTTTTTCAACCACATTTAAAGCGGGTCACATATTACAGGACGAGATGCAGGAATGAAATACGTTGAAGCATATCCGAAAGAAGATTTACATCTATGGGGTGTGACGTCATCACACCAGGCATATGTGTACCGACATGTTGTTTCCATCATCAGGGCAGAATAATGATGCGTAGAGTAGCTTCCAAATTAATGTTTACCAAGCGAAATATGAGGTTTATCAGGTTCTGTGGTTATCATGACAGTGACCATAAAGATTAGTCTTCTGGAACGTGACGCCGTGTAATTTTGAGATGTGAAGCAGCATTTCAGACGATCTCTGACTACTGGGGAACATGATACTCTGAAACGTCGCTACACATGTATAACTTTACATGACGTCACGTTCAGGAAACATTAAACTTCTTATTGACTGTAGAGGAAACCCCACACCTCACACTTCTGACAGCCTCTTTAGAGCAGCAGCTCTGGTTGAAGCGTGCTGAAGAGGAAGCCTCATTACACATTTTTTGAGCAATGAGCTTCTTTCTTTATTCAGCTTCAACATCAGAGTAATCTGTAAATACTGTAGACACTAATTACTTTCGGTAGGATGAAAACATTTCTGGGCATAGTTTTATTTTAGTGGCATGCAAATAAATTTCAGAACATTTGTTCAAAGGATGAAACAGAAAGTAATTACTTTATTAAATATCTTTACGATCTCAATTTAAGTCAACAATCTCTTCCTTTTGCGTAACGCAGTGTGCCTATTTTGTTTTATAAAATCAAGCGAATTAATACTGCAAGAAATTACATTTCGTTTACCTTGGATATTATAACATGTCTCGTGTAAATCCAATATTCAGATTTTTGTGACAGACGTTTCTTGTCGTAAGAACACGGCTGACTTGTAGATAATATCCGGCTCTTTTGTAGCCATACATCACCTAAACCATGCAATATGTAATCTTCTTTCTCTCACTATAACTTCGCAAGGCGTTTGTTGTCTTACCAAACCACTAAAAGTTAATAAAAAGTATTTATCCTGTATCAACAAATTCTATACTTGTAGCTGTACAGTTTTGACTGTGTAGAACGCGGCATCAAATATCTTACGAATATTCCAATACCCGCCGCACGCCCATCATATGAAATGCTGTCAAAATATGCATGCGCTGCTCCACTTTTCAATTTCATCTCTCAGCTCGCTGCGTCTTCATTGTATTTTGTTGTAGTATATGCTCACTGCCGATCCCAGTGGCCCGCGGTCGTAAGGCGTGGGTCTGCGGCCGCTCGCTTACTGGGATTGTGGGTTCGAATCCCGCCGGAGGCATGGATGTCCGTCTCTTGTGAGTGTTGTGTTTGTCAGGTAGAGGTCTCTGCGACGGGCTGCTCCCTCGTCCAGAGGAGTCCTACCGAGTGTGTGTGTCCAAGTGTGATTGTGAAGCCTCGAAAAATGAGGCGGCCTACGCCCCCAAGGGGATGTCGAGCCACTGAAAATAAATGTGCTCACTGCCTAACTGTTTCTTGAGCATCAGTGATACTTCACAGGGAACACACACAGTCCTATGCTCGATGCTCAACTGATTCTTCCGCCTCAAAAGGCACATCACAAAACGAGCCGCTGTAAACTCATTCGCATCAAGGGTATTAGTCTGACACCTTTCCCGTGAAGAGATATTGATTAATTCTTTGAAACATTCCACAATCATCCTAAAACTAGTGCCAAAATCTCAAGCTCCCCTCTTATTTTATGGCTGCCACAATTAGACACACAAACAAATTTTACCAGAAGAATAAGTGTTCTTTAATACTTTCGGCCACTTCAAAGCTCTTTGTTTAATCCTGCTCTTTGTTCTTCAGGTTTATTTGCCTTTTCCGACGCATAATTAACACTCAGTACTTAAATGCCTTGTCACCACGGCATGGCGCGTCCTCAGGTTGCGGATGGAGGAACGGCCTCCAGATTGGAGGGTAGCTGCGAATACATTGAATAACAGCGCGGACAGCCGACAAGGGGTGGTCATCCAGCTTGGGGGTTGGGCGAGATGCTAACAACTCCTTGTCGTAAAAAATACCATGTTACGCAACATTCCACAGGGTCTCGGTGGTGGACCGATTCTTTGGTACAATCTAAGCAACCTAAGATTATAAACAGACAACAGACTGGAGTAAGGCAGCCGAACTACTGCTCAGGCACGCCAAGATATTATTGTGTTACTGGCAAGCAATCTATCCAAAATACAAAGATTAAGATACACAGAACTAAAATTTTGCCTGTTGTCTTGTATGGGTGTGAAACTTGGTCTCTCACACTGAGGGAGAACATAGGCTGAGGGTGTTCGAGAATTGGCTACTGAGGAGGATATTTGGGCCTAAGAGGGACGAGGTAACAGGGGAGTGGAGAATACTACATAACAAGGAACTTAATGATCTGTACTCATCACCAAATAGCATTCGGGTGATTAAATCAAGAAGAATGAGGTGGGCGGGGCATGTAGCACGTATGAGTGAGGGGAGAGGTGTATACAGGATTTTGGTGGGGAGACCCGAGGGAAGGAGACCACTTGGAAGACCAGGGGTAGATGGGAGGATAATATTAAAATGGAACTTCAAGAAGTGGGATGGGGGCGGGGACTGGATTGATATGGCTCAGGATAGGGACTGGTGGCGGGCTCTTGTGAAAGCGGTAATGAACTTTCGGGTTCCATAAAATGTGGGAAATTTCTTGACTAGCTGAGGAACTGCTGGTTTCTCAAGAAGGACTCTGCTCCATGGAGTTACGGAGTTATTTATTCATTAGAATTCCTGGGGCAGGCAATCTGCAAAGACCACGACGTCTACCTACAATTGGCAACCAACGCAGAACAACGCATACGTACGTGCCTGCCTCGACCGGGATTTGAAAACATTATTCCAGTTTTAGAGCGTTATTAATCCTCGCGGTCAGATCTATTGTCTGTGTTAATAACAGCGTATTTATAATCTTCACGTTTCGTAACCTGGTAAGATACAAAGCGAATTAATGTTGCCAGTGATGAGTACTTTTGCAATGAATAATTCATTTCCTCTCTGTCTCTGTATAAGGAAGCACTGAAACTCTCTGAAACTGCAAAAACGCTTCATGATTACCTTAAAAGTTACGCAACTTACAACAGCAATACAGTACTTCATATATACTGATATAGTGTTCACAAAAAAAGACGAGCTCAAAAGAAAATTTTGCGATGCGATATACAGCTACATGTACCTTCACGCCAAGTAAGTGCTTACATCTGCATTATAAAAGATGTCTGTGTGTCTGTCTGCCTGCCTGTGACAGCGATAACTCGTCAAAGAACAAAGATATTGGGTTATTTAGTTCTGCGTTATTTAGTATAAGGGTTATTTAGTAAGTATAATAAATAAAATATATAAATAAGGGTTATTCAATGAATAAATAAGTTTCAACAGCAATCAGATGAGTGTTGGAGAAACACATGACGCAGCGTAGCACTTAAACACTCTGCAGCATGTGGAAGGAGTATAAAATATAGGAAGACTGAAAAGACAAAGAAAGTGTGTGAATTGAGACTAAATTTATTGCAGGAAAATAGAAAATCTGACGGCTCTGAAGGTTCCCAGGCAATGCCCGCTCGTCCTTCTGGTAAAGGAAAGTTTGAGGCAAGGTAACGCTTTGGTAAGTGAAGAAGGCAAAGTGATGGGAAGTGGACTGTTTTAGTATGCAGGAGAGGTAAGAAACTAAGCAGTTGATTTATGTGTCTGAATATTGATATTTGCAGTGGGAAGTCTGCAGTGGGAGAAATGTTTAGGGGCTAAATTCTGATGTTAGCGTTAGGAAAGCTGTAGTGGTGCTAAAATTTTGTTTTGAGAAATACACAACGCAACGTGGAATTTTGGAGCACACTCGGTAACTACTTTGAAACCGAAGAAATTCACAGAGACGCTTAATCCAGATGGCCGGTCGCATAGTGCTTACAAACTTCTAGCCAGTAACCTTCAATTCACGTTCAAGCACCGTAGCCTCAGCAGCCACTTTGTGAAGCTGCATTCTTTTCAAAGTGAACACATTGTTTTTCATTCGTTTGTCTCATGTGTGACACTTGCACTTCAGATTTTACTTCACGGAAAGGACCGAGTTTCCATTAAGGTGTCCAGCCGTTTAGAGGAATAATCTCTTGTTTATTCTGCAAATTACATAGAAAAAACAAATTCACTGCGCAGGCAAAATGTGGAGTTTCTAGACGTTCAGGCAGGTGGTAATACACTGTGCCTTAAATGGTTAAAGATATGTACGCTGTTAAATGCCTGCACTCAAGTAATTTGATTCAGTTCAGTGATGTGATTATTGGCACGCATTTGGTTTATCGTTTGAAATGGTCTGTCTGAGTTTGATTAATGATATTATAAGGGGATTAGCATGCAGCGCTTTCCTGGTCTTCCGGTGACGTATGCACAATATTACTGATGCATTTGTCGTGCAGGGCTACTATCGTTAATTCTCGTGCACGTGTCCTTCATGTCAATTTAAATAACATTTTATTACGTGTACTTTTGCTTCTTCTGTTCAACTTATACAGCGAGTACCTTAGCATGGAAGTTCTTGAAGGGTTTGGAGACTTCAAAATAGGACAAGTAATTCGCACTGTGAAATATGCAGATGACCTTGTGCTACTGGCTAAGGAAGAAAAGGTGTTACAGGGCATGTTGATAGACTAATTGAAATTGGAAGACGTTATGGAATGGAAATGAATGTGGAAAAAACTAAAGGTAAGAGAGATCTCAAGGCAACCATACCCAATAAAAATTATGATACATCAAACACAATTGGAGAATGTGGAATATTTCAATTATTTGGGTAGCATGGTAACAAATAATGCAAGGTGTACACGTGAAATTAAATCCAGAAATGCCATGGCAAAAGCAGCATTCAACAAGAAGAAACTCTTTTCACCAGGAACCTAAAATTTAGGGAAGAAACTAGTGAAGTGCTACAATTTGGAGCATAGCTTTTTATGGTGCTGAAACGTGGACACTAAGGAAAGTAAATCAGCAGTATCCAAAAAGTTTTGAAATGTGGTGCTGGAGAAGAATGGAGATCAGTTGGATTGATCGTGTGAGAAATGAAGAAGTATTACACAGAGTCAAGGAGGAGAGGAATATCGTACATACAATAAGAGGAAGAGAGGCTAACTGGATTGGTCACATCTTGCGTAGAAACTGCCTTCTGAAACACGTGACTGAAGGAAAGTTAGAGGGAGGGATAGAAGTGACGGGAAGACGAGGAAGAAGGCGTAAGCAGCTACTTGATGACCTTAAGGAAAAGAGAAGATATTGAAAATTGAAAGAGGAAGCACTAGATCGCACCCTGTGGAGAACTGGCTTTGGAAGAGCCTACGGACCTGTCGTAAGACAGACTACAGAATGAAAGCAATTTTGTTTCCCTGTCATGTGGTAATAGCGGTCTACATTACACACATCAGAGATCTCTCCTACGGCGGTTTTGAGTCAGGCAGGAAAATTCGCATAATGGTAATACGGAACGGCTGTATAAATGTTATGCATTCCTCTGTAAATATTTTATTATTACTGTACTATAAACAATTATGCACAAAAGCAAACATTTATTCACCAAAGTGAGAAAGAACGTCATAAAATACTCGTACACCAAACTAACACGTAACTCGGTAGTAAATCTCACCAGAGAACTGACTTGAAAATCCCATGACAAATGTACTGAGGTACCACAGATGTGTCCGAATGTCCCAGTTGATTAAATAATTGCCAGATAACAGCCCAGTTCTTGGTCTGGACTGTACAGTGTGCACTCTATTGTGATAATGAAACTGCTTGCTGCTTAAATCACACATTTGTACTGAGCCTAACTTCCACACACACATACACACACACACACACACACACACATATATATATATATATATATATATATATATATATATACGGCAACACAGATACTGCAGTAACAGAAAAATCAGACCCATAATATAGTATGCTATCACACACCAATTTAAAATTAGTGTTTATATTATATGTTAACGCGCTGAATGGAAGTACGAAACTTGCATGGAGCAAGCTTTGATTATTTATATGACGGAGCTGGTTTGGCATGTCACGATCAAATTTCTCAAAACGCTCCATGGAACTATTATTAAGTACCGGAAAAAGAAAACTTCACATAGCCATGCCATCCTGAAATCAGGTACTCCTGAAAC
This sequence comes from Reticulitermes speratus, assembly GCA_021186555.1. Taxonomy (NCBI): domain Eukaryota; kingdom Metazoa; phylum Arthropoda; class Insecta; order Blattodea; family Rhinotermitidae; genus Reticulitermes; species Reticulitermes speratus. The sequence goes on from JAJKFL010000330.1 coordinate 21,453,153, forward strand.
AAAATTTCAGTAATCCCATGATGGTTTCCATCGGCAAGATGCATCTTTCGGTCAAAGTGTGATCATTCCAAAGCTCTGTAAGACTTAAAAGTTTTCAAGGAGCACGTAATCACTGAGCTATTCGTGAGATATCAGCCGCGTCACAGCTGGACTAAAGTCAATATTTCGAATGCTTGATCTGTCTCGATCATGGGGGTCGATGTGGCGAGGAAATTCCAGTTGATATATATGACTTACATGTTTAAGTCCGTCCCTCCGTGATTCTTCCTTGTTGATCTGTTCGGAGTCCGACGAGGAAGTGAGTAGTTTTATTTAATTATGCTGCCAGTTGGTAACATAATGCAGCGTCAGTGGTAGATGGAGCATTGGTGAAAAGATGGTAAAATCAAGTTACTCGTAGAAACACCTGTCCCAATGCCACTTTTTCACCACAGATCTCATACTGAATGGCTTGGGTCCGAACCCGGGTCTCCGCCGTGATATGTCGGCGAATAACCGCCTGAGCCATGATACGACATCCTGTCCAACGAGATGGGGTCACGTTAAGGCATCAACCAATCTTTGTGGTAGCCCGAGAATATTTTAGTGACCTAAACCTTCGCATTACAGACATCTTTAACTGGAACGTTGGTGTTACACTGTGCTCTAAACGCTAAATTTCAAAGCATAATTTTAAGGCAAACATGTAGTTTACAACAATCAATCAGCAATTTATAACTTAAATGTCAGAAAATGCTGCAAATACTGTACTTCAGCACTACGCCAGAATGCTTGTGGACAACTAGTGCTGTAACTCAAGAAAACTTTCTAAACTCTGAAGTCACTTGGGAAAGAATCTGACGTTTAAAGTATTCCTCAACAGTTCTAAATTTAACTCCTGTGGTCCGATCCCCTTCACCTGAACTGTAAGGAATGAATCAGCCTAACAAATGTTAGTCCCAGAACATATTACACTTCAGAATACACTTCATTCCATCACGTTTCAGCACCAAAAGAATTTGGGCTTTTGATTACAGTTCCTTTCAAAGTTCAGCTGAATCTATTATTGTCCGAATGAATAAATTCGATAAACGGACTTAACCTCCATACTATCCGTGTATAACTGTTTCACAGACTATGGAGTACGTAAGAATACTGAGGTACATTATTGTTCGTAAATTAATAGAAGAGAAAATATTAACAGAAGAGATCCTGTAGCATTGCAAATATGTCAACACATTTGTCCAATGTTGCATTCGCATGTTTTTACGGGTTCTTGTGGCCACATTACCCTTTGAAACAGCGAAGTTACTAAAACAGTATTTATAAATTCACTTCGTAACTCAGTTACTAAAACTAACCCGTTACATATGTTCAGAGTCTGAATTACTATTTATTATAAAAATACTGTGTGGGCAAAATGAAGAGATTTAATTTTCAAAAGTGTTGCATATGGTGACATTGTGCTTTGAAAAGTTAAATACAGAAATTTTAGGCACGCAAAGACATATGTGATTCCAGTAGATCAGTGGTATTCAACCTTTTTTGTTCGTGTACCCCCCACATATAATTTATCTTCAACTTTGTACCCCAAAGTTGTTGGTGCATAATTCAAGTTATACATAGTCTATAATCTACATCTAAAATAAGTTAAAAAAATTACATCCAAAATAATGTATTAAATAATAAGTTTTAAATGAGAAAAGGGAGAATCAAGCTGTTAAACAACAAATATATTATTGCCTATCATATAAACATTAATAAAGGAACAAAGGTATTTTAGTAAAGCAAAATTATATGCACTATGTGGAATAAAATGAAACTAGCCGCCCAGATAAGAATCGCATAAAGGAGAGACAGAGAGAAAGAGAAAAAATGGCGCTCCCAAATCGCATGTCCTTACGTCCGGGTCTCTTGTGGCTAACCCTAAATCTGACCCTGATTATTCAGTGTTTATGATGAAATAATATATTTATTCTTTTTAATTTTACGTACCCCCTAAGATGTCTTCGCGTACCCCCGGGGGTACGCGTACCCTAGGTTGAATACCACTGCAGTAGATCATACAGATCATGCACACTTCGCTATTACCTTCGACAAACATTTCGCATTCCTAACTCGGAGGAAACTCAGACATTTTTCTGCTAAAATTCTGTTAACATGAGCCAAACCATAATCACTGTACGTCATATTACGTAAAAAAAAAAAAGTCATATTACGTATTTTAGTCTTCGTTTGTTGGAACTCCTTCACTTCCTTTCCCTTACTTAGACAAACTCGTAACTTCTAAATATGAGGTAAACAACACGGATTGTTTCGTTATGGGTTGTTACGCCGTCTAGCTTCGCAGATGAGTGTCAATATTTCTATAGAGGTGGTACCATCAGGTTCTCTTCCGTCCTTAAGATGGTGACAGCACGAACATTTGAAACGTGATTGTCTATATAACCAGTGTTACAACTTATAACAAAGCAATAATTATATTCAGCTCTGTGGGCAGCTCAGATCTGACACGAGTTAAACCAGGCTAGCGCCATGATTCGTAGCACATTAAACTGTAAATCCGGTCTGCCGGCTATCGTCATCTTTTCTGTAATAGTAACATCGGGGGTGAAATATACACGCGGATGTCAGAGGCAAAACATGCACGGAGGTAGTCACAGATACGTATTGGAAGTTTTCCTGAAGTTTCTCGAAAATATATTTTTGATGTGTTGACATAATCCTTCCGGTCGCAATATGGCCCTGGGGTCGACTCAGCCTCTAACAGAAATGAGTACCAGGAGTATTTCCTGGGGGTAAAGGCGGCCGGTGCGTATGGCTGACAACCTTACCACCTTCATGTGCCGATTGTCTTGAAATCTGGGAGCCTCAACCTCCTGGAACCCTAAGGGCCTGTCCAGGCCTGTAATGGGATTGCTTTTTACATACATTGCGTACACACATGCATGCATGCATGCATACATACATACATACATAGGTATACATGCATGTATGCATACAACAATACATATATACACATGCCTACATACACATATGCATACACATGCAAAGACACACACACACATCGTATACACAAATGCACAGGGATTCTGACAAGTATCAAAAGACTAATTCTGCTTAGTTTAACGTTATGTAATATTTCAGGGAGAAAATAAATAGCGGGTTTTAACATAATCCGATTTGGCCCGGAACACCGCGAACTCACCGCGTCATGGCAGCTGGAAGCCGTCAGGTAAAAGCCTGATTCAAACCGGATCATAATATTTCGGATTAGAGAGTTTACCTGTATACGTCTTCCGTTTTGGGAAAGCTGAAGTGTCGACACGCCCACGTCAGACGACAAGGCCAAGGTACAATTGTTTCGTGCTTAAGTACTGCACCTTTAGGACATATGGTGCAGTGTAGGCATACCTTAATGCATTCCTAACATCGATGTGTTAGAATTGTGAATGGTCATTCTGAACTATTCATACGCATGGTGCCTTGTCGAGAAGGTATTCAGTCTTGAGTGAGATGTTTTGTCAGACAAACTGACAGTAGTTCTTTAAATGATTCTGACGACGGTGTATGTCCACAATCCTAACTGAAATTTTGGACACTGACTATCATATTAGTTTTAAAATGCATAACGTTTCGGATGCTGGATCTGCCTTCATCTTCAGCTGGAAACGGGATGGCGGGAAACATGGTATTCAGACTAGCTCTTTGTAAAGGGCCCAAAAGACCAAGCTCTCCAATTTTCCCATTTAAATAAACCGCAGACGGAAGCAGATCCTCCTTCCGAAACCTCGTGCGTTTTACTCCCAAGCCGACGGAGTATAATCAATATTTAATTCGGGAGTATGAAAGTATTTCTTATCACTGTAATATAAAATAAAAGTATAAAGTAGACTTGGAAGCAAAACCGACCAATTTAGACCGACCGGCCTACACTAGATCATTGTGCTAGTAGGGTAGATCAGTAGGTTGACTTAGCGTTGTATAGCAGTAAGAAATGTTTAAATTTCAGTGACTAAACTACCGTTAAGAAAGTCTGATTGAGCGATTACACATTCAGGAAAAATTTGCCGAAAAAGGGGTCATGCGTATTCAAAGTTTCCCGACCTGTTTGAAAATCCAGATATTTTGTAACGTCAACGCATACATTTCTGCTTCAAATATTATCCATAGTTTCAAGGGGATATGGGAACTATAGCGAAGTTTTGTTTCGGGATTTAAGCTGCGGTTACTTTAAAGTAGCTTGAAGTATAATTAAAATTTCAAGTAACCAGAGATAAGGGAGTTAACCTGGATTAATTACAGATTACTTCACGTAATTCAGGGTAACTGAGGTAGGAGATTCCTGTCTCCTAGAATTTTACGCCTTGTCGACTGGTAAATAGTTATAATAAAAGAAAAAATGCCGTCAACACAATTAGTATATGTTATATCTTTAATGTGGCTACATGTTTCGACTTCAAAGGGTCAACTTCAGGCCGGTGATACAAAATACATGGAAAGAAACGCATACAGTTGTAATGATGTTTAGATTTGAGATCTCAATTTTACACATTTGTTACAATACATGTATTTCAACAAATGTGTAAAATTTAATGTATTTAAAAAAAATCTGTAAAACTGAGATCTCAGTTTTCAACATAATTACAATTGTATAATTACCTTTTAGTGTTTTATACCACCGGCCTGAAGATGACCCTTTGAGGTCGAAACACGTTGCCACACTAAAGATATAACATATACTAGTTGTGTTGACGGCATTGTATTTCTTTTATCATAAATCTAACACAACGGGTTAACAAAAGTAAAAACTGTTAAATAATTACCGACATTTTGGAGAAGCATAATGTTTCCGAAATATCGGAAAATATTTACCAGTCTATAAGATGAGGCTCCCAGAAGACTCGACTATTCATCAGCAACGCTGTGGGCAGCAGAAACCTCAGCCAACTAGGTAACTTGGCTAAATTCGTTACATCATTATAAACAATCGAAATTTTGCTTATGTTTTCGTGGCGATAAAAATTTAGGTGGTGGCATCCTGGGTTATAACAACACAGACTCTCGCGCAGGTGGTTACCACCATTACAACACAGACTCTCGCAAGTGGTTACCATCGTTTCAGAGTCACTGCTGTCTTCATCTTCAGATTAACCTGGGGTGTCAAGAACCGTATGGCATTTAGAATATTCAGTATTTATTAAACCTTATCGCCTACAGCTCTAAACATTGTTATGTAAATACATTATATGACGGATGAAGCTCTCCAAACCAATATAAGCATAACAAGTACGTACTTATAGTAATTACTTGCTACAGGAAATAAAAAAGGAACCGACTAATATATCGATAAATGTACTTAGTTTCATATTACATATTTTAATTAATTGTAGTTCTGAAAGTGTAATTACCTTCATCAATTTTTACTTATATCCCTTTGATAGACGGACAGACATACGGAAATACAGAGGAAGCTCATACATTGAGTATGTATAAGGGGTTTTAAAGCAAAGATGATTATGGTAAACTCTTCCCATTTAAGCTAAAGTTTCGCCAATAATTTACATTGTGAGTGGCAGAGTAACTCCAGATATTGGCCATGCCATGTCTCAGGCGGTGAGCCGCCGGCCTCTCACCGCGGAGGCCCTGGTTCGATGCCGGGCCAGTCCATGTGGGATTTGTGGTGGACAAAGTAGCACTGGGTCAGGTTCTTCGAGTATTTCCGTTTTCCCCTGTCAATTCCATTCCACCGGTGCTCAATTACTTGGAAAAATAAAAAACTAATCATCTTTCTCTTCAGCTTCATCACAAGGGTTGCACAATAAGCCTTAAGGCTGCGGTGCGTCCGTAGCATCTGCTGCGGGACCCTTTACCACAAAAAGAAAAGAATTCCAGATATTCCTAATCGCGGCACTAGATCAAGATGAATAATTTACCACTTGGCCATTTTACACCCGGGGTAACTGATCACTGGACAAATGGCTGTAACGGCTTCTGAGCCTGTCCGGACGCGGTGATCCATATCGAGAATCGAAAACCGATCATCAAGTCTGTAGCCTAGTCACTAAACCGAGTTCTGTCTAATCCAAAGTTGTTTTTGCAGCGTACCGGAAAGGGGAAGGGGATAGTAACAGAACTTAACCTATGTTAAACTGCACAACACACCACAAGAGAAATGGCGCACAACTTTTCACCTGAGCAACAAACAAAACCAACGAAGTCTGTGTGCATTTTCCGAGTTTTCTCCAAGGAATGTGATTGTCACAGGCAGCCAGTCCAGCTCACAGAACCAGCACGACCGCAGCAAATCTCCCGGGGGAGGCGACTGGGCGGGGGTGTCAGTCATGATTAGCCCACAGCCCGGATGTCGGGTTCGTTATTACGGAGCGCTGTTACTGGAAAACAGATGTGAGAATTGACGCGGTCTTCTACATCGTAACGAGCAGGTTAGCACAGCGGGGACGCGCCTGACACGTATGTGGGACGTATCCTTCTCCAATACCTAACAGCTACAGTGACTGAAGTTCCGCCTTTTTTCTCAGAGCTTCACGAAACGTCCAACTTGTACTGGAACTGAAGAAGGGAAAACAAAATTCGCAATAATTTTAATTCATTAAGGCAGTGTTAACAAACGCAGATGCCATCAAGTGTGAAATGGACCCTTGCAAACAAAGGGAATACGTTCCTTGAAAAAGTCCGTTACCACTCACCCAAACAGGTAGCGTCATATCCCAGAATACCGGAATTCAAATTTTTCAGTACAGAAAATATTTCAGGAGTATGCCCGAGTACACCCTGAGATGCGACAGAAAGGCATGTTGGTATTTATGGTACAACACAGTGCAGGGTGAAAAAATCCCGGGCGCCAACTAGCCCGGGTGACTAAAATTTGTACGGTGGCAACTAATATTTGTGGGTCCTCAGTTTGTATCTTACTTTAAGTCACCCATCTGATACTTACAATTTTAAGGTCGTCCCCAGATGTTTGAACAATCTGGGCACCTCTGACATAACAAAACGTATCCTTATTCGGTTTTAAAATCAATTATTTGCCGACAAATAATAGCAAATCTCCTCCATGTAAAGTAAAACGGAAATTTATTCAGCAGTTTTCGAATTGTTTGGTGCAGACCGACAAATACGACGCCACGTCGAAGTACAAAGGCACAGTTTTACAACTTTTTTTGTGAAAAACGACTCACAATTAAGCATAACCCCTACAGAGATGAGTATTTTGAATTAATGCCAGAGGAAAGACCCATAGTCCAATTTAAAACCACTATATATAAAGTTTTTTTTCCCACCCCAATGGCTCGACAGCCCCTTGGGGACCTAGCCGCCTCATTTTTCGAGGCTTCACGATCACACTTTTAGACACACCACACTCGGTAGGACTCCTCTGGACGAGTGAACAGCCCGATGCAGAGACCTCTACCTGACAACACACAACACTCACAAGAGACAGACATCCATGCGCCCGGTGGGATTCGAACCCACAATCCCAGTAAGCGAGCGACCGTAGACCCACGCCTTAGACCGCGCGGCCACTGGGATCGGCATATAAAGTTTTACCCACCCTAATCCTTTGGCCAAGTTGTGAACCGAAGATCTTTGAATATGAAACATGCAGGCTAATTAGTAGACCAGGATATTAAGTGCGAGAATAGAGTGAACAGCCTTTCTGCAGACAAATTGAGAGTTACAATACGAGTACCAGCACTGAAGTTGCAACGTTTATATATACCCGTCCCCAGGCCAGCTCATCTTTTTTAGAGTCCAGGATCTGATCCGCGCAACTGTCTGCCTGTCCGTGTGTAAGCCGCTGTATATCTTTCATGCATATATGACTGTCATACAAGCTTTGGTCTCAGTGGTACAGGGAGCCTCCTCTTTTATGAATTTTAAGAATAACAGAATAAATTATGGAGTTGCAACGTACTTCTACGCCAAATCGTGATCGAGACAGGAAGATCGACTCCAATGCACATGTTCAGAAACTGTCGCATTATTCTGCAAGTAATGAAATAAAATTTCCGGTAGTAACGGATTAGAAGTGATATGTACCAGAAAAGTAACTCAGTAAAAGAGGACGCTTCCTGAGCCGCTAATAGCCGCTCAGCTTTTCGAGATATCCCCTGCATGTTATAGAATCCGGAAGTTCAATGCCCTTATCACCAGAGCCAGCCAGTGGACCCTACCATGAATCAGGTGAAACCAGTCAACAATTACGTGCCTTATTGCTTGAAGATCCGTTTTAATATATCCTCCATCCATGCCTAGGTCTACCAAGTGGTGTCTTCCTTCAGATTATCCAGCTAAGATTTTATAATTTATCATCTCCACTGCGCGCTACATAACTTCCCCATCCCATTCTCTTTCATTTGAACATCCTAATCACATCCCGTAAATGTAAATATTATGAAAACTGTCGGTATAGCAAGCAGATACTATCTGGTCGGTCCGTGGTTTGAATCCCGGCAGCGGAAAGACATTTCATGTTCTCTAAAACTGTTCAGACCGGCTCTGGGGCCCACCCAGCCTCCTGTTCAATGGCTGCCGCGGTTATTTCCCAGAGGTAAAGCGGCCAGAGCGTGAAGTTGACCACTCACCTCCACCTAGTGCAGAGACCAAGCATGAGTGGAGAAATTCACCGTATATGCCTCTATGGCGTGGACGCGGACAACTTTACTTGTACTTTACTTGTACTTTACTTGTACTTTACCTTACGCAATTTTCTTCGATCCGTTGCTACTTCCCCTACCAAGGTCTAAACATTCGCCTCAGAATTCTGTTATGAAGTACTCTCTATTTACAATCTTCCTTTACTAGGACAGCCAGCGTTTTACACGGGTATAAATAGGAAATAATATAGTTTAGAGTTAGTACGTGCAAGACGGGAAGCCAAAACATTCTAAACTGAATGATATCTGTCAAATTCAGCTGCTCTTAGAAAAATTCGTACAGAAGTTTCGATACTATAGGCCAACATATAATCAGCCCAGTTCATAAATTCTTAATGGCTTAAAATACTGTGGCTTCGAAAGTAAAATACGGTAAAGAAATGAAAGAAGTGAAGTAAATTACAGTAAAGTAAGCTAAGTAATAACAGAGCTAGTCGAGTCAAGTAAGGTAGAGTAAAGTAATGTAAAGAAAAACAAAGCACATGTAATGTGACGTAAATTTTAAAAAAGCAGAACGAATTTTCGCCTGTATTTTAATCGTTACGTCATGAATTCGTATGTGAGAGGTGGGATAAATCTATGTATGTTCAACTCATGCTACGAGTGACATAATCCCGGGAACAGAGCGCTTTGAACAGTGGACAGGAGGCTGAGTGGACACCAGCAACAGCCTGCACGCGGTGGAGAGAAATCACTATCCTTGTCTGCCCTGCCCGAATAAGACTGTACTCGTGCAGCCAATAGTTGCTCAATTTATTGACAGATAAAATTGGCCAACTGTTAACAGATCTGAGACTACAGGCTCCACATTTCCGAAAATGTAAACGCACTCAGAGCAGGACCACAAATGCAGAGCGGAAAAATTGGCATTTGGGTGAACTGATTTTTGTACCAGAATTAATTAAAATAAAGTTACAAGTGTTTAAAAAAAAAAAATTGTTAAATCGAATACATTTTGAATACTTTTCATGGTCGATTTTATCTAAATAACTTCCCTTAGTTAACGTGTTTATATCTTAATGTGCCAATGTGTCTGATGTGTCTAATGTCTACCGGCGAAACCTGTGAATAATTCAGTTTAGCAGCGTAAAGATGGCGTTACGGCACTTCTACTGATCCCAAGCATGAAACAAAACTACAGCTGCTAAAAGGAATGCTTTTGAGAGCCAGCATAAAAAGAATACCGGATTCAAAGTAGCTGATGCCGTATTGCGCCAGTAAAATATCTGAAAAGCGAGTCATGCTTGAATAAAAATGAAATTTTCTGCAAGGGTCCGGAAATATCAATGAGATATTTCACTGTGAATTTCTATGAAAGTTATTTTTTTTTCAAAACATTAATTCACAATTCCTGCTCATTAACACAATCTCCTCTGTCAGTCAAGACAAAAGAAACAAGTAGACAATAATAAAATGATTTGGTAGTAATGGGTTATTAAAGCACAGGATGGTTAATGTCTTACCGCTGCATACAATCTCTCTCTTCGATTGGCCCCAGTGCCGTGAAAAACAAATAGAAACGGACGTGGATGGATAAGTATATGTTTTCCTCTGAGATATTCCTCCGGCATCTCTCTGGCAGGACTGAAGAAAGTCAAGGACATCTCAGTAGCAAGCTTCATCTCCACGCTGAATTCGAAACAGGAATGACATTCTGTGTCAGTCAGAGTAAAGCACAGCCTGATTTAGTGACCTGATGGTGGTGACAATGAATATCTTCCGGGATGTAAAGCAACTTTGTCTGATAGAGGAATTTTTACCTGAATATTTAGGTAATAGTTTTCTCCTAAAAGTGAATAAACTTATACCAGATTACAGGGCTTTACATCCAAGAAGACTGTAATCGTCTAAGTAGGACCTCTCTGTTCGTTCATGTTACAAGAGTGTGTCAACCGCTCTTTTAAGAACGGAACAAGAAATGGCCGGATGATTATGGATGCTGATTTGGGAAAGATAAGCGGGCAAGCCTTCATGGCCTGCGTGGTGATACAGGACATATGCCTGAAATGACTGGAGAAAACAACATACACTTCACTGTGGGAACAGTTCATCCAAATAGGAATGTGCCCAGGACCTGCCGAATATTAATTAGCAATGCTACACACTACAGCGCAATATTCGGTAGCAGTCAAATTATACCGCTCTGCGATGATGTCAACATATTTACTATTGCACTGCAAGTAGTCAAATTTTTCTCCCGACTACCGCGTTCATACTGACTATGGGCCCCAGCTGGGTTCCTATCTGATGAGCACAGAACATTCTTCATCGACGGATAAGCGAACAGTCAGTAATTCAAACACTCGCCTCCTAACAGAGTTAAGAATGTGTAGAGCCACATCTCCACGCTCATCATACGCATCAATAGTGTCACTCTTACGACTAGGGTCAAGTTGCCTTCCAATGTTTATGTCATGCAAAGCAATTCAGTGAATAATGCTTCTGTCACATAAATACTCTTTGTATTTTGCTGTAAAGGAAATGCTTTTTTAGTAATTGTACAAAAACGTGTTTTCGCAGGTCTTCACATCTGAAATGTACGGAATTAGCACCTCATATTCTGACTTTCCTTTGTTGGACCTGTTTCTTTTGTGTGACAATATAATGCGCGCAGGCAGACGGCGAGCTGTTTATTTGTGTAGCATATCCAATACTGTCACCCAAAACGCAACGCGCTGTCATCTCGGACTCATTTCGAAGACTGTAACATTTTTATTCAAGTCATCAGAATGACATAATCATAACAACACTATCGGTCTTTCTAAAGTATTGTGTAGGAACAACACAATAAGGGAGAAAAGTAATATTTAAAATAACAGACATATCAAGAAAAATGAGGAGTAATGGAAACCAGATACATTTGACTGGCACGTTTGAATGATATGGAGAAACGTGTTTGAACCTAGATATAGGAAATATTAGAACAGGAAGTTTTAAAATGTTTACCAGGAATTTACCGAGAAAGAGAAATGTATACGTTTAAACCCATTTATAATTGAAAACCGGAAAGGCCAAACGCTGATTCCTTCAAAGCTGTGGATGATTATTATAATCTACCTTCAATGTTTCACATGAATTCAAATCATACATTCCCATGCATTCTTTTATCAGGGAATGACTGTATCAAGTTCCCATAATTTCATACCCGATATTTTCCTTAAATAATACCGACACGCCATTATTTAAATTACTCTTTGAAGTCTAAAACTAATGTATATTATACAGAGTGGTCCAAAATTCAGTTAACCGGTTACTAAAATGTACATCAAAATACATTGTAAATTTCTGTACCTCTCATTGAATTTACAAAAATTATTCGGCACGACAACATCCACGTTAAATGCACAACAACAACGCGTGCAGATGAGTCGTACTAGTGTTAACAGGTTTAGGCCTCAATATCCCTATTAATACGACTAAATGCGGTTAACAATATAGCCGCTTTGTGCCTTGTTTTCTTTTACTGCCTCGTCTCAATTCATCTCCTACATCTTGTTTAAAGTAAATGCAAACGCAACTAACAAGGGATAAATATTTTCATTTATTCACCAGTACTGGATTCAATTGTAAGACCCGAAGCTGAAAGCATCGCTTTTCAATCCATTACTATTTAACACAAACTCTCTTTCCCATTACGGCACGCAGCAAAACACCTAAACAAATGGGCTTTTAGAGCAGTTGCAAAAACCAAAGAGCCGCTGCAGGGCTGGTCTAATACTCAAAGCTTTCAAACTGTCTCATTAATGTGAACGGCTGTTATGCGCTTACTCCGGTCATCTCTTCCTGCTCGATATTATCATCGCAAATATAATTGATAAAGAGTACAAGTTACGAATCTCTAAATTACTTATTCCTCTTAACCCTGGCAGTTTCCGCCTACAGTACAAATATTACCCTCAGCATTTTGTCTCAAAAACCCTCAACCAATTATTCATTCTATTAATCGGAGAGACCAAGTTTCACACCCGTACAAATTGACAGACAACATCATAGTTCTCCACGCTCATGTGTGTATTTTAATCCTTACGTTAATAGACTACAGACGGAAATATGAACGATTCTATACTCAATGACAGGAACCACTCCGAAATATAATATGCTATTCAATTTTCTCCAACGTGAATTTAATGTATTAGTGTCCGCTCCACATTTTACCTTGCCACATTTTAGACTGACTCACTCACGGCCTACAGGCAGTATCAGGCAAACGCCTAAGCTGGACAAAATCCAAGGCCTACAGGGTGCTCTGACGACTGCCGAGACCACGGGACGAAGACTGGGAAAATGAAATGAAAGATACAAAAATGTGTAATATATTCACACTAACTAACTAAACTAACTAACTCCATGGAGCAGAGTCCTTCCTGAGAAGCTAACAGGTCCTCAGCTAGTCCAGAAATTCCCCGCATTTTATGGAATCCGAAGGATCATTACCGCACTCACAACAGCCCGCCACCTGTCCCTATCCTGAGCCATATCAATCCAGCCCATGCCCCCCCATCGCACTTCTTGAAGATCCATTTTAATATTATCTTCCCATCTACGCCTGGGTCTTCCAAGTGGTCTCCTTCTCTCAGGTCTCCCCACCAAAATCCTGTATGCACCTCTACCCTCTCCCATACGTGCTACATGCCCCGCCCACCTCATTCTTCTTGGTTTGATCACCCGAATAATAGTTGGTGATGAGTACAGATCATTAAGTTCTTCGTTACGTAGTCTTCTCCGCTCCCCTGTTACCTCGTCCCTCTTAGGCCAAAATATCCTCCTCAGCACCCTATTTTCAAACACCCTCAGAATATATTCACACACGTCACTTAATTTCTAGATGATAATCTGCTATAAAACAAGTATACAAATTAGCGCCTATTTATTATAATTCAGCGCCACTGATGTAAATCATTTGGCAGTTCTCACTGTTTCTTAGCGTTTCTCCCCTATGATGACAGGTAGCGACCGACACTTATCGCAGCTGTAACGAACTAGTTGACACATACAAACAGGTACGAACTGGGAAGACAACTTTCTCATTTGTGTACAACAAATGCATGTTTGTAACTTAAATCTCTTTATTAAAATGACGGGTCTGTGTGTCTATGTGAATATGTGTGTCTGTCAATGGTAGCCACAAGTCAACAGGAAACAGAAATGGTAAACTGAAATTTTGGCAGTAGTTTTAGATGACTACGAGATGTGCCGTGCCAAATACAATCAGATATTTCCAAGGGATCGGGGGGTATCCCCAACATGTAACACGTTACGTGCCACGCTTACCGGGATGCAAGAAAAGGCGTTGAGCACTTCACTGCGGTTACGACAGACTGTATTTTCTGTGCGATACTCGCCGTGGCCGCAGAAGCCGATGAGTATCGAGCATACAATACAAACACAGCACAAGTGTTAAAACAGTTATTATTTAACATGAAAATTATCACTGTTAACTCTAAATCGACCACATGCCATTATTCTTTTCGTTATTTCCCTAAAGTTAAATTTTATGAATAACTGGGCCTTGGGTTACCACGATAAGTTACAACCAACACTTTTCATGTATGTCTCATTACCGCCATTCTGGGTCCACCCATCTCAGCCTCCTTGAATTAATCACACTAATAATACTGAACGACAATTACAGAATGGACGTTATTTATTCCCTGCACTGAGATATCGTTATACTATAAAATCAACAATTTTCACATATGAAATATAGGCCTATATAATGATAAAATATTTTCTCCTACATGTTTCGACTGCCGACCGCCATATTCCGGCAGTATCACCAATATTTAAAACCTGATAAAACGTTATACATTTGTAGTCATAAAATACAATATATCATAGTTAACGTCACAGCCTTATTAGGATGTAAAATAATGGACATGTGTGCGTAGTTAAAAATCTTAATACCAAGACAGTGTTACGTGTCTGACAGTGACCCATTAACATTAAATGCATATTTTCTTATTTTCACCTTTTGACACAAATGCAATAACAGACACGTTGTATCATTGTCATACACAAGTTCTATTCGTATGATGTAGAATGAGGTAGAATTGCTTGTGTGTGTGGTTAAACTTCCAATTGTCAGATAAATTGCTGTGCATTTCTTGATGGCATTCGCACATCAACTGATTTTTTTAAACCCGTGATAGATTTTGTCCTGTAAATATATAGGTCATATTATATAAGATTATAGTTATATTTTCCCACACATTTAGACTTTAAAACTTTAAAGGGTAGCGGAAACATTCTTTACAGCCTGATTTAATGTTAAATAGCACGGCACTTCTCCCACTGTAGCTATATTAATGTACTTTATTTGTTTCTCAAAACAAAAATTCAACACTTTTTTAAATATTATTAACCAATTGAGTCTTTGTGAAGTATACAAAATGTGTTCATCTGTTTGGTAAGATCTCATGTTTAAAACATTATTGACATGATCTTCATTTTGTAGAGTTGAACAACCTAACGTTATTGGTGGGTTCGAAAACAGAACGACTAACAAACTACTGGGCTGAAAAATTCATCAAAGAGATCGTGCAGCCTAAAACACGCACTATTGCGGATTGCTCGAACTCTAGGCATCGCGGGTTCTAATTCAGTTCGGGACATTGATGTCAGTCAGCTTTCTCTTGCGTTCTTCTGTTTGGGTAGACAGAGGCTGTACTGTATCCATGCAAAAGGTTCTGCCCAAATACATGACTGACTTGTGTTTTAAAAGAAAGCATTAATTGGGAGCTGAGTACCTGAAACGTTGTAAGCTGAAGAAATACCAATCACACAATACTACATTATATAGCGTGTTAATAAAGTGTAAGTTAAATTAAGTTATAAACCAACAGATGCACACTAAAACCACTTTTTAAGTAGCTTTATTATAAAATTGTTAAATGTAAAAGTGCAGATAGAATATTTTAAATCATGTGTGAAGTGACTGTAGCTTTTAGCAAAAAACCCCCTGACGATGATCCTAGGATCGAAACACGTGTAGGGGTACAATTTTAACAATTTTATAATAAAGCTACTTAAAAGTGGTTTTAGTGTGCATCTGTTGGTTTAAACTTAATTTAATATGACGAAGATGCACGTGTCAACAGTGTGAAATTTGAAAGTGTAAGTATTAACTGAATCGGTCGAGAATATGTCTCACTGTTGAAACGTGGACATGCTTGCTTTTCCAAGGAAGTTACTGCATTAATATTTGTTCCTTCAAACTATTCGTAACCTATTCACAGTACTTGACGTTTAAAACAAGACGCACGGTGTTCTTGTTTCTTTAATTACGGACGCTCTCTCTGAGCTTGATTTTATACACGACTCAGAAGCTATTTGAAATAAAAGTGCGAGTCTGTCAAGACCACTTGACAACCAACGACATCTGCTAACAGCGGAAGTAACTATGTCCCCCGTTAGTGAGTAATATTCACTAAATTAATCATATTTTATAATTATGAATTTATAGTTCTTCCTACCTTCACAATGGAAGCTGAAATATTTTAATAAAAGTAGGTAAAACTAAATTAATTCCAAAACTTATTGCTTTAATATCATTAAAATTACCAAGACAGTGACAAAATAATGAAAGTTTGCTTATGATGTAGAATATTAGTTGTCTAAAATAACACAAACACTCAGATAGTAGGACTCGGCTGGAATTAGATTTTATTCGTTTTATTTTTACGTGAGATGAAGATAAATATTTGTTACCTCAGAATCACAGCTGAACGCTAATTTCGGAAACGAAATATTAATAGTGAATTATTCCACAGTAATTTAGAGTTTATTATCAAGCTAAATAAATGCAGAATATTAACATGAAGGGGTTGATCATAGGTAATATTTCAGAGTACAGCTTTCATCAAACCGAATTAGATTACAACACATGTATATCAAAGCAGCTTCAGGTTGCAGTACAAAGGTCATTTCAGTTTAGGACAAATATTGAAAACAGAAATGATGCTGTGTTCCCATTGCTATTTACTGCAGTACTGTGAAAAATTAGCTTTATGAGATTGCACAATCAGCTTCAAATAATTTACTCGCAGTGATCATGATGAGGTGTTTGTTTCACTAATGCAACACGTGCTGAACGTATGAAAACCGATGTAATGAGAAAGTCAGACACCACTGGAAACGCAGCAAGCCATATCGAGTTTTTACAGTAACATTAAACCCGTGCCTCATATTCGTGAGTGGTTCGGAAATTAAACATTCAGTAATTGCAGCGTGTGGAACAACTGAGAAGCCGTTTCGAAAAGTAAATGCTTTGCAACATACAGCAAAAGGGAGTATGGAACCTCTCAGCTGGTGCCGCAGTTCAGAAATCCATTCATTCCTTGCTTAAACTTTACCGATGTTTTGTTACTTTAAATGGATATGCACTAAGACAGTTTTTTCACAGTTTACTTTATTATTACGTTGCCCCAATACGCATTTCGGCAGTTATTCTGCCATCATCAGGGGGTATTTTAAGGAGTTTTTACATAGACCAATTTTGGTTACGTCATAACAGTGAGTCAGTATTTACCACATCGTATAAAATTTTTGTAAAATTTGTGGTATTGTTAAGCTGCTAAAAGTTATTAAATTATTAAAACTTATAAAAATTACAATAAAGTAGTATATTATACTATCTTCTATAGTATAAGTATTAATTAATGGCAGCGTGGTCCTATTTCCAGCATGTGTTCCAGTTATCTGTTGAAATATTAAAATATATAGAATTAGGGTTATGATAACTGCTATATATTTTAATATTTCAACAGATAACTGGAACACATGCTGGAAATAGGACCACGCTGCCATTAATTAATATTTATACTATATAAGATAGTATAATATACTACTTTATTGTAATTTTTATAAGTTTTAATAATTTAATAACTTTTAGCAGCTTAACAATACCACAAATTTTACAAAAATTTTATACGATGTGGTAAATACTGACTCACTGTTATGACGTAACCAAAATTGGTCTATGTAAAAACTCCTTAAAATACCCCCTGATTATGGCAGAATAACTGCCGAAATGCGTATTGGGGCAAAGTAATAATAAAGTAAACAGTGAAAAAACTGTCTTAGTGCATTTGTTGGTACAAATAAATCAATTATAAAAGATGCACGGTGAATATAAAGTGAAATTTAAATGGATAGTTTATAACATAATTATGTTCTAAAATATGGCGAAGTAGGCTAAACATATTGTAGATCGGCAGTTTCTTACATTTACGACAAAATTAAGTTTAAACCAAGTTCCAGGAACGCCTGTTACCATTCCGTTCAGAATCTCGTGTCTACTGGTAAATAGTTATCGACGTTTCGGAGAAGCATGCTGCCGAATCTTAAAGTTATAGCAAAGACTACTACGGCCTCAACATGAAATCAGCAAAAACTTAGGAATCCTAATATGTTCTATATTCATGTTATGTAGCAGTATTTTATATAATAAATTTACGCATAACACAAAATATCTACGTAAACCCCTTGTTAAATTGCACCTTTATTGCCCGGATATAAACCAAATTTCAATCCGTGTGGTACCTTAAAGTGCAGCATTACAACAGGTACCAAATTCCTCTGGTTGGATTGTTCTTATTTAACGACGTTTACAAGTTCTACAGCACTTGCGCAGAATGACAGGACGACTGATTATCGTTAATAAATTACAAAGAATGTGGATGGAAGACGTCGTGCTGGAATTTTCCTGGAACATTCAGGAAAACCACGTAATGCCTCAAGCAGGATGACAGGTCTTAGCACTAAATATGAACTTGGAACCACCCAACGACAAGGGTGCGGGTGGGAGGGTGTCGCTAGCCAGTTACCACGATGTTATGCAGCAACAAATTCAATCTGAATCCTTAGAACACTAGAGAATACAAAGTACTAGGAAGGACGTGCAGTCCGATAGAAATCGATTCCTCATTATACGTCGAGCTCCTTTTGCAAAGAACAAACAAGTATTCAAGTAGAAACGGCGGAAGATGCCAGATTCAAAAAGTGAATGTGCTGTTTCATTAACAGCAGAACTTAATTACACTGAAGCAGTCTTTACTAATCATCGGATACAGTACACATAATTCACAGATACACAAACAGGAATCGCTGTGTACAAGAACAAGAGTTTTGAAGAAAAGCGCTCTGTCCGAGACGCTCACTTCAACTTAATATTAAATCACTGTTGAATTACAGCAGTTCCCTCTTGTTTCGGAGTAGTATGAGAATATTACGATCGCTAAGACATTTTGGTGTTTCCATTAAACTGATAGCTCAAGGGGGCATAAGAAATGAAAGGCATGTCCCATAATTAAAACTGGAAACCGTGTAAACGTACACTCTTTAAATGTAGACACAATTCATTTAAATTGTTTGATTGGAAAATTCTGCAGTAACATAAACGTAATTGAAATTTCAGAGAAATTTCCATTTCACTTTGATAAGAGATAAATTTGGGAGTATTATAGTCGTTATAAAATTCCCACTGAAATCTTGTAATTTTTAAGAATACGGTAATGAACTTATCTTGTTTTCCTTTCGTCACATTTTATTGTTGTTCTCTGCTTCAGAGCGTATCGACGCTATCTGCACTTGAATTTCCCTACATTCTTAATTCCAATTCAAGAAGCTTCGTCGTACACCCAATATAACATTATAAAACTGAATCAACATAATTAAACAAAAAACAAAAAACAAAAAAAAAAAACGAAGAAAAAATTGTTAGAAACCTTAAAATGTTTACTGTCTTTTTAAAAATCTTTTCGATTATTTATTTGCAGCTTATACGTAACTCAGGCCATCGATCGTCGAAAGATAGACGAGGAGTGAACTGGAAGTAATAGATTGTGGTCTAATTTATTTTGCGGAGGGATTGAGGAAAACTAGAAAAGCCTCGGAATAATGGATGTTCCGGCAGAAATTTGAACTGGGCACCCCCTGAATATAAAACGGAACCAATAGCACTTTATACAAAAAAACCCTCAACTATGAGTGTGCCAAATATCCTATATTCCCAGTTTCTTGGACAGCTTATAAAACGGAACCAATAGCACTTTATACAAAAAACCCTCAACTATGAGTGTGCCAAATTTCCTATATTCCCAGTTTCTTTGACAGCTTATAAAACACGTCTACATTTCATAAAAGTATGTGAATATTTAGGTTCACATGGCGGTGATAAGACTTTTTCCTTCTGGGATGTCATCTTACTTAGCCGTTTACAAATGTAGCTACGTTTTCATGGACTTCCTGTTTCCCTCTTTAAGAAAAATAATCCCTGAAATTTTAAACAGCAGGCTCTTTCGAAACGTCGAAAAATGTATACGTGATCGCACGGCGCCACATCTCCGAAGGCATTAAGCTTAATACGAACAGGTATTGCGAGGACGGGGCATAAACCTCCCCTTAAATTCAAGATTTTAGGCAGTAGTGGAAGGAACGTAGCATACAGCGAGGCAAGGCAGAGATTCGCCTCTGAATTCTTCTTTCTCCCCACGAAAAATCGTAAAGTAAGACTCTCTCAATAGAAAATTCAACTTCCGTTCAGGTCAGTGAGACAGATGAAAAGGTAGAGCAACAAGAATTGCAGAAATATGAAAATCAAATACGTTCTAGAGGCAGACAAGCTGAATTACTCGCTTTCGTTAATTCGGATTTTTTTTTCTATGGCTCGACAGCCCTATACGGGCCTGGGCCTCCTCGTTTCGTCGAGGCTTCACGATCACACACAGTTGAGACACACCACAGTCGGTAGGACTCCTCTGGACGAGGGACCAGCTCGTCGCAGAGACCTCTACCTGACAACACACAACACTCACAAGAGACAGACATCCATGCCCCCGGTGGGATTCGAACCCACGATCCAGTAAGCGAGCGGCCGAAGACCCACGCCTTAGACCGCACGGCCACTGGGATCGGCAATTCGGATTAGGGCCTACTTAATATTACCCAAAACATAAGTTTGAAAACTTTCGCAGCGACATGATTCAAGTAGTCTTCTCGGGCGCACAGCGCGTTAACTGGTTTAAATACAACGTTTCGGGGACTAGCTCCGTCCCCATCCTCAGGCAGAACTGATTTAGTAAACCAGTTGACGCGGCTGATCGCCCGAGAAAACTACATTGAATTACCCAAAACCATGACACAAATTTAGGAGTACTCCATGTCTTTGACAACTGAGAAGCCCAGCAGTACACTGACAAAACAAATAAAGTAGAACAAATATATATTATTAAAACTCATCTACATCATTCCTTCATCTCTTTGCTGAAAAGCATAGTGTAGAGGTAATGTCACAGGCTACATATATAAACTTGTGTTCAGAAGGTATCTGGTTCATCTCTTGGGCGGGTTATCAGCTATCTCTACCGCCGATGTCTTTAAGTCCTTTCAGCATTCAAAGTCAAATGCCAAACCTCCTGCGCATTCCGGTTTATGAACTATCCCATTAGATGCTGTATACCTTATGCAGTTTACACAAAGTTGTTATATAATCTAAGAATAAATTCCAATTTCACTGTTCGTCATATATTAACTCTGAAGCTTCGTGGTTAGTGTATGTACTACCTGCTCTCACAAAACAAAACTCTACATTTTTTCCGCAAGAGTGTCCAATAACATTCTCGCAAGAAACAAGTATTTATTTCCCTAAACAAATTCATCGAATGGCCTTACAAATGAAGTCACCTTTCATATAAAATGTATAATAATATTAGCCTTCACAAAGTTAAAATCAGGGTTGTGAGTTTCTTTCTGCCTTGTGTCCTCAAGGAGGCCAACGGAATTTGCAGAAAGTGACCTCTTAATTAGATCCATTATGATTAAATAATGCATAATGACGTGAAGTCTAAAATAAATAGGAACAAATTATTTTTTATTTATTCGGTACAATCACCGTGCCAGTGGTGATCAAACGCTACTGAAAGGTTAATGTGAATAAAATTCAACATAAAAATCAATTAGAAATTAATGAAGAAAATTGCACACAAAGAATGAGTACATAATGTAGTGTTCCGTGTAATTTTGTAGTATGAGCCTCATGCCTAAAATAAAAATACGTGAAATTCCGTCGGGAATGCAAGCGCGTCTGATGTCCGACGTTGCGAATAATAGCTGTCATGTCAACAACAGCGGAAATCACAGACGCTGACAGAAGGGTAAGAAGACAAGAAGTGATAACATAGGACAAACGGACGCTACAGTGCTCCCGATGACAATATTTTCACCACACATTGCACACGGAATTCCGTAATTTATTACGGCTGCCAACCATATTTACTGCTTTGAAGAATGACAAGTGGAAAGTTTCTATATAAAAATGCTTTACGTAATTTTCCTTGGTTCCTTATTACATTACGCAACAGTCTCTCACTTTTCGTCCTTCCCAATCACCCTGTCGTTCGACAATATGTAACTTGTGCGGTTGAAAATTCTCCAGATCTTGATTTTAGGCTTCTGCCGCGATGTTGATGAGATCTGCGCACTTCTGGGATATTATGCGGCGTGGTGTGATAATTGTTTACCAACGTTTCGGGACAACGTATCGATCCCATCTTCACGGTTCAAGAGTCTCGGACTCTTGACCCATGAAGATGGGACCGATACGTTGTCCCGAAACGTCGATAAACAATTACCAGACGCCGCCGCGTAAATTCCCAGAAGGGCTCAGAAGTCTCCAGATATAGAAACAAATCTCCCATATAACTCCCTCAGAATGACTTCCGGCCCCAGCAGTAGAAGGTCTAATTCTTCTAAAATTATCTTCTAATGGCCAATTCCTTTATACTTTTCATCTGTATTTCTTTTATCCTACTTTCCACTAGAGACACACAGCAAGTTTTTGTAGTGTAAAGATAGTGTCAGTAATCTCAGGTGAAATTCCAATTGTGTCACTTGTTCTTCAGAAAAGGTTACGTGTTCATAACATAACTGCTGTCTCCATAATTCCCGTCCAGTTCACACCGATCACACGCTACACGCTTTCCAGCCAAACCAAGGCATTTATATAGAAATTTTCCGATGCTTTTACGTGGCAAAGAAAAGTTCCTGCAGTAAGAAAATAGACCAATTTTTTATACCGTGAGGTGGCTTTGGGTGTTACAGTCGTATAGAGCGCATTTATCATTTCCGCCCTGTTGGCAGTTGTCTGGGTGCGGCCGCGCCTTGCCTGCTTCGCTGCTTTATAATAAGAAGTGTTTGGATAACATCTCAGCGGCGCATGAAGTATGGGACCCAAGAAAGTTGATTGCCTTTACGCAGCAGGTGCAAACAATAATTTTAAACGGGGGCGCGTAATCCATGGATTAAGCCATACAGTCTTCAAAACATATAACAAAAAATGTTACTTCTATTTGAACCATCTAAGTAAGTAGGCAAATATCCCTCCCGGAATATAACACAGTTTATCACGAATCTCGTTACTGCACAAAGCCCATGCCCACGTCCTCGCAGTATAATTTCAAAGCACATATTTTAATATTTGATTATACGTAATTCCATCTGGGCATGTTTTCCGAGAGTTCTAACTAACAATAATTTTCACCTGAATGTGGTTATTAGACTACTTATCTTGCCGTTCGTCAAAGGATCTAATTATTATATAGGTAAAAGTAAAGGTAACGCTTCCTCTGTCCACGCATGAAGGCATATCGGAGAGCAGAGGTATAGCTCCAGTCATTCTTAACCTCGGCACTAGATGGAGGTGAGTGGTTAATCTCACGCCTGGATGATTTCTCTCTAAGAGCCCCACTATCCACTGAATGGGAGGCTGGGCGGGCTGCAGAACCGTTCTGGACTTTTGAAGAACAGAAAAACCTCTTGCCCCCATCAGGATTCTAACTCCGGACTGTCCAGGCCGTAGCCTAGTCATTTGTTACGTAGAATTCCTCAAATACCCCTTATGGTTTTATGGTTTCGTGTTTCATGATGTTTAACTTATGACACGGTATTTAATGCGAACTTGAAGTACTTAAATAATTATGAATTTATTAAAACGTTTGGCTAAATGAATACAGTGAATAATATTGTAAAATGTATACTCATGCAACAGACTAACACACTGTATACAGTTTACATTGTTATTTTGGGCTGTGTATGGCGTTACAGTGCCACAATATGCCGCGCAGCTTACAAAGGTTGTTGATAAATATATGTAATTTGTGTGAGTGTATACCAGATAGGCTTACACACGGTGAGTCTAACTACCTAACAAGATAGAGATGCATAAGATTGCGAAAGACTACTCCTGTCACTCAGCTGACCTACACGTCTGGTTACAAACTTTCTGAAGCGACCCTTCACCCTGCTTCGTTATAGTTTGTGATCCTCAATGCAAGACCTGCGTGCAGTTATTCCTTTATAAAACAACTGTATTATATTATGGAAGAAGAGTCACTGATAACCGCATTTATGAACTGCCTTATACTTCAACTGACAGAGCGTTCGAAAATCCCTCTAAATACCACAAAGCTTTCCCCCAATTCTGTTTGGTTGGCAAATCAATACGTAGTTTTTTCTTCGGTATCGTCTGGTTTTCGTCCATTACAAAAACCTGTTTATGTATGTCAAAAGATAGTTTAACGGATAGAGGCTGTAATTACTTCAGCAGTAAGCTAGCAAGCAAATGGAAACGAGAATGCAGAGCCACAAAATGCTTGACTACTTCTCCTGTCTCCTTGCAGACAACCAGCAATTAATAGCTGTTTGTACTGGGCAGACCAGCATAGTTCCAGATGCGAGCAGAAAGTAAACACACCTCGTCAGGAAACTCTGGTTTATAGATTCTGAAACTGTGAAATCAATCTACAACGGAAATGGAGAAAGTATAAGGAAGTTTCAAAAATAAGGTAACAAACACACCGACGTCGAGAAATTTACTCTGACTTCGACGTATACATGGCACAAGGCTAGCAGATGGTAGATGTCAGACCTCCACGCAGTCACCATTGGCATTTGAGCATTTGTCCAACTGTGGCACCAAGGTTTGTATCCCGACGTAGAAAAAATCGGTGTCAAAAGTCTTTAGTCAGGAGATGCTAGCTTGCTGAATGTCAGGGCGTACTGCAAATCAATTGCCAGCCAGATTCTTCTTCAGGGGTCCAAAGAGACTGAAATCACTGGGCCCCAAACTGGCAACCGGCTCTAAGGTTGAGAGGTTATGGAACAAGCTCCCAACAGTCCCGATCTCGTGCCCAGTTATTTCCATCTCTCTGCACTCCTTAATCCAAACCTGGCTGACAAAGAATTGCAGCAGACTCCGACGCGAAGCAAGCTGTCCGCACCTGACTACATTTTGGACACCGATTTCTTCTGCGCCAGGATACAAGCCTTGATGCCACGGTGGTACAATGTTTTTAAGTATCAATTGTGACTACGTGGAGGTCTCATGTGTACCATCTACTACTTATGTGCCATGTGTACTTCGAAGTCAGAATAAAGTTCTCGGCATCAGCATGCTTGTAACATTATTTTTTAAACTTCTGTATACTTAGATGCCTGGGTTTCAAATTTAGATATTTCACGGAGAAACGAGTTGAATTTGCGTATGTTAATGCGGAAAATTAAGAGAAGTATAGATAAAAATTGAGGGAGATAAGACAAAAATTATGATTAAGGACACACAACAGAGGCAAGGTGGATAAACGCAAGTTAATATGTGAAAGGTTGAAATGTTTGGATGGAGAATGTAAAGGTATTTTGGATAAAATAATCGTATAAAATATTTAATGACCTTCGTAAGAAGTTTTAACACCTGAGGGTAGTCAAAAGTGAATAAACACTGATACTAAAACATTCATATTTACAGCACATATTGAATTACTACTACTGAATTACAAACTATAAAATTTAGATTTATATTTCTGAACCTCCTGTGTAATCAGAGTGAATACGATATTATCACAACCTGATTATCAAAAGTACAATTCAATTCTATAGGTTCTGATAATGGTAAATTATGTACACTCAGGAATGCTTGGCTTCCGGACACTGTCCATTGTTATTCTCAAAGCACAAAAAGTAATTTTCCGTTCAGAAAATTAGTCCATTTATATCCACAGGCAAATAGTACGTTCAGTAATTGAGAAGAATAACCTCTTCGAGCTGGCGTCACTAAGTAGGTGCCTTAACTTTCACCCACGCCTAAGGACTGAAACGGGCAGTTTCTGAAATTTTGTGACACTTTTTGTGGTTTCTTGTATACTAGACGATAAATAAGCTACAGAAGCCAACTGTAATGAATAATATTGTAGTTTTAAGGCTACGAAACAGAACACTATAACGACAAGTTAATTTAAAAAAAAATGTTTTACGTGGCTTACCCTACTAATCTCTGAATCATGACAAAATAATTAACGTTTTAATTAAGTTACCGTTTATTTCACGAAAGAGAATGTTTATTATATAATGAGGGCCTTGACACCAGGAAGATCAACTGAGTCCAACTTCAGAAGAGCACAAATCCCGGGCGCCATATCACGCCATATTAACTTTGTACGGTGGCGCATAATATTTGTGGGTCTTCATTATGGAACTTGCGTCATGTCAACTTTCTGCCGGCCATAATTTTGAAGTGGCTTCAACATTTTCGGAAAATCAGTAGATCCCTGTTCTACTTCACACATAAAATGGGGTCTTTCGCCGCAGTTTCCCTCTGGGTAGGACAAATGGATGGGAATACATAAGTGAGGCAAATAGGTTGAAAAGATTTGAAGATTTCTTGTCTTCTTGAAATGTTTGAAAGACGGAAGACAGGGAAAGCTACGTGCAGCATGCTGGATGTGGGTTTTGAGTAGGAAATCACATACGAGTGTGGCAGCTATTCCCAACACCGCAACGAATGGCGCTTAGAATTTTGATGAAGTCAAAGTCTTTTTACCATCAGTTTTATATTTACAGCAACTGGAAGTTAGTAAATTTAGCAGTAAAGATTTAAATATTCTGGGATGTTAGGCCTTGTTACTGTGCGTAACTACGACGTGTAGGAGTTCACTGGAATGCTTGGCCCTGACGATTATCAAATCACGCTCCTCCGAAACGTCGGTAAATATTTACTAGTCGGCACGGCGCAACATTCCAGAATACCTAAAGCTTCATCAACACCACTGTGAGAACCTGAAAGGTCGAAAGTTTAGCAATGCTAAAATATTCACCACGTTTTCTGGTAGAATATTGCGAGTATGGTAAAATACGTAACTCGGATTACATTGCATGCCAAAAGAACGAGTTCATTCACAAAGCAACGGACTGTGGTTTCAAATTTACATTTATTGGAAAAGTATTAATGTATTATTTTCCGCCGGCCTTGTGTGGGAATTTAAAAAAATAATATTCCAGTTACACACTGTGAACACGTGTCTCCGCATTCGGGCAAACTCGTCTGTTGCACTAGAAGCAAGTCCAAAAACATGAAATTAATCTTGGAAATCACTCTAACGCTAAAATTTACTATTGTATTTAAAAGTCTTCAATAAACTCTAACCATTGCATTTCTAAATCAATCTTACTACAAGGCATTCAGTCTTAAAGTGTTTGTTTTTAATATAGGAGATGAGTTTGCTGAAACAAAACACCATGCTACAGATACCAACGCCCTTGCGGCCACATTTCGTTAACTGTTGTAATAAGTAAAGGTGTAGTAAGTAAAGGTGTAATAAGTAAAGGTGTATAAGTAAAGGTGTAGTAAGTAAAGGTGTAGTAAGTAAAGGTGTAGTAAGTAAAGGTGTAGTAAGTAAAGGTGTAGTAAGTAAAGGTGTAGTAAGTAAAGGTGTAGTAAGTAAAGATGTAATAAGTAAAGGTGTAGTAAGTAAAGGTGTAGTAAGTAAAGGTGTAGTAAGTAAAGGTGTTGTAGTAATTTCGTTAACTGTTGTAATAAGTAAAGGTGTAATAAGTAAAGGTGTAGTAAGTAAAGGTGTAGTAAGTAAAGGTGTAGTAAGTAAAGGTGTAGTAAGTAAAGGTGTAGTAAGTAAAAGTGTAATAAGTAAAGGTGTAGTAAGTAAAGGTGTAGTAAGTAAAGGTGTAGTAAGTAATTCGTTAATGTTGTATAAGTAAAGGTGTAGTAAGTAAAGGTGTAGTAAGTAAAGGTGTGTAAGTAAAGGTGTAGTAAGTAAAGGTGTAATAAGTAAAGGTGTAGTAAGTAAAGGTGTAGTAAGTAATTTCGTTAACTGTTGTAATAAGTAAAGTGTAATAAGTAAAGGTGTAGTAAGTAAAGGTGTAGTAAGTAAGGTGTATAAGTAAAGGTGTAGTAAGTAAAGGTGTAGTAAGTAAAGGTGTAGTAAGTAAAGGTGTAGTAAGTAAAGGTGTAGTAATAATGTAAGTAATTTCGTTAACTGTTGTAATAAGTAAAGGTGTAGTAAGTAAAGGTGTAATAAGTAAAGGTGTAATAAGTAAAGGTGTAGTAAGTAAAGGTGTAGTAAGTAAAGGTGTAGTAAGTAAAGGTTAGTAAGTAAAGGTGTAGTAAGTAATTTCGTTCACTGTTGTATAAGTAAAGTTTAGTAAGTAATCTTTCAATGCGTCGAACTGGCTTTCGAGATTTGACCGCGTGGTGAATTTTCTTGTAGCATTTCGTCAGAAGCACTCCACTTGCCATCTTCAGGATGCGTGTCTGGGGGAGAGTACGCTGATTTGGCAGTGGGCGGGGTGTGAGGTTGAAGCCTTGATTAGGCGGAAACACTCACCCCTTTAAGCGGCCTAATCGCAAAAGCCAAATCCACGCCTTAGTTAGGGCTTTTTGAATATCCTGCTTCTATTACGTACAATGTCTCGGTTTCGAATCCTGGACCGGTTATGTGCTATCCGAAGTTTATCGTGGAGGGCAAATAAGACACGATTATAACCGTCTACTAAGAACACAGTAAGACAAATTTGGAATAAAAGACTAAATTTTACACAACACAGCACGAACCTTTATAGGATATTAAACAAATTTTGATTGGAATGATTATTTTAATATCCTGCTATACTTCCATATTCTGGGGTAAAGCGACCGAGGCGTTAAGCTGACCACTAACATCCATCGAGTGCCGAGATTAAGAATGAATGCAGTTTATACAACCACCCGCCTTATACCTTCATGGCACGAATAGGGACAACTTTACTTTTACCATATACAGTGGACCCTCGAACTTCGAACGGTTTGATGTTCGAACAACTTGAAACTCGAACAAAAAATTCGAGAAAAATCCGGTTTTGAAACTCGAACAAAAACTCGAAAGTCGAACAAAGAATCACGTGGTCGCCTTCTCTCTCTGCTTGGTCCAGTTGAAAGAAGGGTAATTCACCTTCCAGTGAACAGTAATATCCCTCCTACTATTATTATTGATTGATTATTATACAATATTTTTATGTATGTACTATTATAAATAAAAATTTTCAATTATTGAAATTAAATATACTTGTCTTATCATTATGATCTTTTGAAATAGGCACTTAAAATGTTTTATATTGGGTAAATTTTGGGGGTCTGGAACGGATTAATTCAATTTACATTATTTCTTATGGGGAAATTTAAATCGAAAGTCGAACAACTTGAAAGTCGAACCGTCTCCTGGAACGGATTGTGTTCGAAGTTCGAGGTTCCACTGTACTTCCATATCACATTTACAAAACGCAGAAGTTCAGGGAAAAAGAAAAAAGATTCTGGTCACATTTTAAACATGTTCTCCTAATTTAGAGGAAAAACATGTATTGCATATGTTTGAAGAAAAAGCTCCCCAAAATATTTGGATCTCACCAGGATCAAATAATCGATTAAAGCTGTTATATAAAGAGGACCTTCCCAATACGACCAGGCAAAAGAAAACAGTGTTCTGTCGGGAGCGGCACAAGACACTGTACGTTACATTTACATTTACACGAAGATGTACCCATCCACTTATAGGGCAGCTGTTATTATAATGTTCCACCTAACTTGACATTAGGAAATATGAATTCTGCACACGTTGTAGATTGTGTTTTACATTATTCTTACTACAAACAGCGTTTATTTCCCTAAGAAATCTTAACCGGCAGTTATCTATAACTGACAAGCAAAGTGTTCACTCTCAGGTAGGAACTGAATCTTAAAATACTGTATGAGTTAGAAAAACGTCATGCTAAAAACGGTTATTACTTATACAAAATACCAACATACAGGAAACATACAAAGAAATCGCCCTAATAATTACGCATACAACTGTGTGCCATAACATTTAGTTAGCGATTGTACATGACGTTAACTGTAGCTGAACTATAGAACAGTCTAGACGTCAGAATAATGACAGACGTGGTGCCATCTGCCACCAAATTGGGCTGGGTAAAGAATCTGGGCTTCAGCAGGGCAACGCAAGACCTCGAGATGTGAGTCAGTTCACAGGAGACCTCAGTGACTTTGCAGTGACCTCACGTCCGGTGAATTCACGGTGCCTACGCAGCAGAAATGTCAAAAATACAATCCTTGTCTTGAGGGAAGTACGTCTGAAAGGCCGGTATAAATGCATTAATAACTATACCTGAAGAACAGCAGCAGCACCAGGCTGTTGAACAGTGAAAACTGGGCTACTGTAATTCGTCCTTAATCAGTTGCAACAATCCAAACCGTTTGCTCATTATCTATATTTAAAATATTTTGTGGTCTCCTAGTTCCCTTAATGACACCCTTGAGTATCTCAGTTTATGTACCAATCTTTTGCATCCACTTGTGTTCACAATGATCAATGTAAACAAGACTGTTAATTATTAACAACCAACCAACAAAATTCCCCAGAGCGTGTTGATCCTATTATTATTGAAACTGGTCAATCACCTTGTGTTGTAAATTTAATAACAGGTAGTTGTAATACTACTACTACTAATACTAATAATACTAATAGTAATAATAATAAGAATAATAGTGGTGCAGCCCAAGAAGCGGAACTCTGCAGATTGCTACGAAATATATCTGTGTGAATATCACTGCAGAAATTTTACGAAATGTTCCACTTCTATCGTCTTTATGTTACATTAATCATAGCCCATCCGCACTATGCCAGCTGCTGCTAACCAGTTTGCCACTGCTCACTTCATGATGTTAAAACTTACAATACACCCATAAACAAGAACGACCATACGTAAGGGTCACATACGTAAATTGAAGGTTGTTACCTTTCTGCGATATCAGGCACTGACGCTTCATCTTATGAGCTGTCCGCAAGAAATACTTCCTCTCATTTATGTGTATGTAGTAGGTACATATGCTGTGTATATAATTCGTATATACACGTATACTCGTAACACAAGCCGGTGACCTTTTATCGTACGTGGAAACATGCTGCTCACACTATGAGTACAGTGTGGTCACTCCGATATAACGCTGCTGATAACACGGTGCACGCAACATAAAATATAATCATATTTGAATACCATGTTATTAAATTATTAAACTAGCGAGAGACGTACACATAAGGTGAAATAATCGTATTTTTGTACAAGGCTCTTGGATAGGCTGCTGCGTGAAGGTAATACGCCCTTACACTTCGTTATACGAGAGCTCACGTTTATACCCTTACATACTGTGAACACGTGTAACCATCTCTGCTTTCCATAAGAGACAGGGAACTGCAATCAGCCGGGCGACTGTTAATTTTAAGAATAACTCTCGCCAACGGTTACTTAAAATTGTACCCCATTTGTGTATTCTTTCACTAAACGTACCTTCTATTGGCCTTCAAATTTAGTACTTTCTCACGGCATGGAAAAGTTCTCAAAATTTGGATTTTGTTTTTTAAGAAGAGTTTTTTTCTTCACCTCACTGCTTCCAAAAGTTAATTTTTCTCTTGTTCGGAAAGTTTACTCAGTCGAGTTTCAATTCCTTCACAGACTTTGCTTGCGTTTTGTACTCCCTGCATACTTCTCCACCATTTGCTGTACTTTGTCTAAATTTTCTTGAGATTTTACAACTTTTCTCTCCAGCAGGTTAGCGCAGCAGCTCTATAGGGCTGCATTCAATAGACAGATTGCTTGAACAATATCGGCAATGCTAACGGCTTTGCTAGCTGACATGTATCGTGATTATGCTCAGACCCTCTAGGCAAACGCTGCTTGAAGAGGTCAGTACTGCCAACTAAGTCAGGTATATACCATTAACAAACGTAACGCTATTAACGACATATCTGATTTGGGCTCAGACACAATAATCCAGTCGAATTCATTCGAGCAGAATCGATTGTGTCTACGAGGCCACAAAGGCGGACACAGCAGCTTCAGGCGACTCGTGCAGTACAACAGGAATTCTATGTGAAACAAATGGACCTGCCTTTGTCAGATCTCAACGAGTCACACCCAATTCGAGCGGGCTAGACTGGACTGGATTCGACTGGCGTGCCAGCGGCCTTAGACGTGGTTATCTCCATCCGCTTCGAGAAACTGGTAATTAGCAATAACGATTTAAACACATTCGCTCGCCACATGTTTAACAGTTACGGTGGTACAATATACAAATCGGTTTGCAATTTACAGAATATTTTGTTTGGATGTAAAACTTCGCGTCTCATTCCAGCAGAAGTAAATGTATTGAGAGTGTTTAACATCACGTCACAGCAGAACATTATACGATACTGGGATCGTAATCATATGCACTATTCGTAAAATATTATTTAGGTAATGAAACAAACCAGGATTAGATGGTAGGATGGAGAGGCTACTTATGAACAGAAGACTGATATGGAAGGATGCTATTAAAACTTGTCTTAAATAAGTGATATCTGGGGTTGTAGTCTGTATTTGAGTGTTTCAGGAAAAGGTATAGTGGATGAATATTGTAAATAGATTACCGAAACTTCGGGGTCCATAACAGGCACTGCATTTCTTCTTCAAATACATAACTGTCAGGCTGTCAAGGAAGACTCTACTCCAGGGAGGGTTTTTCACTAAAAATTATTTTACTACGGTAATATACATCTATTCTGAATAAAGTAACGACGAAATAACTCAATAGTTTTATGGGTTTTTGGGAAGCTGATAGGTGCTCAGCTAGCTAAGATACTCCCCGCACATTTACAACTCGAATTTTCATTACCAAACCCGTCATGGTCCCCCATTCTGCGCCAAAAAAATCCAGTCCAAAACTTTTCGACCCATTCTTTTAACATCCATTTTAGGAAAAAATAATTATTGTGAAAGACAATTAAGATGGAGCAGTAACTATGAAAATTCTTGGCCACTGTGTAGAAGCAGTAGCATTATTTTACAGGAAAAAAAAAGTATTTTACAGAAAACCCAACCCAGTAGTTTTTATAACAGAAATCCCACAATTTCCCTCTCATTTCAGTTTGTGTGAAGCCGAAATTCTATTGTATGTGTGTTGCATAGTTATCTGTACTTAAAGAGTTGTTGCATTATAGTCCCCTTTTCTTCGCAGCTGCTTGTTAGAAGACAGACGAATCAAGTGTTTAAAGTAATTTTCTGCACTGGATCAAGATGACACAAAGAGGCCCGTGCCATTGGCTACATCGAGCTGACAATGTTGCATTGTCTGCGCTGAGATATACTGTGCGAAGTTCCGTACACTGCTCGTCACAGTGGATCATACTTTGCACTGGCACGACCTGCAGAGAAATCTACGTGATAAATGAGGTGACAAATTGGGAGCAGAGAACATTATATAATGATAGACTACAGCAGATGTAGGCGCCGGATGCTGTAGCTGTAGGACGGGATGGAAGGGAGGTTTGGGGTTTAGGGTTTAAGGGATGAAAAGGTAGAATTGGTGGAGGGATATCAAAGAGGGGGGAATGACACTGGTTGGAGAGGATGGTTTGATGTGAATTATGAACCTACTAGGAATTCATTTATTTTGTGTGTTCAACACTTCCCTCTCATTTCTCTGTACTTACACCTCTTTCCCCTTCGCTCCTCCCCCTCAAGCCAACATTTTTCCCAGCTTTGCATACAGTTTTGTTACCAATTGGATTCTGAGTTATAAAATTGGATTTCGATTGTAAAGTACAAAGTTCTTTTTTATACATAACTGCGTGTTACTGTAGAATCTCAAACTCTGCCAGCTATTTGTCACGTTTCCATTAGAAGATTTTTTATTATCTCATTCAACTATCATCATCTATCTTCTTGGTCCGTATATGATGCTCCTTTCGTCTGCAAGAATGATGGATACTCTCAGGTTTCAACATACCGTACCATTTCTCCCCCTTCTTACAAGGTCTTATTTAAGAAACTAATATGATGCATTTAATATCGACGTCAGTGACCCTCATATTAAATCACAGGGCATACATCACACGTATAAAATATTCACACAATGGCTAAAAAATACTTAAAGTCACGTTCAGCTGCACGAAATTCAGAAATGCTTTCATCATAGAACTAACTTAACAAAACAGAGATATGCCGGAAAAATTTACAGTCGCTTAAGTAGTCAATATATTTTCCTGCTTCTATATAACTCCATGTAGACAAAAAAAAAAACCGTTTCCTGTCCCTAATCTGATCCAAGGGAGTCCACTCCAAACTCTCATACGTAACTTATTTAAGAACCATTTGAATATTATTCTACCGTCTATACCTGCCTCGTCCAATCGGTCTCGTAGAAACAGTGGCATTATATGGACTTTGCTCACAGGGTGTGATATGGGGTTCATACGATCATCAGAATTAACAGCGATAATTTGTAATGGAAACAATCTCGAATTTGGGATTCGAAATCAGTTTCAAATACTTATTACATAAAAATGTTACCTGGAAGGATTAGTATCGTATTTTTTCGATTAAAGCTCTGGGTTAAATTCCGTTTCTTCACACATGAAAAGATCAAATAATTTTTTTAAAGTGAAAGTGCATAAAGCCGAAATCTGAATTACGAACTTTACGAAAATTCGAGGTTTATAGTAGCAAAAATAAAATCGTAGTCTTTATCTTGAAGAAGGTGGATGTAACCCAAATAATTTAACCGGTTATTACAGCAAAGAGACTTGCATACAGAATTCGTAAAAATCAAAGTCTTTGGTCCCCGAGTTTTCATTTTGATGTTGCTTACTCCTCAATTTTTCTGTTACTTCTATTTCGTCAAACATGCCCAGTAATATTACTGTTCCTACCAACAGCAACAGCTGTCCATTATATCCTTGCCAGTGTGTATGTGTGTGTCATTTTACAGAAGTGTGACAATAGTCGATGTATTTGTAAAGCTCTGCTCACAATATTATTCATGTCGTTTCCATTTAAAAATATTAGAAGTCCCGTTGTTTAACCCAGTGTCTCGACTAAAATCCCCTCTTAAGACGAATACGTCTATCAATCAATATTACGCTACGGCAATCAGTATTAAATTACATACTTTTCCCCCAGACAGTCTATTACTTTCAGAATTTAATAAAGCAACTTCCACACGCTGAATACGTTTCTGGCGTTAGCAGCTTTCCTTACCATCCAAATACTTTCCCGAGTGGCGTAAAATAAATGAGAACATTAAATATTTTATGTGCACA
This sequence comes from Reticulitermes speratus, assembly GCA_021186555.1. NCBI lineage: Eukaryota > Metazoa > Arthropoda > Insecta > Blattodea > Rhinotermitidae > Reticulitermes > Reticulitermes speratus. The sequence continues at coordinate 21,488,260 of JAJKFL010000330.1, forward strand.
GATATTTTAAAAAAGGAAAATATCCCCAAAATTAATGTTATTTTTCATTCGGTTCTTTTAGTATATGATGCTGGGTCAATACGAAACGGGATTCCGACAATCCGAAACAGTGCCCTCATCTTACAGGAGTCGAAACGTCGTAGAACACTTCGGACTTTGCAGATGAGGGCATTAGTTAACCTCGAAACGTCCGGATCTGACATTCACGCTGCGTCATATCCCAAGAACGGAAAAATTAGCACCAAAGCGAAAATATATAACTAGCAACAACTAGTCTGTACACTGATACTGTTTCGCAGTAGATTATCCAAATTTCATGTAATTTTAAACATGATATGAAATGGACACTTATACATTACAGAAAGCATTTGATGTGTACATAAAACAAAATGTTTATTTTCTCAGCATACGTGAAACGTACACATGTGTATGTAAATCTGTCGAGCAGGTACGGTGACCAAACACTCATACGTACTCACACAACATCCCCAATATCCGTTCAATTTATACAGTTTATGCAATAATGACTGTGCATCGTTAAGGCCACTGTGATCCACTTTTGCTCTTATCCTTGGCAGACGTATAATTCGTAGTCAAACGCAAAGTACGTGTACCGGAAAATGTATTAATTTCAGTCATTCTCTCCGGTTAGATTTGCGCGTGTGAAATTGTTCTGGCACCTTGAGACGCAGGAGGAATTTTCCCAGGAGGCTTTGCCTCTCTGCTGCTGCGACTAATGCTTTAGAGATCACACAAACCGCCCTTTGCTTGCGGCCTCACACACAATTAGCCCTAATCACTCCTCTGCATATACACAGGGTATTCTAATTTAATTACGTAGTCCAAAATGTTTACATAAACGTTCAAAATCATTACCAACATTTGGATATCAAACAAGACATGCGTGGGCCCATACCACAACAGTAGAAAAGAAGGAAGGTGCCTCAACATTATTTCTTTTTAAAGTCCACCGATTGTATCCCGGGACCGAATATCATAATCTAAAAAAGTGTTTTGTATTTCAGACGTTCCGGATTCGCTTCACGACCTAGTGACAGGCTAGCATAAATGCAGTTTTAATTACTTTCTTTTAATCTCTCCAAGTAAATTTCGGGGCAGGATGCAGGTGTAACGTTTCAAACAATCTAACGTCAGTTACTCTCAAGATTAGATCCACTGTTATGCTGGATGTGAGACGTTTAGACAGTCGGTGCCAAAGTTTCAGAGACACGTGGTGCGTCCACCTAGCATGCTCACACACTCGGCGTACAATTCTATCCTGAATATGGATACAGCTGTTTCCTCAAAATCTTTGGTACATTACACGACGTAATGTGCCAGAATAAAGTAATCTTTCTTAAGAAATGTTTACATTTTGCTGAATAAGTGCTAATAAAATACTACACAGAGAAGAGTCGAACATGAGAAGCTGATTAGTTTCGCGGCAGGTGAAATATTTCTACTTTAATGACACTTAAAATGTAATTAAAGTGCCCACAACGGCCTGCTGCTGGCCGCATCCTAAGCCATGCGATTACAGTACATTTCTCAAACCCTGTTCCTTTAAGGCTAATTTTCGATGTAACATCTACGATTAGGTCTCAAGAGTGATCTCTTCCTTCCGGTATGTACTTCTCACCTGTCACAATATGCATTAATTCCTGGCCCATATTGTACTCCTTCATTTGGTTATTGTAATTATAGTTAGTGATGGTATCATAGAAGTTCCTCATTATCGTTTTAAACATGTTCATTTTATAACATTTAAAAACTAAAAACACTACTCAAAAATGCCACTACTGCACACCAGAGGACTTGAAAATCCACCTGTCATTTATTAAGAACCATTTCCAGCATCTTTTAGTCTGTACTGCACTATCTTCAGGGATACGTACCACTAGAACATTGGAAATTACTGATTAAACATTGTGAAGTATATTCTTTAAAATGGCATGGCATGTTTTAAACAATTTGCTTAAAACCAAACCTACGTGTAAGAACTTTATAACTGGATCCGAACTCCGTAAAGGTTTCATTCTGTAAGAATCCTCGGAAAACTTAAGACAGTTAAATATATCCCAACCACTACGATAACTATAATAAATGCGTCGATTTAATGTCACAAGTTTCAGAGTGTCTGTTTGACTTTCGACTATGTTCGTCGTCTTTAAGCCATTAGTTATGAGAAGTGCGCCTCATTATGAGGTTTATCCAACCTCCTGTTACTGACTCCCTCTTAGGTCCAATATTTCTCCCGATATTATGTTTGAACAGCATTCATGAGTACTCCTGAAAATTAATACATCTATATTTCATGTTGATGTAAACGTAACACTGCATACGTATGTTTGGAATACACTGGGTTTCGAATCAAGGCCCGATATTTTACTCTTTGCCTCCAGACAAAACTTTGAAAATAAACTGGAAAAATTCCACGGACGCTTAAGTTCAAAGTCTTACTTAGTGAACACCAAGTAAGTTCTATAGTTGACATGTCATCGTTAAATATCCCAATAATTAATAATATTTAGTACCAACGTCACAATTGAGCAGAAGCAGAATTCATCGTAGCCGTTTAAAGTCAAGTGATAACTCTACGTACCAACAGATGTTGCACTGAAGTGTCTCAGTTCTGAGGCTATCACAGCGGTGTTATTGATGATTCAAGTCTTGTGGGTTGTTACGCCGTATTGACTGGTAAATATTTGCCGGCGTTTCGAAGGACTGCTAATGCCTTCAGCTTCACGATCAAGCAAAAGAAGTGGGAGGTACAGAACTTTTTCTTGGACTGATTTTTACCCGAAGATGAACACATTACGATCCTTGGACACGCAGGTGCCTGTTTATCCATTGAAAGTTCGTAATATTCCGGAAGATCTGAATTTTTATTTAGACAGTTACATTTATTTCATTGGTACCACAGTCAACCCCAACTACTATCCTGAAAAGGATTAACCGGCTCGTCTTTGTAGAGGAGACGGAGTTTGTTCTCTATGAGGTAGGAACTGAATTGTTATATAGAATTTAGTTTTCAATTGGTTAAGCAGCGTAATGCATAATGCAGAATGTAGAATTCCAGTTACTGACGCACGTCTGCAAGAGCAGTTACGGTTCAAGAGGCTATTTAGTTATCTGAGACATCCATTGTTCAGTTAGAAACGGCAGTCGTTCAAGCGCTGCTAACGAATCACGAGGCATTAACTGGAAAATTAAACAGTCCAAATTCCGCACTCGTAGTGTAAAAAGAGAAACAACTACTTGACAACAATTGTACAGGCAGTAATGACTACAAAACAACACACAGAAGGTTGTTAACGGGTAAATCTGTTGAACACACCACACAGTGTTTTATTAACTTGGAACTAATATTTGCATTACATTTAACTTTTAACCGTTTTAAATATAAATATTACCAAAATAATGTTTCAAATCCAGTTCCTACCGCTAAGAAAACACACTGCACTTCCATTGCAAGAACTAATTTCCTATTATGTGAAAGGAAATAATGGCGTTTATCCTGAGGAAAATATAACAATGAGGAGGTAAACATAATTAAACACGTTTTTGAAGCGGATGAATGAACGGTTTCCTTCGCAGTATAAAATATACAACCAAGTTTGTAAGCTTTGCTAAACATGAAGGCAGTTATCATAAAATTTCAATACAACTGATTAATTTTACTCTAATTACATCCATAATCCATATATCCGTAATCGGTCACTTAGCTTACGTTGTATGAGGCTTTCGCTAGCATCATTGCTGCTACCGTTTGAACGTATCCTTTTGCGTGAAAAGTTTAGGTACGATGCAGAAAACGTGTGCATTTATATGACGATTTACACATACACACACATATACAGCCTACAAAATATGGCCATGTAGAAATCCATTGCAACCGTAAGTACGCAGTCTTACGCAAGACCTCGAGTTACAAAAAATATTAGCAGCTTATTACACTCAAGGCAGCCTAAGATATCCGCTGCTGCAACTCACACAGCAACATGTCTGAAATTTGTACTATAAAGTACTGCTAAAAGCGAGCCACAATGGTAATCTGGAAGCTAGAAAACTGGCTTCTTATTTCATTATAGCTCACTTTATGGATCTCACAATGTTGAAGCCACTGGTGTTTGGCAAGTTTACACAGCTTAAGAGCTGTTGAAAAAAAAAAACAACGCGGTTGAAAAATTGGAAAGAAATGTAGAAAAAGCGGCCACATGAAGAGTGCTATTACTGTAGGACTGCTGTAAACACATACATAGGAAAACACATTCTCCTATCTACACAAAATTAACCAAGCTACGAAATTTCAACATCATACTTATGGTTGTTGCCGATCCCAGTGGCCGTACGGTCTAAGTCGTGGGTCTTCGGCCGTTCGCTTACTAGGATCGTGGGTTCGAATCCCACCAGGGGCATGGATGTCTGTCTCTTGTGAGTGTTGTGTGTTGTCAGGTAGAGGTCTCTGCGACGAGCTGGTCCCTCGTCCAGAGGAGTCCTACCGACTGTGGTGTGTCTCAAATGTGTGATCATGAAACCTCGACAAAACGAGGAGGCCCAGGCCCATATAGGGCTGTCGAGCCATAGGGGGGGGGGGGGGAACTAATGGTTCTTGCCTAAAATGCCAACTGATCAGTAACCTTAATTGTCCGTGGATTTCTTTCACACACACACGCACAGGGATACCTCCTGCAGATATTTGTTTCACGTAAAGACTTTTCCCTTATACAATAATGCTTTAATTCTGACTTTTTAAATGTCTCATAACAAACTGGCTGATGTTTTAGGTGCAGCGCTGCGTGCGCAGCTAGAGATATTCGGTCATGTACACACCACTTCACACAAACTTAATTACGCACGTTTCAGCTTAATAAATCTAATGTAAATTTGTAATTTTATTCGAGCAAAGATAAAAATACTTGTATAAAGTATCCGATGCGGCCGGGACGTTATTGTGACCGCCCTCTAATGCAGAGGTTAAAAATCCATGGACTTTTACTACCATTCCTCACATACACATTTCGTAACATGGCGCTCACTTATTTGAGCACAGGGACAAATTACTTCTTATCATATAACGGCTTAATTTTGAAAATTTAATGAACATTACCTTAACAGTGTTATATTATGAATTAAACTGCATGGTATTTTACTCTGAAACCCGAAGTTAATACACCACATGACAGGTTGATAAAAAAATTGTAAGGTATTAGTTGACTCTTACAGAAATAGACTATTACATTGTGTGGACGTACTCATCTGGCTTACGACAAAGTCCAGCAGCACTCTCTTGCGCATACGGTACTTTAATCAGCCTTTGGATCCAACGAAGGCAGAGTAATTTGACCAACTTGGCGAATATTATATTCTCAAAGAGGTCTACGCTCTATGTAATCAGTTAATGGTACTTACTCATTCCGTAATTTCTATCACCATAGGTTTTCACTTTAAAGTCTAAGTTAATGAAAGAAACTAACTCGATATAAATTTTACGATAGGGCATTTCATATTCCAAGTTGGCAACACAATACAAATTAATAGAGAGTCGGAAAATTACTTTTAATATGCGTGTTGACACATCCGGCACACTGCTGTGCTGATTTCATCTTATTAAATTAGAACCTTCAGGTCAATAAGACTCGTTTGCTCAGTTAAGGTTTCATTGTGGTCTTTAACATTAAAAAAACATGTCGTTGAAGACTGAGTTTAAAACTTACATGTCCTGGTGGTAAGGCACTTTGTGCTTTTGTTTTCTGAATTCTGGCTTAATTTTGTAAAGTTATATTTTATAAAAATGAACCGAAGTCCTGTATAATTCTCCCATTCAGTATTACCTACTACACTACATCCAACAACGCAGTGGATACAGCAGGAAACCTATCTGCATAGCCCGAGTAACAGATGCTCTATCATAAAAAACCTATTCCTAGAGACAACCTGTTTCTTTTACAAAATACGAATTTCCTTCTTGGTTTACAGCAAGGCTGATGTCCACCTATTCTTTTCCATTACATTATACGAGAGGGTGACACTAGGGGACAGGAGGCTGCCAGGTGCATCCAGGAGGTAAAGTGTTCCCGTTGAACGCACGGGCAGGAGAAGGGGTTGTTGCTCGCTTTGTGCCGCCTTAATTGAATTCTGCACATTCTCTTCCAGCTCCTCCTGTACCTTACTTTCTTCTCATCCACCGTAAGTTCAATTCGCCAAGGGAACGTGCGTGGGGACACGACATAATAAGGCTCCTTCATCTTATTCCCCACTACTTGTCTTGTCACCAAACCCCCATCCCCACAAAAGTCTCACCTCATTCTTGCTTTACTTGATGCTTTCTTCCTCCATCTTTCTTCTTTCTGTTCCTATCTCACCCTTCTACGTTAATCTTGCCTTAATTCTTACTTCTGCTTGTAGTCCAAGAGTAACGAAGAAAAGACGCCGCTTTCCTTTTTAACATCTTCTAGTGTCTGATTTCTATCTTTACTGGCTCTATTACTACGTTTATGGCGTCTATAACAACCATTTTCATTTTAACTTTGTCTTACTGCTTTCGGCGTGGCACAATATCCCAAGGAATGAGACTGAATTTGGCTCGAAATGTACCGTATCTCCTATTTCTTCTTCAGTAAATATGCATTCGGCTGTTCATTCCGATATGACGTAAAGATGTCACATTAATGTTAAAACACATGTGGCAATTTTCTTAATTATCGGAAATACACATTAACAAGCCAGGCAGTTTACGTACAACGTAACATTGTAGCGCGTTCGCGTAATATTTTTACCCCCTCGGCTATCTTAACAGCCTAACACCATTGCGCTCGAAGAGAGTGCTTTTTTGGCAATTTAATGTGGCCAAAAACAATGAAACGTACTTTGGTCTTGACGTAATGTGCCCGGTATTTTTGCCCGTTTTAACAAAATCTGCTGCTTCTTGACAGATTTTCATCATAGTCCCCATAATCAAATTTCACGGAAATCCGTCCAGTGGGATCCGCGTCGTGTACGCGGAGAGACGGACGCACATGACGAAGCGAACATGCGCTTTTCGCGACTATTCGAAAGTGCCTAAAATGAGATACACTAAAATACATTTTGCTACACATGGCGCAGAAAGGTGTCACTGTGTAACCCCAGTTTACAGCAGGAACTGAAGGTTCAGCACCAGTAACAAAAAAGCCAGTCTTTGAACATGTTCTGGAGTTAGTCACCTCCAGTGACCACTTCATCGCAACATATATCCCTAAGCTCAATAGTAATGTATTTTTCCCCGTTTTCACAAGTGGACACATGCCACATACGCAGCCCATCGCAGCTACCTACACTTCAGCGTCATACAAAACGTTTAGGAAGGAACTCATAACCCAAATTTCTTACATATACAAGCTTTTGTTACCAACTACTATACAATAACTTTATACACTCCTACATGTTTCGGCTATCTCAGCCATCATCAGGCAGTCATCGTTCATAGACATAAGCAGCGTACATCGTGTCTCTGAATGGTAACTGCCCATCCGTCACAGCCGCAGTCACTGATTTTATATTTCAAATTACATATGATAAAATGAAGTATGTTATTACATAAAATCTACATAAAATGTCTCCAAACATCTGTCTCTCAACCACTGTCAGCTTTTGTGAGGTGCAGAACACTGGCTGTGGTAACCGGTGTTTTTCTTAAGTAATATCTCTGTACTGTCTTTCTTATTGCACATACCTCCATTCCCATACATGTTGTATTCACATTGTCATAGTTGGGTAACTTCCTAGCATATTTATAATCCAAAAATATTACCCAGTTTGGAAAATGGGTTAGCGAGATGGACACATGCGCTGATGGTGGTATTACTAAATACTAGCAGAGTCTGAACTTTTTGTTTGTGTTGTTGTTGTTGTTGTTGTTGTGTTACCATCATCATCCGTCTTTTCAGTCTGCTTTGAAAAGTACTTGATACTTATGATTTGATTTATTTACAAGTTAAATCTCTTGGGCAAACCTTCAATGATTCTCACTATCGCCACGTTTGTAACATTTAAAAATATTACATGCACAATTTTTCGGTACGTTTACGGTATTTCCCTGTACTGAGTTTCTTACATCTGCCTCCGGATTCCTTATTTATCACCCTCGAGGAGAAATCTGGCTAACTGTACATTTTATGCATCTGCCATTATGTTACTGCAAATTCCACAAAAACCTACGGTGTTTATTTTTCGAAAATATATTACCATTCATCATATCAGGGGCTAGATTAAGTGACGTTAGGGCAAAGCTAAAACCTGCTACTGAGAAAATATGCGATCACACTACTTCCAAGGTCACAAAGGAAAATATTTTTATACCTGATATTCTAGTGCAGAATAGCTTCCGCAGAAGTACAATAACATATGACACAACAGATCACACAACATATGCCATTCAGACCGTCAATTTGTAGAAGACGCAGATCTGTGAATCATTTAATATCACGCAACCACAGTTGAAAAAAAGAAAAATTTTGAATGCTTTCTTATTAGCTCTATAATTATGTATATATAAATTTACGCAAATCGAAGACTTGCTTTTAAGAAATATCCGCCCTTAAGTTTCAAGCTACTTCCTAAGATATGGTTTATTTACAAGGATTGATTTCTGCAGCGTGAAAGAAAAGTTTAGTTACTTCAAGCAAACTGAAATATTCTGATCATAGCAGGAGCTGTACCTTTTCAAATATATTTTCTTACGTGGCACGCAGCGCAAGGCAAAACAAATGCCAGGGCAATGTTAAAAATACTGTAATATTCTCACGTTAGCTTTCGCTACACTTTATACAGTGGATCTAATATGGCACACCGCAGGCGAAAATGGTATTGCATGGCACGCTAAATTGCCAAGTTTTGTTAAGCATGCAAAACGAACGGTCGGCTAGTCGCAGTTGATGGCGCGTCGCGCTAGCAAATCCGCTAACCTTAAAGCTCAAACCTGAGTACCACAGGATAACAGGCACAATCTGGTTATTTGAAAAGCATTTCGTAGTATGAAATCAAAAACAGCGAAACGTAAAAAAAAAAAACAATAAATAAAATATCAGGAATATCAAATGTTGTTGGAGGGAACGTGAGAAAATTTAGATGGGCATAAAGAAGGTGGAGTTGACTGTAACGTATAAGAAGTGAAGAAGAAAATAGCTGACAGAAAACAACAAAGAAAGGAAGCAGAAACAAAAGTGTAACGGGTTATTAAGAAGCGCACCTTCAACAAAGTAGTGATGAAGAAGGAAGCAAGAATCAGAGGGCACGAGAATCGGAAGAAGATAATGAAAGAGATGAAGATAAATATGTGGTAACAATTATGAATATAAAAACAGCAAAAAAAAAGGAGACATAAAAAGGTGTTTTACATGTTTTCGGAATTACATTCGTAAGGAAAGTCCTTTATACAAATACGGATAAGCTTTTTGTCCTGCCTCATTGCATACACTTCCCGCATACCTACTATGTAGGAAAAGCTGCCTATAAAGTAAGGCTCCGCGTGCAGTACAGTGTTAGGTAAACTCAGAGTCCTACCTTGTAACTGCATGTTGCATCTCAGGCACTCCACTTCTTAAACGCTGAAAGGTGCTGGACGAATTCAGGCCTGAAAACATATAAAGATGTCAATGCTGTTAAATTCAGTAGGTAAAGATTTATTATGTAAATTGTTGCCATATTTATAAGTAAAACTGTGTAAGCAGAACTCAAACATTAAGGGCTGTCAATAATTAAGCCCGCCACTGGATACGGCAATGAGCTAAAGGCACCCTCTTCCGATCAAGACAATCTGTATCACTCAGGTCTCCTTAGTGGATCTCTTGCATCTATGGCATTTTAAATGCTCCTCATCCAACCGGTATTCCACGAACAATTTCAGTGGATTCCTCGCCGCATGTACAAAGGGAAATAGTAAATGCCGTAAATCGAGTGTCCTAAGCCTTTTCCTGGTCTTCTCCAGTTCCTTCAATACAATTTGCAGAATAATATATTCAAATATACCCAGCACGTACACCTCCTACTACTCACGAATCTGTGAAACTAACATTATATTCCTGTCGCATAATTATCTCATATACGTAGGTCCATGTAATCTTATCCCTGTGTACGGCATGAAGGCAAACAGGCGGAGCAGAGGCACAACTCCGTCCATTCTTAACGGCCGCTCTAGGTTAGTAGCCGGCCTTCCACCGCGGAGGCCCGGGTTTGATCGGGTCAGTCCATGTGGGATTTGTGGTGGACAAAGTGGCACTGAGACAGGTTTTTCCCCGAGTACTTTGGTTTTCCCCTGTCAATTTCATTCCACCGGTGCTCAATTACTTGGAAAAATGAAAAAAAAGATCATCTTTCTCTTCTTCTTCATTATAGGGTTGCACAAGAAGCCTTAAGGCTGCGGTGCGTCCGTAGTATCTGCTGCGGGGCCCTTCTCCACAGAAAAAAACGGCCGCACAAGACGCAGGTAAGCTGGCAAATTCATGTTCAGGCAGCGTGACTCCGGTCAAAGATCGCCCGTTACCCATTAACTAGGAGGTTGGGTAGAAATCAGACACGGTCTGAACAATTTCGAACAGAGAAATTTCTTTTGCCCTAGCCAGGAATCGAAGTCTGGATCGTCCAAACGGAGTCTATTCAGTATACGGACTGCGCTATTGCTGCTAACTCTTATGTGATGTAAACCACATTAACAAGCGAGACCAAACTTATCACTGTTACAAGCAATTTATCCAACTAATAAAGTACATAAGAACACTCCCTCATTTAGCCTAGTTGAAACCCCTGATGGATTTGGAAATATCGAGGAAATAACCCAAACGCGTTTTACGTGTACGACGTCCAGGTTTCGATAATGCTTAATGGGCCTACCCAGGCCTTTCTAAAATGGAAATCGATATATTTCACAGAGACAAGACAACTTGAGTGGGCAGCTGTTGATTCATATTAATGCTGAACTCCATCTGCTATTCTACCCGTCAATCTTCATTCAGAAATATTTCTGAAGCCTAACCACGTGTAACATAAGACGATGTGCAACAAAGAATTAAAACCGAGCACAATGAAAAAGCAAGAAACTCGCCCTGTTAGAAGCAAGACATGTTGAACAGATCGTCCCGTAATGTACTGAATGACTGGGGTTCTTAGCCCTCCTGCTGCTACACCATCTGACTGTCGTAGCTAGCAAGCCCCCGTCTGTTCAAAGGAACGAGCTTATATACACAAATGACTGTCTCTGAGACGTCTTCCCGCTGAAGCTTCGTTATAATTTTGCTCCGAGTGTTATGTTAAACGTAATCACCCCCACCAAGCTAGTCTCTCAAGGATCAAATCGTTTTGATACATAAGTGGCCTAAGTATCGCACAATATATTATACAAGGTACGCGCAGCAGGAAGTCCCGTTTCAGGAATAGGTATTCATATACGTATGACAATGTAATAGTTTCAAAGATATAAATATACAGGCTTACATCCATTGTACTCTTTAGTAAAAATCCATTTCATAAACGAATCCTACATCAAAGACCTGAAAAGTTTTAAATGGAGACGTAAAACTGGGCCTCGAAAACTGGAGTGGCGTTGGCCTATAATAAGGCCCAAAAGGTAGTAATTGCTCATCTTATATCGAGTAACCGATCGTGGTAAATTTAAGATTTACAATTAACTGGTTAAAAATTATGTTCTTTTACATTGCAATCAATACTTTCAGAATATAAAACAAAATAGAAAAGGTGGAATTCATACTGTTGTAGGCCTACAGAGAATTTGTTCGATTTGCTTACACCCTGATATTCCGAATTCTTTTATTGTTATTAATATTTGTGATCAAAACTTTAACAATTCTAAGTAAATTATTAACCATAACGTATGTGCAGCAAATGTTCAATATCTAATACACTCCATTTCAGCACCGCTAATAGGGCGGGGATAATAAAAGTATGGGACTACTGGATTTGCGTGTACACGGAATTTAAAAGGTGCAAAGTGGTTAATTTTATTTTCCCCAGTTTGGTTATGAGTCAAAAGCGTGGTAGCAGCTGTACATGCGTAAAACAAGGCTGCAACCGCTCATGTGTGACAGAACAAAGGCTGGTCTTCATGCGTACTGCTCGTGAAAACAAATTGTCCGATTGTAATAAAATGAAATGGAGCGACAAATTTTTCTGAAGTCCGTTATAACAAATTTAATGAACAACTTGTCCAGGTGAAAGCAGTGCATCATTGTGTACAGTCATTCTCGGAGGACAGGACTTGTGTCTCGGATGTAATGAGTGTGCACACGAAAACCGTACTGAACTTGACTTATGTCAACTGCGTTGTATGAGCTTGTATTATACCGAAATGTTAGATGAAATTACTTTTTTGTATCTGAAGTTACAGCCGAGATTGAAAAATCAACAAAGCAGATACCTTGTATTTTGTTTCTTTCTAATTCAAGCTAGTTTGTGTTTTTTTGTATTACTCATTCCGTGCATTGATAAAAAAATTAATATTTTAACAACAAACTAAATGCACAGGTTTGTTACTAGTACTTATATTAAAATAATAGAATCCAACGTTTCTCAATCTAAAATTGTTGTAAACAGTTTTATCCTGATATCTTGTACACCACGTAGTAGAATTGAGATGTAAACCTTCCTTGCAAGACTGATGTATAGACACGGCGAAATAGAATTCTAAAAATTAACAATAAAATATTTACAATACAATTACGTAAATATTTATAGAATATAGAATGTAGAACGATAGTTGTAGGTACACACCAATGTCTTGGAGGTGGCCTATGTATATGACGATGGTTAGCACGGTACTAAGATAGGCAGAGTGTTCATAAGCAGTGCATACAGTTTTGTAGGTCACTTAGCAGCACGACGTAATTGAAGGTCATATACAAGTTGCTTTAGTGGGTTACGTTCTCCATTAAACTGTTCAGAGATGAGTTGTTTTGTAGCTGTAAAACTGAATTTAAAATTGTTCAAGGAAATTCATGTAAGCTCATTCCTTTGCATGTTTTAGAAGAGACATGGTATTGTAAATTGGTCCATATGCATGCAGGCTGTTTAGAATATGCATTGCTTATGCTGATTTGGGTTGTTGCGTTTCATGTATCTTACATGTTCTTGGTATCTTTGTCTTAAAGTTCGATCAGTCTGTCCAACATATGAACGTTTACATGCAGAACACGTTAGTTCGTAGATGCGACTCTGTGCGTATTCGTTTCGTGAGACACGTATTTCGGTTTTAGAAGATCATATATGGTATTTGTGTTACGAAATGCAATGCCTATATTTGTGTGTTTGAACAGATTAGTGATCTTTCATATGAGTGGGCTATAATATGTAAAGGATGTCCGAAGTTCTTTGATTGGAAACTGTATCTTGATGATGAGTAGGATCATTTATTTCTTGTTCTGTTTGCAGGTTTACCTTATGAATGTGTATGGGAAATTGTTGGCCTTGGCTATATATTGAATTATGTCCCATTCTTTTCGTTTTTGTTCCATGGGATGGTTTGAAAGAAAATCGATAGTTGTATGTGTAGTAGTGTGTTTTCGGTAAATGTCAATCTCAACAGTCTTACAAGAAACAGTTCACATCTCACTTCTTCTACATGGTGTAAGTGGTATCAAGATACAGCTGTCTAAAACAATTTTTGATATTGTTTTATACATAATTACTTGACGTGTATGTTCCCTGATGATGATCCCGTAGGAATAAAAACATGTTGGAGTCGAATATTTTAATACAAATAATAGTAATAACCAATTATGCATTTAGTTATTAAAAATATTAATTGCTTTGTTTATTTATTTAAGTCAATGTTTTTCCTGAATAACGTATAATTATACACACACTTTAAATACAAGGTTTAAGTACCGACAATGGTGAAATTAAATTCGTCCGTGTCTAACAAACTTTTCCCTGCAAACTTATATGACGTCATTTCTGTACACACAACACTCGCATTACCAACACTGTATGTTACTGCGGTGTTTCTCTCACATAGTCTGTCAGTTCTCTTCCTCTTGTCTCAAAATACAGACCACTGCCCTTCACCATTGTCAGCGTGTCACAGCACTGTTGCTTTATCACTTTAGGTTCTTGAAACCATTTATAACGGCATGACACTTATAATCCATCATACAACAAATACGATACGTACAGAGCAAATTGTTGGGGTATTGGGAAACACTGAACAGAAATTTCTTGGTCAGCTCACGTTGGTGATTTTTGTCAAACCAAATAGCCATTTCATGTAACAGTAATATATATAGTTTTTAGCACGCAGAATAATGTCACGTTTCTTATGTATTGATTAAACATATATATATATACAGGATGTTTCAAGATAACTTTGCCATACATCGATATAACCAAAAATAACTATATTCGAAGTTGAACGATTACGGAGATAAAGGCGAGATAAGTTTTAAAGAAAACGAGCTGTAATACATTTACTGATTACCAAATACGCATTAAAATGAAGAGGAATTTGTAGTTCCTTTAATGTAAACACCTGTACTTCCATCTAACTGACAAACGAGTCACATAAATACATTTATTAAGTAAGAAAAACAGCGCACTAGTTCCATAAAAATTGTCCTTAGGGTTTCACATAATTTACATAGCACACTCGCCTCCGTATGGCCTGACTTGGCTATCGGCTCAAGGACGAACCTGCGCAGTGTACGGATAATGCATCATGTTAAACAGGCGCAGTAGGCCTACGTGAAAGTTCAAGACCACATTTTCTCGCGTCATTATCTCCGTAACCTTCAACTTCGGATACAGGTATGTTTTGTTATATCAATGCAAAATAACCTAAGGAACGTTCTCCCGAAGTAAGATATATTACTCCTGAAACACCCTGTATATACATACATAAATACATACACACATACACACGGATAAGACACTGCTGAGAGGAAAATTAACCAAGTTGTAGCTCGTCCTTCTAGCTCATGATTTAATAAGACTAATGAATTCTGCACACAAATGGAGATAAGAAATAAACTTTAAACTGAAAAACCGGAAGGCATGAAACTACTGGAGGGACAAAAATGCAAATACGAGGATAATATTAAAACATATTTAAAACATTTTACGGGAAGGTTAGACTACACTCCAGTTCAGGATATATGATAACATATTTTCGAGATTCATAAGTATGAATGTGAATGAATAGATGCGAAGAAAGTGGTCGTACCGTATAAGGTATTAACCCACGATTTACCTACACCGACTGGTCAACAAAATGATGCAACTCAGTTGTTACAGCCCGTCGCTCAAGAATTACATTTCCCTCTGCCCTGAAATTATATTACTGCTGCACGAAGCTATCAAATACTTCCTATCCTTTGTGAACTACAGCCGACTACAGCCAACAATCTCAAATCGCTTCACGTCAATCCTACATAACAAGGTGGCTACTACACTGTGTCACTAACATTAACACTTATGAATTCCGCATTTGTCTGCGAAGTTCTTTTACGTGTTTTAAATTATTTTCGCAACAAAGAGTGACTTTTAATATTATTAAACCGTTAACTTTCATAATGCACATGCAAAATGTTTTCTGTGAGTAGGAAATGAATACTCAAAAATATAGTTATTTCTAACAACAAATGATAAATTTCAGTCTCCATTCATTTGCACAAAATACATATCTCTCAAATAGCTTCAGCATGTTCTTATTTTTTAAGTCCTATGAGCAAGTTCGTCAATAAACCAAGTCTTTTATAGTAATACATATAAAATAGGGATGGAAGCTTGGCTTTTACCAACATTTTGGTATAAATTCTAACATTTTTGAAAGAAAAATATACCCTCAGAATGTCAATCTCATACTCAAATTACAAAGATTCACTTATTTTCCCTGCTGTCGTGTAGATTAACTCAGGACACGGCGTGCATCATAACAAGTGCAACAGCAGAACTGAAAGTAACAAAAGGGCTCTTACAGTAATTGCTCCACCCATACCTCCCTCCGCTCTAATCTCTTCCGTTCTTTCATTTCCCCATTTCATTCCCCTTCCCACTACTTCCCCACTCTGCTACCTCTACCAACACCCTCCCTATTATAAAAAGCCCGCGTCTTGCTTGAAACGAAAAGTGGGGACAATAAATGTAAGAAAACATAAGTATGCACTCATCACATAAAATCTCTTCTTTAGATATCAGCGCAGGTATGTTTGGCCATTGCATATCTAATGGAGGGGAGTTTTTTTTCGTAAACCTCTCGAGGCAAGTAACTTATTGTGTCATATTTCCAAGAAGTATTTCTTTTATAAATTATTGCAATATATTAAGAGTCCCGGAGCTATTAGATAAAGTAAGCTGTGCTATCCATTATAAAGAATCCTGAAAGTCTGTCTCACAAACTGTACAAACCATGTTGCAATTAATTCGAGAGAATGAAAGCAGAAATCTTCTGTTATAAATTTTGTGTTGGAGTTTGTGACAATAGTAATTGAAATCTTTACTTTTATTCTTTTATATTTCTGCTACCCTCATTGTCTTCAGTTCCCCTTTATGTTCTAAATTTATTTAAATTCCAAAGACGCTTCGTGTTGTCAAAGATGAGTCACCAGTAATAAAACTGAATAAAACTTTAATTATCTTTTTACGTTTTATAGTCATAAGTAGATACAGCCTGGATCAAAAATTTATAATCATGCATTATTGTGTTTTAACATTTTTATTGGTAAATAACTTCACCAGCCTAATTGGCCAGCCAAATTCTGCGACCAGTCATCGTACTTCATTATCTTCACAGCAGGTTTCGAATACAGACCCGGAAACTTCATATTCTCACTGTGATATTTCGTGCTTCTCCTCCACCTCTCAAGTAAGATACGGGATTTAGTGCCTTAAAATATTCCATAGAGCCCGACCAGGAGACCAAGCACTAAACCGTGACATTCTGTAAAATTTTTGTGTGTGCTATTTAACGACTCTGTAAATTTCTGAGAATATATAACGTCTGCGGTAGATTAATGAATTACATGGAGCATTGGTAGAATGATACTGACAGGGTAAAACCGAAGTACTCCGTAAAAACGTCTCCCAGTGTCACACTGTCCATCACAAATCCCATACATAATTGCATGAGACTGAACTCGGGTCTTTGCGGTGAAGGCGGGTGACTAACCTCCTGACCCATGACGCGGCCCTTCTGTAAGACTGCAGCATTAAATTGCGTGTTGTAAACACTGCCTGAATATCTGTTTTGCATTGGAACTTTAGAGAATATAAAATGTGTGATTATTTGATAAGGTTTGGTTTATACAAGGAGATTTTACGTACTTGCGCAACCATCAGCTGATCACGGAAGTCTCTGAAACCGTGATTCATATATGGTTATTAGTTCAAATCTGTGGTTTGTAAGTCTTTTCACTTACTTTCCCACAGAAATGCTCAATCAATTTAACACCGTTTTGTCGCCTGTTATTTTATTTAATTCGTTACATATATGTCACTCTTTCACTGATTCCACGAAAAACCACAAGAGAATGCTATGAGTTGTATTGCGTATGCAAATAGTAAGTATATTAACCCCACCCCCATCAGCGGTACAATGACCGGGATCTAAAGTCCATATCGGCCTGCTGTGTATCAGGGGGTGACGAAGTATTGGAGGATTGTACGGCCCTAGGGTAGCAACTAATGGTCCTTGAAATTACATTGCATCAGGTCGACGGGACCATTCATGAGACGAAGGGGAAACCAGCGTGGTGGGGATGAATACGGTCGCCTGTACCGACACCCAACATCTTCTCTCGTTCCCTTTTCAGGATGACGAGTAATCATTTTCTCTTATACGCGTCTTTCCCTTTAGCTGTCGTATTGGAATATGAAATATGTCTCTTTCCCTAATGGATCATCTTACTTCATCTGCACAAAACGTTTCCTTCCGTAGCAGTTGCGTTACTTGTGACGACAGTGTTCAAACAATAACACGTATCTATGAACATGTCCGGAAAACTTTATTGTGATATGACAAGCACAGACTTCGTTCAAAATATTGTATATGTTCAATACATAACTACACGCGCGTGCGCGCTCACGCACAACTACTGCTATTAATTAGTGACAACCATTTTGATAGTTAGGGATTACAAAACTGCGTATTGTGACATAAGTTTTACGAGCTGGTTCTGTACTGAGGATCCACAAATATTAGGCGCCACACTACAAAATTTAGTCGCCACGACGACCTGACGCCCGGGATGTGTACACCCCTACTATTAAATATTTAAAGTTTAGGAACTAACGCTTTCCTTAACAAATTCCATGCTGCAATCGATACGTATCGTTTTAAAACCAGTTCTTCGGTCTTATGTACCACAAAAATCTCAACATGGAAAAGATTTAACTTCTTTGTATTTCCTTACATTGAGACCAAATATGTCTTTCTCAATGGACAGAATTTCTTTACCAGCCCGGAAGGTTCTGCAGTGACAAGAAAGAAAAAGCAGCGGATTAAACAGACGTCACATTCTCTGTTACTTCGTGACATCAACTAAGCCCTCTCCTGAAATATTACACACAGCCCTTTCACACCCACTTATTATTACTTACGGATAAAATACACTAGTCACATATTTTGAAGTACTTGCTAGGTCATCTTTAGGTGACAGGTGTAGTTAGCTGAAGGCATTTTCAATCTAATCGTCCGGCACTGCCTCAATACAAATTTAATTCTAATTATTATTAACCCAGTTAATTAATGCATGCGGTTAACAAAGATAAATTAAATAGCCTTAACGTAAATATTAAAACAATTTAACATAAATAAAAATAAGGAATTGTCAGTATACAATCTTTGTCTTTTATTTATGCAGGTGATAAACATGCCCGCATAGGAGATCGTGGAATGAGAACAAAAGTTTGGTTAAAAGAACTGAAGGGTCAGACAAAAACATAGTACGCCCAAATGTATAGATTATATAACGGAAAAATTTGTCTTAAGAATATAGGATGACTTTTGTGTCTGATTGATATGTCTCAGGACAGCGTGCAGTGTCTAGTGAAGAGGCTAATTATTCAGGTTTCCACAAACGCGAGTAACTTCTTGCTGAGCAACTATCAGTTTCTCAAGATAAACTCTTTTTCGTGCATTTCATTAGTAAAGAAAATTATGTTTTAGCACAAATTTGTTTTAATAGTATTATTTAAACAATATAAATATGAAATTACTCTCAAATATGGAGAGTGTTTAGGATTCATGTTTTCATGGCTGTGAAGTCCTCGTGGGGCTAAATTAAGTCTTGCAAGCGATCTGTACCCTTCAGGTTTCCCCATCAAAACCCTGTATGCATTTCTCTTATGCCCTATGCGTAACAAATACTTCTCACATCTCATTCTCCTAAGAGTGATCACTCTAATTGTATTTGGCGATGAGTTGTGGATGGAGCAGACGGCCTCCAAATATGGACGGTAGCTGCGAATATATTGAATAAGACGTTGCGGGAAGCCGAAAAAATTGGTCCTACAACTTGTATTTGGATAAGGGGCTGAAAACTGCTCACCGTAAAAGAGGAACAGGTTACGAAAAATTACACAGCGACTCGGTGTGTGTTAGGAGGTATAATACATGTTAAGCAGTTTGTGAACAGAGAACATAATATAACACTAAAACTCATTATGTCTTAAGGTTATCCATTAAGAAGGAAAATATTAGAAACTGTAGACTCACGTTTGAGCTCACGGAAGACTGCGAAGTGAAGTGGCAAGACTTTTGACTAGCTGCCCGTATATAAGTTAAGCGGACGAAAAGCAACGGAGTGAAGTCATCCGGAATGATGAATGGACTTCACCACACATAAAATTCCACTTAGGTGCCAAGTTCAAGTGTGTCTAGCAGTTCATTACATCGATCTTATATACTCATTCAGGGTATCGATTTTCTTTCCTTCTCCACTTTAACCTTCAAAGCTCACATCAAACCTGTACGCAGCTTCCTTCTGCAATCCATCAATGATGATGGATGGATTTCATTGAGATTGAAATTTCAACAACATGAAAGGAGTAGGCGGAAAATAGATTCTTCTAGAAGTGTGCAGACATATAGAAATGTACAGGAAAATGAGTTCGCATTCAGTCTTTAAACATGATTTCGCACGTAGCGCATAAATTTTCAAATTTATTCTTCGCCCTAATTTTCTTTTATGTCACGTAAGTTGTTCTACTTTTCAACAAAGTCAGAAAACTTGTAATGGAATATGTTGGCCTACAGGTTGGTTGAGACCAGAGGGGAAGTTTGTAAAAATCAACAGCAGGAATCGAACGATAGCGGGCCGTGTCACTGCTCAAGTTCAGTAGCTCTCCTCTCACCGTGGAGGTTCGTGTTCAATCCCAGGCCAGCCCAAGTGGGGTGTGCATTTGACAAATTAGCAACAGGACAGGTTTTACACCAAGGACGTGGGTTTTCCCCTGAACAATGCTCCACATTCATTCATTCATTCATTCATTCATTATCTATCACTGACAAGATGTAATCTTAGCGATTGACAGCGTAATTAAATAACACACTTTACACAGTTACTCGAAAGATTCTTTCAAAAACACGTATCATCACTGCATGATAACAAAGTTTTTAAAATTTCTTGTACATACAAATACGAGATGACATACTTCTAAATACATATTTTGATACTAATTCAGTTTTTTACCAACAAATGCACACACAAAAAACCATTAGTGAGAAAACTTCACGGTGAAAGCAATATAAAAAAAACATATTTTGATATTAATGTATATGGTGTTGAGTAAGGTGACAAAACACTTGTCATATTTCTACAGTGGAATTTAACTATATTACGGCATTCTAACTTTGAAAATAATTACAAACAAATAAAATATTCTAATAGTTGAAGGCATTATTAATCAAAACTTATCCCAGAAAGAGTTAAAATCTTAAAGATAAATATTTGGCTTTCTACCAGTCTCAAAACTTCAATGAATTGTGAAATGGTGTCATCTGTGGTTCTCACGACGGTGATTTAGTAGATAAATAACTTTTGGAATTTAACGCCTTGTAGTTTGTTGGTTTTGGTGGTACCATGATGTAGAATCAATTCTGAACACGTTTCAAACAGATGTGTACATGTTCCATGAAGAACTGAACCCACTAGTGCATGTTACACGTTGCAAACTATTTATGGCAGCTATGAAAAATTGAAGGGGTGGTGTTATGATTGAGCTGTTACTGTAGAAACGGTGAGGAAATGCAACCCAGGACGCACCGGGCGTCAAAAGGCGCCGTGTGGTAACTTATTGAGGAAAATTAATTTCCATTTTCAAAACACACGAAACGATTTGAGTCGGCGAGAATAAGCTGGATATGTAACAAACAAATCAGCAACTGTCCAGTCCCACCTTCCTCTACGTTCTACACAAGTAAAACTTCAACTGCGATTTTAATATTTTCTTAAAACAATTTCATTTTCGAATTTGCTCGCGAAGTAACGTATACATATAAATCATAGACTCCATCTCTCTGTCTGTCACTTCTCGGAAGTTATTAATGATGGCTGACACGCTTAACTAAAAAAATGTAAGCAAGGGGACCTCAGAAAATGTGTTAAGCTAATCACAATAGAAGATATGTGTAAATGCGGAAATCATTCTCCTTAGGAGGGTAAAATCGGAAAAGTTTTAAAATTTTCTGTTATATTCGCTAGTTTCTTTTCTCATTTTTTCTAATTTAAGTAAATTACCTCACCGTGACATCATAAGTACTCTAAATATCAGTAAACAACAGTTTAGCTACATGTTAACTTAACACAAGCCTCTTTATTTGAATGTAAGGTACAGCAGTAGAGCCATGAAAGGGGGATTTGCATTGCGTACCGTCGCCCCATAAGCTTGTTGAGCACTTGATTTACTCCCGTGAAGATTAAAACGAGAAATTGTAAGTAATTATGGAGCAAACCAGTAGAACAGAAAACACTGTTCCTTGGATGGCAATGCAATGATTTCCGGACGTTGTGTTGCCAAATCGCAGAGTGTTTTATCTAGTTGTATGATACCTTTGGACACAGGTAAGGTAGTGTAATGAAAGGGAATGCATTTGACTGTCAGTTTGGAATTTAAGGGGCATATTGTTTAGATTTTCTGGCTGTCCTCTTCATAACCAAGCAAGCAGAATGTTAATAAACTTATAAAAAAATCACCAAATTACTAAGATGACTTTCATTTACGCATGACTTCAAGACTGAATTGAAATAGCAATATCGTTTTTGACCCACATGACCCTAGAAACGTTACTGCAGAACAGTGGGTACAATTGTACCATGATTGGTGAAAAAAAGAAAAAATGAATAAACTAAACGTGTCTGAAATTCTCAAAAGTAAAGAAAACTTCCATAGTCTACAGAACAATGTTACAGTTTTACTGATCTTCAGGTTTTCTTGACGGTAAATCTTCATCTCACCGTAAGTTCTACGTGGGCAACACATTGTGAAGCAAGAACACAATATAAATATTAAATAGACGTGAAGGCAACACGATGTACAGCTTTAGACTGGATTCTTGTAAATGAATACAGTTAGATAGCTATAGGAATGTATTTGACACTGCTATGGAGATTCTTTGCTTTTATTGCAGTGCAGGACAAAAGTAGGGTTACACGAAATTGTTACCACATCTGCTTAGTGATTATTTTACGGTTTTATGTTATATAACTGCTGATGGGTTATTACTGTTGAAACAACAAAACAATAAATAATAATAATAATAATAATAATTCACCAATACTTGCTGCTGTTATTGTATTCACAACTTACCGTTTCAAATGACATGCACCATAAAGAGTAAAAGAAACTTTCCCTAAAAAATAAATTTTACAGCAATAACAAAGCAAACAAGAAGCGCAAATACGTAAGAACACTTATGCAGTTACAGCCAGCACACACAAACAAACGGCACATAAACTCGAGCTGTTGAAGCACTAACGGAGCTCTTCGTTGCCTCTGAACGCTGGCAGAATTGTAACTGAAATGCAAAGTTCCGTAATTGCGTTAGGTGCGTTTGACGTCTGCAGTCCTGTCGATAGAACCATAAGAATACAAAGAGCGCAGAGCTTTCTGTAACACACTCAGTTCTCTCTGATTTCTGACGCATGACGAAAATTAATAATTTATCAGAAATATGACGTGAAGAGAAAAATTAGAACGAAAAATGAAGTGAAATGAAACATGAATAGCAACACAACACTTGTGAGAGGCTTGTCGGTTTAACAATCTTGTCATGATCCGAGTCTGGAATCAACAGCAGAAAAACATACATCGTTCTAAGATCAAACCATCTTACAAGCCGTCAAACACAATGAGATCTCTATCTTTACAATATTTTAATTCAATTATAACAAAACTGCAGTTGTAAAACTTTACTTTTTATCTTCTTATGTTTACAGCCCGATGGTGGCTATCTGATTAGCCTAAACATGTAGCTGTTAAACTATAAAGAATTGTTGTGTTCGACGGATAGTAATTTGGTTTTCATCTCAGCATCTGAAACACAACGGGGATGAATCACCCTTGAACAGGCCATGAAGGCACAGCGGGGAGTAGAGGTATAGCTCTACTCTTTCTTTATCCTGGCGCTAGATGGGGGAGGGGGTGTTTCACGCCACGCCTTGACGGTCTTACTCCCGGGAAAGAGACCCGGTACCCTTTGTACAGGAGGCTAAGTAGGCCCCAGAGCCGGTCTGGAAGGGTGCGGAAAATCTCGCACCCACCGGGAGTCGATCCCCGAACCGTCCAGTCCGTAATGAGTCTCTATACCGACTACGCTATCCCGGCCCGGTAAGTGAATGAATCACTTAAGACAATATATATATCGTTGTGTCAATGCTAAAGCGACGTAACGTCTCCTTCTTTTTGTTTCTTATTCTTGAGGAAAGAAACTAATTGGAAGACCTAGAACTGATGTGAGAATGAGATTATAAAAGATCTTACAAACATCACAGCAAAGAGAGACTTGGATTCGTTTGACTCGGCATAAGGACCGGTGAGTTACTTGTGTAAACACTGAAGTGCAACCTCTTGTTCCATAAAATTCGGGGCATTTCTTTTCTGGCTGAGCGAATGTTACCTTCTCAAGAAGGACTTTGTTCAATGGAATTACACATAATTATTTTTGGTTTATTTAACGACACAATTACTCAGACTTATACCATCGAAAGATAGGATGATTAGAAAAAAGTAAGTTATAAAAATGTTGAAAGACGCGGCTGTGAAATTATCTGAAGTTCCATCCCGCTATTTTTCTACATGAACCGAGGAAAACCACCAAAATTCTCAATCAAATTAGCCGGTTTCCGGGCCGATATTTGAAGCGGAACCTCCGAATGTGAAACAGGAGCGGTAACCACTTACCTGTTGTGCTTGGTACATCCAGTGTTCCTGCACTGAAACTGCAGAAACGGAGGGAACTCTTCACGAGGTTGTTGTAATAAACCAGACCGAAAGTAATCAGTTTATAGTATGAAGTTTTATACTGAAGTAATAAACTGTTTAGGGGTGCTTTAGACGGGGCGATACTGTAGTTAACCTCTAACCACCGAAAAATAAGCACTTCCTGTACAAACCTTAACAAAATTTCATAGAACGACAATTCAATTAGCAGCGGAACGTACTATATGGTCTAAAAATGTCGTCTTGTCCTTTCTTTCAGGCATGTTCAATATTCCTTTAGCATCATGCAGTCTCAATCTGACCTCCTTATCCTGCAAGTAAGAGTGGAGATGGCGTCGACTTACTGCGAATAATTACAGCAATGCGCGTATTCTTAAACTGTTACAGCTGAAATATTAAAGGATCAAATTGTAAAACGGAAAGTTCAAAGTAGGTGCAGTAAGTTACATTTTAATCGCTCTCCTTTCTGTGTGAAATACATCCACATCGAACCAACTGTAACTTGGCATCTAATCCCATTCACCTTCCTGTTTGTTGTGGGACTCCATTGACGCTTAGAAGCTTATGTGTAATAATACTGTTATCAGATCGGACTGGAACGGAATTACGTTTCATATACAATGGAGCTACATTATGCTCTGTTACTTTGTTATAAAGAGTTCGTGGCTGAAAACAGTAGCTGATAACACCACAAAGGATTCTGGCAAATAAATATCACCATTTTTAATTGGGAAGAGAAATATTAAAACATAAAACTGATACATATGATATAACGAACACTGTTTTTAGAAGACAATAATCGAACGTGATTGCCACGTCAACTTCTGTCCTACTTCGTATTTGGATTTAATGGCCGAAGGCGGGTCATCTTGAAGTTTTCTTAGCTGCGCCAGCAAAACTGTGGGGAGAGCACACTAATGATAAAAAATTTTGGATTTCTACAATATCCTAATGAGGTCATAATCTTCAATTGTGTCCCTATTAGACATTAGACTACTTACGCAAGTGGGAAAAAGTGCCTGTATGAACAAAAAAACAACGGCATAAATACATGCGTACAGTTCGGAGTATTTTACATGTAAAAGATATTCCTATGTAAGAGATAACCATACAAGTATGAGCCCTGGAAGGCGAAGTAGAGTCCATGTTTTGATTAAATGCCATTGAAAAAGCACAAAAAATATTGACAATAAAGGATTAATTGGAGAAGTAATACAAAAACAGTGTGATAATTTGGGAAGAGACCAGTGAGATTTGTGGTGGACGAAGTGGTACTGAAATAGAGTTATCTGCCTTTTCCCCTGCCAATAACAATAATAATATAATAATAAATAATAATTCAATTCAATGCTAATTAATTAGTAATTAATGATAATAATAATAATGTTTTTTAATCCTCATCCTCTGCCTAAGGAGCGAGATATCAAGACGTACAAGAGGGTGAAGAATCATAAATTAGGCATGGATAGACGTGAATATTCAAAGCCAGACTGCGGCCGCTTGATCCAATGGAAAAAAAGACCCTTCCGCGAATGCTCTGAACACGAGGCTGAGTGACTTCGAGATTAGGCGTGAACGCAATGGCGAACAGCAAGTTCTGTACACCTGAGGGGAACTGAAGCCAAGCCAGTGACTTCATTTACCAAAGACTTTAAACCCAACGGCTTCTTCTCTCCTACGTTCTCGTTGACCTTTCTCGTTGTCCTTGAACAATTTTTTTCATGTGACGCATAATTAAAACTTTCTTTGGAATATGAGTTTATTAAAGTTTTTCGACACGTTTATACCATTTATTTCCGTCGTATCCAGTTCTATTTGTGCTATTATTGGTGATCTGTAATTATGTCTCATATCTTCGCTAATAGAAGCGAAATATCGACTACTGATCCGATAAAATATACTCGTATTTCAGCAGCTTTCACCCTCCTGTCATTTTCGTGCTTGTATACAAGTCTCCTCAAATGGCATTCCATACTGATAATTTATCCTTGTGCACGCCGTGAAGACATACGGGGACTACAGGCACAGCTCCACTCATTTCTATCCACGGTATTAGATGGTAGCCAGTGGTCAGATTCACGCCCCGGCCGCTTTAGCGCCAGGGGATAGCACCGGGTTTGCATTGCTCAGGAGGCTTTGTAGATATCAGAGTCGGTCCCAACGCTCTGGAGAGTACGTAGATAAATCCACTGTCTTTACGGAATATCAAATCAAATTTCCTCGGATACCCAGCACCTAGCTATCCAGGCTCCATTTTATGACAACATACATAACAATTTACTCAGACTATTAAGTTCAGCCGATCCCAGTGGCCGTGCGGCCTAAAGCGTGAGTCTGCGCTGCTCGCTTGGTGGAATTGCGGGTTCGAATCCCGCCGGGAGTATGGATGTCTGTGTCCTGTGAGTGTTGTGGGTTGTCAGGTAGAGGTCTCTAACTCGGGCTGATCACTCGTCCAGAGAAGAAGTGTGGTGCGTCTGAGTGTGATCATAAAGCCTCAATAATGAGGAGGCCCTGGCCCGCTAGGGGCTGTTGCGCCATTGGAAACAAAAATTAATTTCAATATACTTTTGACGTAGCATACTTATGTGTTACTGTGTTTAAATTTCATAAAATTAACGGTTATTCTGACAAATTGAAAGCAACTGAAAACCACAATCGATTTAAATTCGTTAAAAATGAGTAATTCAGCGCAATATTGTTATTAACAACATGTGTCATTTCTCTTTATGCGTAACAAATTCCCACATCAAAATTAATCTTTTTGAATGAGATAAAAAGTAAAGATAATATACCACGCTCTGATAAAAATTATTTTATTTTTAATATCTATTTATAATTTGACGTATTCATTGTTCCTATTGCAATTCTGCATTTTTTAAAACCCTACAACACAAATTACACGCGCACCAGCTGCTAAATGACTGATCACATATTCGCCATAACTCTTTCCTACACGGACAACGCAAATGAATAAAAGGGTGTAATCTCACGCGCGTGCGCGCGCGTGAGAACGCACGAACAAATCCGCACGCACAAGGGTTTACTAATACAGCCATCAATATTCTACACACACACACACACACACACACACAACCTGCGTTACCTATCGCTCGTCCTGCACCTTCCCCCTTCTTCGTTACATGCGAATATATGAGTGTATCTGCTGGCAGTACATATGGATGGCACCGGACATGGGCAAGGGATAAATTGACAGCATTTCCAATGATTGATTTCATTTCATGAGTTGCATCTGTGTTTCTCTCTGTCCCTATATACACACTGCCCTTCTGTACATACACATTCAAACATGACGGCGAAACGCAACAAAATATAAAGCCACTTGCTGGTGCAAAATGGCGTAAGACTTTAAAATTTCAGACATTTCAAAGACGCACGAAGTTCTGAACAAGTCAGGTTGAGTAGAGATTTATTTTTTTGTCGCCCAGAATAGCGCCGTCCGTGTATCGAATCGCTAGGGGCTGGACGGTTCGGAGTTCGACCTTCGGTGAGGGGGTAAAGGTTTTTAGCACCCGTCCAGACCGTACCCAAGGGCAACCCAGCCTCCTGAACAATGGGTACCGCGGTTCGTTCCTGGGGATAAAGTTGCAAAGGCGTGGTATTGAGTACCCCCACCACCTATAGCGCCAAGGTTAAAGAAAGAGTATACCTATACTTCTAGCCCCCGTCCCCCTCCCTTCATGGCATGGTACAGGGTGAACAGTAGTGACTTCCGACTCTTTGTTGAGAAGCTAATAAATAGAAGTCCGGTAATTTCTGTTCAGATCCTCTTTTCTAAATCGGAGAATAATATGGCGATACGG
Source organism: Reticulitermes speratus (assembly GCA_021186555.1). Classification (NCBI taxonomy): domain Eukaryota; kingdom Metazoa; phylum Arthropoda; class Insecta; order Blattodea; family Rhinotermitidae; genus Reticulitermes; species Reticulitermes speratus. The sequence continues at coordinate 21,516,501 of JAJKFL010000330.1, forward strand.
CAAAATACGTTTGATGTAATGGGTTTAACTGACAAAACACTACAGCTGGTTATTTATACGGCTTACTGGCTTACAGCATGCTATTGTTACCATTAAATAAGTCCGAGAGTGGAACACGAACTATTAAAACCTGCTACTGGCTACAACTTCCATTTACATCCCATTCTCACAAGCCCTTTGTGAAGGATCAGGCTTCATATTATTCTTTCATTACCTTCTTGCTAGCTACGAAGCTTTCCCAGCACAGTTCTACATACCTCCTTTCTTCTTCATCCTATACGAATATTATTGTACGTGAAAATTGTAGCTTGTCACTCGCCGTCGGTTCGCTTGACTTACGAAGCTTTGAACTGCAAAAAACAACATGTTTGCCAGATGCGACGAGTGTCTGAGAGCAGCAGGAAAACATGTCCAGCACCCTCTTTAAATAGGTGAATGAAAACGTAACACTAATTGCAATACTTTTAATAAATGTGTGGACCCCGACTCATGGAGAATTGGAATAGCGGCGAAAGCTGCACCGTCAGGCAAAAAGGCCTGAGTGAAGAGTGATGCGAAGTGTCAGACACAATACTGTTCTTGTACTTTCACATACAAACTATGATATGTAGCTGAGATGTTTAGTGTAATTAAATTCTGTAGACGGAACGGCCATATACAAGGAAGAGGAAGGTGACTGTAAATAAAGTGTTGATAAAAAAAAGATTAATACAAGGAGCCACTCAGTAGATCTAGACATCAACTGAACAATATCATACGGAATAGGATGTGATTATATGAATAATGGGAAAGGGTGGAAAAGATGATGGCATACAGTAGATAGTTGTGGATATGATGCTGGTTTTTTATATCACCTGGGTTCTGATTTTTTAATAGTTCAAGTAAATATGAGTAACGGACAAATTTAAAATTTCACAATACATTAAAAAATGCTGGGCCACTTTTGTACGAAATACAGTGTAAAGAGAAAAATTATTATCTCCAAATCCAGAATCAACAATTTTATGAGAACATAAACAGTACGGATCATTTAAATCATTTGATTTTCCTTGTGTCTAGCAGACGAAATTGTTTCTAGAAATTAAAGGTTTTTAAATGTAAAAATTAATTGTATTTACAGTACAATCTATGCATGGTTATAACGATACTGTGGGCGAAGTGATAATTTTAAATCAAAAGTTCAAATGACTGGACTTACTTAAACATTAGTACATGCATTTATTTTTTTTGTTACCACTTATACGTATTCAACATGTATATTTCCCGTTCACTGAATTTCGCGTGTAACACAAATCAGGTACACGATAGAAAGGACTACAATTAAGTTATCTATAACACTGTCGAACTTAATAAAACATTCACAAAACTACTAGCGACCTACATACTTCATACAAATGTAAAAAATCACTCAAATCAACAAATTCTGCTACAACTAAACGGGGTCCAGACAGCTTATATGTCTTCTTTAAAGAAGATTACGTATACATCTTTAACAAACACAAATAATGCATCAGTTGGTTCTTATTTCAAGATTTATTACATCAGAGCGTCATTACAGATAGCCCGTAAACACTCATAATGAAGACATCCGCGACTTTGTTAGTTAGGTCGTGATCGTAAAAAGAGCGATGCCATACAGTGTTAGAAATATCATAAATTTCTGTGTTTGTGTACATGCTTGTGGTCGTGATATGTATATAATAATAATAATAATAACCATGGCTCGACAGCCCTATATGGGCTTGGGCCTCCTCTTTCCGAGGTTACGAGGTCTTTGTGCATTTGCAGCAGTGAGTGACCAACCCACTGGCCACGCTTTTCAACTCGATCCTGATGTGACTGCCAGAGCCATCTGGCAGTCAGTCAGGAGACTTGGGTGAGAAATGGCCGCTTGAATTTAGCTTACGGACACTACTGATTCTTCTTCATGCCCGAAGGTTCTTTTACATGCCGTAAATCTACATGGGACTGACGGCTTTACTTCCCCTCCGAAGGAAGTGGTGCTCCGGATTTTTATCACCCTTGGTCGTGATATGTATGTGCCTATATATACAAATATACTTGTTCCATGTGGTGTCAAATATAGCTCCTCACATACAGGGAAAATGAAATTGGTTTCCAAGCGTTTCAGAAAAAAAACTGTTGACATGACAGGAGGACTGACAAACATTACACCATGAAGAGCTTGTACAGTTGACAGAACATTATTAAAGTGACAAAATAGGGGAAAATGAGCTGGAAGGGTCATATTTAATGGATGGAATAAAGACGAAGTTTCACCCGAAGAATCTAAGGAGAAACAATCACTGAAAGGCTCTAGGTGAAGTTAAGATAATACTAACATGGATCTGAAGGAGACACAGTGTGAGGATGAAAAATTGTGTCATCTCTTTCATGACAGGGACAAGTGCTATGAACGCGGTAATGAACTCTTGCGTTACATAAAAGGGAATGAATTTGCTGATCAGCTGGGTACCAACAGCGAGTCAAAATAAGTCCGATCAATGCAGTTAATTTTGTGCGTGCGTGTATCAAATTTGGAACTGAATTTCGCTAAAGGTTCTCACATTTAGGCATTAGAACGTCTTCAGACAAGTCAAGAAGTCAACAACTTCCTCCCTCCAAAGCTCGACACATGGACAACATAAATTCTCGCCTTTCACATCTTCATGAGCGCTTTTTTCTTTAAGTGCGTCACGCGTAGCTCAGTCTACGCTCCTTCTTGAAAAGATTCGAAACTTCCGAATAAATCCTACGATCTTGAATTCGAGACAATACTTTTCAACTCACTTCTACTACTGTGGAGATGGGGGTCAGAATCGAAAGCTCTCGCTGCACATTCTTCCTAATTTACGTCAATGAACTGATGGCCGTAATCTCCAGTTTATAATACGGTGACCATCCGTCCCGTATTTTCGGGTACAGTCCCCGAAATAAGATATGTCCCGGACTAATTTCGTTCCGATTCTTCTGTTTTCCCGATTTTATTCCGTATCCCTGACAATATTCTTTATAATAAAGACTTCCTTGGATCCTGTTAGCAACTTACCCGACAAGGCGATGGCAGCAGTGCTGCACATGGAGCAGTAAACGGTACAGATGTACGTAAGGTATAATAAAAACATGACTCTAAACTTGTGTAGCGTTTTAATTGTTATTTCAAAGCTGTTCCCGTCCCCTAATAGGCCAAGGAAAAATTACCACTTTAGTTTATAGCCTCATCCCTGGAAGATCCGCTCGAGGTAAGAACTACGATATCTGGCCAGATAAAAGTGTCGGATAAAAATCTCTTAACACCAGTAAAAGACATAACGCAGGGGTGTCCAACCTTTTTTGGCCAAGGGTCAAAACCATTTTTGTGGGTTAGTTCGCGGGCCGCAGTCTAAAAACCACAATACGTGGTGTAACTACGTGCATAAATTGTTGTGTTAATTTTAACAGTACACATACATAGTTTACAAATGCAGCCGCGGGGAACGAAACACATCATGAGGACTGCATGTGACCCCCGGCCCGCGGGCTGGATGTCCCTTATTTAACGCTTCAGGCAACTTGCCTGCTGTCTAATCGTCAAATGTTATATATTAACTTACACGCATTCATAACGTCGACACCAAATGAGAGTGAGTGGTCAGCCTCATGCTCGGAGTTCCTAATTAGCAAGGAAAGATATTATGGTGCCTAAAGAACAGGGGACTAGATGGGTTCCAGAACCTTTAGACACATGGTGTTTTAAAACATATGCGTCTCCCCCCTGCCAAAATCGAAGTTGGTTTTTCAGTCAGAGTTTAGTGATGTGAATAAATTACGAAGCTCCTAGTTATAAAATGCCTAAAACCTCTCCGTTACATGATTATGGAGTCATGAAACATAAATGGAAAAATTTTATGTCTTTCATTTCGTATTCTTTCCATTCAGATAGTATAACGGCCATGATGGATATGGCTCGCATTCTCCAACGACCGAAACCCTCACCATGACAATACAATAGAAACGTGTTATTTCTACATCTGTATATAAAATTAAATATGACACGTCCATCTGTACATTGGCCATAAATATGTTGTTTTATTCTAGTGCCAAATCCAGCCGGTTCGGTTACACACGTATGTATCAAAACGTACATAATATTTCAACGCTGTTTTTCCTGACTTGCATACTAAATTAATGGCCATACAAATTTTTTTTTCTTGATTCCGCCGCTCATTCCATTCCGTACGAACATCAGCCCCCCTCCTCTTCATTGGCTGATGTGTGCTGGTATCAATCTTCCTGCACTGCTACGAATTATACATGAAAGCTGATTGCTGGTTTATACCCTACGGCTGGATTTATATAACAAAGCTAACAGTGCTTTGTCTAGCTTGTGGATGATTCAGATTTTGTATTGCAAATTTTAAACCTTTCGAAAGCAATGAATAATACAGATTATGAGGTATAAAATTTATATTAAGAAGGGCTGTTGCTGGTTTATCTCTAACTGTATTAAAAAAAACTGAATCAACTACATTTAGCCTAGAATTGACACGACAGCTGGACTCCTCAATTAGTGCACTTAGAGTTGAAAATCTTGGATTTTAAATAAAAAGAATATAAGGAAATTAGGAGTAGCACAGTCGAGATTTTTGAGACGACATTTAGGCCTAACCAGACTGGATAAACAAACAAACACAAGCATCATTACAATATTACAAGGAGAGGCGCAGCTGGGGGGGGGGGGGCGCAGCAGGGGGGGGGTGCTGTGGCCTCCCCGGGCAGCAGAGCAAAATGGCCAGCAAAATGAACACTCTGAGCTTAAAAAATTTAGTTTTTGTGCTTAATAATTTTAATTTCTTGAGGCCCGTAATGAAAATTCGATAAATAATTATACTTCTTTTAGAATTCATAATTTCTGTTGGAGGCGGCCATTGGGATTACTCACCCGGGGTGCCAAAACATCTAGCCACGCCACTGACTACAAGTAACAAACAAAGTCGAAAACATCGCCCAGTACCAACAGAAATGGAACAAACATGTGGCAAGGATGGACGAATATCTTCTTCCACTACTGGCTTTCCCGTATCATCCGAACGCTGTGATTTGGGAAGACCGAAACGAAGATGGAAAGGCCAAGAGCGTCTCCAAGATCAAGAATAACAGGTCTTAATTGACGGAGCTTCAACAGCTCATGATAATGATGATTATGATAATGATAATGATGACGATGACGATTCTAGTGTGCAGGGAAACAAGCGAATATGCCAAGTTTACCCCGAGCATCATGAGAACAATTAGCTCTGCATGGAGTAAAGATTACTAGGCCGTCTATAAAATAGAAGCACGCGGTGGCGCAGTTGGTAGAGAAACTGCGCTACACGTCGGAAGGTCGCGGGTTCTATTCCCGATGGTGTCACTGAGTTTGTCATTGACAATCCTACAAACTGCACTATGGTCCTGGCGTCTACTCAGTCTAACAGAAATGAGTACCAGGGAAATCTCCTGAGCGGTAAAAGCGACCGGTGCCGATTGGCTAGAAATTCTTGGAGCCTCAACCACCTGGAACCCTCAGGGCCTGTTCAGGCCTGTAAAGGGATAGCTTAACCTTTAGCATAAAATATGCCATCAAATCTTTGTTCCTAAAATATACGACGAGCAGCCTAATCTCCCACCATTTGTGATAATTTTGTATGTCATAAATTGAATTAAATTACATTGCTGCAGCATCAGACTGTGATGCAAGTACAAACAAAACATATTAAATATTTTTTTCTCTATAACAAATGCTGTTGTTGACTAATTTCTTTGTAATTTGTGTCTAGACAATTATTTTTTGATAATCATGAAATTTATTTCGCAACACATATCAAGTACGTCTGGGTAACTGTGAGACGTACAGTCACACGATACATTGCTGTTAACCTTCACCATGTAACTAATCAGTGGATCATGTTAACACGCAAATTGCTCTTTTTTTTCGCGCGGGAATAGCTTCAAAATACACAGTGTAGTTTAACTCGAACACCAATCACACTTGTTAATTTCATTTTCTGTCAATCACACAGCCAATTACTCGCTATACGAGACCCATGTCGATTTCCATAAACTTTATTAAACACGTGTTTCACGCACTGATATCTAGATAAAACGGAACTCTCTGGACTCCCGTATTCTACATAAAAACAAACAATTTATCATGATTATCGTCGCCGTATTCCACTTCTAACCTTGGGTAAGTCTTATGGTACGTGAAAGATATGCTCTAAATGATTTAGTAATAGACAACACGTAGCTTTCGATGTGATATCACAATACGTAATAATTAGTCTACAACAAGGAGAGAAGAGGCAATGTCGATATTATGAAAGGAATTCAAACTACGATCAAAGTATGTAGAGCGCATGACACGAGAACTGGCAAACAAGTGATTTCATATTCTATTTGGAGGAATCACAAAACAGATGTGACACTCGTTTGGAGTAACAGATGAATCTAATAACACTAACAGATCCCTTTATATGAACCTCTCTCCCTTCTAAAAGTATTCGGAATTAAAAAGGTTGGACATAATAACATCTTAGCCTTGGAAAACTTTGGTTCCTTCCCTGTTAAAGTACAGCCTTGCCAACACCAATTATATCTTGATCTTATGACCACAATGAACTAGGCGAAGATAAAAAGATGTGGCCTTCCTGTGAAATCCAGCGACATCACTTATGTTTGATATTTTCCATACGATTGTCAAACAACAGATGCATCACCTCATCACTCTATTAACTCAAACACAGCGGACATATTTATGATTTTAAGCAGAGATAAATTCACGATGTCAATCTCAGTGTTCATGCATAAGTAAATTAGAACTAGCACTAACTGCAAGACTAACAGTTCGGTCACCAGGGTAACTGGGGTTGAACCGGGAGGCTAAGTTTTAACTTCCGAAACCTGCTCGGATTTTCGCATCACCTGCATGTTTAGAGTGACTCCTGAGTCCCATCCAGCCCAGAGTGTGAAGTCTGGCCACTAACCCCTTTATATTGCCCAGCAATGCATTCAGTCCTATATGCAGATTTCAAATACGTCTTCGTAGCGCTGTGCATATGTTGGGGACAGTTGGATGACACCATTTCTTTCCAAGAAGAGAGTTCACGATGAAAGTTACGGGAGAAATGGATTTACGTCTAACATTAATCCAGTTCTGCAATAAATGTCATCGTGAATTCTGTTGAACCCAACGAAATTCTAGGACTAAATGCTACATTTTAGAAACCATTTACTCTACATATTGCAGTCACATGTTCTTTTTCCTGTGTGTTAGAATAGTGAGAAAAGACTGACGATAGGTTTCTATCCTACAAACATGTACAAAATAGTGTATTACATCTGGGGTTCCCAGGGCTGAGAATTAACATAAATATTTTCTGGGACGTGATGCCGTGTAGTCTGGTAGATGGACACTGATGTTTGGGGCGAAACTCCTGTCCCCATATTCAGGTTACTACCATGACTTAGTACATTCATTTAACGGGTTTCTAGGATGTGACGCCAAGTCACTGGGCACAGAACCCGCTGCCTTCATTTTAAGCACTAGTGTTCTGAATTGGAGGACTGTGGTTCTTCGAAACGTTAGTATATACATACACACATACCGAAACTGCAAGGCATTCGATTTTATAAAAGCGTGGTTAGGTAAATGGTACAGTTGTCCGTGTGCTCGTCATAAAGGTGTATTGGAGAATGGAGTTACAGCTTCACTCATTCTTAACTTTGCCATTAGATGGAAGTGAGTAGTGAGCTTCATGAATCAGCCGCTCTACCCCCAGTAAATGTGCCCCTATTACCTACTGAATGGGGGCTGTGTAGGCACAAGGCTGGAATGTAAGAAAAGAAGAAAATTTTTTGCCTCCACCAGGAATTTAGTCACGGCTTTTCGGCTGCTCAGTCCACATCCAAGTCACCAGAATGTCCAAAGAAACAGAATCAATAAAGGAAAGCTATACCAGATTGGGTGTATCCCAATATAATATAAATAAATATATATATGTGTGTGTGTGTGTGTGTGGTGATCATTGGTACTTGCCTTATTGCAATTAAGGGCTCAAAACATAATTATGTCAGAACGCTAAACGAATATTAAAACGAATTGGGAGAGCACCAAAATTAGACAAGTTCGCCGGTTTCGTGAAAAGAATCCAAGCTGAATCTGGTGCACTTGCGTCGTGCTGATCGCGGTAACAGCTATGCGTCTGGTTTCATTTCAACAAAACAAAAACCAAACTTCCTCTTCTTGAACGCTTCAATTTCTTAGTAACAATTATCCACCTAGATTATTCATTTCGCATGATTATTACACGCTATACACTATAACAGCTATCTACTGTGACTTATGAATTACTTAACTAAAGTTAAGACGTCCGTCTCACTACGCCGGCAAGTGGCGACACCATCCGACACACATTTCCGTGTATAAGACGCGAAGTCTAGTTTTATCAAACAGAGTTTAAAGTTTTCTTAAGTTGCTTGGTCTGTTAATAAGCTCAGGAACGTTGGCTGCCATTATTATTTTGGCAGAAACAATGTAATTTCAATTTCAGCTGTACACTCATCGCCCACAGCGCGTGTAATGGAACTGATCAATATTTAAAAAACAGTAAATTATATTCAAGGGTCAAATGGACACAACTGCTCGAAAATGTAAGCTGTAAGTAGTGATTAGCTCATCCCATTTTGATATATATTTATCTAGATATTACGTTCTTGGGGACGGGCTTGAATCTTTAAAATGTGGAAGATTTTAAAATACGTTTATTGCAAAACAAATGTAACGAATCAGTAATGTCTTTACGAATGGATAAACAGCAGAATGACACTGGAGAGTACTTGTTAACATTCATTTCGGTGTCTTTCACTGTTTCGTCCCATTTATAAAATAATAAAAATAGAGCATATAAAAGTAAAGTTGTAATTTTATAACTTTTGCTTGGATTTGAAACTTTCTCTCTCTCCAAGAAAGAATACAGATAGGAGGTGTCTAAAACCAACAGAAAAAATCTTTGGGCGTAAGGAAGAGGGAGTAAGAGAAGGCAGGAGAAACTCCCTAAAGAAGAGCTCCATAACTTGTGTGGCTCATCAAATAACAGCACGGTCAAGTTAAATAGCACGCAGTTAACTGGGAGGGATGACGAATACACACAGTATTTCAGTTGCAACATTTAAAGGGAAGAGACTGCTTGGGAGACCTGGGAATAGACGGGAAGAGAGTAAGACGAATCTTAAGGACGTAGTGTATGCAGATCAGGACCGTAATAATTCTGCTCGGTAACATGACCAGCGAAAGCTCTGGTGATTAAGGCAATGGAAGTTCGGAGACTTAGAAGGACAGAACACTGCCGTGGCAGATTTCTTGGGACTATTAAAATTTCAGATGGTGAGGATTTGAATTACGTAAGCGTGAGCAGCTGCATTTTTGGACTTGAATAATACAGATACTATTTACGTATTTTGAGTTTTCTTGTAAAATTGTTGCATGTTTATAACGACGGTACTGAGATGGGATTTTAAACTATAAGAAACTGAGAAGAGAACTAATGTTTCATTTCCGTACTAAAAATCTGTGTGGGTTACGCCCCAGAACAATAGAAATAAGGCTGAAGAAATGCAGTGACTCTGGAACGCCACTCATATACATATTAAGTAAGTCAGACAACTTAACACTTACTTACGTGAAACCATCATCACTATCATCCTCCGAAGTAATTCCGGATGAGCGTTGCGTCTATTTTCAAATGAGTGTAACACAAATATGTTCATTTATTTCTGGTTTCCTCCCTTTGTCTCGGCTGTTAAATGTTTTTGGTTTATAAAATAATTCAACCTCCTGGCCTCTGGCGACAGTGGTGTCGCCAGCAATCACGATCTCGAAATAGTAAGTCGAACAGAACACTTGTGAATGACAGACTGACACACGTTACGTCTGTATCACATTTGAAGAATTTCATTCATACAAAACAAATTAGCATTTTAAGGTCGACTGGTCAGTTATGGGCCTACAGGTCTACTACTAAAGTCTCCGTATTTTGCCCACACGAAGCATGTTTGTTTTCCTTATGATTCTTACCAGAACACCGATTATTTCCCTATACAACATCATGTGAGTGCTCTTTCTAAAGGAAGCACACTGTGTTCTCTGTGAATTACGAAGTGAATTTTTATACAGTACAGGGTGTTTCATAAATCCCTCCGGGATTTCGGAGGTCTGTAGCTCAGGAGCCAAATCATACACGGGCGATGAGAGCATGTCAGTGAAAAGAGTACATATCCAAGTTTTGAACCTACCTTACAAATGTTCATAATGCCCCCCTTTGGTGACTCGACAGACGTCAAACCCGTAATCTAGCTCCTGCCACACACGTTCCATCATATGAACGTCGATGGTAGCAACTGCATCCATAATTCTTAGCCGAAGCTCCGGTAAATCTCTTGGTAAAGGATGCACGTAAACACGATCTTTAACGTAACCCCACAGGAAAAAGTAACATGGAGTAAGGTCGGGAGTAAGGGCAGGACACAAAAAGCTTTCTGTTCACCTGAAAACGCCATGTTTGCACACCACTGCCTCCTAGCGGAGAAACGGTTAACTACGCCATCGCATCTGCCACGAAAATAATTTTACATTTCCTCTATCCGTTGGCATGCTTTTATCTCTTATATGTGGGTTTGCTACTGCACGGCCAAGCCTCTAAATCCCGGATGGACGTATGAAACACGCTGTATAATGCATATTAAATTTATTCTTCAGAAGGTTAAACAAACGTCCACCAATGCCGTACTTCCCCTTTAATTCAGAGGAGGAGCTAATGCTATTAATCGTAATGCTACAAGGCACGGAGTCTGCTTGAGAGGCACAATTAAATTACTCAAATCTGTACTATCTCCTTTAAGTCCACAAACACTACTTTAATTAGGCATTTCAATTTCTATAGACTTCTCTAGTGCTTTCCAAACTGGAAGGTGCATTGAGTACCTAACTGGCCACTATAGTTCTCAGCAACTTATTAATAAGCTGATAATAACATGATTATCAAGCATATTGCCGTCTGGTGATCCAAATGTTCTTAGAGAAACGCTCTTTCAGCGAGAAGTGTCGTATGCGGTTTGAAGAGAATCATAAAATTTTTCATTTCCTTACTATAATGAAAGCGGAAAGGAATTAATAAAGCGACGAACAGTAGGTAAAGTAGATGAAAGTTCAAGAGAAGATAGGAGGGGGTTTAGCATGATAAAAGTTTGGCCAAGACCTGAAGTTTTTGCGCACTAAACCAGCGTGAAATGTTAGATACAAGGAAAGGCTCTCGGTTGCGTTGGCCTGTCTCAAAAGAAAGGAAATGCTACTGCAGACCAAATGTGAGATGAAGTGGATGACGCGACGGCCAGTGTAGCCGTTCGTGTGTACGAGTAAGAGCTAGCAGACGGTAGTCGAGTGATAGCAGTGTCAGTACAGCGACAGGATACGGGCTGCAATAACACGGAAAGCTGAAAATTTCGGCCAGCAGTGCCGGTAATTCTGCAGAAATTCTAAATTCCTGCATCACAACAAGAAGTCTAGAACACTAGCGACATCACGAAACAAACCTCCTGGCACTTACGAATCCATTTACTAAATGTATTTATTTATATGTGGCTGTAGGCTATTCATTTATGGTTTATTTTGGTAAAGGACAAAACGATATGTTTTGAAACGACTAATTAATAAAAAAGAACCATAAAGCACAACTGTATTTATTGTGCAACAATACGCTGTTACAAATGAGCTACATGTTTCGGCCCAAAGGGTCACCATCATGCTTTGTACAAAAACATATAAGAGACGTAAAAATATAAATGTTAAATGTATATATTTTTAATGTGAGATCTCACAAAGTCTTCAGAGTTGTTAATTACAAACATCAATTGTAAAGACTCACAGTAAAAATATACACGTAACAGTTCCGTTTTTACTTTTTATGTTTTATATAAAGCTTGATTATGGCCCTTTTGTGTCGAAACATGTAGCAGATTGGTAACAGTATATTGTTACATAAAGAATATAGTCATGTTTGATGGCAGTTTTATTAATTAATTATTTGTGGTTTATTAAATGACACGTCATTAACTCAAGAACATAGCTTGGAAAGACTGAGTCGTAATGAATAATGAACTTGACAGAATGTACGAAGTAGAAGGCATGAGCTAATTTGAGTTACCTTTTTCCGGCATTTGCTCAGAAGAACTGAAAATCAAAGCAACCCCCCCCCCCCCCCCCAGTCAGGATAGCCTATGTCCCAGCTAAGACTCGAACTGGTACCTCCAGAACACAAATCAGACACGCTTCCGTATCAGCCAAATTCACCGGGTCTAACGCATTCCTCGAGTCATGCTCAAGTGCATGAATTCCTTCCGGTATTGAGGAGAGGCCAGCATATGCAAGCATCTTCATTCTTACACATTATAGACTATATTTAGCAGTTCAAAATAAGAACACTGTACTTTATTTACCACACTGGCACACACCGACTGGCTTGCGGTATTTCGAACTGCATCCACAGAGAATAAAATGTTTCGGACATCACTGAGCTGAAAAAGAATCTAGAAAGGAGCGGATGGAGAATGTAAATACGACCGAAAGGTCTAACAGAAGTGATAGGAAATCGTGGGTTAGTGCGGGTGCAGGCAACTGAACACGGTGCCACGCAAGCAGCGGTCCACTCTCACCACTTGGTCGCCTCCCCTGAATACAGAAGTAGATATCACCATCAACCCATAGGTCTCCAACCCCAAAATCGAAAACGTACTTCATATTCAAGCATTTAAAAAAAAAACTTTATTCTAGAATATATGGTAACTTGCCAAGTGTATTACCTGCAAATATTATATTCAACATGTTTAATAAACAGAACACATTTGCCCGAGTCCGGGAAAAGAAATCTGTATACTCCAGGCAGAGCGGCAAATTCAAACGGCGGTGTTTTCACGTACTTTATTGATAAAAGTCACAGAATTTTTTGATTGAATAAAGAAATAAGCAGTAATGTGAAACACTGTAAGACATTAGTAATAATGTCTAAATTGCATATAAATAATGCAGAAAGGGCACCATATTAGCAAAGATTGTAATATTTATATAAGTCTAGGTTTCGACGACAACGTAATTTTTGGGATTACTTTTAGACTCTGTATTTACTATTTATCCCCGTCCACTACACCTTAAACTGGATACGAAGGGCACAAGTGGTTCACATTCTGTGATTGGTTGAAAAGTGCCTGAACACCTTCACAGAAGCAATCACAGTTCGTAATACTATACCACAATTTACTGTTCGTAAATTAGATGTGTGGGTAGATACATTAGCGTACAGTGGCTGAACATGGCATGGAAAATCGGGATTAGATATCCGGCAAGGTAATCGGTTTTATTGCTCGCGGTTGCAGACCGGCTGTGAGGCCCACCAAGCCGCCTACGCAATGGGGACAAGGATAAAGCGGCTGACATGTGAACCTGACCACTTACATACATACAGCGCCACGATAAATAATGCGTATAACAAACTGTGACAGAGTACGGAAGTACATTATTACAACAAATACCAACAGAGTACACTACTAACACATGTAAAATCTTTATTTTTTTTTTGTGGTGAAGGGCCCCGCAGCAGATGCTACGGACGCACCGAAGCCTTGGGGCTTATTGTACAACCCTGTGATGAAGATGTTTTTTCATTTTTACAAGTAATGGAGCACCCATGGAATGAAATTGACAGTGAAAAACTGTCCCAGTGTCACTTTGTCCATCACAAATCCCACATGGACTGACCCGGGAATCGAACCCGGCCTCAGCGGTGAGAGGCCGGCGACTAACCGCCTGAGCCATGGCACGGCCTAGGATCTTTAATTAGTAAAAGTTCTTTAATAGTGTGCTCTGTTGCTACTTATTGTAACATCTAACGTACATTCATAAACTGGTGCTTCATTTTAAAACAGGTACAGCTGCCAAATTCCATATAATACTTATGTATTTTGACACTGCTACAAAATATATTCGGTCAGTAACTACCTCCCTCATGAATAGAAATGTTTCGTAAGCTAAATTGTGATAATTTCTCACCCAAGTCTCCTGACTGCCTGCCAGATGGCTTTGGCGGTCACATCAGGATCGATAGAACAGCAGCGCGGCCAGTTGTCCAGTCACCAACTGCCACGAATGCGCACGACCCATTAACCTCGGAAAGAGGAGGCCTGAGCCCATATAGGGCTGTTGAGCCATGGTTATTATTATTATTAACTACCTCCCTGGAATGCAATTCTTCTAGAGCAGACAAGTGCAACCGGTCCCTGCCCTGAGCCACATCATTCCAGTCTCCATACTCTCAACGTATTTCCTTGACCTGTAATTTAATATTATTCTCACATGTACGCTGCATCTTTCAAATTTTCTCTTGCCTTAAGATTTCCTATCAAACAAATTGTAAGCATGTATCGTTTCTCCCTTATCTCACTCGCCTCATCCTAGTAATTAAGTAATCGTAACAATGTTTGGTGAAAAATAGAAATTATGAAGCTTCTTGTTATGAATATTCATCTATTTTCCTATTAAATTTCCCCCAAAAGTAGGAATATCCTTCTCAGCACCCTGTTATGTTCAGTCAATGTGCATAATTAACAACTACTTAACAAGGCACTCAAGGTGGCGGTCACTTCGGAATAGAACCAGTATGGCCGGCGGTAAAGTGTTTCTCCTATACACCACGCTGTGCTAGACTGTTAGGTTAACGAAAATAACATAAATGAGTAAAACAGACGCTGTGATCAAGTATCAGATGAATAAATAAAGTGTACCCAAACAGTCTCTAAATGGACCACATCCCGCACGCAGAAAGCGCAAAAAAAAAGCAATCGCAAATAAAAAAATACGACAGACTTTCTCTTTTTGATCCAACCGAATTGAAGTATGGAAAGTAAATATCGCGTAACTAACACCAGTGTGCCATATCATCAGGTTGATATGTACTTATAATTACTGCATATGGACATGGTTAGTAAGGAACTGACGGCAAGACATTGAACTCAAGTATAAGATTATCAACAATTCCATTTCCTAATATATGTTACTGGCTGACAGATTTACTTACTGGTGAGATACAAACTGTGAAAAATCAGGGCGCTTATTTCCAAACCATAAATGTTTTAAAGATAAGCCTCTTTATTGAAATCACGGTGCAGTTACTCTGATGAGATTAAGATATTTAAAAAAAGGTTAAATAATATTTCAAATAAAAATCATATAATTAATTTTAACATTAAAACTCCACTGAAATTACATCCACACATATAAATATGCGCTGGTATTACCACTGTCAAAAGACTGACAACCATTATTAAAAACTACGTAATACCGAACGAAGCAAACCCAAGGTAACACAGATTCCCACATTTGTTTTAGAGACATATGCTTATCAGATTTTATAAAATTAAAAACCCGCAGGATGAGAGGGCTATATCGCGAAATGGGCAGGAGAAAGTGCAATAAAATTTATATTCATACCCAACCAGTCATGTAGCGCTGACAGAATCCAGCAGGCCTCACAGTCACCAAAATTAAGGCCTATCATAAGCAGCAGTCACTTCCTGGCACTGAATGTGCGGTAATCATTGCGTGATTGTGTTGCTTGAGAAGTGGAAAGACGTCACAGGAAGTCTGGCAGACGAACCGGAAGAAGTCTGACAACCAGTGATGGAGTATTCACTGCGGCTGTTACAAATGCTGTAAAAATATGGTGGTACGAGCAAGGGGATTCTGAATCGAGGTCCGTTCCCGAAAGTCCCTTTTTGAATAACCTACCTAGTTCGTCCAAGATTGGCAATCAACTGACGACGTGGCATCAACCAGTTCAGACCACAGGCCAACAAACACCAGGTTCTAGCACTGACCACGAGATAGGATACTGAACAAAAAGAACAGGTTTTACGTTATATTGACCGTGCATCATGATAACAAATTAAAAGTTAAAAAACCAACATATGCACTGTATTGTTACAAGTAAGTCAAATGCCCCTACATATTTTCGGCTTCAACAAGCCATCTTCAGGGGGTCAAAGTTCTACATATGCTCGACATCCATTAGTTCATTCATTAGTCAGTACAAATCACAACACTGGGACGCGCAGCAACATAATACAGGGTGCGCTCAACCTCCATTGGATAATCCGATACAAAAACAAGACTTCCATGAATTTATAACCAATATGTATGTAAATTTAAAGAAACTTTTAACCTTTTATACACATAACATGAAAGATAAGTGCAACTCATTCCCTGGATTTTATAGGTTTGGACGGCTGATGTTGGTGATGTCCTAATGCATTGGGAATTAAGAATTTGTTTTGTGCTGATTTATGAGGTGCTTATGAATGTTGAGCATATGTAGAACTTTGACCCCCTAAAGGATGGCTTGTTGAAGCCGAAACATATGTAGGGGTAACTGACTTACTTGTAAGAATATAGTGCATATGTTGGTTTTTAAACTTCTGAAAAAGAACAGGTATTCTGTTTCGCCAATTACCGAGACCAACTGTTATATAAGACCAATATAAATATGAAATCTCGCAGATAGGTGGCCAGCAATCCTGCTGCATAACAGAAGTTTCCCAGGTTAAACATCGGACAGGAACTTGATTACACTGACCGGCGTATTTCACTGATTTCTCGATAAACAAAACCGTGGGATACCACCATAAATCAGGCCACGACGCCATCCTTCCAAATCCTTCCCAATTAACATATCAACCTGCCTTGTCATAAAAAAGTTACACAGTTGACAAAGCGTTACGACACTATACGGCAACCAATAAAGTAATGATACAAATCTAATAACAGTCGGTAATCGTAAAAGAAAAGGCTGCAAACGTAGACAGCAACCACAGTCGTACGTGTTTTTGCAAATGTACAATGAGGTATTGCTAATGGGCTTGGAAGTGTACATTCATTTACATATTAATGAAGGTATTATGAATCAACTTATTAGCCAAAAGCAGTTATAAATCAATAAAACTCTCTTTCTAACGACTTTTATACGAAATAACGTTTTATATGGTTTGCATTTGTCTTTTACGCGACCTCTTCCGAAACATAACTACGAGTACATCTGTCTGCTGAAGTTCAGAGCTGTTAGCACTATACTCGTACTGCCAAAACTGGATTACTTATTTTCACATACGGATAACAAGTTCTCTTTCTTCCTCTCCTCTTTCTCCTCGTCCTCCTTGTCTTCTTTCTCCTACCATCACCACCACCGCCACCGCCACCGCCACCGACCACACCCGCCCCCGCTGCGCGCCTACCTACTCACACTACTACTACCACTCACTACACCAACACTGCTGCCGCGCTTCACACACCACCACACACCAACACCGCTGCCGCCGCCTTCACCATCACCACCACACACCAACACCGCTGCCGCCGCCTTCACACACCACCACCAACACCGCTGCCGCCGCCTTCACCACCACCACCACCACCAACACCGCTACCTTCACCACCACCAACCACCGCTACCGCCCCCACCACCAACACCGCTGCCGCCGCCTTCACCACCACCACCACCAACACCGCTGCCGCCGCCTTCACCACCACCACCTGCTCCTGCAACTTCCTATGTGTGTGTTTTGGGAGTACGTAATTATTCTACTTCATTTAGTATAATCACTTTTTATCACATTAACTCGTTGTCTTCAACTTAACTGACATTTCTTTACTGCTATCATTAATTTAGTGTTCAGCAGATAACTTATTTGTTCATTTGATATTGTCTCCTTAAGCAACTCCTTGCGCTGCTCAAGGAAATATCACAGCTTCTGTTCTATGTTTTTCCCCTTTCCCCATACCTAACATTTTCTCTTCCAAAATATAAATATTAATTGGCAGTTACGCTATATATTCTCAATAGACTATCTTCTGATTTAATTCTAAAAATCTGTTTTCATGATTCCATTCCCTCCATTATGCATATTAAGCTTTATAGCGCGATACAAACATTACTGTCTCTTCTCAATAAGCAAAACGAATTACAAGTTCAGTGTTGATCAGTTCAAAGTAACACTTGTTATTCATAACATAAATATGTCCGAAATAGTACGATTTTTGGGGTGACAATATACTGTCAACAAGCTTGCTAGGGTGATGCATTGCATGAACGACTGTCATTCGTACAACAGCCACATGGCTGCTTGCTGAATAATGCGTGCGATAGCTACAAAGGGAGAAGTGGGCTCCGATAAACTGCCAGTCGCAGCCACTATAGGTCATCAACGTAAAATATATGGGCATCGTAACACCAATACCTCGATCGACAACTCCATCACAGAATATAAGGTGGAGAGGCGAGGGTTCGTCCTCCCCAGCTTATAGTACTGAAGACACACCATGGCAGTAAAAACCTCCTTAAAAATAATGCATTAAATATACGGATGCTGTAGAGTCAGAAACTGCAGGCTTCTGGGAGCGAACCGACTACCGCTAAAGTACTTACAAAACAAGTGTTCCAAACTGCAAACGTAACCTCTGGAGTATTCAAAGTCTGTTCTAAATTATTTTTTCTGCGAGTCACGTCCATCAAAATTTCTATAAAATAAGCACAGACAATTGATCGAGGTATTATATTATTCGGTGCCGATCTCAGTGGCCGCGCGGTCTAAGGCGTGGGTCTACGGTCGCTAGCATACTGGGATTGTGAGTTCGAATCCCGCCTAGGGCATGGATGTCTCTCTCTTGTGAGTGTTGTGTGTTGTCAGGTAGAGGTCTCTGCGACGGGCTGATCCCTCGTCCAGAGGAGTCCTACCGATTATGGTGTGTCTAAAAAGTGTGATCGTGAAGCCTCGACAAATGAGGCGACCTAGGCCCCCAAGGGGCTGACGAACCACTTAAAAAAAAAATATATATATATATATATATATTATTCGGTACAGA
This sequence comes from Reticulitermes speratus, assembly GCA_021186555.1. Lineage (NCBI taxonomy): Eukaryota > Metazoa > Arthropoda > Insecta > Blattodea > Rhinotermitidae > Reticulitermes > Reticulitermes speratus. Next base: position 21,535,477 of record JAJKFL010000330.1, read on the forward strand.
GAAATCTGTTTTACTTCACAAACACGGCACAGTTTCTATTGACATAGTGCACACGCAACTGTAATCAGTATTAAGAAGTCCCTTCAAAGCCTACTGGAATTTGTTGAGAGTTCCTGGCTTCTGCAATGGCGCTTTCAGTATTTCGGGCTGCACGGAGTTTAATGATGCAAGAATAGTGACTAATGAATTGGCAAAGGTGTGGTAGAGGCTGTGTGTACCATCATGATGTTTGCCTGCAGTGACTGACCAAAACAACGAAACCCCTCAGTCAGGAGAGCCGGTATGAGGGCAAGGATTTGAAACCGGTACCTCCTGAATACAAAGCAGTGCTGCCTAATCGAATGACAAATAAAAAGCTTTGATGACAGCAATGCTGAACCTTTAGATTTTACTACAAACGTCTTTATCATAGTTCTATTAAGTTCTTTACATAGCTCAGTTATAAAGACACAGTTTTCTGGAATAAAATTCCTCCTCCCACTTTCTTCACATATTTACACCAATACATGTTACTGCATGTCGGACGTCCACTGTTCTTATTGCCACTACAAAGAGTAGGCAAAACGTCACGTTTTTAACCCAACACTTGACGCCGTGTACTTGTAATTGCATAATCACACACAAAAATTTCGTGCACTGTAAGTGGACATGTTTACGCTCCATTTATATTTCAAATTTTAAAAACTTAGTTCCAGGACACATAAATGCGATATACTTCAAAAGTTAAAACCGAGGCTCAAGAAATAGCAGGGGGTACAGATTACCTCTAAAATCGCTATCGGGGAACGAGAGCCAAGCCATACCCACGTAGTTCGCCCATGTAAAGCATTATCAGTGTTTTAACAATCACAATTTCAAATTTAACTCCAAGAAAAATAAACGTTTTGAGGACCTGCATTTTATTTAATGTAATCGGTTTCGAGGATTTCCCGCCTGTTTATTTTGCACTGACATTTAATTACATCTTTAAACAGTAAGCACAAACATGATAAAAACTCTCAAACGGTGTTAAGCATCCTGCACTGTCCTACTCGTGTGAGGAACACAGCTTACCAAAGAAAGAAGCTGGCCACACCAACTCCATTTGAACTCCTGGCCAACGGAGTTCCAGGAAACGAAAACAACATATATTTTGTCAATATTAATTGGTATTTCTCCGATTTTAATTATTTTCTTAACCACTGAAAGTACATGTATTCTACTAACAAAATACTCGACATTATTTGGAATAAATTTCCACTTTTGCCTGAGAAGCAACATGAAATTAAATTAAACGAAATTATTATAAAAATGGTTGCAGGTTTTAAAATGTAACTTCTATTGATGAATACAACTTCAAATGTAATCTAATTTATCGTATTACAGCTCGCTAGAGCAAAACAATAATAGCGATAATTAGCAACCCTAACAATCAAAATTGTGTACAGAATATCAAACGCAAGAACAATGGCATTTATATTTAGGAATTCTGAGCTTCGTGTCATGTTTAGGTCTATTGTTGGTTCAAATAAAACACTGTCACTTCATTGGAATTGCCTCATCCATTTCTTGTTTAGAGTTAATAAGCTTTGGCTGCTGTGATTTTAACAGTAAATGATATTTAACCAACAGTTTTGAGGCGCAGGCAGTTCCAACATTTTCTGTAAGACGACCCAAAATATGACTATGTCGCGTGCCACTCGACAGTGAGATGGTTGAGTGTTAAGCTGATTTTTATTTGCGATTTGAATTTGCAAACAGCCAAATACAATTAAATGCTTCAAACACTTTTATATCACAGAATGTTTAAAAAACTGTTTAAAATGTTTAAGTCAGGGAAAAATTGCACGAGTATGTACATGTATCTGATAACGCATATTCTCTCATTTAGTTCCAGAGAGCTCCCATTTATGTCGTTATCGATGTATCCTACTGAAGCGGCCAGCTTTGTGTGGTTGGAAGTAGAACAGGACACGCACGTGCCTATAGGCTGTTGACCCATGATCTAAGCTATACACAAAATTTCAGTTTCCACCAAAGAGACTCCATTGTAAAGAACACTGAGTTAATGCCGTTTAGAGCAACAGATGTTTGTGAGACTTACACGAAACACATACATACACGTTGTGGTAACACAAACAATTATCATGACTTTGCAGCAGGCGGTACATATAGCTCAATGGTTAAATAACACATTAATTATTATAAAATGGAGTTTCCAGTACCCTGAATTTTTTGCATGTTACAATCTTGCTAACGTGTACAAACAAAAGATATTCCTATCAAATCAACTTTTATACGTTTAGTTTCCACGTCTACAAGTTGAATGTAACATATATAAACATTACATAGAATGAATATCATGCTGTTCATCAAGAAGACATTTATGAAACTCTGTGAATATTAGCTAGTCGTATGAACCAAATTTACACAGATTAATGCAATTCCTTCAGTAATGCAAATTTACATAACAAGCACAGAACTGACACGTTTATTAGGAGAAATATGGATGTTACTTTATTGACGTTGGCTCAACAGACTGTTTGCCGTAGTGGTAGTCTTCCGTCGCCGTTTCAAACAGAGTGGTTCTTGGTGGTGACAGCAGTATAACATCTAAGTCCATCCGTAAGTGAAATTCTGTAATGGATGTGAAATTACACAGAACAAATTGACTTCTTCTCAGTGTTACTACGTTACGAATAGAGTCACGAGAACACTTCCGACAAAGCACAAACAATTTAATTTGCAGCACGCGTTTCTCAATATTACAAAACGTTAAGTACATGGCCTAAGATATTTCATTTCCTATTATTAACAATCACGTTTTATAAGATCTGCGCTCTTCTGGGATATTACGCGGCGTCGTGTGGTAATTGTTTACCGACGTTTCGGGACAACGTATCGGTCCCATCTTCACGGATCAAGAGGCCTCGGACTCTTGACCGCGTAATATCCCAGAAGTCCGCCAGGCTAATCATGTTTTATGTTACTTAAAATGAGATAATTAGTGACAACTAGCTAATCACGACATGCTTATGAACGTAAATTATGCATGCCTACACTGGGTTCAGTGAATGCATTAAAATTACGAATTTTACACATTCCATTATCTTTCTTTCATTTTAATTAGTTGATAATACGTAATCAGCATTACGTACTGATTTCCAAATTACGTACTTTAAGAAACTACACACCCTGTCATAAAACGACTTCCAATGCATTGTAGTAGAAACCGTCGCTAACCAATTCACCTGTGAAATTTAAGACCAGATATATTTAAAAGTGACAACGAAATCTTTCGTTTTCTTTGTTGTTTACAAGTTATGAAGCCATCTTAAATATTTACAGTATCGTTTTTCGACCTCTCTAGGGCAACCTCATAATCGGACAAAAATGTTACTAATCACTGTCCAACATTCTCGCAGACACAGATTTACATAAGTTGTACTACTAAATATTTCAGTAAAAACTAACAAACAAAGAAACTAAGAGTCGTTCTTGAGAAGCTAACAGGCCCTAAGCTTGTCAAGAAATTCCCAGCATTTTTTGGAACCCGAAAGTCATTACCGCTTTCACATTAGCCCACAACCTGTCCCCTATCCTGAGCCAGTTCAATCCATTCCATGCCCCCCCCCCCCCGCGTCTTGAAGACCCATTTAAATATTATCCTCCCATCTACGCCTAGGTCTTCGAAGTGGTCTCCTTCCCTTAGGTTTCCCCACCAAAACCCTGTATGCACCTCTCCTCTCCCAAATATGTGCTACATGCCCCGTCCATCTCATTTTCCTTGATTTTATCAACAGAATAATATTTGGTGAGGGGTACACATCATAGAGATCCTCGTTACGTAGTCTTCTTCATACCTATCTTCGATGCTTCAGTCATACTCTACAATATTAAGTGAATACTTCACCACTTTTCCAAGTCTGCTACATGTTTCTGCACCATCGTACCATCTTCAAGTGACTATACGAAAATTGTAGTGAACTTGAAACAGTAACAAATATTCACTAAATATTGCCGCGTGTGACAAAAATATCAGCTATAAGACAGCAGTACGTTTAAATAACACATCATGACGCTAAATACACAAATGTATAGCTTAAGTGACAAGCCGAGTGTGTGGCTGAATGGTAGATACCAGAAAGGAATGCAACTGAGATGTTATGTGACGCGTACTGGCCATTTGAGTTCGTGAGATATGACACAAGCTTAATAAATCGATCGTGATAAAATTAATCGATGAAGGTTAGATTAAAGTCTTGTTGGATATGACGCCGTGTAGACTGGTAAATAGTTACCGACGCTCGCTGTCTCCAAATTCAAAGAAGTACAGAAAATTCCATAAACATACAGAGTGTAAGAACCTCCGAAATGTCAGTCACCATCTACCAATCGACATGGTGCCATCCCAGAACACTTAACCGGTCGGTCTGAGAATCTAAAATCTTGAACGCAGAACACTTCGTTAAATGTGATTTAATTTCTTCCAGGAATAAAATTAATCTGCATCATATATAAAGATTCAGCTCGTACGTCACAGAGAACACACTGTCCTTCGATGAGAAAGAGTAGTAAGATAATGTTGTATAGAGACAGAACAGCTGTTTATTGTGGGGATCAAAGGAAATACAGATGCATACGGCGTGGGCAAAATGCAGAGTACTTAGTGTTAAACATGGTGGTACGTATAGTTACCGGTAGGCTTTAAAGGGTTAAAACGAATGAGAAGCTGGGACCGCAGACTGTAACATCGTTACATCAGTTACGCGCCTGCAACGTGGCGGTGACCGCACCCAGCTAACGTGTGAGAGACAGCAGATGATCTTAGCGTGCCGCCGTGTGGGCGCTGACGTGTCTGTCTGTCTGTCCCTCCGCATCGTATAATATGATACTTACTAGTCCAAAACTCTCGTTCATTGTGTTACATGCCAGTCGTTATGAGAGCGGTTAACATTAAATCTGTTTATCATCAACTGAAGTCACGACGACACGTCATATGCAGGTATGTGTTGTTAGTTCTACATCGTACACTGTTCAGATTACCTGCATTAATTTGGCTTGGATCCTGTTGCCACTGCCGATTGCCCTACTTCGTTTAACGCACAAATGTTTAACATTCTTCACGTGGTTTCCACTGCTTCAGTTCATACTGACCTACACACTTTTCAGCTGATATTTTCATACACACTAATATTTTCCCAAGCTCTATTTATGTTCCCTCCACCATCTAAATTCTCCAAATCTGCAAATCTGTTTCAGATTTTAATATGATAAATTCTCTCTCTTCTTCCTCGTTTAGCTCCTTGTTTATGTCAGCTTAGTATAAATATACAAAGAGGGATTTAAATTTTTTGAACCGTGAATGAAAACTCGGAGGTATAATCGCTTTTTCCCAGCTGAGTGGTTTTTCAAACAAGCGCATTACAAAACCAATACTGCTCGCGGTACCTAAAACTAAGGTCGCAGAAGTCGGCGCACGGCGGCAGTACTTGCTCCGTATCGCAGTTCATCAAGAGGAAATTGCTTGCTTTCGTTTTCATATATTCAACGAGCTTCTGCCGGAGGGGAAGGGAACTTCAGAATGGAATCGATTCGTGGAATGTACACTACGGTCTGCTTGCTAAATAGCTTGCGTTTCCCTCCATTTCATTTAATTAAGTTCAGAGAGACATGGAAGCTTCTACAAACACAACAGGAGAGATCCGTCTGACGTAATACCAAGTCGCTCATTCGTCCAATTCAATATCAAAAACCAAACAATTTTATTGTCCTATTACAAAAACAGAAGTTACATGGAAAGGTTTTTCGGAAATTTTGCAACTCTCCACTTGTTTATCGGCATGTGTAGCGACATTTGCCACAACGGGCATTTCAGATTACACGACACAGTAAACCATGAACACAGACAAAAAAACTGAAATATTTAGTCAAGTAACTTACATTTACAAATCAAAAGTTTAAAAAGCAACATATGCACTGTATTCTTACAAGTAAGTCAAATGCCCCTACATATGTTTCGGCTTCAACAAGCCATCTTCAGGGGGTCAAAGTTCTACATATGCTCAACATTCATAAGCACCTCATACATCAGCACAAAACAAATTCTTAATTCCCAATGCATTAGGACATCATCAACATCAGCCGTCCAAACCTATAAAATCCAGGGAATGAGTTGCACTTATCTATCATGTTATATGTGTAAAAGTTTAAAAGTTTCTGTAAATTTACATACATATTGGTTATAAATTCATGGCAGTCTTGTTTTTGTATACGGATTATCCAATGGAGGTTGAGCGCACCCTGTATTATGTTGCTGCGCGCCCAGTGTTGTGATTTGTACTGACTAATGAATGAACTAATGGATGTCGAGCATATGTAGAACTTTGACCCCCTGAAGATGGCTTGTTGAAGCCGAAACATATGTAGGGGCATTTGACTTACTTGTAACAATACAGTGCATATGTTGGTTTTTTAACTTTTGATTTGTTATCATGATGCACGGTGAATATAACGTGAAATTTACATTTACAAACTTCACTTTTATTTTTTTCACAACATTAACAAGTTCTTGGTGTTAAAATGTTACTACTAGCGAAGTCATACGAATTATTCAAAACAGATCTCTTTATACCGACTACAGAACCCGAAAACGCGTGGTCTACAAACTACGTGTCGTACTTGTATTCCAGCCGCTCCCAAACTAACACATTTCTGTTCAATGGTCCGGTTAGTTTCTTCAATGATGAGCACCACTGTACTTTCTTATATCAATCTCTGTATGTTGATATTGCAATGAACGGTGGAGTATGCAGGGCGGTCAGTAAAAAGATACATCTAGTTGGGTCAGTGGTAAAATTGAGCACTACTGAGGCGAATTTCAGTTTAGGTTCCCACAAAGACACGTCTACAGAAGGTAAGGCAACTTCGGTAACAATGAATAGATATATTGCTAAACTAATCATATGATATTCTTTACTGAAGTCTTAGTCAATTTATAATATGGAATGTCTATTAACGGTAAGCGTTAGACGCACAAGCTCTGCGTTTTTTGCAAAATGATACTATATGCTTCTTAACAAGTAATTAACTGACAACAGTTATCAACTGACGAACAACTTGATCACTAGTTCAACTTACTTATTCACTATTATTATATTTTAGATAAGTTTTAATTCCATGACACTTAAGTTTCTGAGACTTCAACTGCTCTGCAATTTATAATCGCCCATAGAACACAGCAGGTTATGTTTCTCTGGTACTGCTTCAAAATCAACAGTGTTCGAGTTACGAAACAGCATTATCTTCGTCCCACCATAATTCTACTTCAATAAAAATCTTATAACAAATTAGGAACGTTGATTGGCAGGCCTCCGTTTAATTTTTCTTCCCTCAGAAAGGCCAGACATTCGACGGTTCAACGTGCTTAAATCTTACTTGTCACGTTGAACTGCAAACTTGTCTCGCGTTTTTACCGTACAGTTATCTGGCTTTGACAAACTTTTCTTTGTGGGCTGGCACGAGCAGCGGCTCGCACACAATGAGTTGTCGCCACTTACAGCTACCATCAAGCAGCGCCATTTTGACTTCGTGTAGAACGCAAATCAAGATGCCTAAAAGACAATTTTAAACAGAAAATTGTAAGTTCCGCCCTTCGTAACAAGCCACTGTGCTTCTATCTCAGAGGGGTTTGCCTTTGAAATTAAATTTTAGCTGAAACTTTCAACGACATATATGCGCTTAATAACACCGAATGCCACAAAGGAAAATTTAATTATAATTCATTTTAGGATAGTGAAGTCCGGGATTCGAAATGTGACTTGCCCTGCCACAGTATCAAAACATAACCTTCTGAATCACGCAAGGAAAGTAACCCGCGCGTGAGGTCAGAAATGTTGAAGGTTACAAAAGAAAACAGTAGAGGATGACCTTCCACAGTTTCACCGCCATATGTGTATGTCTGCCTGATATGAATAATGCAACAAGTTTGAAGCATTTTGACCACATAATTAATTACTCGTTACTTTGTTCGCACTGAAATACTATGTTAATATTTCAAGTGTGTTTCGGTGGAGATGGCAGCTACGAATAAAACATCAGACCACAGAACAACAATACTCCAACCAGATCATTTTATGTTAATGCAACATACATTTATCAGACATCAACAGTATAACTTTCACACATTTTGAGGCTGACGCAAACAGAAGGATAATTTTGAGGAGGAATTTGCTGAATTTGGTGATGCGAGTGGGAGGATAAATTATCATTTTGAACTACAACTGAAGTAGACACTGTAAACGTGTTTTGATGGCTGCGTGTGGATTCTACAACAAATAACTGGCATAGTTACGATAGTTTAACAGTAAGGACAGACCGGTCAGAATCATTTGTGTAGATGCTAGCAGTTCGTGACCAGTTCGTCACATTTCATTCATGTTATGTATAGAAACTCTCTGGTCGCATGCTGATATTTGATTAGGTGGCTGTGAAATCGAAATTTGACATGATTACCGTTTTGAACCAGCAATTAACAGTCCTGTCATAATAATTTAGAAAACTAGAATCTCTATTAATATTACAGTTAAACGAGAATAACAGATATGACCTAAACATAACGTCGTTTGTGTTTCTGACCAACGCAGTATTTCAGGATTAATAAAAGCGATTATCACGTTAATTATACATGAGATTGGTCTTTGCAAAGGAATGTTTTTGATAACCTAGATAAACAGACTTTACCAGTCATGTTTTTTTACATAGGTTACAATGTTGTTCATTAGCGTTAAGTCAAAAGGACGAATTAACGCTGAACTTATGTTGTTACATCAGACTACTTAAACTCGAAAGATTAATGAAAATTCCTTTCGTGTGTCTCGCAAACAACAAAAATTAACCCATAAATAATATATTCCAAACTAAAACAAAATTTCGTTCTAAGAAGAAACGTGACTTTCATTGCACAAATTTGATCACTTGTAAATGTTTTGGTCCCCTAAGTGGTTCCATGCCACTTGATTCCCAAATAAAATTGCACGCGATGCCCTGACTTACATTCTGCCTTTAGGATGGGAGAACAATTTTCTTACCAATATCAACAACGTGCAAATTTTAGTATTGTATACTTTGTTATGTTTTTAAGTAGAAGAATAAATATAAAGTTTCTCAATTGGAAATTAAAAAGTACTGCTCGAAATGACTGTGACCTTACCATACTCACGAACATGATTTTCAGATATCAACATCTGAACCAAAATTTTTAAATTACGATACAAAAAAAAGCTGTAGAATCTTCTCAACAACTGTCTCCTTTTTAAGTCATCATAATGTTTGTAAAGTTTTAAGTCATAAATACATTATCACGTGGCAGCTTCCTGTTTCGAGTTGGAGGAATGGTCACACTTCTGCATCCTCTTTCAAAGACATTCTGTACCGTACATTTTGCCAGCGCTTTTCGACAGTTACATATCATGATATTTGAACCATACGTTTTGATTTCAGTACAGCGTAAGAATTTAAGAAATGTAGAAATGTCCAAAGTTTTTCTTGCTTTTAATCGAAGTGTCTCAGTTTCAGCATGAATGCATCAGTTTCATTTCATTAAACTTTTGTGTTAAACTTTCGAGGCAAAATTCTTTCCTTTGCCCCTACTCTCGTTTTCATCGTTGGCATGGGAGCAGTTCACGCCCGGGTTCCAAATGCTAACCGCTGTGGAAATTCCGCTGAGACATGTGTCGCCATTATTGGGCCGATGTGTCGAGATCACGGAGACAACATAAGAGAGAGAAAGGTAAAGGGACCAGAAGAACTGGAAGTTGAAAAAAGTTAGTTGGCGGCAGCAAGAATTCTTCGAAGTTAGTTTTGTTTGAAATAAAGGGAAAGTGACTACAAGAACATCCAGAATTCTCGATTTGTAAAGCGATAATTGACAAGAGATTTAAGTTCAAATGAAAATGAAACTGCAAAATCAACGTAATTCCGCAATAAAAAGATTTCAAAAACAAATATCTCCCAAATTTAATTAAACGTGATCGAATGATGTTAAGCCCAGTATCTCCCAAAGAAAGCAAAAAAGCTGAAAATAGCAAGTGAAAAGCAAACATTTCAAGGTCTGATACAGTAAATAAATAAATACAGAATGTTCAAAAAATCGCTTTAATGCGATTAAACCCGCATTCCAGGAAATATTCCACTTTATTTATAACCATCACCGACAGCGGGTGAAAAGGAGCTGCTACAAAAATTCTTGCCCACTATGTTCACTGCACAGTTCACATCTTCTGAACACTGACTTGAAAATAACGCAGTTTTCCCTGGAAAGTGAGAATAATCTTTGTGAAGCGACTTTTCGGGCAACCTGTATATAAATACGTAATTATTCTTATTGTTTCTGTACTTCAAGCTCCTATATGGTACCCTGGAGAAATGAGTTTCTTTGGTGCTGCAGTTCTTTCGAGAGAAAATAATTCTTTTTTTTTTTCTCCCAGAAAACCTAATAATCATCTCGAATGTGCACTTACAGCTGATGTTTCTCTGTGTATCTCAATTTCAAAACCTACACCCGGATACCTGCTTTTCAACTCTGCTTTGGAATATGCCATTAGGAGGGTTCAGGCAAACCAGAAGGGCTTAACATTAAATGGTACACATCAGCTTCTAGTTTATGCTGAGATGTTATTATATTGGATGGAAGTGTACATGCTATAAAGGAAAACACAGAAGCTTTAGTAGTCGCTAGTAAGAAGATTGGTCTAGAAGTAAATGCTGAGAAAACTAAGTACATGGTCATGTCTCGAGATCAGAATGCAGGACAAAATCACAACATAAAGATAGATAACAAATCCTTTGAAAGGGTGGAACAGTTCAAATATCTGGGAACAACTCTAACGAATCGAAATTCCATTCACGAAGAAATTAAGAGCACATTTAAGTAGGGGAATGCTTGTTATCATTCGGTGCAGGATCTTCTGTCTTCCAGTTTGCTATCCAAAAATACAAAGAATAAGATATACAGAACTATAATTTTGCCTGTTGTTTGTCTCTCACACTGAGGGAGGAACATAGACTGAGGGTGTTCGAGAATAGGGTGCTGAGGAGGATATTTGTGCCTAAGAGGGACGAAGTAACAGGGGAGTGGAGAAGACTACATAACGAGGAAATTAATCATCTGTACTCATCACCAAATATTATTCGGGTGATCAAATCGAGAAGAATGAGGTGGGCGGGGCATGTAGCAGGTATGGGGGAGGGGAGAGGTGCATAAAGGATTTTGGTGGGGAAACGTGAGAGAAGGAGACCACTTGGAAGTTCCAGGCTTAGATGGAAGGATAATATTAAAATGGATCTTCAAGAAGTGGGACGGGGGGCATGGACTGGATTGATATGGCTCAGGATAGGGACAGGTGGCGGGCTGTTGTGAATGCGGTAATGAACCTTCGGGTTCCATAAAATGCGGGGAATTTCTTGACTAGCTGAGGACCTGTTAGCTTCTCAAGAAGGACTCTGCTCCATGGAGTTAGTTAGTTAGTTAGTTAGACCTGGATACCTCTTTCATTTCACAAGGTAAACGTCACCACTTTTCTTACAGTTTTTTATACAAAATTTCTTAAATTCCCTTGCTCTCCACTATGGAGTAACAAATCACTGTAATCATCACTACAAAAGAGAATAGTCATAAAACTGTACATGAATTTCTGCAATATTAAAATAACGTAAAATATACATAACAATAGCATATAAAAATAAGGGTAATTTTTAAACAAAGGTGGGAAACACTTAAAATTGCAAATATACTATTTACTTTTGCAGTGAATAGGAACAAATTTACAAGAGAGTGGAAGTAAAGATAGCTGAAGAAATTGGCATTAAATCATTCTTAAAAACACGTGGTACCCTGTGGAACGAACCATTATCTCCCTGACATAATCTGAGCAGAATCAAAGCCATACAATATATTATCTACTTGTCGTATTTGATAATTTGGAGTGTAGGATAATAAAACTGACCTACTGAAGCCGCTTGAGTATAGAAATTAAACCCCAGGAAATATTTAGGCAACGGCAAATCCTGATATTGAAGTCAGGCCATAAGAAAATTCAACAGAAGATAAAATAATGCTGACCGAACGACATATTCGTTCTCCCCTTCATTGCTGCCATGCACAAAAACAGTTTCGGGAGGTCTACTCAAAAAACGAATCTACTCGCATCCCTGGTTTTTGGCATAGGGAGCTCAGAGACGCTATATCGTACATGCTAGACAACAGACACAGCTGATTAAAAGCGAAGCATTACAGGTCTTATGGAATGGAAACAAAAAATGAAAAAGTTTGTTTGTGTATTCCTCGTGTTTCAGGTGTCTAGCGGCTTACCACTAACCCGACAAGGGTATTCGCGTCTGCATTTCCTGCTGAAAAAAATACATTATAGTAAAGCAAATATACAAGTTATCAAGCGGAATGTTATAAAAATAAATCAATTGGTTTAAGCAGGCGGAGATAATAACTTCACGAGTTTATCTTACCTTGTCCAAAACTGAACAACCGAAATCCAGTTAGCTTCAAAAAATATCTTGTTTCATACAGTGGGTTTCGTTCAGGAAGGACCTATAAGTGAAGAAGTTTAAATTTAATTAACACATCGAGGGGGAGTTAAGTTCATGTTTAATTTAGTCTTGGTCTAAGTGCTGAAGTACCAGATAAAAGACTTCCATACTTTATTTATTGTGCTAATGGCAGAAAAGACATGGGTTTCATCGATAAAGGCTGCTGGAGTATTAATTATACATAATCTTTTTTTCAAAAGACGATAACAGAATTAATGGGGTTCGAAACGCAGCAGGGGTAAGAAGTCGGTGGAACTAGGACAAGCCAGATAACTGAAGGCAAAAAGATGAAATTCAGAAGTTGAATAAAAGAGTCAAAATTCTTACGAATGATGTAGTAAGAAGGTACTGTACCATTACTACTATTTTCCCTCTGGTTCGTGATCCCCTACTTTCAAGTAAGAGTTATTACTACAATACCGAACAGTCAAAGTGCGCAATATCATGTTCCAGTACGAATAATCTACAGACTAGCATTCATTCTTCACAATGATTATAAGAATTGCGGTACGGGATATCTTTACACACAATGGCACAGTAACAGTTGCAACTATAGACTACATGCAACGTCATCTGCGAAGTAAAGAAGTAAAGGTATGTTGCTGGCAGTGCCTCATTATTTTCGTAACTCCTTTTCCTTTTATGGGACACGAAGGTTTACAAACATACCCACCACAGCCAACCCGTTAGCAGTAACGGTGACGCCCTAGATTTGTAAGTAGGAGGAGTCTATATAGAATTTTAAGGCACGCCGGCTACCATAATTGAAGCTTTCATTTTATTCAGCCCTCAAGACAATTTTTGGGATAACTTCGATTAGGCTAGATCTCTTCTTTCCATATCTTTTCCAATTCATCACTCACCAATCATACACGCTGTATAATCTAAGACATCCACAACATAGTAAAATTAACGACATAAAAGACAGCCAGCAATAAATTGTAATCTGAGACAAATCCAATACACGCTCAAATATTATTTTGTAAAATTCATTTTAATATTACTATTACTACATGATCCCATTAGTGATAGGGTAACCAAAAATTTCTCGTGCAAACCGAGGCACTTTTAAGAGTGAAAGGCGAAGCTAAAAATAAATAAAATTATAAAATTTTTTAATATTTACTTATTGACCGACAAATTGGTTTTATTATATTACTACTATTTTATTATGTTATATTCAAAAACTATTTTCAAAAATACAATTCTTTCTAAAAACAAAAATAGCATACTTTATATTGATTATATGAACATTGAGAAATAACATAAGCAGAATAATTATTCTTGGTACATATTCACGTAGTTATATCAGTTTCTTAGCCGTTTCTGTCTCTAATACCGTGTCACAGGTAGTTTCCTGAAGAATGTATTTTTTCAATACGGTCTTATTAGTTTTAATTTTTTCATAAAATTGCCTGCAATCTTCTTCAAGGTCGCATTTCGTGGTCAATAAATCTGAAATTGTTGACACCCTCAATTGACTCTTCTATGTAGACCGTAATATTTTTAATTCAGAAAATTCTCTATAGGTGCTGAGGTACCTGGTAAGCTCAGAGAAAATTTTGTTGAATAAAAGATATTCTAAATTACAATCTTCTTCGCATTGAAATGTCTAAATAATAAGCCCAATTATTTTCACAGATACTGTCTTTTTGCCCCATTCAGAGCACTTTCTTCGACAAATATTTTTAAAGACAAAACTCGTCAAATAAGTCTTCTCTATTTATCATTCTTCTGAATGTTTCGCCAAATTGTGATGCTGCAAAATTGCTGGCCTTCTTAATTTCTTTCCATTCCATTACAGAATATAAATTTATCCAATTAGAAGGAGGAGCTCCATAAAAAGATTCTTCCCACAAGTCGAGACATTCCAACAAAGCGCAATTATAGAATTTCAAAATTAAATCTTGTACTCCATTTGGATTCTCATCGTGTCATTTGTTCAGTTCCTCCCTTGCTTTTGTACGGATAAATTTCAATGTCTTCCTGTTTGCAAGCTCTGTTTTCAATAATTACAATTCGCTAAAAGCTTCAAAAGCTGAAGTTTTATTTGGCGCTCCATTCGTTGAATATTTTGATTAAAGATTTCCAACTGATTTCGAATAAAATGCAACCAAACTTTAGAGGACTCTATAAAAAAAAAGTTCAGTACCACTGTAGGACACTTAGGATGATTTACAAAGTAGTTCTTGAAAGGCTCAAACATTTCTAAAATCCGATGGATGATGGGCACCAAAGAGAGAAAGCGCGAACTGCCATGCTGAAGTATTTTTTGTATTAAAAACCAGCTTCGCCACCAAACTTTTGTAGCTCAGTTACTCTGTGTATATATATGTGCGTATTTGTAAATCTTGACAACTACAGTTATATTTCGAATTGGTAGAATATCGCAGCTTGTTTGGACGAAATTATGAATCACGTGTGTACCGCAACCAATTCCAAGTACATTTCTGCTCCATAGGTTTCTTAATTTAGTAAGAACATTGTTTTTACCACCACGCTGTGCTCCACCGAAATTTGTATTCGTATTATTACCGCAAAAGAGATAATTTCATCTTCAATGTTCAACTTTTTAACTGAATTTACAATAGCATTCACAACAATGTCAGATGTTTCACCTTCGAGAGAAAGAACTTCCAAAAGCGTCCTGCATGCTGTTTCACATGTAATCACGTGTTAAAGTGAGAACTCTATTCACTGCACATGCGTCTCACACACTACTAAACGAGACCATAGCAGAAGCTGAGAGTACAAAGCGGAGATCTACCAAACCCATCCCGGCTTATTTTAATGAAACATTACTAATAATACCTCGTTGAAAATGACAAATCAGGGACAAATGTAAACCGGACGGGACGCCGGGACAAAAGTCATAAACCGGGACTGTCCCGGGCAAACCGGGACATATGGTCACCCTAGATTTTCGTCAAACTTCATACCCCGCACTTTCAACGCACGCGTTAAAAACCGTGTAAGTTTGTTGCGATCGGTGAATAATTAAGGGCACTTTACTTGGAGACCAAAGTACCTTGCTTCTCGGCTTCCACTAGAGGAATTTTTCTCAAACTTTATATCCCGAACATTACGCGCATACGCAACAAGTCATGTATAATTCTGGTCTCGATCGGTCAATAATTAAGAGGACTTTACTAGAAGAACAGAGTAACTTTTCGGCTGTATCTCAGCTTCCACTGGAGGGACTTAATTCATTCTGTAGTCTGTCTTACGACAGGTCCGTAGCCTCTTCCAAAGCGAGATCTCCACAGGGTGCGATCTAGTGCTTCCTTTTTCAATTTCCAGTATCTTCTCTTTTCCTTAAGGTCATCCAGTAGCTGCTTACGTCTTCTCCCTCGTCTTCCCGTCATTTCTATCCTTCCTTCTAACTTTCTCCAATCACGTGTTTCAGAATGCAGTTTCTGCGCAAGATGTGACCAATCCAGTTAGCCTTTCTTCTTTTTACTGTACGTAGAATATTCCTCTCCTCCTTGACTCTGTGTAATATTTCTTCATTTCTCACACGATTGGTCCAACTGTTCTTCTCCATTCTTCTCCAGCACCACATTTCAAAACTTTCCAGATACTTCTGATCTATTTTCCGAAGTGTCCACGTTTCAGCACCATACAAAGCAATATCCAAATGTAGCACTTTATTAGTTTCTTCCTTAAATTTAATTCCAGTTTGCTGGAGGGACTTATCTCTAAGTAAATACGTCGCACTTTCCACGCATGCACTAAAAGCCGTGTAAGTTTGATTGCGAACCATTAATAATACTTCATTAAAAATGAAAATTCCGGGACAAATGCTAAACCGAACGCGGACGCTACCGGGACCCAACTGGCAGTCAAATAGGGATCTTCACATTCTGTGACTAACATTTTGTGTGCACATTTGCTCCCCCCCCCCCACCCCCGCTGTGACATTCGTCCCTGCATTTCAACCTCCTTGATTTTACCACATTAACAGCATTTGGAAAGAATGTCAATCATGATGATCTTCGCTACTCAATTTTCTTTACCTTCCACTTATTTTATAATTCTTGGGCCCAAAAGCAACATTTAAGATCACAGTTTTCCATATTACAATATTTATACAAAAACCTGATGTAATGTAACGGTTCCACTATAAACTGAGAGACTTACTCGATTCGATAAGACTGGTTTGATCATATAATTAATCAGAACATAAATATACTATACGGATTTGAAAATTGTACATGTTACTACAACATCCCACATTACCGGTATACAATGCAGTACAGAAAATAAAACATAAATCGTATTTTAAAAATATAACCAAATTTAATACCTCAGAGATTTACGTATTGGAAAGAAATTGTAAACCTATTATTTTACAGTGCTTCTCAATCTTTCTGAAATCAAAAAATTCTCACTAATTCTGTGGACCGTTCCCCTTAACATCTTAACTCGCGGACTCCTTAGCCACAACTCGCTATAACATTTAAACTTAGAATATACACAAACAAGAAACACGTATATTCTCTAAAATCCTTCATGACGCCAACGTAAACATTTACTACAAAACCAATTTTCTTAAAAGTAATGACAATAAATCCAAATTCGAAATAACCCAAAAGAAAATATATTTTATATACTGCTGAGTAGACTTCACTCAGTTCGTTGAGCCATCTTTTAGAAACACATCCCCCAAAAAACAGCGAAGAACTTACACATTTGTGTAACAGTCATGAAAGATGTCTGCAGTAAAATTACGAAAAAAGTACAATACATATTTTAATGTCACTGTATTTTACATTTTGTAAAAGTTCCATGCATGCAGACGACTGCTGCTGAATGCGAACAAATAAATTTCAATACACGTTACGTATAAGAGTTCTCGAGGATGGGGTAGAGGAAACGAATGGGAGGCATAGAGGGATGGATGAAGGGAATATGTCATATTGTAGGAGAGAAGGGACTAGAACGAGGGCAGAGTAAGGATATACAGTAGCAGCGACTGGGAATCAGAAGACGTCAGTGTTGTTAATAAACAGACAAATAACTATGAAAATTTTCGATAAAATAACCAATAAAATTTCGGAGTTTTAAAGTTCTAGCTGTAAAATTATATATTGCAGTACTGTACACTTTCTTGGTTCTTCTCCCCCCAAAAAACTATGGGCTTATTTATGTAAGTACATGCATGAAAGTAGTTCATGGACTGATATTACTGACAACACGACTTAATAATAAAAGCATGTGATTGGAAACTAACTCTTACTTGTAAAATAATAACAATTTACTTCAAAATAATACTTAAAATTAATAATATATGATATTAGCATATAAAAAGTTACGACAAGGATCACGTTGAACTGGACAGAACTGTCTTGTTACATGCATTTAAACTGCTTCAGCGCTGAAAGATATTGTCTGTCACTCGGTTGCGAATTTGGTAATTTAACGATATTTGACTGTTAGTTGCTACTGCATAACTTTGAGATAAATAAGTTGTAGTGTTAAGTCCTTTCGTAGTGTAAAGCACATAGTCTGATCGAATTCCCTCATCAACTACCTATCCATCCCTACGTGTGTATATTTAACTCATAATAGCCTTCTTGATTTCAGTAAACTAACAACCTTAGGTGACTTTGAAATAAAATCAAACACCCTATGTGGGTATAAATAAACAATTTCTTGTATATGCCTAAGCCCTAATATATGGCGAGATTTTTTGGGGGGAAATAGCCGCCTTATAAGCGATGCCTTATGTCATTTCCCACTACCATGTCAGGGACAGGTATTTCCTAGTAAACAGTGATTAATAAGGCATGCTCTAGAGCTGTTATTTTTCAATTAGTTACAGGAATATGTATAGGTATTATTATTATTATTATTATTATAGTTATTATTAGTTTTGCATCTGCCTCTCTGAAACTTTACTAATGTTTTTATTGCATCTTCCAAATTTTCTGAGTTTTTCTCCTAACACCCCAATGGGAAAAACGGAGTCGCCTTATATTCGGAGCCGCCATATACTTTAGTTTATATGCTATTTATAAACATAGGTTAGCTATTTTTGAACATCCTGTATAACCAGTGGCATGGGACGTCTCGACACTTGCAACGTGTCTGCAAGTCGTTCAGTTGTTAGTTTGTGGCTTGAGTTACGTCGTATTCTCCATATTACCAAATCAACATCAAAGTGTTCTATATCCAATTTCAGTAAGAATCAATTTACCTTTAAATTATAAAGCATACTGACCTTTAATGTTCTGTACCTGGTACACATAAAAAACACAAACACGCTACATGTAAGTTGCCGCTGTACCGCACTTCAATAAGGAACATCTGCTCCCCCCGCCACAGTACTCTTAATGTGTTCATTAGTCTACACTTCTTATATTACATTTACCTCATCTACATACTATCGGATTTTTTCTTGCGTACCAAAACACAACGTGTGGTGTTGTTCCATTCCGTAATTTCAGGGGTACAGTTACGTTCAAATACAAAGTGACGTATTGTGTATGCTCTGAACAAACCCAGAAATGCAAACAAAATGCGTCACATCTAAGCGAAGTAAAAAATTTTAATAACCATACAAATAACTTAGTTTAACGATTATGATGCGCCTAATTCAGCCTAAACAACGAGACGTAGAGAGCGCTACAAATATAAAATAAGAGTCTTCTGGGATTTGACACCGTGTAGATTTGTAGACTGGTTCGAAGGAACCTGGTGCTTCCATCTTCATGTTGGAAGTAACTGTGTCTGGGTAGAAAAGTCTCAGAACCCAAATCCAAAAGGTGACAAAATCCACAGGGCAATCATTTGAACAATATAAGCCACGGAGGCCTCAAATCGTACAAAACGCCACAAATGCTACGCGAAGTAGAAGGTTCGGGTGCAGTGACTGATATGTCATTCTATTGCTCCAAAAATACTGGGACTGTAACTTCAGCCATGACACGACCGTTTCATTCAGCATAAGGCTTACTGCAACACATGTAATTATTGTATGCTGAATAAAATGTAAGTTAATAAAGGAGAGTTAAAATTTTGGAATAAATAAAAGCACGAATAAAATATTTATATCCCAAATCTTGAATTACACTATAAGTTTATTACTGTATCTGACAAATATCAGTTGCCACTTCCTGTCGGCTCGTTTATCCTACTAACGCAACCAACTTAACCGAACGCCCATACGCGCGGCGAGTAGCGGCGGGAAGAGAGAAACTCTAGCTGCCAGATAAAATAACGTCACACTCCCAATAAAATGGTTACCTATATTCAGCGAGATTAGATGAGGTCGGACATAACACGGTAGCAACGGACTAACAGAAGATTACATATATGTCGTATTTCTGAGTAAGAGCGAATGACTGTCTTCATTTCTGAACAGTAATTTCATTCATCAAAGAATGCTGTCAGATTCATTACAGACACGCTATCTTATCGTATGCCGATAAGTAACCAATACATAGACCTCTGAGATGTAGTCTTAAGATAATAGAGTCTATGCAAGACGCACGCATAAGAGAGAGGATAATGCCCATTAATATGGCTGTTAAAGAAGCAATCTGCAGGAATAATGTCTGGATTTATGGGTATCAGAAAAGAGTCCAATGGATTTATTGTGAACAGGATAGTAAATTTTCGGGCAGAAACAAGGTGTGTAATTTTGGAGTCAGCTCAGATAATATAAATTTTTCAACGACTGAGCATAAATTTAGTAAGAGTTTATAGACATATAAAGGAAAACACAATGCCTTTTATGCAAAAGAAAGCCATGAATATTTACATGGATGCTTAAACTGACACTGGAATAAAAATGAGTGGTGTGTATCAGTTTCTTAATCAGCTTATATCTATCCTCCTTACACTTGCTGGGTGGAAGGATGGGCAGAGTCAAAAGAGCTAGTGACAGATGTCATGAAGCAAAGTTTGCATCCTCTGAAGCAGTTAGAAGACAATTTTCCGGTCTGGTGTAAATAATAGACGTGTAATTCTCAGAATTGTATGGCAGTGTATGTTACACAGAGCGCCCAAATATTTGTCATCAGTTTCAGTATCAAGTTTTTTTAATATAACGTTTTTGGGAAATGGATGTCTCCGTCTTCAAGTGTGACGTATCCTACTCAGTTTGGTTACTGAACTCTGTGTGGTTGGATCGTCCAACGATTGAAATTGGATCTTTTAAGGGGCCCTAATGCACTGTGAGTAGGAACCTTTATGTCAAATGAGTGGCAGAGATACACTCCCCGAAACATCGTGTTTTGAAAAGTCCCTGAGATGACGGAAATGCCCAAAATAAGTCATATTTTTCTCACACACGATCGTCAGAGCAGTATAGACTTCGTTTTGTTTTGCAGCCTTCTCTAATAGAACCAGCAATATTACCAAAGATGGTGGCGGTCATGATGATGACGATGATAAGACGAACTACATATACCCCTGAAAAGAGTAAACTATAACAATGGAAAGCAAGTAAATGACACAGAAAAAATATTAACCAACACACTTGTAGGTTTAATTACGCGTCCAAATAAAAAACTCTCCCTCACTGATGCGTAAAATCCAACGACTAGTTTTAAGTTTTATGTTGTACGTACCGTGCATTTTATCACGAATTAAAGTTAAAACCAACAAATGCACAAGATTATTAACAGAATAAGATGTATTTGTAACCCATACATACGTTTCGGCAATCAAGTTGCCATACTCAGTTGGCGTTTCATCAAAGAATCACAAGCAACTATGGCATCCAGATACACACACATTTGACATTACAGTGGAGGCACTCATGCCGCTCACAATATTAAAATGAATAGATACATACAGACATATAACGAAACATTAAGAGCAATAACACATGCGTCTGAATCAGTGATTATAAGTTAATACGCCATGTAACACAGAGTAAAAACTATATACAAATATTTTTTACATGATTCAACTTAGACGTTTAAAACATATAACAGTTTTCTAAAAAATGTTTAACTGGTAATAGGCCATGTATACAATCATATAGTTGAGCTACGTCGATCTCGTCCTGTAGCGTGGTATGTTACGTGTCCGGTGGAGTGTAGTGTACTCAATTTTAAAGTTGTAAAAAGTTATAAAACGCTTACGTTCCTTACAATTTGTTTGTCTTCTCAGCAAGGGGTTGACAGTTAGAGGTAACGTTCATCCTTAAGTACAAATGTAATATTCAAGTCAAGAAGGCTTAGCTGTAGAAAAAGCATTACATTTTTTTACACTTAACGACAGTTCATTTTAGAATTATAACCCAGCTGTACAAACTTTCCAGAAATCGCTCTTTGTCACAACGCCTTCATTTCAGCATGGGTTAAGTTCTTTAATGTCAGCGGACAATTTGTCTGTCCGTAATGGGTCAAGGACGATCAAATATAAGCGTCCGAGTTATACCAAATTTTCAAGGCCACTATGGAAAAATGTGTGCCTAACGTAATGCATTTTCACAGCTGACGCGATATACCAGTAAGTCTAAATCAGCCAACTAATGCACAAGATTATTGGCAAGTATAAGACGTATTTGCAACCCCTACGTACGTTTCGGTAAATGAATTGCCATCTTCAGGGGTCTTTATCAGAGAACTACAAGTGCTTTCTGCATCCAAGTATACAAAATATAGTTTCACAGTAACATTTTTTTACGCATGTCACAGTTCAAGATGTAGAGATGCACAAGATTATAAGTTAAAACAATAATACACTATGCCTGAAGTAGTAGTTATAAATAAATATGCCTTAAGATCCCAGAGTATAAAATATATATACAAATTACATGAATCGATGTTAAAATGTTAAACATTAAAAGGTTTATATGTTTATTGTCCAACGAATGTACACTTTTATTCACTATTAATTGTGTAACACAGACTGTGTTACACAATTAATAGTGAATAAAAGTGTACATTCGTCGGAAAATAAACATAGAAAAGAAAATGTACGGAATGAATAATTTTAAATTAAAAGGTTTATAGTGGTCTTTAGAACTGGCTATTGGCCATGCATACAAGCGCTGTGGTTGATCTGTTCTGGATCTCGTCCTGTAGCGTTGTGTGTTACGTGTACGGTGAGGTATAGTGTACACTTACTGTGAAACCACATACTGTATACTTGGATGCAGTAAGCACTTGTAGTTCTCTGATAAATACCCCCTGAAGATGGCAATTCATTTGCCGAAACATATGTAGGGGTTGAAAATACATCTTATACTTGCCAATAATCTTGTGCATTTGTTGACTGATTTAGACGTACGATAAAATGCAAGGTACATACAACATAACATTTGCAATGTACCAGTAGTTGAAGAGATTAAAGAGTATCGCTCATGTTCCACTTTGCGCAGAACAAAATGTAAAACGCCGACATTTTGTTCCGTCTCTGGGTCATATTTTCACCGTAAAGTTGCGAAATGTTACCTTTAGCAGCTCCAATGTAAAAGGTAAAGATCAACCCATAACCTGCCATGAAGGCCCAGAGGGGGAGTAGAGGTATAGCTCTATTCTTTCTTTAACCACGGCACTAGACGGGGTAGGTGGTCAACTCCACGCCCCGGCCGCTTTAGTCCCGGGAATGACCCGGTACCCATTGTATAGGAGGCTGGGTGGGCCCCAGGGTCGGTCTGGACAGGTACGGAAAATCTCGTCCATCATTTTCAGCTAGGATAAGGCCCTTTGGTCCGTTGCTTTTGCGTTAGAATAAAAAATACATAGATTTGCTCACGAAATATCCTAACTCCGGATAACGAGAGATAGTTGGAAAGCAGAGGGGGTAATAGTGGAATACAGGCTTTGCAGGGAAAGAGTTGAGGTCTCCGACCTTCTGGGATGCGGACCTGCGTCACTAGACAGTTGGTTGCAGAAGTTTCGAGACAACACAGCGGTCTCATCTTGAAGTGTGTTCTTGGACATTTCAACCCTTGAAAACCACTACGTCGTCTCGAAACTTCCGGAACCAATTACCCAGTAACGCGGCGCCACATCTCAGAAAAACGAAAACCTCAGTAAAGTGGAATAACTTTCCTGCTCTTCATGGACTTAAAAGTAACACGGCGAAACCTGCCTGTAACAGAAACGAAAGGGATCGGATTTATCCGTTGCAAGCAGGTTCCGTTTAATACAGGTACTTGCAGTAAAAGATCACCAGGACTGTGAAAGTTTTCCTCTAAAAACAGGATTCCGTTCTATCCACTTTCCGTTTAAGACAGGTTCACTTTATTTAGCGTAACAATTTTGATATTATTTAATGGTTTAACAATCACTAACAAAACATTATGTTGGGGTTGAAATAAAACAGCTGTAAAGAGGAACTTTACGAACTGATCAGACAAAAACTAGGATTCAGGTAACGTTAGTAGGACACAAAACGCAGCTGAAGGAAGTTAATGTATCTTTCAATAAATATAACTGATTTACAAGTGAAAGTACATATTGGGAGGCCAATTACACGATCGTACGTATAATAAAACTGTTGAGAATTCTGCCCAAAGAAAAGCATTATGTGACGTCAGAAATGAGCTACGCGACATTAGGCGCAGTATGTTCCTCTTATTACACAGTGTTCCTCCTCAGATTCCATTATCTGTATGCAGCCTTCTTGATATTATGCCGCCTGCCATCTGCATTGAATGTTTACTGCTGGTTGAGGCTAATTGGGTTTTCACAACACCGCTGTAACTCTCATTGTAACTTTGTGATGAAATGCTATCTGCTGAGTTGCAGGTGACATGGCGGCGTAGTATTTCATACACTACGTCGAAGCCTGTCGTGACACGAACAAAGAATCAGATGTCAGGCAAGTTTATGGAAGAAACTTCCATCTCTAAAACAGAAACTCATTTATTTTAATACAGTTTCCTAAAATATTTTGCATTTTAGGGGCCATTTCATTCAAGTTACTAGTACTTTGGGGTTTATATTTATTAAATGGTTTATTTAATGCAATGCAATGGTAACATGTGCAGCAATTTATACGATGTCAGTCCATCAGCATGGAAAGTAATAAGTTGGAATGCCTTAAGATTTTTACATACATTTTAGGCGCATTCGCAAAATTGCGAAAAGCGACTGTTAGCTTCGTCATGTCTGTCTGCCTGTCTGTCCGCATGGAACAACTCCGCTCCCACTAGACGGATTTACACGAAATTTGACATTTGAGTACAGTTTAGAAAATTGTCCAGAAAATTCAACCTTCTTTAAAATCTGACGAGAATAGCGGGTACTTCAAATGAAGTCCTATGACCATTTATAATATATCACTGAATTCTTCATAGAATGAGAAATGTTTCCGACAAAAGTTGTAGAAAAAATAAAAAAAACACATTTCATATTCAATATTTTTCGAAAATCGTGCCATTTATGAGATATTGTGGAAAAATGCGGTAGAGCCAGACTCGCCACAGATGACAATATAACACGGCGCATGCGCCATGTATGCTGGATACCTAAGGCTACAGACACACACTCAGAATATGTAATACATCTTGCTTTCTACACGGCAACAACGGTTACGCGAAAGCACCTCGATGTTACGTTTATACGTACATTTCCTGTCTTATTTTCTCTTAAAACTGGACTACATGGTTGTGGAGACTACCAAACACTTCATCATATATCCCAGAATATAGTTTTCTACAACTGCATATTTCCAGACATAATTATCAGTATCAACGATGTGATAAGAACAGCAATTAATACAAAATTCGACTTAATTGATAGCAGGATATAGAATGTCAACACTACTAACACCTTTTATCCTGAAAACTATTTTTCCTTCATATCCACTTAATGCTATCCACCCTCATTTTCGATCTCCAAATAGACGTTTTCCAACAAGTGTATGGACTAATATGTCTTTTCACTCTATTTTAGCGATCTGTTCAGCCTACCATATAGTCCTCCTAATTTCTGCATCCGAAGAATATTAAATGACCTATAAAAACAGAAATTCTTCCTTATAGACTACGCGAAATTGTTCACTTCATTCATCTAAGGTTCGAATACTTTTTCTAAGTTTCCTTCAGTGACAAATTTCAGTAACAAATGGATTTAACTGGCTCTGGATATAATGCGGTAGCGAAATTACGAAAACTCTAAAACAAAATTTGGGGTTGAATTAATTTTTTGAACTTCATGTCTCAATAAGTGACTGTTGTCTTAAAATTCATTTTTCTGCATAAACACGAGTTAATCTTGTTGAAATGTAAATCAGAAGAGAAAAGGGGTACAGTCTACAGACCAACATTATATATATTATCTTATAGTCGAACATAATTCTACCAAATTTATTCTGCTGTTACTTTCAAATCGAGTCTCAAATTTATTTATTCTTTACAATATTGTGTCACAACAGTCCTGTACATGAACAGGAATTTGTTATTTCCGTCTTTATTAAAGCAGAGATCTAAATTTTAAAAATAACCAAGCTACTATAAGGAAGGCTGTGAGGTATGATTTCCTTTCCTGGCCAGATGCAAAGTAGTTTGACTGTGACTGTACTGAACTTCTGTCATACAGTTTCAGTAGCTAATCTACTTTGAATCTCACCAGCATCTTCTTAGCTGTTTCTTGGACCCTTATCGTATTGTCTCTTGGAAGAGCCTTCCATCCCATCCACATACACCAGCAGTGCGCTTGATGAGTCTTCAGTTGCTCTTTACAGAGCGAGGACACAGGATAATGTCTCTGGTACGCCACACCACTGGTTGCAGGCAGTTACCATTCATCAGCTCTCTCTCTCACACACATACACAAAATACTGTATCTGACACTAACGTCTTCCAGAACAGCAGTAAAGTTAGCGCCTCGAAGAGAAGCAACAACAAAAAACTATACTTTCCTTCGCTCGTAATTTTGCATGAAATTAACATTAGGGTATATAACACTCAGATACTTCGAAAACTCTGTGTTCGCAGCTGTCATATCATTGTTCGTTCTGTTAAAACCTCTTTAAGAACTGCCGGCCCAAGATTTTAACGATGGTGCACACGATTATTTTCTTAATCTTATTGGTTTTATTCCCGAGAGCGGCAAGAGATTTTTATATTTTCGGAACAGTCCGTTCTGTCTATAGAGACCCCCTAGCCTCATATCGAGTGGGTACCACAGGAGGTTCCCCTGTCAGTAAAGCGACCTGGACGTGAAGCTAATCACTGACCCCCCTTCAGTACCAAGGTTAAGAATGTGTGGAGCTATAACTCCACCTCCGGTATGCCTTCATGGCTTCCACAGGACATTTCCCTTAACTTTATGGGTCTCGAATAAACAGCGATTATTTCCCTAAACATCATTTACTGCTTTGCCTTTAAATTGCAGCAGGACCTTTTTCTGTGTGAGGTAGAACTGCTTTTTATGTCATTTTATTACGTATTTTACGTTCCTAAAATGTTTAACTCTATAGCCCAATTGTGGAAAACTACAACAGCGCTTTGAACCTTTTTGTAGTCGACGTATCCGAGGGACTGATAGAGAAAAAACATGCACCACATTACAATGGGGTTTTAATTTTTAGGCTAGTTCGGAAAATTGCGAAAAGCGACTATTAGCTTCGTCATGTCTGTCGGTCAGTCTGCCTGTGTGTCCGCATGGAACAACTCGCCTGCCACTGGACGAATTTTCATGAAATTTTATATTTGAGGATTTTTCGAAAAACTGTCGAGAAAGTTCAAGTTTAATTAAAATCTGACAAGAATAAAGGGTATTTACATGAAAACCTATGTATATTTATGATAATATTTCGCTGAATTCTTCTTAGAATAAGAAATGCTTTAGACAAAAGTTGTAGAGTAAATCAAACCACACATTATGTTCCATAATTTTTTTACGAAAATCGTGCCGTTTTTGAGATCATGTGAAAAAAATATGATAGAGGCAGACAGGCCACAGGTGACAATATAATGCTCTGTAGAAAAGATGCGATTTGCATGCCGGATAACTAAGGTAAGAATACAGACATACACACACATACTATTTAATATTTACTGCTTTTGAGCGGCAACAATGGCCACAGAACGCGCTTCAATGTTACGTTATACGTACATTGCCTGTCTTGTCATCTCAGAATAGGGGTACGTGTAATCTCTGTCACGAACACGACAAGATACTGACACAATGAATTTATTTCAGATTTCATGTGTTCCACGACCAGACAAATTTGTACACAGAAAAAAGCGATTAAGTTACTTTTGAAGGCTCGTTTGACATGTGTTTAAAAAGGCATAAAACACGGCTATCATATTAGTCCCTCTGTGAGTTTTATATACCCCTTGGGGAACACAAGTATCTTTGTTATTATCTGCTGGGCTAAAGGCCTCCTGAGTTTCTGTATTACATACAACTCACCCAGGAAAATATAAAATATGAATCAACAATTAAACCAACAAATGCACTTTATTTCTTATGCATGTCCAATAACCCTACATATGTTTCGGCTGATGACGGCTCTATTGCAGCCGAAACATATGTAGGGCTATTGGACATGCTTAAGAAATATAGTACATTTGTTGGTTTAATTGTTGAGTGATATGAAAATGCACGGTGAACACAACGTAAAATAAAATATGAGTTTTTAGTCTATAAGGAAATGATGACATTCCTACGCACCACACAAACAAGTGCTTTAAATACTCAGTGTGCTACGAGACGCCGAGCTGGGAACTGGAAAACAGGACGCTAAAAGGAAACCACCAGTTGGGCTCACTATATAAAATTCCATCTTCTTTTGTTAGAGATATTGTGAAATGGCTGTTCTCTCAGATGGCGTGAGAAGGGTGAGGGGGGCAAATGGATTATCACTGCCCGGTCCAGTGGGCTCTGCTATCTCATTGTCCAACACGCAACCCTTCCCATTGTAGTCGCTACTTTGAACCACCTGCTCAGCTTTGTACGTGTACATGCTGTGATAACGAATTGCCGGATTCAGACGTAGCTTTGTTCTTCACGGAGGCGTAGTGTGTCAAATGTACTTGCGACTGCATCTGAAAAAGTAACTACCTTTTATACAATGTCAGCTGAGATTCACATAATGTTTCGAAATAATATTCTTCTTATCACAAATTAAAAGACCAGCAAATGCACTGTATTAAACTTCTTCGGTTGTCACCATTGACTGTAATGTGATATATTTTGGTGAAAGTTGTTCCAATTTACAAATTTTGTTGAACCAAATGGATGCAATAACTTTATGCAGTTTCTCCTTGGTATTACGATAGCCATAAGCAGATTTTGCCTGTTGGGCGTTACTAAATTTCACATTATATTCTCCGTGCATTCTGATATCAAATCACAAATTAAAAGACCAGCAAATGCACGTATGAATATGTAAGAATATTCTTCTTGTTCCTTAATATTCTCGTTGTTCATTCATCGTAAATAACAAAAGCCAAGGTACAAGACGTTCAACAAAAACGAAATGTTTGACCCTTTCCAGCTGTCTTTAGAGATTAAAAGGAAAGTGATTT
The DNA here is from genome assembly GCA_021186555.1 of Reticulitermes speratus. Taxonomy (NCBI): domain Eukaryota; kingdom Metazoa; phylum Arthropoda; class Insecta; order Blattodea; family Rhinotermitidae; genus Reticulitermes; species Reticulitermes speratus. The sequence goes on from JAJKFL010000330.1 coordinate 21,564,509, forward strand.
CAGAAAGGCAAGTAAGCTAACGCAATTTCGGTATCATCATAACCAACTTAATCATCATAATCACAATTTTATTTTTATTATTCTGCATCATTATTTTTTGTCTTCATCGACTCAAAATTTGGGAGCTGTAAGCCCCATCCGCTCTCCGTAAATTAATACACTGGCTTTACATCTCGGCCTACACCTGGATGTTAAAACATCGCTCTAAGACATGCACAATACGAATCGAACGTGACATAAAACATCTCGTGTCGAATGACGATGCACAAATACGAAGTCTGATATCGTGACATAAAACTTGCGTCTCTCTTAGTTATTAATTCACACGACAATCACTTTTTTGGATAAATTATGTTGCATCAAATTACAGGATAATTAACATGGCACTATGAGAACGATGAGGTAGGAAGCGAAGTTCGGTTTTGAGAAGCTAACAGTTACTCAGCTAGTCAAGAAACTCCCCGCATATAACGGAACACGAATGTTCACAACCATGTTCCAAAGAGCTCATCTCTGTTCTGATTCCGAGCCAGATCCATTCCGCATCATCCCATTTTATATGAAGATACATTTTATATTATCCTTCCATCTAAGCTTAAGCCTTCCAAGTTGTGTATTTCATTCAGTATTCATTATCAAATCGCATGCCTCACTCGTTTCATTCTCCATGATTTACCCATCATTCTAATGCCGACAGGCGAGAATTACCGTCATGCAGTTTTCCCCAGCCCTTTTTACTCCCTGTCCTTAGGTCCAAATATGCCCATCAGCACTCTCTTATTGAATGCCCCCTTTTTTAGTTTAAAATTATCAATAGCGAGAAGCACTAAAATATTTTACAAGTTTCAGGTACTACATAATTGCACGCCGAAAATTTGTCACAGATTTTATCCTCAAAGTATAAATTCTTATAAGTTTAGCTACGTAGTTACTGTATAGGTCAAAATTACACGTTTTGGTGTGAAATACAACTGTATTACACGCCACAATTTTATCATATCTAAGCTGACGCATTTCGACAAGAATGTGTCATTTTAGGTGTGGGGGAAATTTATAAATGACTCAATGCATCAATTTAATTCAATACAATAATTCCCAAAAAGGTAAAGTTCACCCTAGAACAGACCATGGAAGGCCCAGAGGGAAAGTAGAGGTATAGCTCTACTTTTTATTTAACCTCGGAGCTAGATGGGGTGGGTGGTCAACGCCACGCCCCGGCCGCTTTACCCCCGGGAATGACCCGGTACCCACTGTACAGAAGGCTGGGTAGGCCCCAGGACCGGTCTGGACGGATGCTGAAAATCTCGCCCCCACGGAGATTCGATCCCCGGACCGTCCAGCTCGTAGCGAGTCGCCATATCGACTACGCTATCCCGGCCCACAATAATTGATAAAACCTTCATTATTTGAGTGTATAAGAATTATTAACTGTAGAACCCTAAAATTATAGAATAAACCACCAGAGAAATTTTTGTGCAGTATTTGACGGCGTTCTTCATTCATTTCTTCACCTTTCTTTTACTGTAATACATACGCTTTGGTACTGCAGACAAATTCGTCCATTGGCGCTTTAAACATTGTCTCAACGCTGCAGAAATATTTGTATTTCCGAAAGACTTCTCAGCAGTAATTTATCTCATTACTTTTCTTTAACACGTCATAAAATCTGAAGGTGCAATTTTATCCATCGCCGGTTACCAATATCGGAATTAGTTTTGCTTCGTCGATTCCACTACATATTTTTACAGAATTCAGAAAAACGCTTCCTCTTCAACTCTTACTGGAATATTTCCTCAACATTTTAAGAGGCAATGGCCCATACCCAACGTGTAACGTGCATGACCTCTCGTATGAAACTGGGTCTACCTCAACAGCAGAAGTCTGAATACAGTCACATTTAGGCACGTCTCATTATTCGACACTTCCTGCGGAAATCTGGCTCATAAAAAGAGGCGATATTTCTGTGATGTAAATATGAGCAGGGAGAGTAAACGACACCGTATTACTATAACACACCGCATTACTATAACACACCCCATTACTATAACACACCGTATTACTATAACACACCGTATTACTATAACACACCGCATTACTATAACACACGCATTACTATAACACACCGCATTACTATAACACACCGTATTACTATAACACACCGCATTACTATAACACACCCCATTACTATAACACACCGTATTACTATAACACACCGCATTACTATAACACACCGTATTACTATAACACACCGTATTACTATAACACCGTATTACTATATCACTCTCTCGTGTTGTATTTCAGAAACGTCAGAACAGCCGGGGAAAATATCGCACTTTTTAATTTTCCATTGCATGTAAGTTTTTAGGTTTTCATGACATTACTTTTTCAGATCATGGTCTTCTGGCAAGTTACACGGCATAGTCTTATAGGCGGTGCCAATTTTTGTGGAGAAACATGCTGCCTTCATCATCAGGGTCGAAGTGAAGAAGGCGAAAATTTGGTCATATTATATGGGCACATGATTGGCCTCATTACACATTCACGTTATCGTCCAGATTGTATAGACAAGATTGGCTAGATAAATTAAACACACGACTATCCAGCTTATACAGTCATATGATTGGCCACATCATACAGGCACATGATTGGCAATTATATAGGCACATGGTTGGCCAGATTATACAGGCACATGATTGGCCAGATTATATAGGCACATGATTGGCCAGATTATACAGGCACATGATTGGTCCATATAAGGCACATGATTGCAATTATATGGCACATGATTGGCCAGATTATACAGGCACATGATTGGCCAGATATATAGGCACATGATTGGCCAGATATATAGGCATATGATTGGCCAGATTATATAGGCACATGATTGGCCAGATTATATAGGCATATGATTGGCCAGATTATATAGGCACATGATTGGCCAGATTATATAGGCACAATTGAGTATAGGCCAATGCAGATTATATAGGCACATTATTGACATATGATATAGGCACATTATTGAAAAGATTATATAGGCATATTATTGGACAGATATATAGGCACATTATTGGATAGATTATATAAGCACTTTCTTTGACAGATGATATAGGCATATTATTGGACAGATTATATAGGCACATGATTGGAGAGATTATATAGGCACAGGACTGACCATACTAAACATTATTACGTATACTTTTCGCTAATGACCCTCTGCGTTTGCGAAGTAAATAAACACTAAGTGTCCCGATGCACATTTAGCCTGATATTATAAGTCTAAAGTTGTGAAACACTCTAAATGGGGATCAGAACGTCCAAATTTTTATGTTGTTAAACAAAAAAGAAACAGGCGAAGAAGCAGCTATTTTCCGTAATCAACGACCTCAGCGTGCTAGGGGACCCTCACTGCACACGAAACAGTGCAAACTGGTATGAAATAATTATTAATTATGTATTTATGCATCGAGTTGTAATTACGGTGTATTAACAACAGACTAATCAGTCACAATAAACCTTACATTTGTGGATATTCACACTAGAATGAACAATCTTAGAGACTAGAGAAAGCACAAGCGGGCCCAAGAGTAATTAGTGCTGTCCAATGACGTCTTCAGTTTTAATGAACATCTATTAAATAAAAGACACAGTATCTTACATTTTATATAATACCGTCTTTAACTGAATATTGCTTTTTACGGAATAAGCGCATTGAAACGCAGATGATCTGTGATGGTGTGCCTGAAGATTGTTCTCAAATATGTATCGTTTAAGGTGTGTACTCTTGTGTGAACATCTCCATCTATAAATAGCACTGTGACTGAAAGTTCTGACATTAGTACCGTTATTAATCAATTATCATGCATTCACATGAATATGCACTTTTATCAATACACTGTCAAAAAGCAAGCGGGATTGAAAATACTTTGTAATTGTTCGGGGCAACACCTTTCTCTTTTCGTGCCGCATAACATCGCTATAAATTATTGTCTCTCGGAGAAGATGCAGAAATTACATTTCCGAGAACGTTGCTGTAGGAAAACGAGTGACTTAATTCAAATAGACAATAGCAGTCTCGAATCGTTCCAACCACGCTACTAGACTAAGACAACTTACCCTCGCAGAGAATTCACAAATAAACCAGAAGACGTAATATATTACAATGTTCAAACACCGTGTTACTCTCCTGTCGCCTTAAATTAACAGCTGAATTTACAAAAGGATTTGTAATGGTTACTGGCACAAATACTTTTAAACATTGTTCGAACAATATGTGATCTGTTACTTGATATTTTCAAGAACGGTTTAATTTCAGTTACAAATGGAGTATAATAGAATATTTCTGGAAGAAAACTGTAAGCAATAATCTTCAAAATAACAATATTTCCCCTTAGAACTCAGAACTTTAAATGCGTTCTTGAAACCATTAATAATATGATTTAGAATTTTAAATTCTCCCATTAAGCCTTATGAAACGTAATAAATCAGGCAGTATTATAATTTACTCGTGTGAAACTGGTCTAACATGTTCTTGTCATGTTAACAGACACTTGAAGATATATTATCCATTATTTTGATGTAAAGAAGTATTTGAAAATAAATGAGCTATTCTTTATACATGAAAGGGTAAGAGGTAAAGGTAAAGTTGTCCCTGTACACTTCATGAATGTATGTAAGGAAAGTGGAGGTATAGCTCCACTCATTCTTAATCTGTGCACTAAATGGAGTTAAATGGTTAACTCCACGTCCCGGTCACTTTACTACGGAAAAGAGCCCCAGGACCCACCGACAGGAAGTTGGGTGGGTCCCAGAGCCGGTCTGGATTTTTTGGAGAAGAAACAGTCTCTTGCCTCTGCCGGAATTCCAACCATGGATCTCCAACGATTAGCCTAGTCTCAATACCGACTACGCTATCCCTGCTCTTAGACATAAAGTGGTGTCTGAAGATAACTCTACAACATATGTTCATAAAGACTTAAGAGGATTATACTTGTAATTGCTTACTCCGACCCCAGGTCCCTACTATGCGACGATTGTAGTCTGGTCTCAGTATGGGCGATGATAGAAGCAGTTTTCATCAGTACATAAGATACTATTACTCGACAGACTGGTATGTTTGTCTTCCATCGACTATCACCATAACAGAGGAATTCCATTCAGCGTAACTCAGATAACAAAACTTGGAGTCTTTGAAGATGGAAACGCTATTGATCGTAATTTTACGAGACAGTCGAATAACCGGCTTTGTGCCACTGTACCCTCAGTATTAAAACTGTCGAAACACTGGATTGTCACGATTAAAATTCCTTTTATCTACGGCAGAAAATGGTGAATGAGAAGATATTTTTTTAACTGGCTGTGAGTTATTATCCCTGAATTTGCTCCCAGGAATTGGATAAGGCAACAGAAAAACTCACAAAGGGCAGTATTGATTAAGATTTAAACTGGGGTACCTGAAGTAAATGAGGATATGCTGCAAGGTACTAGGTACGAGACGGCGTCTCCCGCCATATTTGTTACTATATAGGATATTCAACATCCGACGCCCGAAACCAATAACTAGTTTCAAAGTAATTGCAAATGTTCGGCATTGGCATCCGTTGTTTTTGTAAAGTGCACAAAATAGTACAGCAGGTCACTCGGTCCAGAAAACTCTATATATATCATGTTTCGACCTCTCATGGTCATCATCAGGTATGTATTCCGGCACTTGCAGACCGTCATTTTTGATAGAATACCTACCTGAAGATGACCACACGAGGTTCAGCATGTGGATATATTGTGACATATTATACAACAACATACCTCTGCAGACAGAACTGTTACGTCAGTGTATATACTTGCGAAATACTACACTGTTAACGGCGGATTCGAACCATATAAAGTTACGATCCTGGCCATCAGACTTGTCCATACAACCGGCAGCAATTTTACAATTTTTCGTTAAAAGAATGCAAGTATATGAGATGTTATATTTTATATACAACTTTAAAGCACATCCTATAAATTCACCGGCAGCCTGTACGTATCGCTTGAAGTGGACAAATAAGAAAGAGATAAATATAGGAGGTAGGTTGGGAGAGGTGGATGGGAGTAAGATGTTTGTCTTCAAACTCTGATCCTTGGACTGGGTTAACCGATACACGAAATCTAAAATAGCCTGCACAAACGGTATACGTTTCCCCGCTCCAGGAAATTTCTGTATCGACATTTCTGATATCGAGATATCATCTGTGTTCATCCCAAGGTAAACGTAATCCTTAGGGCCTGACAAGGGAATGGAACACAAACGTATTTCACTTCGTGTTGGGATTATGTTGTTACTGACGGGGTTGTCGTCGGGTTCTGTTGAACAATGCGATTCCCTCAACCGTTTCAAGCACAGCGGTTACTAAATATACTACCTGCTTTAACATTCAGTGTTTCGGTATTCTTTTCGCAGAATATATTTAAAAGATTCTTCAGACTCTCAAAAAGAACAGTGATTATTTCTTTAAAACGCATCAAACGTTTGTATTTGTAATGTAAATGCGGCGACTTTCCTACGAGGTAGTAACTGAACTTCTAAAATATTATTTACATAAATTTTTTACTTCAGAGCCTGAAGGCGCTCTGACGTTGCAATTTGGTTTTATCTTTGTACGTAAACAACCAAAAGGAACAGTTCTAGTGACACATTAACAAAGTACTCCCGTTTCTTCAACGTACAACTTACAACATTTCAGGACAAATATTTTCATTAACTAATACTCATATTTTCCTTTAAAGATAGGCCTTCTAACCATAACCGATGGCACAAGATACCATAGAATTACTCTGCTCACATTTCTTCTCCTGCTCCATATATTTCCTGTATTGTACTCATCGCATTTCAAGCATTTAACCCGTTTAAATAAATACTCATAAAACAGCGATGACTGCCACTCACCGGCTCATGATCACCCCACAGCTTTTTATAAAACCTGAAGGTTTATTACCTTGTTCACAGGGGCCTACATCTGGTCCTGCTAACAAGCCAGATGAATCAATCCCACGCCCCGATATCCTATTTCTTTAAGATCAATTTTAAAATTATTCTTTCACCATCGCTCTTCCCAAATCATATCCTCCTTTCTGGTCATCAGACTAAGACCCCTTCTACAGTTCCCATGCGTGATACAATCGCCAGTCCCATTCTCCTTGATATTATTGTCTCAAGATATGATAAACAGCTCGCAAATTACATGGGGCAATGTATATGTGAAACGTCACAAATATGTATCAGGACTTCTTCCATTATCACTAAACACACCCACGTTTCGAAAGCAGACTGCTTTCGTCTCTAGGTGGAAACATTAATCCAAACAATAACTGACTACACTAAAACCAACAAGTCATCACGAATAACATGCTTAAATACTCTTTCGTCATAAACGTAAGGGTTCCAGTTTTGCACAATCTCATTCCATTTTTCTATATTTCTCAAAGAAAACTGCAAGAAAAATAGGGTTGTTTAACTGTACCAAAAAATCTTTTGGCAATCGTTGAACATGTGAAACATCACTAATATGTACCAGGACTTTTTCCAGTGTCACTACAGCACAAAGATTGACAAGATTTCGAAGACAGACTGCTTTGAAACGTGAGATTTTGTGTTCAGTGATAATTGAAGAAGTCCCTGATAACTATTAGTGATGTTTCACATGTCAAACCATTGTCAAAAGATTATATGGTACAGGTCAATATGTAATTTTCTTCACCCATCTGTTACTTTCTGACATGTTTACGCGTCACGTATTTCTGCCTATTCTCAAATATCTTAAATCCCTTTCGTGTGAAACAGCAAGTTCTCACATAGAAACTTTACAAAATAACAGGTAGATCTGTAATTTCATAAAATTTAGACTTTAGATTTACATAAATGTGAATGTAAGATATTATTATTAATAAAATGTAGCCAGTACTTCACACACGTAACAATTTTAGCTTATCAGGGATATAAATTTAGTAAGTTACCATCGTATTCTAGTTTTAAACTGTAATGAGTCCTCTCAACGACACTTGCTGATGTAAACATGCGATGTCGGAAGTTAACGGCCACAAATGACTGGCGATAATTTTGGTTAACGATCGAATCAGCTACTTGGGAGCCAAGTCGAAGAAAAATTATGGAACCTAGTCTACCTACTGCAGTCTACGACTACGGAAGAGCAAAATGTAGTAAAAACGCATGAAAGTTACAAAATAATATGAAAATTTGCTCTTACCAGAATCAAACTGCGAGATATGAGATTCCAACGGAAATCTTGCTTAAGACAACTCATCTGAGATGTAACATCACAGATGACTTGACTTACAGACGATTCGAAGAATAAAGCTGTCTTATTGTTCCAGTACAAATTTCAAATGGATAAATAAGTCGTTGAGGTGTGCCCACCACTATTATGAATTGAATGCTTACCCTGCACACTCCACAAGAAAAAACCTGACGATCGTAACAGTCCAGTTAGCAACACTCGCGTACAGAACTACAAAACGTTAGTCTGTATGTCCGAAACACCACTTCCGAAGCGGCAACGACTAGTTATTCCCTAAACACCCTCCTTTCTTTCACACTATATAGGCCTAATAATGCAGTGCATATAGAGCTGACAGTGTTTTTAAGTCGAAGGAAAATAAAGTCACGAAACTCGACAGGACGTACAGTACAAAAAAGTGACCGTCGAGGATTCTCAGAAACTTGACGTAGCAAAGTTTCGAGTGCCACGAAGCTAATTCTCCCTTCTATCGAGTGAGGAACTCGGTTTCGAGCTGTTTTTGTAGCACAGTGCTAACGCCAAGCTTTTGAAGAGCATGTTTTGTGAACGTGAGTAAATCAATATGGAAGTCATCAGTATTTAGCATTTCTGAGCAATTCACTTAATGGATACAGAGATTTACAGTGAAGTGTACTCATCTCGGACATTCAAATTGAAAAGCAGTTCTTGTAGGTGCTTATAACTTTTGAGTTATTAACCGAATAACAGTACATTCGTACCTTTGTTTTATGAAAACCTTCTACAATAATGATATCTGGTTTTAGCAACAGCTCTGTAATCAAAGGAAACTTTTCCCTCAAGACACAAGTTTTACAATGTCCACTTCCGATAACAAGAGAAAGATCTCCTCGATGTGCACTAACGTACTAACTCTATGGAGCACAGACATTCTTGACAAGCTAATAATTCCTCAGCTAGTCAAGTAATTGCCAGCGTTTTATGGAACCCGAAGTTCATGACTGTGTCACAAGAGAACGCCACTTGCCCATATCCTTAGCCAGACCGATAGAGTTCATGCTCCCCATCCTATCCTTGAAGATCGAGTTTAATATTATTCTCCCAACTATGCCTAGGTCTTACAGAATGTCTCTTTCCTAACCCTGAGGAATAAGAACATACCATTGGCCAAAGTGAGTATTTAAAATTCTGATTATCGAAGGTTTAAAAATTTTGATATGATTATGATTTTATAATAATTCGAATAAAATAGTGGAATATGTGTTCTAATTTACCTCTAAAGTGAAATACATATTCTAAATTGCCTCTACTTTTAAGTACAATAATCATTTCTAATATTTACACAGAACAGTACCGTTCAGTTAACTAAATTCTGTCTCACGTATCAGAAATATCCAACGAACAGCCTCAACAGATCCCTTTCATGTAATTTCAGTATTATTCTGCTTCCCTTTAGGATGTCAATGTGTATGATTCAGGAACTAAATTCCTATTACACCTGCAATACCCACTACATCCTTCCCATTTAACTTACTTTTCTCCTAACGAAATGTTTCCATTCAACCCTTCTACCTATCACTTGACATTCAAGTTTAATTTCCCCTAATGGCACCCACCAATACTGTACACGTTATTCTGCCCATACAGAGGTAAAGTAAGAATAGTCTCTGGGTGACTGTGTGTTTTCTACATGCCGATTTTGCTTTCTCATTAGCCTTACTCTGCAGACTCCACTCAGTGTGGTGATATCTTAACAATCAGTCTCTATACAGTCCCTTTGCCCACGAACTCATCCCTTACATGCTCGTACTCTCTATCCTTTGCAAGGGTTATACTGTGCAACTAATTCTACTGAGCAGAGACATTTTTTGAGAAGTTGAAAGTCTATCTTCTAGTCACGAAATCCCCCGCATTTTACGGAACCCTGAGGGTTATTACCATCTTCAAAAGAGTTTTCCTATCCTGAACCAGACGAATCCTATGCACATCCAAACCCCCAGTGTATTTAATATAACTTGTAATTATACACCCTCCTACGTACGTCTACATCTCCGAAGTTGTCTGCTCCCTTCCGGTATTCCCATTAAAATTATGCATGCATTTTCTCGTCTCCTCCATGCGCGCTACATGCTCATACAATATTAACTTACAGCGTTCTGAACTTCAGCTATCCGCTTCACTTAACAAATCTTTTATACGCAGAAAAAAGATTGAAGCTTTCGCTCAGATCTGCGTTTTTTTTTCTCCTTCACTAAATATGGAGAAAATATGTTCCTACGACCCGAATACCTTGGGACACATTTCAGCAGCAATCTTCACAAACCTCGCACGGATAAAATCAAATCTCACTGAGGAGTGTTGATTTCTAGAAGAAAAAGAAAATGAAGCAATACTAAAATATAGGCCATCGCATCGTTTTAGTGAACTTGCTGTATTTTGTTGCCAAGTATACGAAGAACTTCTTACTGATACTTTTGCGGAAAGTCACGAACCACGAACCCAGCCTAACATCCCAAACAACCTGAATCGTTAACTACACCGCAGTGAAAGCCTCAGATCTCGCAAAGTACATGAGAGGCCTATTCGCTGAATATAAGTAGGAAAAACTAAGAAAGTTCAAACTTCAAGTCTTAAGTCTAGTCGGTCAAAATGCTTAAAATTATAGCTTTGTACTTGAGGTCTAAATGCGCCATCCTTTACGAACTACACGTTTCAATTACAGAACATTTTATGTGGGATTTACTATGGACAAAGTGGTACAGGGTCAGGCTTTCTCCGAGAACTTCGGTTTACCCGTTTCAGCATCATTTGACGAATGCTCCATACTCACTCACCTATCACATACCCTACATAAACTTAACAATTTACAGCGTCTTTAAGTGAAAATTTTCTCTCTCTCTCTCTCTCACGGCATCCACTAAAATAGCAAAGCCACTTACGGTATTCTTCTCAAATTTTATTCGAGAGGTACAAGTTTCATATCTCGCAATTTTTTAACGGAAATTCTAACTCTCCTCAACCTGTCCCCTTTCTTTTTTATTTATTCTTTTTTACATGGTGAAAGGCCCCGTAGCAGATGCTATGGACGCACCACAGCCTTAAGGCTTTTTGTGCAACCCTGTGATGAAGATGAAGATGAGCAGTTTTTTTACCAAGTTTTACAAGTAATGGAGCACCAGTGGAATGAAATTGATAGGGGAAAACCGACAACTCGGAGAAAAACCTGTCCCAGTGCCACTTTGTCCACCACAAACCCCACATGGACTGACCCGGGATCGAACCCGGGCATCCGCAGTGGAAGGCCGGCGACTAACCGCCTGAGCCATGGCACGGCCACCTGTCCCCTTAGGTGCATGCGTAGGTAAGTACGTTCAAATACAGATGGTTGAGGCACTGCGCCACAAAACGTTCCGGGTAGGGTCCTTGAAATTTTCAAGTGACCTATTCCTTCTGTCCGCATTCAGTAGCCCTGTGGTCCACTGAGCCTCCAACAGAAATGAGTTACAAGCAATTTCCTTCGGCACAAATTGCGGTCGGCGCGTAGTGGTTCTGACAACTCTGCCGTCCTAGTTGTGCCGAGTGTCAAAGTGAGGATGGAAGCCTAACGTTCCATCCCCGCTCTGAGTCTTCATTACTTGTTATGGGAAAGCTTTACCTATTCTATTACATGCTGAATGTCGGGCTGATCACCCGTAATAGGAGACCTACAGAGTGTGGTGTGTCAGTGTAATCACGAAGCCTCGATAATGAGGAGACCCTGGCCCACTAAGGGCTACTGCGCCATGAAAAAAAAATTACACGCTGAATATTCGTGGAAATTAGCTTCCCTCGTGTGATGCTAAACAACGTATGTTGCTTTAGTTTCGTTAAATAAGATAAGATACAGAAAATAATAAACCTAACGTTGACAATGGAAAGATCTTATGTTGTATGTACCGTGCAATTTGTCGTGACATTCAAGTCAATACCAACACATGCACAAGATAATTAAGAAGTATAAAATGTATTTACAACCCCTACATATGTTTCGGCAATAATTTTACTGTAAAACCACCTATCGTGTATTTGGATGCAGTACGTTCGTGTAATTCTTTGATAAATACCCTGAAGATGGCAATTTATTTGCCGAAACATATGTAGGGGTTGTAAATACATTTATACTCATGTAATTATCTTGTGCATTTGTTGGAATTACTTAATCTCACAACTGAAAGATATTCACACAAACCCAGTCGTAAAGACAATTACAATCTGAGGCGGCAACTGAATGAAACCTTAATAAGTGGTCACTCAGGTAACCAATAATTATTTTTGGATTATAACTATATTTCGCAGAACCGTTTAAAAGATTATTAAATTATGGAATATGTATAAAATGCATGTAATTCTGAAGAGTAAATATGTCGGAAACGACAAACATGCATAGCACCAACAAAGAGGATTCGGTGGAAATTAATCCAGTGGAAATAATAGGAACCACAAATGATGTCATGGTGGACATACGTGAAATCAGTATTACAAACGATGAGTTACAAAATTAAACATAACTCTGCCATAGAATCTACGCGTTTACCTGTTTACACACATCCACAAAACGTTTAATTAAACTATATTTTCATACTTCAGTTACATCCGTGTTGAAATACAAAAGACAAGTTTCATAGGAGCTGTTACAATCCAACTAATATGATTTAATTCTACATGTCTGTATTTCCAATGAAAATCGCCCCTCCACTCATACCCTTCAATTAATTATGACTAATAGGCCCTCATAGTAAGCTCTGTTGTTTAATTAATAATTGAACTGTTTGAACACAGTTCTCTCTCATCAACAAATTCAAAACATTTATCTATGACCAGCAATAACAACATACCAAATCCGATGTCACAGTAAAATAAAGTGAAACTGTGCGCACAGACAACACCCAGATAGTAGTCATACCGTAACCACTACAACCAGAGAACTGTGTGGTATCCGAAGGATTTTTAGGTCGATTCGACTATTCACATAAACACAAATATTAAAAGAAAAAGTCAGTATAACACAGCCATTTACCTGAAAATCTGGAGTAGAAAAATATCCTGAAGAGACGTATTGTACAGGGCAACATACTCATAAAACTTTACATTTCTTAAGTCAATGTATGTAACGACGTGTGATTGATTGACTTTCAGACGACACTGAGTTACATAACCCACGGTAATACAGGATGTTGTAACTTTCTCGTTCCCTCAGCCGAAAATTTAATTTCACATTGGTGGTTCCCACTGAAAGTAAACAATCCGTAAGAGGTGTAGTGTTTCCTGAAATATGAACGGCATAAAAACTGAATAAAGGAAACTTGCACTGGCGTGAAGGGGAGAGAGTGAGTAGCACAATAGTATGAGTTGCCCCACTTTATAACTGTTCTAAATTCAGTAATTAATTCATAATCAACAGTGTATATTCAGTGCGAATTCCAATTATACCAGGTACAACCAAATTCGGGCACAAGCTCTCCATAATGTGATATCGTGCTTAAAAACATTAGTCTAAAATGTTATACAACAGATGGCCTGAGACGTTCAGAGTTCGAGACACACGTAACCATCAAATTACACTACGTATCAAACGATCAAAACACGAGAGACTCATACACCTTCATCAATTGTATGGGACAAACCGTCTGGACACATACGTGCGCTCCGCGGGTGCCGGTATGGACCCAACTCACTGGAGAAATACTTCGAGGATCCTTGTTTGGTACAGCCCCATTTATCGTACTATATATTACGTGAGCTTGTTCACCGCTCTCATTCCACAGCTGCAATTAAGACACCTACCTTCGCTGGCGTCCGTACAGTCCTTGGGCTATCTGCATTCACAAGTGCCATAGGTGTTATACTTCCTATTTCACCGAGACGCTGCTGCAGTCGCCCAAACACATTAGCGTCTGAATGACGTCGATCAGGATAATGCAGCACAAATTCCCATAGCATCAGTACCAGCTCTAATATTACAAGCACCGAGAGTTAAAAGCATGTTGCAGTATCCCTCATGTGTGCATTCCATGATCATTCGTACACAACAGACCCCTACTGTATAATGTGCCGTCATTACACCTAACAACGCGCTTTATCGGCATGAAAAATAACACTTCTACGAAGTGTGTTACCGCATTTGATTGTGACGTCTTAGGACATATGTTGTATAAAAATTTCGACTTATTTCTTTAACAAGGAAATTGCTATGTAGGGCTTGTGTGCGATTTTCGTTTCACTCTGTAAGACAAATATAATCAAAGTACGTCTAATTAAGAGACATGTATATGTCACGAAGAATATATATTATACTATCCTCCATTCAATTACTTCAAAGTAAAAACATTTAACCCCTTAAGGCACAGCGGTTACTCTATATGCCATAGAATTTAACATTCAAATCTTCCAAATTTCTTCCACGGAGTATTTCACGTTGGTTTGATATAATCTGTTCCACGGAGTATATTTGTGACTTTGGTATGATTTTCACAAAACAGCAATTATTTTCCAAACAGACTTCATCGGCTGCTCATTGTAAAGAAGATGCAGTGCCTTGCTGTGAAGGAGAAACTAAATTATGTATTTTGTTTACATTAAATTCATTCATCAAAAGGGTTATAGCCTACTGCCTTCTAAAACGCGTTATTCAAGGAAAGCTAGAGGTTAGGATAGAAGTGACGGGAGATGAGGAAGAAGCCGTAAGCAGCTACTGGATGACCTTAAGGAAAAGACAGGATACTGGAAATTGAAAGTGGTATCACTGGACTGCACTGTGTGGAGAAGTCGCTTTGGTAGAGGCTATGGACCTGTCGCAAGACAGACAACAGAATAATGATGAATGAATGAGTGAGTGAATGAATGAGTGAGTGAATGAATGAGTGAATGAAGAAATGAATGAATGGCCTACATACTCGTCGCGAAATATCTCTTCCCGATTATCTTACCACATCTGGCTCAGGATTTATTCTTTCTTGTTGTGTGTCTTTAGTCCCTGTTGTGACTACATACACATACACTCGCCGAAGTAACGCAATAATTACGTTCCGGGAGATCTGGCGCAAGTTGAATTTTGCGCAAGTCGAAATTTAGTATACATATGGTCAACTATATAAAACGGATTCAAGTTGAAATCCAGTCTCCAACACACCGCAACCTGATCGGCCTCAGCATGACCGCTCCGCTGCCCGTTATCGCCCACCAATGTTCTTCCGCGAACTTCGTCTCAATAAGTTTTCAATCCCGCGAGGAAAAATTCGGCACTAATTGCAAAAATGCAATTATTTCATTTTTTTTTTTTTTGCTTCTTTAAAATTGCATAATTGAAAATTTCATGAGTCAGGGAGTGTCTGTACGCCAATGTCCAAGCATATTTTCGTCAGCCGTGTTCACTTTGACGACCATTTCCTCTAATTTCACGCTGTCCCATAAAGTTGTCGAATTACAGTTTGGCAAGAATTCAAATATGGATCGTGGTTTAGGATCGGTGATATGATTATGCTGCCGATATCAAGCGATGCTTTCTGTTTGCTCTTCGTTACGAACAATTATCGAAAGCTTGTTCGAACAGGCGATGTTTCACGAAGATCCGGGAAGGTTATGAAGTATTGCTTTCCGATACCGTGAACAAATACGTCTATCTTTCTCTCACATACTTCTATTTCAATAGATAAACGGAGAAAAAGAGAAGCTAGAGCGATCGTACCACGCCGGTTGTAGTTCCCCCGGAAATAGGGCTTCCTCTTCTTCGGCCTTATCCGAAGCTAGTTTCTCTCCTTAGCTCTTATCAGCCACATGTATAGGGCTGTGGTATGATGCTTGAATATGTGTCCAGAGTTTCTACGTAATTCCGGAGTGTGATGTAGGATTGGGAATGGGAACAGAATGTCCGGGATAGAAATAAGCCGATACTTCACGACCGGATTTTAACAAACAGCGAAAAACGAACTATGTCACTGATACAGAATAAGTTATCGTGCACCGTTTATTAGATTCGCTTTTCGGTGTATACGCTCAAACGCATGCAAGCCAACAGTGCGATGTGATTGTCAGTTATCTTATGATGTGTTATAAGAAACATATATGTTGAGGCAGGAAAATAACTGGCATGCATTTAGGAAGACAGAAGTGAGAAAATACTTTTTTTTTTCACAAAATCCTCTTCTTTACCTCAACTTTTGCGTACGCTGTGGGTGTGAATTCTAATAGTGGAAAAAAGGCCTATCAATTTTGCACTGTTCGAATACGTTGTTACTGTAATATATATGCTTGCTTATGTGAAGTAAGAATGTGTAGCAGTGTACATCATTTGAAGTCGGCATTATCGGACCCACACTCCCCCTATTAGTCCGTTCGAGGGTCTACAGTATTACTAAAACGATACTAAACAAATATGGCGCGAGGGCGTGGACAGATTTAATCTGGCTGTAATATGGACCAATGATAGGTTCCTGAAGACACCGCAATAAATCTGTGCTTTTCGAAGAGCATAATTGTCTAAGCCGGAAAAAAAAGTCACAGAGTAAGTCTGCTACTGGAACATATACGGTCCTCTGCTTAACAAAGCAAGTGCCAGGAACAATTTGAACCGCTCTGCAGCGCAAGTTATGGAAAACCATGGATGTCCAGTGTTACCACACAACGTTCTGTTCAGTCAGAAGGAAAGAATTAGCATGTCGTCAAATTAACCTTTTGTCTTTTTTCGTTTCCTTTCTTTGACATTTCTTTCCTTTGTGCAATGATTTCATCATGTTGAGGGTGACTATAATAAGCCTTTGTCTACCAATGCAGTATAATGAGCGCCTGAACATTTTTCTTTGTTGGAAAGATAGAAGGTCAGTCTAACGTAACAACACGACTGGAATTAAATATTACAAGTTATTAACAGAATAGATTAAAAGAAATATGTTTTTATGAATTGTGTAATATTAAAGCTGTTGAGATATCTACAAAATGTCAAGTCTTATTAGAGCTTACGTTTTAAATTCTGAAGTACTTTAACCCAGAGCATTCTAAATTTCCTTTTTAATAATTCAAAGACTTCGATGTATGCTGCACAAAAGAAGGAGATTTCATTCTTTGTGATAATATGCGTTTAGTCGAATACTGGAAAACCACGAAAAAATCAGCTTAAAGACGGATCACACAATATTTAAGGTATCCTGGTTAAGCGTCCACGATTCCATTTTCTGTTATTTTGAGCTGAAAAATATATCTGTCTATATTAAGTAGGTCCCGTGTCACCATCCTCTGGTTACGGACGGTGAAGTCTATATACACGTAGAAGAACACTTGTTATGTTCAATATGCAATCGGTGAGAGCATCCTCCTTACTGGGGACTGGCCGGTAACTGACACAACACCCCACAGTACAGACTTAGTGTATTATTGCGTAATGCCTCGGATTTACAGGATCCTTTGGTATGACTTTACTAACATAAAACCGTTTTTGATAAGAAATTGGTCTCCGAAGAGAAGGAAATAATATGGACACGACAATGGCTATGAATAAACCGGCCAGAAAGATACTTGCGCCTAATACACAAGAAGACACAGAAAATTTACGGTTAGCGGTGCTTCATAAATTGTAAAGTTACTTACCCTTAACGAAATATAATTAGACTGATCAAATAAGGAGAAGGAGTTGGTTGGGATTTATATAATTGTAAATACCCTGCAAAAAATGTAATAAATAATAATAATAATAATAATAATATAAATAATGGGTACACGACACGTCTATGTGGCTGTATTCGCAAACTCTGAATGTATCTGGGCTGACTGGAGATTTATAACTTAAAAAAAATGCGTGTGGTAGTTTTTGAGTGTGGGATGGAATGGAACCGCCTAAGGGCTCTGTAAACACTGGTCGCGCTGCCACAAACCACTCCTCGCCGTCCTTCCAGTCTCGTTGAATACTCGTTTTCTTCTGCCACACTACACCCGCCCCTCGAGAAAGCGGTATTAATCCAGTACACTCAAGTCGTGCTTCAAGCATATCCTTCACATCGAAAAATGCCCGTCAAAGTTGCGCCTATCATAAGAACAAAGTGTGTAACTTGAAGAATGATAAGAACCAATACAGATCGAGGTGTTTCGAAAAACAATAAACTAATACAGGTCAATAGTAATATGGTCATAAATATTCTATGTGTTCAAAATATATTTATCAAATTCATGATTTATGTATCACGCATCAGAGTGATCACAAATGCATAAAACGTTTTAGTAGAAAAACATGAAATGTGAGATTTCAGGTTCTCATACCAATATTAATGACCATTGAATTCTATTTAATTGTTATATCATTGCAAGTAAGGAAAACGTGAGTAAAAATGGAATATTGGACAGGCGTCACACTGGAGAAAAAATTGTAATAAAAACAAGAAATGTATTCCTGCAATATCTTACCACTGAAACACAGTATTCTCGGGTCAACGTAAACCCCTGTTGTTATACACAAAACGTTCAGCCGCGAAAACAAGTGTGTGTTGTATCTCGTAACGGATATGTACGTGCAGATTTATTTGACACATTTATTGTGTGAAGCAGATTTCTTGTTATTCTGAAGCTAGTAGTCGCTCACTTACTTATGACCTCAGCAATCGTTTATAGAAGACAACCTTTCATTTCCAAGTTCACAAAAGCTCGCTACTGGGCCCTTCCAGAGCCACATCCACATCCTCAAATGTACTTCACTAACATCAATTATCACAGTTTTCTTCTCTGACTACATATAATTTATCCTACACATTCTGGACTCAAATTTTGCGACTCTTTCACGTCTCTCATGCGCGTGCTACATGCATGGTACATCTAATCATCATTTACTTAATCGATATGGTAATATTGATAAACGGGATAAGTTCAGAATTCCCTCAGTACTCAATTTTCTCCATCCTCCCCTTCCTTTGGACCAGATATTTGTCCCATCACTCAGCTTCACCCACACACACACACACGCACACACACACTCGGCCAACTATCGTCTTAGGTCCTAGAATGAGTTTTGCCAGCACATAAAACAGACACGTTATATTCTGGTATATTTAATCTGTACTATTCTCGATAGAACACAAGAAAATAAATTAATTCTTAACCATACGGATGGAAGCAACCTTATAATCTAATATGCTCTTTATATCCTCGTTCACGTAAGCACAATTTTTATTTATTTCTGTACAAAAATCACTTTACTAAAATTCTGTTCCACCTCGAAAGAGATGACTACATAGTGTTATTACTTTGTCCTGCAGTCTGGTGACGTGATACGCTATAAAGCGTGACACATAGTTTCATTTCACTTATGTTTGTTTAAATTGTAATTACACACCGTTAAATTACCTTCCCTATATGTCTTTCCTTGGAATATATAACACAACAAAAAATAATTTAACGTAGATTGATGGGATATGAGTTTGTCCCACATGCTAGCTGTAAGCCATCAACAGAAACTCATTTTGCTTTACACTGTATAAATTATATTTATAATATCCTACATAACGTACATTTTTCCGTACGAAATTCTGTAGTAGCTACGTTCAGTTCCACTATTCGGGCTCGATAGCTATACAGGAAATTATGTACAATTATACACAATAATAAGATTTCTATATTCATTAACACTGTCAGGTCTAGTGGCAACGTATTTACGTACTGTCAGTCTTGAATGAAAATCTCTTAACTTTGCCCAAACACTGTAATTTTGTTGCTGTATTGCTGTATTAAGTTATGCAGAACGGAGCAGCTAACACTGTATTTTGTATTCCATATGATTCTCACAAGAACAGCTATTATTATTTCCTTGTATGTCATTCACCGACTGATTTTCCTAAAAGAAGCACACTGTGTTTTCTGTGAAGTGCAAACCGAAACTTAACGTATGCTGGAGATTAAGTTTATTTCATACTGTCTTCCCCTTCGCACTACTTTAAAAGCTGGCTCATTGACACAGACTGTCGTAACGGAAATATAACGTCAAACATACAAGCCTGCATTTAATCCTAACCTCTGTAAATCGCAGTAATTTGAAAGGCAGTCCTGCTAAAATTAACGTTATGTCTGTATAATTGGGGCGAATACAGTCAATCACTATACACTGTCAGGTCTAGGGGGCGTAGGCATTAATTTGTAGTTCTCCCAACCACGTATTTGATCAGAAGTAGCCAAGTGTGAAATTGGTTCAAATGTAGCTATGTGGTTTACACAAGCTGGATGGGCAGTCAGAAGTCCTGAGAGAGACAGGGAGAGGGGGGCAGATAGTAGAGGTGAGAGATTGTGTGGACGGAATCAGAAAGTTTCGCTTCGGAGCTGCGAACAAGAAAAGGGATTTCAAACGGAGTGGAAGCTCGTTACCTAAGGTCAAGCTAAGAGAGACACAAAACGGGTATTTAAAATCACTGTGAAACAATACAGTCTTTGTTTTTTAGGGCTTAAGAGCCTAACGTAGAGCCAAGGACGGACGGAGCGCACAACACAAACTCTATCAGACTGGTGCTCAAACTGTCGACCGCAATTCGTTCCTTGTTTCTAATTGGAGAGTTGACAAGTCATATCACAAAATTTTGTAAGGCTTCCCTGGATGTACTAAGATGCACTTATCAGTTTCTAAGTAACTAATGAATGTATCAAATTTATATTAAATAAAGTCTATATATATTCTTCCACCACAGCAGGAAATATATAAAAATAAAGCCAAACAATTAAGCTCATTAACCTCCTTAAGTATTAAAACCCCAACCTGTATTTTGGCAATTCTAATTACAATACTTGAAGTTGTAGTAAAATGTGTGTACTGATATTACAAATATGTCATTAATGTACACAAAATAACTGCTATTAAGATGGCATAATCTCAAATGTGCTGTTATAAAATGTGAGAAAAACGGTTTCTCCTTCACACAATCAGCAGAAAAGCGGTGTAACATACTCGTAAAAGCACAATATAAACCCCGAAGTTAACAAGTCTGTTAAAATATAGTAAAGTGATTTAGTGTACAAGAAGTGCATCTTCCAGTACAAACAGTGTACTCAGTAACAGGAAGCAGGATGTCTAACGTAAATATTCAGACTAAAATGGCTATTGGGGTAATTGAGACTAAATCTGCGTATTTTGTAAAGGAAATAATCCCAGCTGTGAATAAAGTTCATGCTTCGAAAATTTAACGCAGAAATTTCAATGGTATTGTCCAAGTTTACATTTATTCTAGCAATGTTTAGACTGTTTCCTGCAAGCAGGATTCTCAGATATAACTGTTTCTTCGGGTCTGAAATCACATGCACACAGAACATCTACTCGTATGTGAGTCATGTAATTCCTATAATAAACACGCATTGTTTGCCTGAACAGAGTTAACTAGATACCTCTTTTGATACAGACGGACTTTTCTTTTTGTGAGGCGTGAAATAATATTCTAAATATTTTTTTACATGTCTGGATTTCCTTTCAAAGATGTTTAGGTTTACCAATTGAAAGCATGTATGAACAAAGCGAATTTACAGTAAGTGTCAAATAAGCATTCAATACAGTGACAGAGTTAAGAGTTCACTAATAAACTGAAGTTTACATTCCGCAGCATGACGTCAAAACAACTAAGTCCACGGGGAGCAATCACTGAAATGCTGATAGTAGAACAGACAGCCAAAAAATGCCCCAGCTTTTATTAATCCCCAATGTGGACTATTACGACGGCTGAAAAGCAACAAAACTCTTCCCGCCGCGAGTTGAATTCACCCCACAAACCGACATCATTACTGTTCGTTTAAGGGCCGTTTCACTTACCCGTCATCTACACTACGTCTCCCACATTATCCCTTAGGTTTACCGACTGACATCATATATGTACTTCATATCTTCCACACACGCACTGCATCTCACTTCCTTAGCCTGATCATCCTAACACAGTTTGGTGAAGACAATAAATTATGAAGTCCATTCTTATGTTAATGTACCAGACCTACTCTTATACCCATTCTTCCCCTTATGATTGAGTATTCTCAAAGTTTCAGTAGCGTGAAAAACGTAGAAATAAGCCCACTGACCTTCTTACGTACCGCTACAGTTCACAAAAAAAATAATTTTCCTTTCAAATAAAAATGCATATTTTAGTATTATCTGCTGAAATTAATAATATAAAATAATACAAATGTATTTTCAGGATCAGACCGTGCAGAACTGTGAACAATCAGCAGCGATATTTCAATTGTCCCTTTAAACAACAGTGCTCAGTATCCGTCACCTGTTTTAATGTTAATCGCTCTGCAATTTGAACACAGTGTATACTCAAAGATTTTGTATGAATCTCAGATCAAAAAGGCATTATGCTCCTCAACGATATTAACGGACACGTCTACGCGATGGAGACGCAGTGTGTCTTTGTGACACAGAAACACACTTCTCTTTGTTATTTTGAAAATTTCCGTGCCTCAGATAATTAAATAATCGTGATGACGCTTCGTGCTATACCTTTTCACATTTAAGAACTCTGCATTTTGCACACAGAACAGTCGCCTGTTTCTGTAATTGTCAGAACAAACAGAGATTATTTACCTAAACATCATTAACCAGTTAATCCTTGTAATGGAAATAAAATGTGTTTTTTTATGAGACACGAACACTTTTCTAAATACATTATTATTCACAGCAAGTTTACGCTTAAGGTTTAACGCGCCATTTTGAATAGTGTGTGGCATTCACAGGGTGTCTGTGTAGGTTTATTATGTGGTAAGAGAGGGGGAGGTGGGCATGGCGCAGTCATACAGTGCCTTGTTTGTTGACACAGGTTCTAATTTCAGGGTGTGTTTACACACTGCACTAGCACGGTTAGAGACGAGATTCGAGTGTAAACCCAGGACTTCAAGCTTCGGAAACAACTAGACATTTCTGTCACCAGCACGATAACTGCGCGACAAATCTTTTGCCGTCTGTTTTTGTGGTTTCTTGTTTAAAAAAAACTCTGCTCTGTATTTGACGACCACTACGAAAATAGCTATTCTCTTTGTTTTCACGAGTCTAATGTTCCAGCCAATACAAATACGCGGCTCGTACGTAATTTGATTCCCCTGCGGGTTTTAACATTTAGTTTGCAGTTGCAAGCTCGTAATTTTGACAACTTGCAACTTGTGCGGCGAACGATTCGTAATCGTTACGTATTACATAGATAGAAATGGATTTCGAATTAATGCACAATAAAATCTATCTTGTGTATAGACGGTTATGACTCACGGACTTGTAATTCATCTTCTTGACTAAAACTAAGAGGCAGAGCAAATGAATATGGAACTAATATATTAACAAAATGGACAACATTCTTTTGTTATGTTAAAAGTCCTTTCAAAATTTCGTTTTTCGGTGCAAGAATTATTTTAATTTCGGAATTTCCAAACAGCATACACAGAGAACAAAAACTTTACACACAAAAATATGGTTCGAAAATCCCAATGAAACAAACAGCTCGGGAAAAGAAGGCTTAAACTGGCAGGATGGTATAATTCCAAAATGTAATTCTGTGGCACAGTTATTGACATAAACGTCTCTCGCTAGGATCCTACAGTTGGAAAAATCCGTAATGATCACTTGCGCTCGAAGATGGCACTGACAGCTAAAGCGCCGTCACTGTGCCAAGAATCTAACTGATAACGTCTAGAATAAACAAGACAGGCAATGTACGTACAACGTTAACATTCTGACACGTTCAAGTAATATTTATACATCCTCAGCTATCCTAACATCTTGATACACTTCACTCGAAGACAGGAAATTTATGGCGATTTAATGTCACCGGCAACAATAAACCGCACTCAGGTGTTCATGTAAAGTGTCCGATATTTTTGTCGGATTTTACCCAAATTTGGAGCTTGTCAGCCGATTGTAATGAAAGTATCTAAATATCAAATGTAACGAAGATCCGTCCAGTGGGAGCTCAGCTGATACATGCGGACAGACGGACAGACACGACGAATGTAATAAGTGCTTTTCGCGAGTAGGCAAACGCGCCTAAAAACAGGAACATATCAACCGCTGAACTGCCACATTCAACACGACTGTTCTAATCGTCGTAAGTGTACAGCTCAGGTGTAAATACGGGATTCAATAATGTTGGTACACATGTTTAATAAATTCCTTGTTAACATTATGCCTGCAGCCTTAGTTCTGAGGACCAGATGAATAACATGTCTGCTGCATGCGTGCGGATTACAGCTACTTGGAACGAGCTGGTAACGTGGTGTGGTATGTAAAGCGACCAACATCACTCTGGGAGGGTGATAAATCCACCTGATTTACGTAGCGGCAAGTGCAGTGGCGTGCCATGGGAAGATACTCCTGGGGTTGAAGCTCTCCTTACAGCGACAAGGACATGCAACCTAACAAGCAAATAAGGAAAATTGCTGCATCTGTTCTCACACGCAAGTAACACATAATGCAACCGGATAATCAGTACCAATACCGTTGTCTGTAATATGTTTTCTTTATTATCTCAAACAGCTGTAGTTATATTCCTAGTCGACAGGTCGAGGATTCAGCTTTACTCACGATGTTTGACGTCTATACTCATTCAAGAGACCGGAGTCCTCTTCTTACTCAAGAAATGGGCGTTTCATTCCGGAGTTCTGGTCTTACTGAAGGAACGGAAGTTTAATTCTTACTAATGGGACCGGAGTTCTGGTCTTACTGAAGGAACGGAAGTTTAATTCTTACTGATGGGACCGGAGTTCTGGTCTTACTGAAGGAACGGAAGTTTAATTCTTACTGATGGGACCGGAGTTCTGGTCTTACTGAAGGAACGGAAGTTTAATTCTTACTGATGGGACCGGAGTTCTGGTCTTACTGAAGGAACGGAAGTTTAATTCTTACTGATGGGACCGGAGTTCTGGTCTTACTGAAGGAACGGAAGTTTAATTCTTACTGATGGGACCGGAGTTCTGGTCTTACTGAAGGAATGGAAGTTTAATTCTTACTGAAAGGACCGGAGTTCTGGTCTTATTGAAGGAATGGAAGTTTAATTCTTACTGAAGGACCGGAGTTCTGGTCTTACTGAAGGAACGGAAGTTTAATTCTTACTGAAGGGACCGGAGTTCTAATACGACTCAAAAGATGGCAATTAAGTATTTATCCAGGACTTCAGAATTCTATTCTTACTCAAAAGACCTGAATATTATTGTTACCAAAGGGCCCACACTTATAACCTAACTGAAAAGATTGAAGTTCCATCCTCATGAGAGGGACGAAAGATTTATTTTTACTGAAGTGACCTGACTTATAATCTAACTCTAAAAATCGAAGCTCCCGTAGCTGCATCTCTTAGCCAAAATTTCTGTTCCACTGAGCAGGCCACTTCAGGTGACACTGGTCCTGATCGCCTCATCCAAATCCGCATCTACTCGTCATTCATGAACATCTCTACGGTTATTCGACCCCACGTAAATTATTTAGTCAAAATAATGTGGTTAAATACCTAAAAATTTATCAGTGTGTGGGAATTACGTATGAAATTTTAACGTTATTGTTTCCACCATGTAAAGCACTATTTCATTCAACAAACTTGAAAAATTGAGTTCATATCTCAGAATAAATATGCAGTAGTTATAAAGATGAATTAGTTAAAGCTGTATTGCACAGTAAGAAGCACTTATTGTCAAAGGCATATGGAGCACACAAGTACAATGTGTAGGCACAATACGGAGTTCTGTAATGTTGAAACAGACTGTACATTACGTTAACAGCTGTGCTTTAAAGAGTCTAATATTTAGCGTAGTAGATGAGCAAGAATTATCGGGTTTTTCGTAGTTTTATCTGCAAATACAATGTTTTTTGTGCTCCATTTACCCATACATCTTTAGGCGAAGATCAATATGAAGGCAACAGACATGCTCTTATAAGTACGTGCTGCTGGAATAGTGCCACGTGTATGATTACCGATTAGAGAATGTTGAAGAATATTATTCCGACATGCAATAAGTGCATCCCATTGCCTAGCGGCAAGTATCTGTGGCAGATAAAAGGGCTTTTTTCAAAGTATGTCTTCGGTATCTCAGCTAGAAAAGCTTAAAACGTATCGGTGATTGGAGATGAGGCTCAAACAATTCTTTACCCCTAACCAGATGTAATGCCTAGCAAGTGTCGGGCTCCGTACCCTGTCTCCACAGAAAGAACGCACGGTACATGTGCATTGAAGAGTGAATGTATCCTAAAGTTTATGCGTGTCGGGAATCAAACCAGTACCCTGTCTGTATTCAGTCTTAGTGAGCTATTCTACAAGAGAGGAAGGCCTTGTTTTTATAATATGTTAAACGCTATAACACTAACAAGTAACAAGAAAAGAAAAAAAGGTAGTCAATACAATCAACAGGAATTAAAAACAGGAACATAAATTAGAGGGAACATATCTAGTTACAACTAAGAGAAATACAGACACGGCATGAAATGTTCTTAGTGATCTACGATTGGAACACAGAAAAGGCACATCACAGTTAATATAGCAGCTAGGTCACAGGGTTGGACGACTGAGACATCGAGGTTCTATTACCGACAGAAGCAGAATTTCCCTTCTCTGCAACGTCCAGACCTGCGCCGAAGTCACGCAGTCTCCTACCGAGTGGCTACCGAGGAGCTTCCCACGGAAGAAAATCGGTCAAATATGAAGGTCATCACTCACCTCCTACTATTGATAAGATTAAGAACACGTGGAGCTACACCTCCAAGCCTCAAAATTTCTCCTTGGCGTGTTGCTTATAAATCAAGGAGACACTTTTATTTTAAGATAATTTAATGGCAACAAATGTTAAATTTCGAAACTCAGAAACAATATAAACAATATAACAGAGTACCAGAAACCGAGAAGTGTTAGAGGAATAGAATATACGAGTTTTAAGGCATTCGGAGCGGTTTTCATAACGATTATGTTCTTCTAGGACATGACGCAGTGTCAATGGATAACGGAATCCTGACGTTTTGAGGCCATTAGGTCTCTTCGGAACGTCGGAACTTTGCACATCTATGCATTAATCGACTGATTCTAAACGTATAATTATACTCGAATTTTTGTTTTATGTAAGCCACAAAATTTCACGCTTCATTTATAGACAGCAGCTCAATTCATTTCACTTTTTATTTTACCTGTATTTTTCTTCATTTCGAAACTACACCCGCACATAGACAGCTGACACATCTTCGCTGCACTAGAGATGTTCCAATGCACACAGCGCACAACTCATGTACTGCAGATTATCTACATATCGCATAACCACTGTCCGTTTCCCAAGAGCACTGTCTACAAACTTAATCTCACAATAATAGAAGCAGGCAACGGGATTCTGGATGAGGGATTACAGTTTAATTATAAACTGCTTTTATGTCTTCGTAGACATTATATTTGCTATTCGTTTATAAAGTGGCTGATTACTGAAATGCTCATTAAACAGCTGCGCACGTGTAAGATTTCAAGGCGCGTGAACATGGCCTGTGATTTTGACAAATCTCTGAAATGTAAGATTTGAGTTCCTCGCGGCGGTGACTATGGAAATTGTCGTCTTCTGGAATGTGACGCGGTGTAGTCCGGCCTTAGAGGAACTTGCTGCTTCTATAATCAGAGTACATCGACGCGACGACTGAGGCAGAACAGTTCCTCTGAAGCGTCGGTACACTTGTACCAAAGTATAAGGTAGCACATTCCATAAAATAGGAATGGGAGGAGCATGATTGTACAGTGTCGTCAAATTCATACTTGTAAAAGGACGCAGTGCACTCCTCTGAAACCATCGACCTACAACCCGCCATATCCCACGCAATGGAAATTCTCAAGACACGCATTATTCATTTAAATTTCGACACATAACACTTGACCAACAGATGCACTCTTATTATAGTTTTTGTTTTTACAATACAGTCGCTGTGAACTAGTGCGACAGGTTTCGATCCCTGATGATGGTCCCAACAAGGGATCGAAACATGTCGGACTAGTTCACAGCGACTGTATTGTAAATGTAAAAACGTATAATAAGAGTGCCTCTGTTGGTCAAGTGTTGTGTGTTCAAACGACAGTGCACGGTATGAATAGTATGTCATTTAAATTTCTTTGATGTTAAAAAGGCCTTTCTCAGGATTCAAAATTTCTCTTCGTGATCGGCGTAAAGTAATTGAAGACATCGACTTCATTCTTACCAAGAATAAACTATTCACACAATCTCATTTTTAGAACATAAGAGATTAGTAATTATCTGTTGTTAAGTACTGAATTACGCGTATCATATTCGATGGGTTCCTACAGTAAATTCTCAACAAAACAAGAGACGGAAACACACTTCACCATCACCAGTCCAAAACCAAGAAAATTATTCGTAACAAAAGCCTTGAAAATTGTGAAATAGTGTGGTTCGTCTCTTGACTGTTTACAATGAGCTGTGAGTTACTGTACGACACCTGGATATCCTGTTCCCATTTCAAGATCTGCTCTGTTGGGTGGGGACACAGCAGACGGTTGAATTACTGGAACGTAATACAGAGCTAGACAGGTAATGTCTGACGAACAGGTAATGCCACATGTCATCGTGAGAAAACACACTGAATTTATAGCTTACTGGCCAAGTGAGAGATTAACATTGTGTTGAGTAGGATTAAAAAGATACCGTATTAATGGTAACTTAGAAGATTATGTTAGTACTCAGACTGCGGTCGTCTAGGATCTGACGTAATGGAGTTTGGTAGATACGTGCCAAATAATCGGAGAAACGTGATAACTACATGCTACAGAGTTAATAAGCCGCTAAAACAATATTAGGTTATAGAAGGAACAACCGCCTTCAAAGGGCACAGATATGGATAAACATGCTGCCTGCATTAACATTATAAATTCGTAATTTTAACCATAAATATATTTACTTATTTAGTTTAGTCACACACTAAAAATCATTATATTCCACGACAGCATTAATTGGCTGGTATTTGTAACAGAGGCGTTGTGTATTTTCTGTGGGTTGGAAATTACTTGTTTCTATAATATTAACTTCATGCCTCAAAGCGAGATTTGAGGATCTCAGGGGGACGATCCAGCACGTTCAAATCTTCTGGGATGTTACGCCGTGTCGACTGGTAAACAGTTACCAAAGCTTCAGAGGTTCGTAGTGCCTTCGTCTTCAGGAGCAAGCAGCAAACAGTCTTCAACCTTCACTTTCTGAAGTGTAAAATATTATAAAGGCAAAAACTACATTTAACAATTACTTCATACTTGTATTAATATAAAAAGGAGCAAAATGCATGCGGAATGTCACCAAAAGTTTTCAGATCAGCTGATTAGTTAGCATGCCCCTGCAAGTCTTCAACATTCAGTTTTTAATTAGCAGAAAATTATGAGGAAACGAACAGTTTTCTGTTAGCAATTATTAAAATGCACCCTCAGTAGAAATTATGGTAAGTCCAGTGCCGCAGATTTTCAGACTTTCTTTAAGAAATGTTAGTTTTAATTACATTTCCTTTTCAGCAGTGTCAGAACAGTGTGACAAGTGAGGCTTGAATACAATTAAAAATCCATTTACAATCATCCCGACTACTTCTGACATTAAAAGCATCCAACGGTCGTTGTTACTGACGCACATAGAGACAGCTCACAGCAAGTGTTCCGTGACAGCACCACGTGATTATTGTCTGCAACATCCGCTGTTTATTCCCAGTGCGCAATAAAAAGCGATGTTCTTTACGGACTGCCCACAAAATTCTTCTTTTCAGAATCCCACGCATTACGCTCATCAGCAAGCTATTCCCTTTCCCTTGGCATAATATCACAAACGATTCTATTCAAAGGCCTGCAAGTAGCCAGAGTGGAAAACTGCACTGTCCTTCGGAGATATTTTTGTCTCGTGGTTTTGGAACCGAATGTTGAGCGGGATAATGACTTTATAAATCGACACGGCACGATTGTGGTGCGGTTTGGAGCAACGGGTGGAAAACGCAAAGAATGAAGAACGGTATTGCCCCTGCCTACGTCATGAAGGCATATAAGGAAAGTTAAGGTAAAAATCCAATAATTCTTTACCTCGACAAAACAGGTCAGCTTCAAGACCCGGCCACTCTGATCCCTGGGAAAGAACTTAGATACCCATTTAATAGAAGGTTGGGTGGGCCCCACAGCCTGTGAAAAGAGAAAGTTTTTGCTCCTGCCGGGAATCGAACCACGATTCTTCGGCTCTACAGCCTGCAGTCTAGTCACTACATCGACTATACTACCCAGACTCAATCTTAACTATGTGAGAGGTAATTTGAATCTTCTTACTACTCCTACAGAGTAACTAGCTATTCTCACAGCGAATGGAGCGAGCCAAGAGTCGTATATAGGCACGTATTTTATCTAGAGAACAGACAACGCACAAGTGATATTATCCTATAAAAAGGTACCACTGTTACAAACAATAAGAATAAATATTATGATAGTGGTACGTTACAAGTGCACACATATGGGGTATTTCTGTCACGGAGTTTAATTACAGAAACAGACAGTTTCAGAGGCTGATTCAGTCACCGACATGTGTTTCTACAACCTCAACGAAACTACGGACAATCTAAAATATGAAACAGTTTTAGTTATAGATATATTAGAGCGTCTGCACACAACAAAACCGTCCGTCGGTTTAATCAGTAGTGACTGACATGGTAGCAGCGTTCTATTTAAACAGTGTGCCTGTTGCTTAACTTGAGATCTTAATATGCGTATCACAACATGCAAATCACAATTTAAAATATTTTTGGAAATATGTGACTGCATATTTTATATGATCCTCGGAAGACATTTTTAATCTTCCTTATACGTACATACTGGGGAGCGATATACAATAACATGCTCATCATTCATTATTCCGTAGTCTTACTACACTACAAGCCGGAACGTCGCGGGTTCGATTCCCGATGGTGTCACTGGAATTTTCCATTGACATAATCGTTTCGGTCGCACTATGGCCCTGGGGTCGACTCAGCCTCTAACAGAAATAAGTACCAGGAATCTTTCCTGGGGGGTAAAGGCGGCCGGTGCGTAGGGCTGACAACCTTACCACCTTCATGTGCCGATTGTCTACAAATCTGTGAGCCTCAACCTCCTGGAACCCTAAAGGCCTGTCCAGGCCTGTAATAGGATTGCTTTACCTTTTTACCTTTTACTAAGGTCCACAGCCTCTTCCAAAGCTAGCTCTCCACAGAGTCCGATCTAGTGCTTCCTCTTTCAATTTCCCGTATTCTCTCTTTTCCTTAAGGTCATTAAGTAGCTGCTTACGGCTTCTTCCTCGTCTTCCCGTCACTTCTATCCTTCCCTCTATTTTACCTTCAATAGCGAATAACATGTTATCTCCATCTAAATCGTATCTCATTAAATGGAATTGTATTTACAATATAAGTTTTGTAAAAGTTTTGTCTTCTTACTATCTCCACTATATAAATTATAATAAATTCAGATAGAGATTTATTTTCTTATTACTTCACGATTTAATATAGATTTTGGCTGTCATTCCTACAGAATGGTTATGTTCCTGAATTTGGCTCCTCTTTAATGTGCTTTGGACGATCGGCTTGGCAATCTTCCACTTCTACAGCTGTACTGTGTGAAATATCTGAGACTGCAGCTATACATTTTTCATGTCGTTTATTAATTTACACAGATATTCCTAAGGCGACATTCACATAATTTAATTATAATTCAGCCATAAATTAACACGTTTACTTACAAACACATACACGTAAGGTTCATGAACATGAAGTGTCAAATCCAAGTCTTAAACTGTATTATTACAGCTGTTCGGAAGATACAGTATATTCCCAACAGCACCACGTTCAAATACCAGAACCAACTAGACACCATACCTGCAATCATATCTCCACAACAGGAAGAAAAACTAATTCGCACAACCAATCCACAACATAAATAAGACCTGCACAACAAAAGTCCAAGAACCCTGTGTTTCATACTCATCTACTACGTCACGATAAAATAGTGCAATTCAAGAATGTTTTAACAGTCATTAAACCATTTTAAACTTTTAAACTTCTCTTGTAGACTATATAACTGATTTTACAGAGCAACATGTACTTTGTCAAACTGTAAAATTGAGATCTCAACTCAAAACGTAATAAAACTGTACACAGTTCTTTTTATGTGTGTCGAAACATGTTGCCAAATTAAGGATATAATACTTACCAGCTCTGCTGACGGCGGTTCACTTACTTGTTATTATATCTAACACAAAGGGATGACAAGCGTAACAATTTATTATTACATTTAAACAAATTCGTGTGTTGAATAGTAGATTATTCATTTCTTCCTCCAGATGAATTAAATTTTATTTATACGGGAAGAGATTGAAGAAAATTTTGCCTGTGATCACAATTTGCCTGAAAATACTCAGCACCCGCTCCAACGACGTAACAGTCTTAACCGAATAAAAAAATAACACCTACAGACTGCTTTTTCAGTTGAATTCTGATCGCCAAGCGGTAGTGAAGGAACTCCAGTTACTCTTAATTTAAACAAGCTTATATTATTAGTCTGCTTTATCCAGAATGATGTTCATTAAGTTCAATGAGCCGAAACAAGTTCCAATAAGATGCCACTGAACTGCGCTCTTTCTTCTCTTCCAACATTTGTTAGTACTGTCGGTTTCAGAAGTAACTTCGAAACTACAAACCAGTAGACATTTCTTATGATTGCAGACTGGTCATCCAGAATGCCGCTTACTGCATAGGACATAGAACATAAATACTTGAGCATGCATATTATGTCTCGTGCGCTATTCGAACCCGCAATCCCGGCGTCCGAAGGAGCAAAAGTATAACGTTCTTAGACAGCACGAATATGGTGACTGCACTTGCTGGATAAAGCGGAATCTGGAAGCGAGACGTGAAGGAATTTTATCATTTGCATTACTGTGTTTGATAGAATTTCAGACTGAATCATAAAGAGAAGTGAAAAATATATTATAAAAAAAATCGATGCACATAGACTAAATTGTCCCCCCGTAAATCTACTCCTTGGTAAACTACAACAAAACACATAATACTTCTGGAGGGAGGAAGAAAAAAGCTTCATGGAAACTTCATATCGAAACTATACGGAGGCAAGTGTTTATGTTACGCTCCGGCCACTTTAAACCAGGCAACGGCTTCTCCGGTATCGAGAGGTTAGGAGAATATCTAGTAGGTGGCGTGCCAAAGAAAGAAATAATCAGACGCTCCCGTCATATTTTATGCTTGAACATAATAATACTTATCACAGTCTGTACACACTTGTTTGCCCAGAAGCATACCTGAGCAAACCCTAACGTTCAGTTGTTTTGTTTGGCAACTGTTTAACGCATCAGATGAACAATATTCAGCATTACGGGCATAAACAATATAAAGTGTGCAAGATCACAGACTTTTTCTGATTGAAAACCTGAGTTTAATAAGCGTTTGTTTCTTTCAGTTCATGTGTGTGTGCGCGTGCGTCTGTCCGTTAAGAGGTTGAAGTACAAACAGTTGTTGACAAAAATTGGTCTGCTTAATATGATAGGCCAACCTATTTACACATGCACTTATACATCTGCGCGTTTCTCCTGGCTTAAAATTTATAGTCAATTGTAATGAATCTGCAAACAATACTATAGGCTACTGTTGTGCTTCAGCTAAATAACCAAAGTTACGTAATAACAATACAATTTGTGCAAACAACAAATGAGAAAGTTTGCCGATGGATTTTCAACGGACGTTACACCACGTCTGTAATGAAGCAAACCACATGAAGGCCAGCTCGGCCAAGAGAGATGTTGGTCCTGCCAGCAAGCTGTAAAAGCGACGTGTAAAGCAAAACCTAGAACTGTCCAGTTCTGCCGGACTTCGCGGGTTCTGAGAGCTTTGTTGTGTGTGCAACTGTACCTTAGCGAAACCTGTGAGATACAGCACAGGTCTCTTAAGGTCACGATTGCAAACGGTTTTAAAGATAAATATTATGAGATGTGAGACCCGTTAACCACACTAACAAAAGCCTACAGACTACGGCCCTTTGTTACAATGGATGCAGATTACACCCTTGTAGCTCTAGTTATTAGCTTCCAGTTTAAATAATCACAGTATGGATTACACTTTGGAGACTTCTGTCAGCCAGTAACTAACTAATTAACTAATTTAACATTGTTATATTCAGAGAAATCCATTATTCTATTAGAGATGAAACGCGTCGACACAAACGTGGTATATAACTTTTGGAATCCATTAAACATTGCCTTCCTAATTCCACGTGGGATCGAACACTTCACTATAGTAATTATCACACTCACTTTTTAAGTAAGCCGGAATAGTGTAGTCGGTATAGCGACTCGCTACGGGCTGGATGGTCCGGTGATCGAATCCCGGAGGAGGGCGAGATTTTTCGCACAAGTCCAGACCGTCCCTGGGGCCTAACCAGCCGCCTGTACAATGGGTACCGGGTCTCTTTCTCGGGGGTAAAGCGGCCAGGGTGTGACGTTGACTACCCACCCTCATCTGGTGCCCAGGTTAAACGCAGAGTATAGCTATACCTCTACTCCCCCTATGGTCCTTCATGGCCTGTTCTAGGGAGAACTTTACCTTTACCTTTACCCACTTTTTATTCGAGAGGTTTTGGGTTCCACTCTCGGTTGCGTAGAATGACACTTGATTACCAACAAGACTCATTCATTAATTCTGCAGTCTGTCTTACGACAGGTCCGTAGCCTCTTCCAAAGCGAGTTCTCCACACAGTGCGATCTAGTGCTTCCTCTTTCAATTTCCAGTATCTTCTCTTTTCCTTAAGGTCATCCAGTAGCAGCTTACGCCTTCTTCCTCGTCTTCCTGTTATTTCCATCCTTCCTCTAACTTTCCTTCAATCATGTGTTTTAGAAGGGCCGACTGGCTTTCACTGTTCAACGATTGTCGGACGAAGGATTTGTAGCCGTTGCGGTAACTGAAATTACTTACAATTTTGTTTTTTGGGATCCTTAATTAATCACAAGGCGACAGGTGACTTCGGTGGCTTCAGAAAATGTTACTGATTCTTGAGTTACTTAAGGACGTCATTTCTACTGCAAAGTTTGGCGTTGCACTAAATATGGCGCAGGTATTGACGACAAGCAAGTTTGTAAGGGTTCAGAAGGAGGCGGTTATGGCAAATTTGAAGGCACTATTCTGGTGTATTATGAATATGCTAAGGGAATTCGTATACATTCTATCAGAATAGCTGATACTTGA
Source organism: Reticulitermes speratus (assembly GCA_021186555.1). Taxonomy (NCBI): domain Eukaryota; kingdom Metazoa; phylum Arthropoda; class Insecta; order Blattodea; family Rhinotermitidae; genus Reticulitermes; species Reticulitermes speratus. The sequence continues at coordinate 21,599,990 of JAJKFL010000330.1, forward strand.
AGAGACACTTTTCGAATGCGAATCTGGATATTCATCGCTACGTTTCAGTCACTGGGATTTGTCTTGATTTATACCACTCCTTCCTTCCTTCCATCCACATGCTACTAACAAGCAACACTAGAAGGAACACAGCCCTGCAAGACAAGCTGATAGTGGCTCAGTTAGCCTAGAAGCTACCAATCTTTTATTGTACCCCCGTTTCATTAGCATGATTACTACAGCCAGCCATTGATACCCACAATGAGACGCATATATTCAGTCCACATATCTTATTTGTATGTTTCAGTTTAGTATTATTCTCCAAGATATGTTTAGGTGCTCCAAGTGGTCACTTTACTTGAAGGTTTCCCCTGTACTAATCTTCTAAATCATAATGAGTAATAAAATTAGCATTTTATGAACTCGTAATTTTAATATCACTTTAAAAAACCAATATTCTATCAAATATTCTATTCAGATTTGAGGCGGGTGTCAAAATTACAATCTTACTAAATGTGCTGCCATGTACTGTAGTATTCATCCACTTACGAAAAAAAAAACACTCGATAAGAGAGTAATATTAAAATGCACTCTCGTTAAGCTACTTAAGCTCTTCTCAAATGGGTTGAGGGCGCTGTCAACTTTGGTGTGCCGGTTGTATAGCAATGGGCCCAGGTGCAGTTTACAGGCAAGGACCATGCACAGCGATAGTTGCTGAGCTGCGAAATGGCAGACCATTACACATGAGTTACCGACGGTGTTCCCCGGGGCCTTTCACAGTCCCACAAGAAGACTCACACCTGAGACCCAAACGGAGGCTAACCTAGAGCGCTTTCCTCGCAAGTATGGTGCTAAGCGTCGACAAGTACGTTGAGAATTAACTGTCCTCGTTCTGTTTACGGCAACGTTTACTGAAAGGAGCGAGTTAAATCGAAGAAAGGAAGGACATTGCTGGATCGATATTAAGTACACTGTATCGTTTATATAGCTCTAACTGAGACAACTGACTTAGTAAAACGAATAGAATGATCTTTACACCTTCTGCATGTGTTCACTTCTCCTCTTGATACTGAATTTACAGTATCTGTAGAAACATATCATTAATTATTTCGCTTCAACTCTAATTGAGTTTTGTTCCTTAATCCCCTGAAAATGCATTGCTAGCATGTGCTACTTTTATATGCATTCAATGGAGAATTTGTGCATAAAGAACGCATAAGATGGAGACGTACATGTCTGTTCGTACGATTCATCCGCAACAATGGTGAACGGGAGTTCAAATTATAGCATTTAATGACAGGAACATTTGTGGATAATGAATTGTGATGTAAGTAAAAGGAAAGCGGGATAATAATAATTTATTATTATTATTATAACAGACCAGTTCATCCTTCTTTTCTTGAAACTACCTACTGATTAACCCCGAGTTGTCACGGTGGTAGTCCCTTCCCCATTTGGTACCACTAGAAAGACGTAAGCCAACAGTTGCGCGATCAAGCCATCTATAACTCAAGTGGAAGGTTGTCCGGAACATGAGATATAAGAGGCTAGATTGGCTTTGTGGCCATTCTTGATACAGTTGCAAAGATAAAAATCGCAACACTTTTCCCGTGAATGGAATGCCGGTTGAGTCGCATTTTCTGGCTCAAACTTAAGAGCTGACAAAACTCTGTAAAAGTAGGAATATAGGAGCGACACGCAAGATACTTATAATAAAGAGTCGGGTGACCGTTAGGCATCTCTTGGTTTCAGTAAGTAGTGCAAATTATGTTGCCTCTACCATGGTATACTTTAATGGCTCAACCAGAAAAAAATTCTTTTTATGTACCTCGGCAAATGTTAATTATATGAAGTACCAGCTGTCTTATGACAACCGATTTATTTCCCCACACACGTAAATTATTTTATGAGCTACGTCCTCTGTACCGAGAGACTGTCACGCTGCCATTTCGCAGCCGGCAGTTTCTCCTTATCATGCCTGCTCCGCGCCGAGTACCATCACTCAAGTGCAACAGGTATAATGTGGCTTTCACTCTGGCCTTTTCTTACGTACTTCACACCAATGATTCACAACAAACAGTGATCCATCGCCAGGCGTTCTGAAGATAGAATTAGATACTTGTGGATTTTATTACAAACATGCGGATATCGGCTGGAGTGTCTGACCTTCGTCTGGAGTTTTCTTTAACACATTCGTGTCCTCTGACGTAATCAGCCCACAATCGCGGAAATCATATTCCATTCCAATTTTGATATAATTCAGTAAATCCGGACAATCAAATGAATAAAAATTTGTCCTGACTGAGTGGCAGTGGGTCTGTTGTTAAAGTCCGGCATTAGTAAATCAGCTGCCAGGCCAATGCAAAACTGAACTGGCCAAGATAAAGGCAAATTTGTCCGATACGAGTATGTTCCAGAGGGGCACAGAGTACAAGCAGAGGTACAGCTCCAATCTGTCTCAACCTCGGCGCTAGATGAAGGTTATTGGTCAACATCACGCTTCGGCTTCTTTACCCCGAGACAGAATCCCGGTACCCATTGAAGTGGAGGCTGAGTAAGCCCCAGGGCCGTTCTGAAGGTCTTTGGAGATGAGACAATTTCCTCCAACTGAAAGATTTTAAATTCATGTGTACCGTTAAGATGAAGTTGATACGTTCCTTCGAAACGTCTGGAAGCACTTAACCAGCGAAGCAGCATCACATTCCAGAAGACCGAACTCTTCGAACAAAATAATTTGGATTTGGCTATGTGTCAATTTTCAAAATATACGCCTATGAATCAGAAAGAGATAAAATATTCTGTGCTTACGTAACGAAATTTACTTTGATCCAGTCATGGGGTGTTGGCCTATGTAAAAGCAGGCTATTTTGCTACGCTTCGAAGGAACTTACGTCCTCTGTCTTCAAAGTCGAAAAAAAATAGTTATCTTCTTCATCACACTTAATAGAGTGACTTTCTAGTACTAGCGGTTTATATGTAATTCTAACCTTTATTTGCTTGCAGGTTACTCAGTACTACCTCTCTAAACATGCCCACCGAACTGTGGGCTCCAGTGAAGAAGGAAGACCTCTAATCCGATACTGTGACCAGGGTGCTTGAAAACTAGCGATACTTACGTTTCTGACAGTTCAGTGTCGCCACACAACTGTATGATCGAGAAGAATGGTTATAAGTTGGTAATGTATTTCAATGCAGTGGCGCAGTTGGTTGAGGAACTGCGCTACCAACCAGAAGGTCGCGGGTTCGATTCCCGATGGTGTCATTGGGATTTTACTTTGACATAATCCTTCCGGCCGCACTATGACCCTGGGGTCGACTCAGCCGCTAACAAAAATAAGTACCAGGAATATTTCCTGGGGGGTAAAGGCGGCCGGTGCGTAGGGCTGACAACCTTACCACCTTCATGTGCCGATTGTCTTGAAATCTGGGAGCCTCAACCTCCTGGAACCCTAAAGGCATGTCCAGGCCTGTAATGGGATTGCTTAACCTCTTAATGTATTTCAATGGACAACAATCAAGCTCCGCCGATACGCGTTCAGGGCGACCATCGTCTGTAGCACAGAGCTGAGGTTAAGAAGACTGCAGCAGCGTATGAGCATAGTCAAAGAATCACGAATGATTACTACCAACTGAATACGTGCAAGAATCGTATAAAGCCCAGCTCAGGATATTTAATTCTAATGGATGCCAAAGGACTGTTTAACATGTTGATAGCACTGGAAAGGAAACATAATGTATGCATTATTACTACATTATTTTTGTCACAACTTGTAAGACCATTACTGTACTTTAACCTCTACACAGCTTACGTAATAGGACATTGGTTTTTTAACATATCGTGTCTAATACAAAGAACGACTCTGTAATTTTACGTTTTATGGACGTTGTGGCGTTAATACTTATAGTCAAACACAGCGGACATGAATTTTCGAGGTGAGGACAATACTGGATAAGGAGGCATTTAAACCCAAGAGCGAGCAAGTAACAGGAGGCTGGAGAAATCTGCATATTGAGGAGATTCGTGATTTGTACCCCTTGCCAAATATTAGGGTGATAACATTAAGGAATATAAGATGGAACAGGCACGTAGCAGGCATGGGACAAAACAGATATCAGAGAGGGTTTCGTTTCTAAAACCGGAAGAAAAGGCCCACCTGGAAGATCCTGGCGTAGAATTGATAGCCATATTACATCGTATCTTAAAGAAACAGAATGGGAGAATGTGAACTGAATTATTATGGATCGGGATAGCGACAAGTGGCGAGTTGCTGGGAGCACGGCAATGAACGTTTTGGTTGCAAGAAATTCGGGGAGTTACTTTACTGGCTGAGGAACTATTAGCTTCTCAAGAGGGATTATGCTTCACGGAGCTTTGAACCACTTCATAATTGTAACCTGAAACATTTTAAACGTGCGTTATACTTCTACAATACTTGTCTCTACGTGATCTAGTTGCTGTAGAGTCAATAACGCTGTACCGAACAAGTTAAAGGCCGGCACAATGACTATTATGGCTGAAGTGTTCCTGGTTTTCCACAAGCCCTTAAAGTAAGCACCCAGACCCTTTAATTTCATATTATTTCCAAGTCGTTACTCACTGATCACAGTGAACGTCACGCTATATAGACAGAGTTGCTGAGAGCGTCACTAAGTAAAACAAAACTAAATAAGTCGAAAGAAATGAGTGACACTTTAACTTCAACATTAATTTAAAGTCTTTGTTTTATTCTCGCAACAAGCAATTTATTTAATAAAAAAAGACATGTTATTTATATCGGTTAGAAAGGCACAGTGTGTCTTCTAGAACTGGAACAGAATTTTAACACAATATATTCACAACTACTCTCATTTCATCTCATAGAAGAAATATTTTTCTCATTAAAAGCTAACTGCAAAAAAAACGAGCCTGTATTTTAATTAAATTCATAGTTTGCATGTATATTAATTAATACAGATTTTTTAAACAGTTAACTGAAAACATTCTGTTTTATGTGATTCGAATATGTAATATAAAGACTTTTGTTTATTGTAGCAAATTTCTCATGCTTCACAAATACCGAAACAACATATAAATTTTAATACCCCCACCCCCCCTACAAAATATCAAACAACGAACACATATATATACGTTACACAATACAAATCGAGGAAATATTCATGTTCTGCTACATAATCAATATACGTACCATGAGGAATCATATGTATGCATCGAAGGATAACATATGCGCTGCATACACGTTTTATAAAGCAGAAACGAATAACTGTTTTTTTCCTGTTGGTTAGATCACTTTCTTTCAATATTGCTTCACCAGACGCCTCCATTTTTCAGCATTTCGGCAAAGTCTCACCCTGCATTTCGTATTTTATATAGAACAGAAATCACAAAATATCATCGTGTTAGGGTGTGTGTGTGTGTGTGTGTGTGTGTGTGTGTGTGTTTGTGCGTGAGCGCGGGCATATTTAATCCTGGCGGAATTAGATATTATCCCATCTTGCACATTTATTCGCCTAACATAATTTGTTAGCTTTCAATCCCACACGAAAGTCTGAGTAACTTCAGAAATGACATGGAGTGGCAACGACAGTATAGGTATATCACATTACTTTGTAATTCGGATCACGATTCAGTAATCTGGTTTCCAGAATTTCCAGCCCTCCCTTCCCCTCCCCACAGCCTTCTTCAGCAGTTTGAGACTGGGATCGAATTGTGTTTTGGTTGGACAGGCAAACATCGCTCTCTGCAGAGAAAGAAAATCAAACATCAGCAACTCAAAGTAAAACAAAATAAAGTTAGAACGGAATGGAGGGGGCGGAGAACGGAAAAAATAAAGGAAATGAGGAGAAAGAATTGAAGATGTGGAAACTTTCAAGTACGGAAATAATGCCTGTAGATCTGTTCAGCACGGATGACATTCAGACATAATGTAAGGCTTTTATTTTCTGTGTATTAAACATTGAGAAAGCAGACACGTATGGTAAAGAACTGGAAATTGTTAGTTTTATGAAACCGAAAATCCTTATCTAATACTAGACCGATAGATTTTCTCATTTCTCCCTTGGATATGCTTTTTGCGTTATGTTCCATTGTCAATAGGTATTCATAACACGACTACAGCTAATCGATTCATTGTTCTACAGTATTTTATAAACTAAATATCCAGTAACAAAAACAGGAAACAAGAATGAGGTAAATACGTTCAAAGAAAATTAACGGAACACCGTCCCTTTATTATTAAATATCACTGTAAGTTTGCCCAAGTTAAATATGAATGATTTCAAAAATATTTGAAGAAGAAAAATTCGGAAAACGCATACCATGAAATCCATTTGCCAAAACACTAAGATTCAAATACACAAAGCGATAATGGTTTTCTATGAACCGAAATACAAACCCTTCCCTTAAGAAGCAATGCTAATTGCAAACGTTTGGAAAATATCTGTATTTCTAAGGATGCAGGAAGTTGGACATCTAGAATATTTCGACACACTTCATGATTCATACAGGTCGTCTTGTATTGGTAGAGGAGACAAAAAAGAATTCACAGGGGTACGAGCATGTGCACCGGACATATGACTCATACAAGAAAACGTTTAGGAACGCAGCAGTTTCGAAGGCACTAAAGGAGATATAAACATCGTACTAAAATAGGTTTTTAGTCCGGTGCAGAAAAGGACTTGTAAGACAGAGATCAAATATTTTCAAAAGCTGACTATCTCATATTTATTTGCTGATATTAGACGAAAGAATTCCTCGTTATGTTATTGCGAATTAAAACATAAGTGAGTAAGGGAACTTACAATAATGGATGTGCAAGAAAGGAGGAAAGTGGAATAATATTGACAGAAGCAAGAATTTGGAAGTTACGAAGGATTAGGAGAGGATTCGAGAGAGGAAATTCCTCCTATATGTGCGGGAGGTGAATGCCAAACATATTATTTCCTATTATTAAAATGTTCGGAAGGAAAAGGTGGAGAGAATAACTTGAATAAGTAAGAATGCAGCCTCTAGGAATGCATTAACTTGTACAAATGTAGCGAGATGAAGAAACACTCGAAAATGCATATTTAACATTAGATTAAAATGGGAAAATCAAGTCTACAAGGCATAAGACTTACTGGAGGCTGCTGGCGGAATATAATGATGAACTAAGAACATTTTTGAAGCGAAGAGAAAGTATGGTCATGGCACAGTAATAGCAGGTATTAGCGTAAAATGGGTCAGCGGAATGATGCAAACAGTTACGCACTTCAGCAATCTGTGCTACGAAAGAACGTGATGTTTACAAGGGCACGGACTGGTGTAAATCACGAAACACTACTCCATAAGTACCTGTCGTTTCATTTCACTAGTCCTGACACCTCATTCTAGTCTTCATTCAGGGTATGAGTATAAACATATCTATTCCTCCATACACCCAAACATTGCTTAAAGACTAATAAAGCTAACGATATATTTTTACATAACAATTAATACATCTTTGTTTGGCCGAGGCGTAAATCTAACGACCCCATATAGTGCAGGGATTGAGAATTAAGTTTACCTCTACTCCTCCATACGCCTTCCTGGTATTCACACAAACAACTCTACTTTTTCCTTACAGATCTATAAGTAAATGAACTAAATATACCCAAACAGGTACACTTGATACATATACGTTATTTTTGTATATATATATCAAGTGTGCGTGGGTCGTTACAGGTATAAGTTACGTCATTATATTAGGGTGCACGGTCATAATGTGCTAAAGATTATAACGTTTAAAATATATACAGACTTAAATGTTCTATCAAACTGACGCTGTTGTTCGACGAGACGTATCTGAAAAAAATACAACAAAGTTTAAGGCTGCAGAGTGAGGACTATACTTGCCGAAACAAAATTAAACTAACATGACAATGTCTACGACATCCAGTACCAATTTAACATTGTATTTACCGTGCATTTTTCAGTTAAGATATATTCATTAAACACCAACTAATGCACATAAACTTTATTCACAATAGTTTATTCTTAAAATTCCCCTATACTCGTACGTATTTCGGTGGTTTAAACCACCATCTTCAGGGGGTCGTAGAGATTATTTAGCATAGACCATACAGTCATTACGTATGTGGTTACATCCGTATATGTAGTGTTCTACAAATCTTATTAAACCATATTGCTGCATTGGTCTTATGCAATTTCTCTTTGAGCCTATGGTAGTTATAAACTGATTTTGCTTGTTGAGCAACACTGAATTTAACATTGTATTTACCGTGCATTTACGGATGTAACCACATACGTAATAACTGTGTGGTCTATGCTAAATAATCTCTGCGACCCCCTGAAGATGGTGGTTTAAACCACCGAAATACGTATATGGGAATTTTAAGAATAAACTATTGTGAATAAAGTTTATGTGCATTAGTTGGTGTTTAATGAATATATCTTAATCCAGTACCAAGTTTAATCAAAATTCTTCAACTAGTTTTTGAGATAAAATATACCAACAGATTGACAAATACAGCCTCCCTGTTAGCCTATTAATACATCTTCAGCACTTTGTGCGCAAAATAAGTCACACAATCATGCATCAGCATCTTTGATTTCAATTTAGTGTCCATAGCATTTACGGCCCACAGAAAAGATCCCTTATTAAATTTCATCTCCTATCTTACAAGGGGATTGTTCTGGACCCCATAAGCCACAAGTGCTTTCGTCTGCACTACAAATTTAATTATCAGGTTAGTGTGCACCGCGGAATAACAAAGAGGCGCAGTCCAATTCTAAAGCTCAAGTTACAGTTCATTGAAATCTATGTCATTAAGACAACGCTTCAAGCTAGTAGTTGGCATTCTGAATACGATTTGACAGACCGACTGATTTATTTTATTGCATTGCATTAGAACGATTTGCTTCACAAATTGTCTTGAACTGTCTGAGTGTAGAAGGATGTGACCTTAAGTAGTCAAAACTGATACAAACAATTGAAATATACACGTCACTTGTACGAACATATCTTCTTGAAATATACCACCGTAGATCAGAGTCACTTCTGAAATAATATGCATTTGATCATCGTCTACGGGATCATTAAGTATTACTTATACTTTATCTTACTTTTTTTTTCTTCTTCTTCTCCTGTCGCTCCTTGCGGAGCATAGGGCCTCCTTTCAGAGGTTTCTTGGTCTGGAGGTGTGCATTCTGTAGTGAGTGACCAGTCCACTGACTGCACAATTTCTACTCATCCTGATTGACTGCCGAAGCCATCTAGCAGTCAATCAGGAGACTTGGGTGAGAAATGGCCGCTGAATTTTGCTTACGAAACATCTCGATTCATGGCCGTAAGGTTCTTTTACATGCCGTAAATCTACGACATGGGACCGACGGCTTTAATTCCCCTCCGAAGGAAGTTGTGCTACGGATTTTTATCACCTCGGCCGGGATTGAACCCGCGAACCTTGGGTCCAGTGGCGAGCACGCTAACCATTAGTCCACCGAGGACGACTTATCTTACATATTAAGAAACATATTTATTTACCACTTCATATATTACAGTTTGTTGTTTCCACTTTATATTTAATGCTTCCATGTCCACAGACTCGGTTCATTCCATTTATTTAAAAGTGCCCTATCAGCCGGTAATATTACAGAGCGTGGAATGAGAAATAGTTTTACAGTCATTGACGTGAGACGCACAGAACACAAACGTGCATTCTTACTACGACAATGCACCAGCAGTTGCCTGAAGCGACTGTGAAGTACCAAGATAAAAACTGCTTTATCGGTCTAGATCGAAACCAGAAACCAGCGGTAGCAAAGGATGATGCGGTGTTTGAATCCCCGCAATGACAAGAGATTTTTCTCTACTCCAAAACTTCTAGACCGGCTCTGAACACACCCCCCCCCCCTCCACCGACCTCCTATTCCACGGGTAACGGGGTTCTTTCATATTATGAATGTGAGATATTTTCTCGTGTGTTATGTACACGAGAGGGTGAAGTGGACGAAATGGACTATAGGTCATGTAAGTGCGATACCAGCGACACTTTTGTTGATTTCCTGCATCTAGCAGCGGTGAAAATCACGATGTAAAGAGCAGTTGTAATGCACATAAAAGTAGGGTATCGTGCTCTTGCATGTACTATCACCCTCAAAGCACAGTAGGTACTGTTATTTACCGCCTGCTGTACCATTCAGACACCTTTCATTCTAGCGTCAGAGTGTGTTTAAGTCTGTGTGTTTTGTACGAACATCAGACAAACAGCGATTATTTCCCTGAACGCCATTAACCGACTGGTCTTTGTAACGGAGACCTAGAGCGATCCTGTGAGGTAGAAATTAACCCGGTACTAATTGAATAGGCAGCTGGGTGCCACTGAGTCGAGCTGCAGGTTTCGAAAAAGAGAAAATTTATTTCTGCTGTCGGGAATCGAAGCGATATTCCTCTGTCGTTCAGCCGATAGCCCAGTGGCTAGCCCGACTCCTGATGAAGACGTCATGCACGTTTTAAATGGGTTTATGAAAATACAGTTTTCGTTTTCTCAACCCTAGTACGGCCTGACGTAATGGTCACAGATGGGAATCAAACGGGTTTTTAAATTGTATCCAGCGCTGGAGTGTATGGTGGGCTGTGGAACTTACCTCCGGATGTTGGGTACCTCCGTTCGCTATCATGGGACCCGCCTCTAGGCATCAAATTGTACATTCCCTTAGCTGTGAAAGCGTTTGCACTGCCATAACCCTAGTGGCTGTACAGAAATTATTACGATATACACAATTAATTAAATGTATTGGATCAATGTTGCCAGAAAGAGAGATCGCACGTGCAGTACGAGAAACATAACTGCAAAACAATTCCTATAATAATGATCACATTTGTAAGCATTAAGGAGCGTTTTAATTATAACGCCTAGCTTTATGGTAGAGAAACTAAGTCACTAGGCTAATCAGCAATTGCACCCTCTTTGTGAAAAACAGAGATTTATTACTGTTTTAAATGATCCACAACCGTACATTGAGCAATTATATATGATATAAAAACCAACAAGTGCACATAGGTGCATGAAAATATATTATGCACACCGCATACCTGCTACATGTTTCGGCCACTCATGTGGCCATCTTCAGGGAGATGCATTACAAAGGATAGATACATCGAAATGTTATAAGGTTTTTGAACCACAGCACAAATATAAAATATCAAATTTTAAAAATAATACATGGTTTAAAATACATATTAAAGATTAAAATACGGATAAAAATGTTTGTGATAGATTCTGATGCGTAACGAGTGTTATGTGTGTAGTAAGTTGCCATCCGAGCAAGGGTGTTTTGACGTTACCGGTACGGCAGACCGCAGAGTGGTTAATGAAATAAATATACCGTATTTCGGACTGTAGAAATATTTAAGCCGAATCTTGAATTACTAAAATTAATAAACGGCTTTAAAGTGCTTGCAAAGTGTTAACACTTTTTGCAATGCCAGACCACAGACACGTCCACGACAGCATGATAATGAAAAGGCGGAACGAAGGGGAATTTACTGTCACAATTTACACTTGCAGCGGTCCATTGTAGGCCTATTGTTTTATAAGAACGCCGCCTTCCCCTTTCCACTCAGCGCAGATTAAGAATTACGAGGACAGTTTCTCTTAAACTGACCGCAGCCTAACAATTCAACTCAACAGAGACAAACTACTGGAGACTGATTTTCATTTAATTCTGTATAACATTCCAGTCAATCACACAGAAAACACTCCGTGTACATCAAAAGGACCATCTGTTAATTACGTACAGAAAAGTAAATTGTTGGCATATATGTTGTGGGAACCTTGAAGAAATACATAAATATACTATGCGGAGAAATCTGGAGTTTTATAATCCCAGTGGTAATACGCTTAATTACCACTGGGATTTAAATGTTAAAAAACCTCTAGGTTAAGTATTTACGGTTTGAAATAAAAAGAAACGAATAATTTATTACAAAATCTTTCAAAATGTCGATACTTTAGAGGGAACATAAATTATAATAATAGTCGTAACACAGTAATATTGCGCCTTGCGTTACTCAGTAGCGTAATATGTAAGGTCTTCAAGCCTTACTGCAAACGAGGTTAACTCTGTCAAATGCGCACCCAGAATATTTCACTGGGGGGGGGGGGGGGGCTGACCCTGAGACCCTATACAATTTATGTTTTATTTTACAAATTATCTTATAAAAATCATGTCGCAAGTATATCTGTAACATGACACTGTTTGCAACTGTATTACCTACAAATATAACTACATGTTCCACTACTCACTCACCTAATTTAAATCGCAAGGTCTAATTCATTGTTTTTTTTTATTTCATCTAAGACATCCTATGTTTATCACGTTATTTTTCAAAATCGTAATGAAGTAATCATCCGATTTCAGTGGCTGATTTCGGCTGAATGGAAAAATCACGTAAAAGGTTTGATATCACGACGTCTACAAAACACGTGATTTTAAAGTTTCTGTTTAGGGGGTTTCAGCTCGGCAGCCCCCCCCCCCCCCCCGCTGAATGCGCCCTGAACTCTGCTAAACAATGAACAAGAATTTTCGGAGCTACAAACAGCAGAAATGTCCTGTTAGAAATTTAAATAATTGCTAAGACGTTCAGCTAATAGGTACAATCGTGAAGTCGTAGGTTTCAATAGGAAAAGAGATAACTTGAAAGTAATCACACTCTGTTAATTTATTTATGATTCTTGTGAGAAACAATTTTAGAACTGAGTGCTGTTAAGGAAATATGGAAAGAAAACCTCGTAACCGAAGCGGACGATAGAGAAACCTCAGCTTACTTTCTTCTGAAAGATAAAAGGTCAGTTTATGTCTTTGTTGTGGATTGGACGAAAACGGAAACAGCACACGTAAACCTTCCCTTTCAGAATTCTACCTATTACACCGACATTAAGATATAAAATTACACTACCGAGCCACTTGGCAGTGATCGTTCAGGTACGGTAACTACCCCACAGCCTAATATTTTCTCACAAGTAAGCGACTGGATAAAGAAAGGCTTAGTCGCTTTTGTATGTGACGGTACACAGATTTAACTCCACTGCATATCCACAAATATTTGCAGGCAAAGTACCACTCAAACTGCGTGTCAGTTATCAGAGTGTCATTTGAGCAGAATGGTGCACAGAGAAAACACTTCAGCACTGAATACTAACACCGCAGAGTTGAGTTACAGAGGATTCTGAACGAGGCTTTTCTTGGGTTTCCTTAGTACCTCCAAGCATAACGTATGACACAACAGGAACTTCGCACACTTCACTGCCACCAAAAACATCCTTGCTCTTATGTGCCTTACCATTCACAATTCAGTGACTCAAGAAAAAACAATTATGAAACAATGACTCTAAACACCATGCCTCTAAGATACGTAACAGAATTGAAGCCGAAATGCAATTCATTCCTGGAAATGGATAGTGTCCTGCTCACATGACCTTTAGGTGGGAATAATATTGCGCGGGAAACGTTAGATAAAATGCTCACCCGACCACAAAAGCAAGTAGAAATCCCAGGAACAGAATGAAAGTAATCAGCATTGAATATCATATCTAAACTCTCAAGCGAACCGACAAAATAAATTACATTACTTTCTCTTCTGGAGATCTGAACTAATGGCTTCTCATACACAACTCATGACACGTAACAGTCCGTTTCAATTTTATCTGTCCTAAGGAAAACAAGGAAGACAATATACATACAACGTTACATGTTGGTGCATTTGCGTAACCATTGTTGCCATGGAAATGCCAAAATTACTTTCCAGTTCTATTGCTGTTTGCTTTAATGTAGCTTTCAGCTGTTGCCGTGGATATGCAACAATGGGTTCCCTTTGCACTGTTGTCAAGCTATAAGAAATTTCGTACTGCTGTTAACAATAATAAATATTTATAGGCCTATATTATGAGTGTGTCTGTATTCTTGCCTTAGTTATCCGGCATTCAAATCGCATTCTTTCTGCGCCGTAGTATACTACTTTGTTATCTGTGGCCTTTCTGGCTCTACCAAAGTTTTCCACATTATCTCACAAACGGAAAAAGTTTTGGAAAAAAAAATATTGACTATATAATGTGTTTTAATTTTCTCTTTAGCTTTTGTCAGGAACATTTCTCATTGTAAGAAATTCAGAGAGATGCCGTCATAAATGTACATAGGTTTTCAAGTAAAGTGCCCGTTATTTTTGTCAGAATTCAATCAAACTTGCACTTTCTTGACATATTTCCAAAAAATCATCAAGTATCAAATTTCATTAAATTCCGTCTAGTGGGAGCCGAGTTTTTCCACGCAGACGGAAAGATAAACGGACAGATATTCAGCTAGTTAGTCACTTTTGGCAATTTTGTGAACGCGCCAAAAAAAGGGGCGCATTTATTATCCTTCCATTACAGATTTGATGACTTTTTTGTACGGAAATATAAGGTGAATGTCTTTTTAAATGTAGGAAAACAATATCCTCTCGAGGCTTACATATAATGTTAAGCCTATTGATCTACACACAAAACGCAACAAATTACAAATCGTTAATTTAATGGGGTGCATTTGAATAATGATCAAATGTGCCCCACAAGCAAAGTTCAAAACCTGTCCCACGTATGTTCATTAAAAATACAGCATAAATTATTTACGACATTAAAATAAGCACCGAAATCTATCGCAGAAAAACACACATTTCAAACTACGAAACGTAAACAGATACATCTGTAATTATTTCCAATTACAAAAACAGACATTCCAAAATTAAATCCAAACAAGTTTTTCACCACAGATTTTTTTATCAGTGTCTGTGAAGAGTGAACTGGATTTGAGTGAACTATGCCAAGTGTTGCGAGATTTCAGGTTCTCACAGCGGTGGTTATAAAGACTCGAGTCTTCCGCGACGTTACGCCTGTTGATTATTAGAAAGTTACAGACGTTTAGAAGGATGGTATTGCCTTCATGTTTAGGGTCAAGCAGTAGGTATCTAGTAATCCGCTGGGTGTAACACCTCAGAAGACCGGAATCTTCACGTCAAGCGTTAAGTAGAGATAAGTGTAGGTACACATGGTAGAGGTAGGCGTAGAGATGAGCAACGGTGATTTGATCACGGTTAAGCTGTGTTCCCACGACTGGTTTATTTGACAAATATTCGTGGTCGCAACATATGTTGACTTGATTAGTAAACAAACACTGGTGATTCCTTTGACTGTGTCACACTTGTAGACAGTCAGTGGAAAACGGACAAGTGGCCAATATTTGTCAAGTGCATTGTTCCCATTACCTGGCAAGTAGGGCTATTCACAAGTGCCAAGTACCGGTCAAGTATGCCAGTCGTGGGAATGCCACTGTTCGAAATTCACCACGAATCTTAGTTATTCGGTGATGTAATCGCTTTTACGTCTCACTTCCTAGCCAGTTACGAGTTAGGTTCAGCAGTGATCATTACCGTGTAACAGTGACTCGGTCTCTGTTGACATTTCACTGATTAGTAACCGCTACCCACAACTGATAGGTCGTTGTCGTGGTCTGAATAGCTGTCATAACTGACTGCTCAATAATGAATGTAAGACATTATTTTTTCTCCTTATTCTCTTTCCTCAAAAATTTTTGGTTTTTGCATTTATATTTTCTGAGAATGCTGACTTTACTTTCCTGTTTGTTCCTCACCTTCGGATTTCAGTTCAGCTACGAGCTATGAATATTTCAATACACTTCCATGTATGGTGTTTGAACATTCAACAGACTTCCTTGCTTTATTTTAGTACGCTAAATTTATTTTATGTGTTATTACGGTTTCGCTCTTAACTAATGTGAATCTTTGACTCTATCAGTATTGAAGCGTTGGAAATATATCCCGATATGGAATTTGCTTCAATCTATTAATTATCAAACAACAAAAAAAATTATTAAAAATTGTGTATGAATATGACAATTAATTAATCAATTATTCGTTGGGACAAGCAGCAAAAATGTTTTCCTTGTAAAGAAAACGTGCAAGTAATGTGATGCATAATTACCACAGTTCTTGATGAAACATGCTTCCCTCTTTTCAGAATAAACTTTAAAATTTGCCAGCACTTTCCTCCTAAATGTAGGTACTTGTCAACCTGAATCGCAATGCTTAATAATCGCTTGATCGCTCACTTACTGCTAACAGTGTAGTGCCACTCACAAAATACAGGAAAATCATGATACTTCTACAGTAGCTGGTTGACAGAACATATAAAGTGTTCAAATCTGCCCACTGTTCAAATGACCCCAATTTCGTTTATATGAAAATGAGCAAAATATTTTAAGTCCATGATCCCATACGGCGGCTGCAGCTAAATTATTTCCCTCAAAGATCCCACATTACTAAAGTTGTGTTTAATTATTAAATAGATAAACACTGGCCGACATTCCGAGATGTTCGTATAACCGTACCATTTACATTGTAATAACTATTAGCATGGAGCCTGTATTTTAATAATGAATATCACACAAGCGTATTTCGGTTTCTCTTTCTCATTCCAGCAAGTTTCCAAAGCAGATGTCGCTGGCTGCGATCGGCGCTTGTTCGTGCACATGGCGCCACAGGGCTGTAGGGACTGAAAGAGGAATCCCACATGTAAACGTCTCCCTTCAAAATTCCATATTACTTCGCTGCACCTATAGCATTTTGCAAAACTCCCTATAGCAAAAGCAGCGTATTTAGTACAATACATCATAAGTCAGGTCTTTATAATATATTTGTTTCTGCAGCGGTGAATGTAAAGAACCATATGTCTCACACAGCGCAACGTATGAAAGACAAAGAAACTGCGGAACAAAAGACTGGTTGGAAGAAAAAATTAGGGCTAAATTTTTGTTTGAAGATGAAACATAACATCTCTACAATTAAAATACTTTGTATCTTAAGGTATTTAAGCCACAAATACATAGATTAATAACATTTATTTCTGTAAACTTTATTATAATTACATAATAATATGGCGCTACGTACAGTACGTCGAAAATTGTTGTGGTGTGAAGTAATAATTAATCACGCATATTTCCTCTGGTGACGTCACGTACCTACGCAGTTAACGATTTTCATCACCATTACATGATGCCTAATGAAGGAAAGTAGACACGTATCCACAGTATTTAATATATACTGCTGATACCTAGGAATATGAAATTTTGTACGTACATAGAATATGAATGTGCTTATACATTATGTAAGAAATAATGTTTGTACGTCAGAATTACAAAATATTTCGTCGGGCTGAACATTTGAAATTACGTATTACCAACAAATTTAACGAACAAAGGTCCACAAAAAACTTCAGGATTTCTATGGAAAAAGCAGAATTCAACGAGAAGACTCTTCACCTGCAAATTGGACATACATTTAAGGAATGAAACTAGTAAAGTGCTACATTTGGAATATAGCTTTGTATGGTGCTGAAACGTGGACACTTCGGAAAGTAGATCAGAAATATCTGGAAAGTTTTGAAATGTGCTGCTGGAGAGGATGGAGATGATCAGTTGGACCGATCGTGTGAGAAATGACGAAGTCTTACACAGAGTCAAGGAGGAGAGGAATATCCTACATACAATAAAACGAAGAATCGCTAACTGGATTGGTCACATCTTTCGTAGAAACTGCCTTCTGAAACACGTTACCGAGGGAAAGATAGAGGGAACGCTAGAAGTGACGGAAAGATAGGAAAGAAGACTTAAGCAGCTACTGGATGATTTTAAGAAAGAGCTGGGGTACTGAAAATTGAAAGAGGAAGCATTAGATCGCACTCTGTGAGAACTCGCTTTGGAAGACGCTATAGGCCTGTCGGTAGAGAAATTGCGTGATGATGATCATGATAATGATGATGATAATGATCATGATGATGATGACCCTAATAATAGTCGTAACACTCTGCCATATATGTAAATTGTAAAAAAAGACAAAGTTTTACCCCTCAGTTTTACTTTATACATCCATTTACTATCTCATCTTTAATGTGTATAAATTAGCTGTATTGTTTCATAATTAGTGGATGCTAAGATATACATCTCCTTTACTCTGCACTGCTGCTGTTTTATCACATAAACCAGGAAGTCCACCAAGACGCAGTCAGCAAATCTTCTAGAAGCTTCAACAAGCATTTGACTAACATGCAAGATGAACTAAACATTATTTTATTGATCCGTGCTTTAATAACGTAGAATAGCACTATTATACCTTAAATGTGACTGGTTTAACACTATCCTCCGATTAGTTTTTGTCTCTCGTCTAAACATTCTCCGACTCTTCACTTCCATTCTTTCTAACAATCCACCTCCTTGCACTTATGTTCTATAAAATATTTATTCCACAAACGACAACTTCTGTTTGAAGTGATATTGACCCTGTTAAATGCAACACCTTCAAGTACGTCATTTCATAACCACAGTATTTTCAATAAAATAAACGAAACCCTAAACACTTCGTAACAATTTATACAAAAACCAAATAAATTACGTATTTAAGAAGATTATTTAACTGAAATTAGTGTCAAAATTGAGTCAACTAACGTAAGTTGACTAATTCAATTTTTTCCACTTATTTTCAGCTTTGCCTACACAGAAGTTAAAAGAAATTATTAAAACAAAGTACATGACAAATGCTACTCTTTCAGTCACTCAGAACCCAAACAAAATATATTACAATACAAGCTAAGAATAAATGTAATATGTATATATATATATATATATATATATATATTTAACGTTATATCCTATTCTGGTGATGAGAGATAAACATATACTTCGGTTTATCAGGTTTAACGTTACAGAACACTGGTTATTAGGCATTAATAAAATCTCTGTGTACGTCTTCAAGATATTTTTGCCTTCTCCAATAAATTAAAATCTAAATATTTCAAATGCATTTGTTACATTTCAAAAAATCGTTTTAAATGTCAATGATCGAATATCAAAACAAATTTGTTAAGTAAACTGGAAGCACGGCTTTTGATAGGTAGGCCTATGTGTAGGCCATACGACGTCAAAGTTAGTTTCTCAGGGTTATGGCAGCGAAACAGAAAGCTGTCTAATCGAAAACAAAATTTGGACTTAGCTGTTTTCCAGCATTACAAAAGGAAAGAAACAAGTTTATTGCTAATGGTTCTTTGGCAACGGAATTTTACTCCACTCTGAAGTCCCCCCCCCCCCAGAGTTCGTCTTTTGAGATTAATAATGTTACACATGCATAAAAATTGTCTTTGGACAGTTTACAAAATACACTAATATTTATTGCATTTAGTGTAATTCAGACTCGGGTTCAATAAGTAACAATCCCATTACTATTTATGTAGAGGAAGTTCAAAAAACGGCATTACAATAACAAGCAGTTATTAATTCTATATTCAAAGAAGAGCACTGTGGAAACTTCAAAGACTTTTGCCTCTAATATATTTAGTAGTGCACGTCGTCGAAATGTCGTTACTTGTTACAAAGTAGCTTAGTTTAAGAGCGGTACTTATGGCTGTTAAGCTCTCAATTCACGAATATTTTCATAACAATTCTTCAAAAGTTTAAATTTAAGAAATTCTGCAGTCTGCGCTTTTAGAACTTCACTAATTGGTTTGTTTTCATCCCATCACCCATCATCGTATAAAACTGTTTACAGTTTAAGAATGACACAAAACAAATTGCAAACGCAAAAACAATACTTTGGCATGCAGACGTCAAAGATAAAACAGACGAATGACGAAAATCTGGCAGATTAAATATGCTAAAGATTACATACGATGCAACAACTTACATCGATATGAAAAACTGACTTCCATAAGCGTTTTGAGCAATGGCAAACCGTTGGAATAAGTGCACCAAGTCACAAGGAGATTACTTCGAAGGGGAGTGAGTTTACTATTGTCAGAATTACAGGTGAAGTCCGGATACTTTTCGAACGGACCACGTATACAAGAAAAAGGATTATTACGAACACTGCACAACGAAATTGCTTAGAGGACATGAAGAAGAAAAGTATTAACTAAATAACTAACTAACTAACTAACTCCATAGAACAGAGTCCTTCTTGAAAAGCTAGCAGGTCGTCAGCTAGTCAAGAAATTCCCCGCGTTTTATGGAACCCGAAGGTTCATTACCGCACTTACAAGAGCCCACCACCTGTCCCTATCCTGAGCCAAATCAATCCAGTCGATGCCCTCATACCACGTCTTGAAGATCCATTTTAATTTCACGTTATATTTACTGTGCATTTTTGTACAATTGATTAACACACACCAACAAATGCAAATGGTGTGTTAATCAATCCATTTTAATATTATCCTCCCATCTACGCCTGGGTCTTCCAAGTGGTCTCCTTCCGTCAGGTCTCCCCACCAAAATCCTGTATGCACCTCTCCCCTCACCCATACGTGCTACATGCCCCGCCCACCTCATTCGAAGTAAAGTACATGTTTAGAAAAATATAGTAATATGGAATACTATTTTAGTACTATCAAAGTTTGGAAACACTTTAGGCACTAAAACTGATTTACATTACATGTAGAAATAAACTTCCTATCTCACGGATAATATAGCGTCTCTACTATAAAAATCAGTAGGTTAAATTCTGCTTAGGTAAATAATTACTGTTTTTGTAAGTACGGAACTATAAACAAACTGGCAAAAAGGAGAGTTTTTGATTGTTAAATATGGTGGTACATGCAGTAACCATTAAACATTAAAGTGTTAAAGTAACTCTAACGTTATGAAACATTCGACGAGGATAGCTACCTTTACTGGATGACTTAATCAGTCAGATGACTTCAGACTACAAAACGGTATGATGCAGAAGTATTACGTGCAAGAAAAAGAGATGAAAGCTGTTAAGGATGAGATCTGTGCTCTTCTGGGATGTTACGCGGCGTCGTGTGATAATTGTTTACAGACGTTTCGGGACAACGTATCGGTCCCATCTTCACGGGTCAAGAGTCCAAAGTACTCGGACTCTTGACCCGTGAAGATGGGACCGATACGAAAAAGGTTTCTTCGAAGAGTTTCCAAACCTGAGGATGGTCTTAAAACACAAAGATATATTTGACGGTACATTATGGAAAGGATGGAATTATTTCGAAGTTTTGTTCCTCCAGGATGTCAGTAAATGTCTACCGTACTACATGGCGTCACACCCAGTAGACGTTCTTCTTCGTATTACCAACACCGACAACCTCTGACTTCGTATCTTTATGTACACAGAGCAATTTTTTCATACATATGGAGTACAAATTTTATCCTCTTATATTTTTATATCCTTTTGAGAGCCTGAGTCCCTTTATGTATTTATTTCCTTTCGTGTGTTACAAGTAAAAGACGGGAGAATGACAGCCCAAAGTGAATATGCGACAGAAGAACAAGTGATAATGTAGAGCCCAAGTAAGCTGAAACCCCCATATGACGACGACACTATTCCTGATCATTTTAGTGACATTCAGAGTTTAGAAAGTGTGAAATAGGTAATCTTATTTTCGCCCCACTATTGGTAAAAGACAGACTAAATACGGTTTGCTAGATAGCAATGCACGTATATTCCAAATTGTTTTTAAATTTAGCGTGCTGGTGGCTGTCAGAGAGTAAGTTTACGCGATGCACCGTTCCGTAACTAACAGTCTTGAATCATCCTGCATACAGCCCTGAAATGACACCGAGCAACTATTTTCTTAGTCGCCGGCTTCTTACAGCGGACACCCGGGTTCGATCCCAGGCCATTCCATCTGGGTTTTGTGGCGGAAAAAGTAACACTGGGACAGATTTTTCTGCGAGAACATCTGACTTCCCCTGTCCAGTATCAACGCCCCACAACATTCATTTATCATCGACGCTATATGATCTCAAAAACTGATAGCGTCGTTAAAAAGCACACTTAAAGAGTTATCATCCATTTACAGAAGTGAAGCGAAATCTTGGTGGCCAAACTTTACAGAAGTTAGCGAGGTGGAAATTTGTGACATGATGGCTGGAAATGGACTTTATCAGCAGGAAACAGCAAAGCTCGTCCTGCGATGTTATAATGCCTCAGTTGCGACAGGCACTACGTTTGAAAGTAGTGAGACAGCAGTACATTTAATTATACGCTGTTATTATTAGAGCTGCAAGTAAAGAACCCGTAACTTCGCACCGCAAATTCATTTTCTGTCCGACCCACGAAAACTGTCATTATCATTCTTCATTCCAGCCGTTCTAGCAGGTCGTAACAGTGGCTGCCAGTCTGACTTGTATTTAGGAATCACTCACGTATAATGTCATAATTATGAGGTGTTTCCCTATTTTCCTTAGCCATACCAGGCAATATCTGTATAGAACTTTGAAATAGACATGAACCTCTTTCTATCAGAAATTTTCATTCCATAATTTATATTGTCCTCATATTTCACTCAATCCCGCAACATACCGCAATCTTAACAAAGGCAAAACACACATATGCACCTTAATCCAAAAAGCAAAACAATCTGAATGAAAAACATGGAAACAATATTCCTCTTCCGTAATTTCGGTAAAACCGGGCACATTTGTTCCAAAGATATCAGACGTAATTCGTCAAGTACGGTTTAGAATTCCCTCACAAATTACATAACCATAGCTAATATGAAAGCCAGCCTGCGCTTTGCTAAAGAGTTATGAAGCCAAGGATAGAGAACGTCAAGTGCAATGTGGGCAGTCTACCTTACAGCAACCCGCATGTGCACCGTTACAATTGATCTCTGAACCCGTATCTCCATCATTTGTATCCGCATTAAACAATGGAATAAATACGTAAAAGAGACATGGAACACATAAAGGGAAAGACATTTTTTGCAGAAAAACATTGCCATCTGGTATCAAGGGAATCTGAAACCCACGGACTAGTATAAAAGGGGAACTGAATGCATAAAGTAAAAAACTCTGGCAATAAAATGCTTCCCGGAAGGTACCATAGAGACAGCAGAACAGTGAATGGGAAAATGAGTTCTCAATATTACAAACAGCAAATACATATTCCAGTAGAGTGATTTTTATTAACAGTTTGATTCGTGTGATTGAAATATTACTTGAAAATTAACATATTATGAGATGCGATGCCGTGTAGAAACGTATAATATTATATAAATGATTCTATGCTTAAATATGAGACGAATAGAGAAGTCTTTACAAACCTCTGCCTTGTGGTCTTCTAAACCTCTGAATAAAATCACTGAAGTGATATCCTAACAAGTACAGAAACTGGCAAAGTCAGTTGGCATGCCTTTACATTCGACACGCTGTCTTTCTGCAAGATGTAGATGATTTGACTAGACTCCTCTCTGAAAAAGACAGTCACACTTTTTGTTAAGAAATTCCCCGCCTTTAGTTAAACGCGAAGGTTCAGCACCGTGTTCCAACAGCCTATCGCTGGATCCCATGCCGAGCAAATTGAATGTAGCACACACAA
Organism: Reticulitermes speratus; assembly: GCA_021186555.1. Lineage (NCBI taxonomy): Eukaryota > Metazoa > Arthropoda > Insecta > Blattodea > Rhinotermitidae > Reticulitermes > Reticulitermes speratus. The sequence continues at coordinate 21,623,380 of JAJKFL010000330.1, forward strand.
TCACATATTTATCCTCAGGGGTTGAGATAAGTCTATACCTTTCTTAAATAACTGGTTACAGGAGACATTGTAACATTTGAAGCTAAATTATAAACAGTACACAGAAGGAAAATTCAACAATGGTTACCCTTACTACGCGAAATTTAGTAATTCCTCTACATTTCAGTCGTAAATATCAGCTTTGTGTTTTTACCCGCAATAATAACTTAATTTAAAGCCACGGTATTAGTTGAGCGTTCATCTCAGTTCCTTCTTACCTACAAACCCGTCTTCATTCAACTGTTCTCTTCCGCTTTGCAATCAATTTCAGGTTACTAATTTCCTACTAATGAAAATTTATTTAGGAAGTAAGTGTGCCTTTAACGACTGACGTAGCAGACGTAACAGAATGAACATGTCCATCCAGAACCTCAGCACACAAGTATAGGTAATTATTAGCACAAAAACTCCTTACAACAAACACGCTCATTAAACTGCGCTCATATTTTTATCAAAGACAGTAAAGCATTTGAAGTCATTTTATATAATCTGTGGCATAACATACACAAATCAGAAGCTCCACATTTTCGTCACAAAACGTAGCTGTGTGTTTCGTTTGATTCTCAAAAGCCACGGCTATTGTCCTGCACAGTACTGAGAGGCTACTCTCTATAATATAGGGGGTATTTGATCCTTTGTGAGAAAAAATAGAATTTTTATATATATAATTAGGTTACATTTGGGTTTCAGAAGATGAATTTAAATTTATAAGTTGTAAGCATAGCAGGTTTGTCACCGATTCTATTCAACGTACACAGCGAGTACCTTACCAAGGAAGCTCCTGAAGGGTTTGGAGACTTCAAAATAGGAGGACAAGTAATTCGCACTGTGAAATATGCAGATGACCTTGTGCTACTGGCTAGGGAAGAAACGGTGTTACAGGGCATGGTTGATAGACTAATTGAAATTGGAAGAGGCTATGGAATGGAAATGAATGTGGAAAAAACTAAGGTAATAAGAATCTCAAGGCAACCATCCCCAATGAAAATTATGATACATCGAAAGCAATCGGAAAATGTGGTCTAGTATTTCAATTATTTGGGTAGCATGATAAATTATGCAAGGTGTACACGCGAAATTAAATCCAGAATTGTCACGGCAAAAGCAGCATTCAACAAGAAGAAGGCTCTTTTCACCAGCAAACTGGACTTAAATTTAAGGAAGAAACTAGTAAACTGCTACATTTGGAGCATAGCTTTGTATGGTGCTGAAACGTGGACACTTCGGAAAGTAGATCAGAAGTATCTGGAAAGTTCTGAAATGTGGTGCTGGAGAAGAATGGAGAAGATCAGTTGGACCAATCGTGCGAGAAATGAAGAAGTGTTACACAGAGTAAAGGAGGAGGTGAATATCGTACATACAATAAAAAGAAGAAAGCCTAACTGGATTGGTCACATCTTGCGTAGAAACTGCCTTCTAAGACACGTGATTGAAGGAAGGATAGAAATGACGCGGAAAAGAGGGAGAAGGCGTAAGCAGCTACTGGATGACCTTAAAGAAAGAGAAGATGCTGGAAATTGAAAGAGGAAGCACTAGATCGCACCCTGTGGAGAACTCGCTTTGGAAGAGGCTACGGACAGACAACAGAAAGAATGAAGTATAGCAACATACCACTCTGACTTAATTTCATGTATTTCAATTGGTAGTATCGCATATAGTGCGATTACAAAGAAAAACGCTGATTCAAAATTCGCACACTAGATAACTCATCTAACGTTGGTAACCCAAAACAATTCTTACAAAATGTCCTGAGCTATAGAATCCCCCCCCCCCAGGAGGCGACAGAGGAGTATGAGGAAGATTTGGGATGAAGATTAGTAGCAACTCGCAGAAAACCCTGCTCCAGTGCAAGTCCTTCCACCAAGAATTTTACTTCACTGAACTGGTGGTTGTGGGCGATAAACCAGCGTCTAACAGCCTGAGACATGGCACGACCTAAATAATGGACATATCGCATTAAATAAAGTCTTTTGAGAACGTTACGAATTTTAAGGAAGCGCTATAAGGGCATGCTTTCACGTATCTTCAGTTGAAACAAGACAGATCTGCTCCAGTGTTATTAACTTTAAGTCTCGTTTGATGGGTTTGTGATACGCCACTGAATTCATGTTTAAACATTCATGGTACCATGAAACCAGTCTTAGTGAAGGGGTTCCTGAATTTAAAGTTGTCTGGAGATGACGGTAGGAAAAGCAGAGTTTACGTTCAGTGTTTTATTATGGAAACGCAATATAAACCACTTTAAAGGCACACACACACAAAAACACTCTCATCAAAATAACATGTAAAACAAACTTGCTGGAACTATCTACATGATGAACGCATTGAGAACACTCTGCTTAGAAAATGTTCGTATTCTGATTGGATGCGTTTTGTTTAAATTCTAAACTCATGGACTGGATCCAGCATACCACATCGGTATGGGTATGTCGGATTTTGCAGCGTTTTCACGCACTTCTGTACTGTTTCCCTTACAGGTATCTTATTTATGAATGTCGTACATTTATAAAACAATGCGTAGTGAGTGTCTATCACTATGTTTTAATTCCAGTATGTAATTTCACTCCATTGTCCTTATTGTTTCACATTCTATATGAATTTGTATTCTGAGGACTCGAATTTCGTGGAAAGAATAAGCTAAAGCCGATAGAATACTTTGACAAAACAGAAGGTACTGACGTTCGACTCAGCTAATTGGATAATTTAGGATTGCAATTCTTCCAAATCAAACGTTAATATTCCTACTTGTACGTAGCTTACTTAGCAACAGATGTGGCATACCCTGCTGAAGACTACAGTAACACTTAAGCATTATTTTAATACGTTTTAATTTATAAGAGCTTGTCAGCACGAATATTGAGTCAGTACTCCACGAGATTAAGAACGTACTGATCACAAAATCCCAGGTTTAAGAGAGATATACACTTTGAAACTCTCGACAGTGATTTGAATTTGACTCCAGGAACTGAAGAAGCGAAGATAAAGTAAAAGTTCAACGTTCAAGTAAGACCTGTACATCATGCGTCAGGGAAATTTACGGTCTCAGATGTGACATGCAAGAAAAGAGATTTTCATTTCTTCCTGAATGGTTCTATTAAATCTTGATAAGGTACTGGGGACGAGAAAGACCTTTTTACTTTGCAAAGTGAAGTGGAAAAAGCTATCAAGAAGATGAGGGATAAGGAAGCCTACAGGAGATGATGATGTACCTTGGGATGTACTCTAATTGATGGGAGAAGATGGTCTCAGACTAATGACACAGCTGATCAACAGTATATATGTAAATGGGGAGTGGCCAAGAGATTTAATTTAAGTTACAATGATTGCCTTAAAGATGAAGCCCAAAGCTACAAAATGCAGCGATCATCGAACAATCAGCATAATCGCACATGCAGCAAAGATAGTAGCGAGGTTACTTAGAAGAAGGATTGAAAGGAAGACTGAGAATGCACTTGGAGAAGATCAGTTTGGATTTAGAAGAGGAAAAGGAATAGGGACGCAATTGGGACGCAGAGAATATCAGAACGAACCTTGGTCATAGATGAGGAATTGTGTGCTTGCTTCCATGACTGGCAGACGGCATTTGACCGTGTCAACTGGACCAAATTAATGCAGATCCTAGAGGGAAATGGGATAGACTGGCGCGAAAGAAGACTGATCAGCAAACTGCACATGGAACAGAGTGTCAAAATACGACTGGACCTAGGGGAGACGAGGAGTGTGAAGATTGGAAGAGGAGTTAGACAAGGTTGCTGTTTGTCGCAGATTCTGTTCAACTTATACAGCGAATATCTTACCAAGAAAGCTCTTGAAGGGTTTGGAGACTTCAAAATAGGAGGACAAGTAATTCGCACTGTGAAATATGCAGATGACCTTGTGCTACTGGCTAGGGAAGAAACGGTGCTACAGGGCATGCTTGATAGACTAATTGAAATTGGAAGACGCTATGGAATGGAAATGAATGTGGAAAAAACTAGGGTAATGAAAATCTCCAAGCAACCATCCCCAATTAAAATTATGATACATCAAAAGCAATTGGAGAATGTGGAATTTCAATTATTTGGGTAGCATGATAACATATGATGCAAGGTGTACACGTGAAATTAAATCCAGAATTGCCACGGCAAAAGCAGCATTCAACAAGAAGAAGGCTCTTTTCACCAGCAAACTGGACTTAAATTTAAGGAAGAAACTAGTAAACTGCTACATTTGGAGCATAGCTTTGTATGGTGCTGAAACGTGGACACTTCGGAAAGTAGATCAGAAGAGTCTGGAAAGTTTTGAAATGTGGTGCTGGAGAAGAATGGAGATCAGATGGACCGATCGTGTGATAAATGAAGTATTACACAGAGTCAAGGAGGAGAGGAATATCGTACATGCAATAAAAAGAAGAAAGGCTAACTGGATTGGTCACATCTTGCGTAGAAACTGCCTTCTAAGACACGTGATTTAAGGAAAGTTAGAAGGATAGAAATGACGGGAAAACGAGGGAGAAGGCGTAAGCAGCTACTGATGACCTTAAGAAAAAGAGAAGATACTGGAAATTGAAAGAGGAAGCACTAGATCGCACCCTGTGGAGAACTCGCTTTGGAAGAGGCTACGGACCCGTCGTAAGACAGACTACAGAATGAATGAATGAATGAATGAAGGTATTGGGAATTAGTTTAATTACTAACAAAACTTGCATTTCTGAATTTATCTTGTAATTATGATGATGCTGATTACAACCGGACAGGGTCCGCAGATCGATTCTCAAAAACGTTTCCTAGGGTGGTACAATGAACATTTGGTAATGAATTCTGTTTATGGGCAACGACCATGCAGCACCGTACTTCTTACAAAGCTAACATGTGCTGAGCTCGTCAGGAAATTTCCCGCCTCTTAAACAACTCGCAAAGTTTGTTACGGAGTTTACAAGAGCTCGGTATTAGCCACAGGAACCCAGTCGACACGAAAACGACGTACATCTTTTGGATACATTTTTAAATCGGTGAGTGTACATGTCTAGCCCATATTTATTAGTTCTGAACAATTAGCTCCTTGCTGATGTCACTTTTTTTCTTTCGGGGATAATATGAATTGAAATTCATAAGAAGAATAAATTCAGATACCAATATACAATTTCATAGATCCACCCTTCCGTAACAAATCCAATTAAAATAGTAATTACCAGGTAATAAATATCGGTATTACTAAAGCAAATCATTTCTTGTCGCATTTTTCGCCTTCTTGTCGAAAATACATATTTTACAAAGTTATAGGAACATTGACTCAAATGTACATTAGTTACATCTTTCGTGCAAATTAAATTTAATTGCCTGAAGAGTTTCCGATGTTCTTATACTGCGACCCCTTTGGAAAGTTTAATGTATGCATAATTCACTTACAGACAGAAAACAGAAAGGAAAGAGATCACTTGGAAGACCTAAGTACAAATGTCAGGACAACGTTTATACTTCCGTTTCATGTAAAGAAACCAGTAGGTTGATTCGTAATGTTATTTATTTACACTTCATAAGTATATAGATTACTTGGCGATGAATAAAATTATTGGCTTACCATATATGGTGAAATGAACTAAATCGGGAATGACGGGATATGAATTAAATTACGAAACACCCGGACAGCTGACATAAAATGTGAGTTCTCACTAAAATCAGCAGCATTACAGCCTAGGTTCCAATCAAATACCTCCTGTTAACGCTCAGCTAACTTGTTCTGGGACAACGCTTAAAGATAAACGTGTCGAGAGGCGGGAGAACCCCTATATTTGACGGTGTCGATTCCTCGCACCAACGCAAGAAACTGTCATGTCCGCCGAAAAGTGACATTGTAGCATACCTTCTCCCTTCTTAGGCCTGTAGTGACAAGGGTAGGATTTGACTTCCTGCTGCAAATATTGAACTGCGACATCCTGACATCCGCACTGCCACTTGCAATCATCTGGTCTTCTCCACTTGACAGGAAACCAACATGCTTCAGCCCAGCGACGGACCAGCAAGCGACTGAACGCGACGGCTTCCGGCTTTAGTACAGATTAATCTCGCATCATTGGAGCTACCCGGATGTTTCCACGGTTACGAGAGAATGCAGACTTCCAGCAATTTTAATGCATTCGACATTTGTTGACCAAACTGAATTGGTAAGCTGGAAAAGGAACATGCCCGAAGGCAGGAAGCGATGACCCCATTTCCAGCCCCATTTCCCCATTTCAATTGTTTGTCATGTAGTGGATCAAAAAGAAACCTTGCACTCATTGTCCATAAAAAACATGTGTGAACTGTCACACAGAACTGAAATAAGCGACTGATATTTATTGGGCAATCGCAAAGAACTGATATATATGCTTTATTTGAAGATAATGGACAAAACTTCGCAGTGGAGTCGATACCACACTTGAGTCACACGTTGGAGGTCCTGCTTTCAAATCTCAGCCCGAAGACCGGCCATCCTGACTGGCACTTCTCGCAGCAAGGGCCGGAATAATATATAAAAACAGGCCACGACAAATTCATTTCATATTATAACCTATCCATTTCTCCATAACAATAATGTAATTCGATGCCTTGTCTATCAGGTCCACCTAAGTTGGTTTTGAGTACATTTTTAGCCTGAGAACAGACGCGGATCCTGTCCCCGAAACGCCGTAGTTTATTGCATTTTTTATTTTTAACATATGACGAACAAAGCCCGTGAAATAAAGGATTCCAAATATTAACAGCTTAAGGAAACCACGAATGAATGAATAAATATATTTAAGAGAAACCATGTTCGTACTGAAACAGAAGGCTGGTCAACGACACGTGAAGATTCAATCACAAGAACATGAAAACCAAATTAATAATCTTCATATTATAAAAAATAAGGCCTCTAATCCTCGTGTATTTTAATATTATTTCCCCTTTGCAACCAATATTTTCCGAATTGCCTCTTTCATTCAAGCAAGTTACAATGTCTCACCCATCGCCTTCACTTATTTGTCCCGAGGCTAGCCGAGCCCCCACTGTATTTGATTTATTCAGACTAATACTGTACAGGCCTTAAATTATAAATGCCATTATACTGTCGTCAAAGGAGTCCAACCAAATGTCCAAAAAGCATTCATGTTTTCAGAATTTAATTCTGAATTGCACAGCCTTAATCCGTAAAAGTTAAAATGTATTAAAAAGTACAAAAGGAAAAGCTACTTTAATTAGAAGACATTAAATCTAATTATAAGTAGCTTTTACATGCCTATGATTCGTCTTTTGTATTTTAGCACAAGATTCCTTCTTGAAGAATTAAATGAAGTGTAATGATCATAATGGAACTTACGTCATATGTTTGTACCGTCCCAGGGCCTAAACACTATGCACGACATGCATACGGAACATAAGAACAACGCAATCTGCAATTACATCAAGACAGAACGGGGGAATTCAAAATCTGATAGCACAAAATTTAAATGTTTGTATTCCATAAATGGTCATATGGGACAACAGAGGATTATGGATTTTCTACGGAAAAGGGAATAAAAATGATCGTTTACGGAGAGCATATTCCGTACTTAAAGAAAAAATTACGAAAACAGAGTTTTTTAGTGATAGGTATATATAGTGCTACGAGGTGGTTGGTGTGATATCAGTGCTCTAAATGCGCATGCCCCAACTGTGGATAAAAACGTTGACCCGAAGGGCATTTTGTATAGTGTCTCAAATTACGAGTAGAATATAAGCTGAAGGTGTTAGCGAACAGAGTGCTAAGAAAGCTACTTGGGCCTAAGGAGAAGAAAGCAGCATTATATGAAAAAATGTAAAGAAGTTCTAATAGCTGCAGACGGCAGCGGTCCGCGGGCCACTAGTTTGCAAAAACATTTTATAACATTTTCTAAGATTGTTTTATCGGTTCGTTTAAGATATAATCTACTTGCGAGTCTTTCGTACTTTAGTTTAAATAGAATATTTCAGCATTGAATTCTTTCAACCAAAATTTAACCCATGATTTCTCACCGGAATCAACATTTTTAGTCTTTTCATTGTCTTTCTAACATAAATCAACAAAGAACGCCGTCGCATTGTCTCTAAATGTTCAAATATGCCAACAATTCCACTCTATGTAATAAAACACCATAATTGTAATAATGAAATACACGAAGCCAACAACTGTGACGCACGCTTTGCTGTTTCACAGAAGAACGCTAATTTACAGAGAAAAAATTCCAGGAAACTAATCGAATAGCTGCGCGACCTCTAACCGACCTGTATCAATACGATTTGGTAGCCAGTGATTTAATACGATCAAAGCGAAATTTTAACGGCGTGTAACTGATACAACGCAGAATGGTTTCAACCCATTGTTCAGTAATCTACGCAGTCTACGTCACGTTTTGCGAAGTCGATGTGAGGACAGAGAGGTCCAATGGCTTGAGTCCTATGTTAGGGACCCGGGAATGAAATATATGCTGGCTGAAAGAGAATCTGGACGACAGTAATGATTATGTGCCAATATGGAGCATGGTAGTAGTATTTGCATTCATTCCGCAGTCTGTCATACGACAGGTCCGTAGCCTCTTCCAAAGCGAGTTCTCCATAGGGTGCGATCTAGTGCTTCCTCTTTCAATTTACAGTATCCTCTCGTTTCCTTACAGTCATCCAGTAGCTTCGTGGGTCTTCTTCCTCATCTTCCCGTCACTTCTGTCTATCCTTCCTTCTGTCTTTCCTTCAACAACGTGTTTTGGAAGACAGTTCCTACGCAAGATGTGGCCATAACAGTTAGCCTTCCTTCTTTTTTATTGTACGCAAAATATTCCTTTCCTCCTCTACTCTTTTTAATACTTCTTAATTTTCCCCACGATCGGTCCAATTGATCTTCTCAGTCCTTCTCCAGCATCACATTTGCAGAAACAAATGGACTACAAGTGTTGAGAAGAATATTTAAAACTAAAAAGGGAGAGGGACAACAAGAAGTAATAAAATTACATAATAATAAGCTTCGCAACTTGTAGTCTTCAGGAACACTCTTAGGGTCATAAACTAAGGGATTAATAAGACTGGCGGCAAAAGTAGTGCTATTCATACAGATAATAAACGTATTCTAAAATCTGACAGTAAACTCTGAAGAGGTCATTTGGATGTCTAGTTCAATTAGGTGCAAAACTACGGATTGGACACATCTGGCTCAGATGCAGTGGCAGAATTTTATGAGTTCAGTTAATATAATTTCGCGGCTCTACTACCTGAATTACTGAAAGCTTCTAAATAAGGACTCTGCCCTATAGACTTAGTTATAGTTGGTTTGTTGAACGCAAAATCTATTTGTACAGAAATAATTTTTACTTACACGAAAGCGTCTAAGTTAGTGTAAATGTGAAAAATCCAGTCCCTCGTTTACTTCGCATGTATGCTCAATTGTTCAATACCAAGTGTACGTAAAAATTATTAAGTTGGAATATTCTGGTAAGTAAAGAGTGATGCTACAAGCGGATTTAAACCGCATCAATAACAATTTGTGCTTATTAATTAGTCCTGCAAAAGAGCACGGCACTATAGTAATTAACTTATTTCCTCATTTCACGTTTTCATGTCACATACAGTATTTGCTTTGAAACGGACATAATGATTTTAAACTAAATGGATTTCTTGGTTTCTTCTAGTTTTATGTTTTCGTTTTTATTTTCTTTTATTCCCAATAAAGTACGATACATTGTGCAATAAAAAAGCACATAAGCCGATGCAGAACCAACTCTCTGTTCTTGTACGGAACTCGGTACAATCTGTGGTGCAAATAAAAGGGGAAGGTGCCTTATTCAAAGTATTCCTGGCTGACAGAAAGTTGTAAGAATTGTATATTCTGTTTAAGAGTTCGTGACATTTTAAGGACTGTAACAATCCTAATTTTATCCCGGTAGTAAATTGAGTAAATTCTCTAAGTTTGTTTGTACAGAAGCACACGAATCTTACTCTCATTGGATATAAAATATTTTAAATATTCAGACTTTAAATTTTATATTATCTTCACCGTGCATTGTTTAACAACTCACAAATTACGCAACAACGGACTGCACTATATTTTCATTTTTATTCTTTAACCCCTACATGTTTCAGCCTTTACAGGGTGATCTTCAGGGAGCTCGTAATCTACATTTATTTTACATCCATAGATTATGTCTGCTATTATGTTATATATCACATGTAGTCAAGTTTCATTATCATTTATAGATTACAGTTATTTACAATTAGCAGACATAAACAATGGAGTAAAGTAAATGTAGATTACGAGTCCCCTGAAGATGGCTTGTAAAGGCTGAAACATATGTAGGGATTAAAGAATAAAAAGTGAAAATATAGTGCAGTCCGTTGGTGTGTAATTTGTGAATACAGAATTTAAGTTCACCTGGAACTTTCTGGAAGCACTTCATGCTCAGTTTCTTGTAGCCTATATGTCCCCTGTGTACTGTTTTCCCTTAAAATGCTGTTGTGTCTTGTAGTGTTTTGGTACTCTTGCTCACAAAATTTTTAAAAATACTGAATAATTGATTTATTATGCATCAGCATTTTTGGTGAAAAGTGCAGGCACTTCAGTATTGCCTACAGAGAAAACCAGTGGTTAACTAATTCCAGGGCACAGTCCTTCAGGTTCTGACACTCCGTTGATCAAGAAATTCCATCTCCTTTTATGGAACCCGATGGTTCAGTATTTTGTTGGTAAGGTCGGCCGGACATGAAGCACGCAAACGGGGATTAGAAATGGATAAACAATTTTACGAGATGAACCAGAAAATGAGAGACCACTTTGAAAAGGTAGCCACAGATGTGAGGTCGGTATTAACCCTTTACGATTCAGTAGTTGCTACTGTATAGACACATATATCGAAGGCTTAATAACTGCACACAGCAATCATGCATGTCTGTCGTACCATTATATGAATAAAGACCTACTACTCTTCATAGCTCTACCGATTTATCTTTAACACAGAGACACATTCTTTTCGGTGAGGTAGGAACTAAATTGCTACATATTCTCTATATGGATGTCATGCTTTCAATAGCGTGAGGGATCTTATCAACATTCGTGTAACAAGAGTCTTCGGGTTCCGTAAATGTCGGAGATTCGCTGTCAGTTACAAGATGAACTCCTCTAAATTGAGTCTTTTCATTAAGTAATGCCTACCTGAAAAATGAATAGTTAATGAGCACGGAGTTAAGGAAGAATATTAAATCAGGGCCAAGAAAACACAAAAGGTATGACGTATTACAACAGATTGATTCCACTGCGCCTTTGATCAGTCTGTAAAGGATATTTTTCCTCGACATGACGTCATAATACCGAAACAAACAGCGAGTTCGTAATAGCAAAAATATTACGAGGTGTGTTGTTGTATGACTACAACGAGTAGTAATACAGCATGGAGACTGGCAGCACTGGTCACTCTTCTCCACTTGCCCATCACACAAAGCCACTTGTATCAGGGAATCATTTAACAAGTCACGTACTTTGAAGTAGTCATATATACCACTTTCATACTCCAAAATGAAATCCGATTGTTTGTTCTGTCTGTTAGCAGTCCTGAAAGGAAAACTGCTCGGATCGAGAGGCATTATGTAAGATTCTCAGCACTTTTCATCTTCCGCTCCTATCTGATATTCCAGGCACGAAACACCTCTCGGTCGAGTTATGACCGGCGCTTGTAACGGTTACAGAACTGCAGCCCAATCCCACCCACTCCAGTAACATCTCTTGTCACACCAGTTTTAACAGAACTTGGAACAATTTCATTGAATCGTATGAGAAGGTTCTCTTTCCCGAACACTTATTTCTACAAGGAAATAGCTTACGTACAACTTCGTAAACCAAAGTATTTCCTTATAATGAAAACATTTAGATGCTATATGTAGTGCTTTATAAATTGTATTACTGAACACCCGTCGAAAGCAAGCGATAGACAAGAATTTAATATATTGGACTTTGTCATTTTTATCCTCCACCACTTCCTACAAACTAAAGCAATATGCTTGTATCATCACCGTTCTGTGCGTTTATTTTCAAATTTGAACTAGATGAATGATTTTCACAAAATCTGTTATTCGAGTAATGACATTTAAGTCGCCCTTAAACAGGACTTGTACTTTCCTACAGCCACTAACAACAACATGGCGGAGGCAGACATGTGTCAAACAGACACTAGCTTCAGTTTACAGTCAGACAAAATACGTCGACAGACGTTAAAAAAAACGTACTTTTACGTTAATATTTTTGTAGAATGTGTAACAAAATTGCAAATGTCACAAAAGTTTATTTACATTTGGGGCTGATGGAGAAAACTAATAAAACACTACAGCTACGTAAGAGAGACTTACTACTCATATAGATAATAATTGTAGCCACAAACTACGTGTGAAATACTGCTCGTAAGGGAATAACTACACACATCGTGACAATTCAAAAACTTTAAGGACAAATCCGACAAATTTAAAAACCGCTATAGAGAATGTGTACATAAAGATTACGTTGTTCGTAAAAAAAACACAAAATAACAGAACTGTCTGATTAGCAAGCTATGTATCAGGACAATAAGCGAGATTACTTCTGCTCAGAACTGATTATACAGTATGACTTGAGAGTGTAACACGCAAGTTTAAATGACAAGAGAGACGGTTTACGTTGTTTATTTTCATTAAACCTTATTCTTACAAAAACATGTAATTCCTTCCTCGTCTTCTCTCCCTCCTTTAATTATTCATTCCTTTCTCTCCATTCTCTTTCTGTACGACTCTTTACCTCTCCACATACAAAATTCGGGACCACGGACAACACGAAGATTGATGCGGTAACAATATTTATCCTAATTCCTTACATAAAACTAACAGTACATTATCAAATATTGCAAGCTCATGCTCCGTCCTGTCATAGGAATGGTGTTACAGAAGGCGTTAATAGTAGCAATAAACTGCGAGTGCATTTTCCACTGTGCAGTTTTCCACCCAGTACATAATTCCCACGTGACACGTAACATATGAGCGATATATTCTCGTAAAGGAATAAAATTGTCACCCTACTGACAGCTGTCGTGGATGAGTGGCATCTCCAAATATCCACAAGTCAGCTCGGCCATTCGAACTGTCAATATTTATTACGGTGAACTGACGATGCGAGTTTTTAACAACCAATTAAAAAGTCAGAAATAGAAAAAAAGTTCATATTTAATACCCTTTCCATTTGATTTGCAATACACTTGCAAAAATATGTGAAATAGGATTAATTACTTGAGCCACTACGTTATGTGGCCAACGTAAATAGCAACACGACATGCGATTTTTTTTTGGGGGGGGGGGGGTGGAGTTAGAACACTGTTGACTGCAGCTCGGTGTGAAGTAATCATTGACTAGTACACAATATTGACCGTACTGAAACATTCTGAGGCTCGTGCAAACGAAATTTGATGAAGATTATTCTAGACGAAGAGGTAGAAGTAATTTAAAATAGTTCGTACGGGAGATGCATGCAGCGCTTTGGCACAACAGCAAATGGATCCCGACCACAAAACTACTGTGCCTGCTGCTGTAACAACTGCACCACTGTAGCCTTGACATCTTTCTTCACCCAAACCTAAGACATCTGTTTTGCATATTTTACCTAGTCGCCTCCTTATTTACACTATAACCTCCTGTACATTATCAAATTTGTTTGTTACAAGCATTTAATTGTTGTGGCTGAGACGTATGACACAGCAAAACCAGGTGGCTCTCGAAATGATCTTGGAACAATGTAGTTTTTTTCCGCATATTTGAGCCTAAGAAGAACGATAGCTTAAATCAGTGGTTCCTGTAGAGATGACACTTCTGCTGATAAATGTCTGATCAGAACCTGACTTTCCCTTCCAAAACGAATAAGAAATTTGATTCACTGCACCTTGCGCCCAATAATATGTATGTAAATTCAATGGTATATCTTTCCTATAATGATTCAACGATTGTCTTAATCAGATGTTCGACTGATTTGTTCCAGCTTAATTACCCTTTTACTTTCGCTTCCAAACAATCCCGACTTCGCTACAGTTGTAAAGGGATTCGAGACGAAATTCGTTATTTGTTCTCAGAACTTCCTTTGGAGTTCCCATTCGAACATTCCTTAGAAAATAGTATATATATGTGTGTGTGTGTGTGTCTAAAAGTAGCATTAAATTTGTAATTCCACTATTTCCATTCTAATAGAGGTTCATTTCACTTTCGACATCATTCTCCACTTATAGAACACTCAGCTGCACAAGAAACGCAGAATGACATAAATGTGAATAAAAGTGCAGTGGTATTGTTATGCCTATATAATTAGGCTACAATTATCACTGGTAAAAAAATGTTACGAAAATACTTTTCTAAAATCGGATACTACCCAAGTCACGTCTTACAGTCTTGAGGAACTCGGGAATATAATTAACTTATTAAAATTCTTCCACAGTCTTAAAGACTGAGAAGGTGATGTGCAGTACTAGGTAACGGAATCACGTTCATTTTTACGGATGGCATGTTGGTAGCAATTACATCACAATGCTTCACGTAAATTGATTATCTCGATATTTCTCAATTTACAAGAGACAGTACACAGCTATTGATAGCTCAACAAAACCAGAGCCGATCCCCGATTTGTTTCCTGTACACGACGGTGTGCCTAGAATGCCACGTGTCGTATTGCGTTAATATCTAGAAATGTAGCCGCCATTCTCTGAATTTTATTACAGAGGTGACGGGAATGGAATTCTGGGATTCCTTTTAACATTTTAAAACTCTTTTTGTACTGTGGATCCACTTAGAGAACTATCAAAATAGCTGCAAACTGATCTCCGGGTCAGTAAGTGCTATACACAGCGGAATAATGGGAAAAGATAGAAAGGGAGGGATACAGAAGGATGGGGGGATCTTATTATAATAATGCGATTCGGACGGCGTCAGCTGTAGATGACATTTTCCTGGAGTGTATAGAGACGGAAACATTCAAAATTTATCGTTCCTAAAATAAAAAGGACTTTTTATTTTCAAATTTTTCTTTCTCTATTCTCTGACTAGCTTACACTTTACAAATTTTAAAGCGAGAACTTACAGTTACATCTACAATTCGTCTAAGTTTAACTTCCGGAAAATATGCTGTTCATCATTATGAATATTTCCCTGCAAGACAAGTGAGTCAGTGATAAATAGCTTCATTTTACTACGTCGTGTCTATTTCACAGCCACCAAAACACTTTCCTTTTATATAGAACTGAAGGTTCAGCACCGCGCTCGAAAATATCCTTAAGTGGTCCCTTAGGCTGAGACAGTTTAATCCACTTGAAGTCAGAATCTGTGCCACTGTTTTAATCTATTTTAATATTCGACTTTCATCTCAGTCCATGACTTTCAAGCAATACCCTTGATATTTCATAAGCTTTTAAATTTGACCACCAAACTTTTATTTCTACTTCTTTTTCGTTGCCATCAATAATAAATGGCACATCTTTAATCACGTTACGAATACGACGCCAAGGGTATAAAATGTCAACGTCGGAATATTATGCATATGGAAGTTATGCCCAGAAACGAATTCCCTCCACGCAGCAAGGCCCTTCTTAAGCAGCCAATATTCTGTCGGATACTCACAAAATTCAAGATTACATTCTGGAAATAAACGATCTTTACTGTGTTCACAACAGCCCATTAATGAACCATAACCAAATTCGCTTCAATCCAATCTACATCCTCAAACTTCTTTCACATCCATCTTAATTTTATCCTTCCTTCTAATTGTAGGTATTCCATAATATCTATTTCCTTCAAGTTTACGTACGAATAAATTGTAAGAATTCCTACACGCTCCCATCATGCTACGTGTCCTGCCTATATCACCTTTCTTAACTGTGTTATTATACCCCTCGAAGTCCATATATGTCATTTGCGTAAACAAACATAAAGATTAAGACATATTGTATAAATACAAGAGTGGTCAGTGGAAGTGCGATTTGCAGATAGAGATAGGGAAACAGATGTAAACATTAGTGAAAGAGCGATTAAAAATACAGCCTACAGTGTGTTAGTTAGCGTAAGTGAAAGAAAGCAGTGAACAGTGAATACAGAAGGAAAATCACATCGGGTACAATTAAGTGCAGTAGGTGAAGTTTGTAACGACAACAAGAACACACACAAATAACAAAACCCTCAACAAACCCAATAATATAATAATATTAATAACGTAATATAGGTATATATAAAACCTAGATTAGCCAGATTGATATCGATTATGACAAGAGCACAGGTGTCTAAACGTGTATATCATAACAGTATTTGCAACACATTGTGATGTCGCTGATATCTGAAAACAGTAAATGAAATCAGCCACTAAAACCACACGATAAGCACAACATTAAAGGCTTTAAAGAGTTGACGAACTGTCTTCAGAATCGACACGATCGAATCCAGTAAATATGTTCCAGGTTTAAAACAGAAGGGGCGAAGCTAAATTAATTTAAACCTGATACTCTTAGTTCTCCCGTTTCTAAGTGTCTAATATTGTAGATCCCCCCTCCCTCCATGGCGCAAAAGCCCACAGTCAGGTAGGGCCTCATTATCGAGGCTTCACGATCACACTCAGACACACAACACTTAGAACTCCTCTGGACGCGTTATCAGCCCGACGCAGAGACTTCTACCTGACAACACACAACGCTGACAAGAGACAGACATCCATGCCCCCGGCGTGATTCGAACCCGCAATCCCAGCATACGAGTGGCCGCAGACCCACGCCTTAGACCGCGCGGCCACTGGGATTGGCAGTATTGCAGACCAGAGACTTTTATTCCTGGAAGAGCAAAATTATTACAAGTTTCAAGAACATTCATTGCATGAACTGCCTGGAAAGTTAGTAAAACACAATGAAATATAATCTGTATTTGTCTTAGAAATCTCATATGCTCAGCTGTAATTTCTTCCTTATATCCCAGTGTGAATTTATAGGTACTGTCTCGAAGTGAGATTTGAAAATTCTAAGTCCCTCACAATTTGAAAGAACAGACTCACAACTGTACTTGCACTTAAAATTCCACTGCATTAAATTTAAGCAACTTGCGAACTATAATTATTTCGAATATGCTCCTTTACATTCGTATCCTGCAGGTCTTAAGGAAAGTAAGATTTAAGTCTAACATCATGGTGTAGTGGTTAGCAAGCCTCCCTCTCATTTGGGAGATACTGAGGTAGAACGCGACTGCAATGAGTGGCTCTTGTCGCGGATTTTTCAGTTATTCTATCCAAACAGAAACATATCACATCCATTTCTAGGTGTTTTTCCATTAATCACTTTTCGATCTATGGTATATATACATTACATCCAGCAACACAAAAAGTTTTCCGTCAAAAATTAAAAAAAGAAACGGTGAAATTAATCGAACCTGATACGGTACCGTTTGAATCCTTAACTTCAATGACAACACGCGTTTATTGCACTGCATTTATTCAAGTGTAATGTAATTACTAACACGCAATACAACACATACCTAACAGTCTACGAACTATCTCTTTACCAACAAGCAGCAGCCTGCGTTCGCCACAACAAACACACATTTGCCCTCTCCTTCTGCTAGCAGTGATGGCTGTGCTTGACAGCTGATAATCCATGGTAGCCGGTTACCATGGTAATATTCTGTTACATCTGTGATGATATTCTATTTGGTTTCCACATGCCTTGCTGCATTTCAGTCACTTGTGCTCCCCCCCCCCCCACCACCCGCACCAAGACGATATGCTTTAGTGAAGTGATGTGGCGATGGTGAATTGATTTGTACCAACGGCCAGTAAGGCGAACGGTCGTACACGTCGCCATTACGCAAACTTTCCGGTACGGTGGACCTCTTATGAAGTCTAATTACTTCGGCGGACCCCATGACCACAATTACTTTAGCTCGTGGAACTGTAAAGCAGAGTTTCCATGGTCACAAATACATTATCTTACTACATACATTTATCCTTTTTAGTGAATTATTTGATGAGGCAGTAAGTGATATGAAAACAAGCAAGACACAAATTGATGCCACCCCTGCGTGCGAGATGCGTGCCGCTGTTTCTTGCATCATGTGATCGAGTCAAGGGGAGGGAGGGGGGGGGGTTCGTTTGTCCGGACCCCTGCCAGCAGGTTCCGACATACTGGCCACCAATAGTAATAATAATAATAATAATAATAATAATAATAATAATATTTGTGTTCTATTTGCAGGATTGGCCGAGATGGTTTCCAGGAGTCGTGTTCATGGCCTTGACAGAATTGTGTTTGATGTATTTTTACATCCCTGGTGCTAAAACAGATAGAAAAAGAGAGGAAGATGAGTGGAGAGGAGAGGAAACACTAAGAAACCATGTCCCCGTAACAAAACTGGAACAACGATAGCGTACAGATTTCCCCTCTGCCAAATAACAGTAGCTGGGGGCAAGGCCAAGTTTCGTTTGCCAACACACGTTCAATGCTTTTACCTCTACCTTCAAAAAACATAAGGTCTCAGGTGACACTGTTGAATAAAAATAGTACGAACGGACTGCAATCCAGGCTTTATATAGTTTTAAGACTTCTGAAGGCGATGGCGCAGTGTGCACGGTTTATATTGCTAAGGTTGTGGAGGGTCCGCGACCATTGGCCATAGGCTCATTTAATTATGACGTAAAACGAAAAAGACCTAGTCAGCGTCTGAAACAGAATAAAATTGCATTTCAAAGCTAGTTACCGATCCAATTCAAACCCTATACACTCAAACAGTCGGTATACTCAGAAGGTCACTAGTTCGTCTGCTCCGGGCAGCGTCAATACTCATCGAGGATTTTCACAATTTATCCCAGTTCCTTCAGTCACATGCCTGAACAGTTCTTTAAAACAGATTACAACAGCTTTTTACACACGGACCTCACAGGTAACAGAAGCCCCAGCTTACGTAAATTAGACCTTCAATACACTCGTTCTTTCCTACAAACCACACATTAAAAGATCACGGTGTGTAGACGTTACGTCACGCTCAGAAGGCAGGACCTTCATCGTCGGCGGTGTATTTATAAATACATACACGTCCGAACTAAAAGGTTGTCTCTCACAAACTAAAGTTTACTCACTTAATTACAGAGAAAAAAAATAATGATTTAACAAAATTACACATCACTTAGAATCACAGTAGACAGGTACAGCATTCACTGTACACACACGTATGTTACACAAATATTTTTTACACATGTGTATACACTTTGTGGGTTGTGAGTCGAATTCCAATATTCCTGCAAGTCGAGTTAAGTGAACCTTTGCAGAACGTAGCCCTAAGCCAGGCAGTGCCTGAACAACTGTCAAACATCCACAATTCGTCGTTTCACCAATGGACGCTATGTAATCTATGCCAGTGCAAAGACTCTTGGTTAATAACCCAAGAATCAATCAGTTCCATTAAATACTCTTTATTTTCTTTGGCATGATATGAATTTAATATAACAACGCTGAATTTGTAAAATTACCTACACGTTGCTTATTTTTTAACTATAAAATAATGCCGGATTTGAGTTTCTCACAGCAGTGGTGCTGAAAATTGGAGACGTTTGAGATGTGACGTCATGTCGACTGGTCAACAGTTAACGGCAGAAACTACTGCTTTTGGATTGATCGCTCCCGAACACGGCGTCATATTCCAGAATATATAAACTTCAACTACACAAGTAACAGAATACCACACCGAACATCGCAGATTATTTCACGCAGCACTTCCTTTAAGAGTGAAATTTCACGTGCCCCTTTATGGTGACGACTTAATTTTTATCCCAAAATAGGCATCGTATGTGTTATTATACACTGTACATAGGATAAAACACAGAGACACTTTCAGTGTCAAAGTTTATTTATTTATTTATTTATTTATTCCTTTGGCACATGTTGGCCCGTGTTCAATAACGCACGACAGACACCTATGTAATATCGGCTATATACCTCGACCTGTGTGTATGTTGAACATAATTCCCTTATAAGCCCTCTTTGGCCTCTTGCTGATACATGCATTTTAGAACTGCTGCTCGAAGAAAATCAGTCCATTACTGAAGCTTCAAGCCCTCTGTAACACGACACCTTACGAACTGTTACGTTTCGGAGAACTTTGCTGCCTCCACCTTCAGCAGAGTCAAAGAAGAGAAAAACGGCGTCTTTACATGTACCATATAATCTTTTGACAATTGTTTAACTTGTGAAATATCACTAATACGTATCAGGACTTCCTCCATTGTGACTGAACACAAACTTTCACAACTTTTCACCTGAAGACGAAAGCAGACTGCTTTCAAAACACTGTTAAGTGTGCTGTAGTGACAATGGAAAAAGTCCTGATACATATTAGCGATGTTTCAAGGGTCTTCACATGCCTTACTTGCAGTAATTGTCAGAAATCTGCTCTTGAAATAACTTCGCATATACCTGCTGTTTATATAGAAAACCGATGTACGTATATGCAGACGTATCTTGGTTGTATGAATGGTCCTCACTTGTTCAGGATCCAAGCCATTTATGAGAGCATTTCGGCGTAGCTTGCGGATAGCTGTCGCACATAACATCAAGCAGCTTGTTGTACGGCGGCTCCATGTAAATGGCTGCCTTTATACTGCACATATCCAACTCGTCAGCGTGACGACTACTATGCAGGGAAGTCTTAAGCATTATATATGTATATATAAATCTACTGTGAGCATTCCAAAGTGAAAAACTTTTCAAAGTAGGATACGGATATTGCAAGCGAACGGTTAGAGGAGGAGGTAGTGGTAGTGGTGGTGGTGGTGGTGGTGGTGGTCGTGGTGGTGGCGGCGGCGGCAGGGCGGCGGAGAGCGTGGATGTGAACACGAAAGGCATCGAATTTTGGGGCAGGAAATTGGGAACATGTTCGCAGCAAGAGCATCGCTTGCCGTCGTCATAGAAAAGCTAGGCAGGCGACGGGACGGCATAGCTGAGCTGCTGGATTCAGTGCGCAAGAGCATCGAACAGGGTGGGGATATGAGTAGGGAGGCGGTTAGCTTTTGCACAGTAGTGGCAACCAGCCTCCCTCTACGGTGTGTGTGTGTGCATAGACCTTACGGACCCGGTAGCCGGCAACATTTCAGTTGTTTCGGTTCTTCCAGACGGATACGAACGGTAAAGCCGCGCGCGCATTTCTGTGTCACGCGATACGTGTTATATAATACATCAACATATCGGAACCACATCGCATCACCTAAAATACACCAGCAACAGACTTAAAGGCCCACACCCAATTAACTGTTAATAACAACATAAACAGCACAAATTTCACTGTTTAAACAAATCTCCTACATTCAAACCGATAAATATAAACTTGCTCAATCGCCGAAACTTTCGGATTATTTTGGCACGCCTTTCTTATGACCCAATGGAAACAATTCAGCGGTTTATCCACAATGAAAAGAAGAGCAGTGTCAAAGCAGACTTATAATAATTATCAATATAAATGTCTTTGTTGAAAATGTTCTGCTTGTGAACTTGGCATGAAAGAACCGTGACTGTCAAGTCAACATTGTAGTGATTTTCTTTTTATGTAAGAATTCGTTTCTTATAGTCCCGTAGCAAGTGACTGGAGAGAGAGAGACAGAGAGAGAGAGGGAGAGAGCGCATTGGAAAGTTTGTTAAAGTTTCCTGTCCGGGAGACAAGTTGCAAAACATGGTGTAGCACAGGAATGCTCGAGAGAAGAAATTTAATTGTGCATTAGCTTTACAAGAACAGAGCGTCGTTTGCTATTCATAACTAAACCGCTGACTTTCCGTTCTCCCTTGCTAAAGAACTTGGTGGAATTCTGCTAGACTCTATCATATGAATATATACGTAACTTAAGACTCAAAAGTTGAATTTTTTCATTGAACGGGAAATAGTTAGTCTGCATTCACAATCGAGACATCCAGCTGTAGCGTAAATGAGGTTCTAAAACGAACAAGACTTCAGAAGTATTTTCAAACTACAGCACAAACTATTCTTCATTTTACGAGATATATTCCAAAACCTAATACAGGTAATTAAAGTTCCCAATACATTATTGCCCACATTTAAAGAAAAATTCTTTACAACGCCGGACTTTCTTTATAAGCACTGAATACGTTAGTAATTTGCTGCAGGCAGAAACGAAGAGTCGTTTACAATTTACTATTCCCCTGCACCACGCCCATTTGCTGTTATGAGCTCCCATTTCTGGGTCAGCCTCCTCTAAAGTGGCATCTTGTTCGAAGGTCAGTTCAAGACAATTTAACACAACAGATGGTCGACAGCATATTTTACAATTCAGAGCCAATTGAAGTATAAAGCAAACAGCATTGCATATCATCCTGTATAACAAACTACTGTCAGAATAATTTTGTTTAATTTTTGAGTATATTTTATTAGATGCTAAGAGGTTAAGATAACATCATTTTCAATTTATACGAAATAATTTCATAGAAATTTGGCCGGCGGAGCGAATAAAGCTTTGCCTCTATTTCCATCGGAACGCTCAGACAAGTGTGTATTTGTGGGTGCGTGTGTTTTAGTGCGCGGAACTTTAAATGTCTTCCAAAAACAACCGTGAAATACAAGAAACCCCAAATACTGGCTTGCGTCCAGCAATTACGTTGTGTATATCGTCATTCTTGTGAGGTGTTAAGAAAACGTACAAACAAAATATATTACTGGTGTGCCATGTACAGTACCTGGTGTGCCATGGTGCGTATTCGGCGTGGATTTGTGTGGTGGCCAATACTCATCATCCTCGGCTGGTGTGCGGGGCTGCAAGGTAAAACACATTATGTTATATCGTCACATGTCAGAATAAGGCATCAAATTTATAGCGACGAGATAATTACAGTGAGCGTTAACTGTGTGTATAGGACAATGCAAGGCCTTCCATTATCAGTGACATGTTCCTGAAAAGATGCTACGATACAAAAGAAGTATTTAGTTGATTTTATACAAGCACGTGACTTTTCGGATGTTTCTAACAGCCAGTTGAAAATTATCACTTCTCTTACCCTAACTAAAATTGTAACAGTAAAGATATACAGAAGTATAAACTCAGCATTTGCTTTAAGGGTGTGAAAAACGGTCTATCGCCGCCACTTTGCAACACAAGCTGAGGTCATCTGAAAATCGAAGAGGGAAAAAATTTGCATAATCAGGAATATCAGTAAGATGGTCAATTCAAGGTCGATGGAGAAAACTACATAATGATTAACTTTGTAATTTGTATTCCTCACTAAATGTTACTACGGTGATCGTATTAAGGAGGATAAGGTGGGTGGGGCATGTGCTACGAATGGGGGGGGGGGGGGGGGGAAGAGAAACGCATACAGAATTTTGGTGAGTAAATCTGAAGAATGCCGATCCCAGTGGCCGTGCGGTCTAAGGCGTGGGTCTTCGGCCGCTCGCTTACTGGGATTGTGGGTTCGAATCCCACCGGGGGCATGGATGTTTGTGTTGTGTTAGATGTATGGACGATAGCATGAAACATAAGGTGACATGCAGGACAAAAAGGACTTCAACAGTACAAATGGATCAAAGGGAAAACCCCAGGAATTAAAAAAAAAAAAAAAAAAAAAACAAAAAAAAAAAAAAAAAAAAACCCACCGGGGCATGGATGTTTGTGTTGTGTTAGTTGTAAGGACGGTAGTATGGAACGTAAAAGTGACATGAAGGACGAAAAGGATTTAAACAGTACAAAAAAGATGGATCAAAGGGGAGAAAAAACCCCCGGACAGGCAAAAAAATAATAAAAATATCCCACCGGGGGCATGGATGTCTGTCTCTTGTGAGTGTTGAGTGTTGTCAGGTAGAGGTCTCTGCGACGAGCTGGTCCCTCGTCCAGAGGAGTCCTACCGACTGTGGTGTGTCTAATGTGTGTGACCATGAAACCTCGAGGAAAGGAGGAGGCCCAGGCCCATATAAGGCTGTCGAGCCATACAAAAAAAAAATCTGAAGAATGGAAGTCCTAGGTGTAGTTGAAAGTGTAGTGTTAAAATTGATCTTAAACAAATAGGATGAGAGGGCGTGACCGAATTCATCTGTCTGAGAATGAGTTCCTTAAATTCCTTGATTAGCTGAGGAACTATCAGCTGCTAAAGAAGGACTCCGCTCTATTCAGTTTGCCAGTCAGTTGATCAAGCTCTTTCGTCTCTTTCAGTTCATGGGCTTCTACACATTTGTTGGACTCAGACGAGGGGTAGGGCCGTCGCAACTGTTTTTTCCGTTTATATCTTACAACGAAAAGCGTATTCCTTATTCATTAAACGAGCAGCAACAAGGTGGCTGGAAAGTCAACGTTAAGTGACTGCCGTTACCAGCACCTTTACTGAACACACAATGGTCTTCTTTTGGTTTTTTGTACGGTGTAGTGGTTAAATGTTCCAACGTTTGGAAGGAACTTCGGAATATTTAACCACTACACCGTGCTGAAACCTAATTTAACGCCATTAGATCTTATTTAATTAACAACAGCCTTGAAAGCCTATAAACGTATATTATTGAATTCAAATCACAAAGTCTATTTAGAAGTGAATTCCGTGCAGATGTTGCTTTCTTGCTTAAAAAAGCAAACTCATTAAAAAAACACAAACCCCGAAAGAGGTTATATACTCTAGAACATGGTTTCTCAAACTGTGGTACACGTACCACTATTGATACGCCAACCATTGTGTACTGGCACTGCGGCCATAATTAAAAAAATAAAAATATGAAAAAGACAAACATTTAAAAAATAAGACATAAGCCACATATATTTGCTAATTCGCAGCATTTCTGTGGACATCATATAACTCATCCCCACTGTCAGCCAGTCTTCCAAATTTCAGGTTTTTCTTTAAAGACAAAAGAAGTGTTGGTGGTGCATTGAAATTGTTAAATTTCCTTAAGCGGAACTCCAGCGAGAAGTCTGAGAACCCCTGCTCTAGAAAGCAGCTAAGATATTGAACCTGATAAAGGTACACACTCATATTACCATCTACAAAATTTTCGGCAATAGTGGACATTGAAATACTGTTTTCAAGATACTTTACACTGCCCTTTATTACCACCTTTTCCTGCTCCCTGCTCCCATTCGGAAGTACTATAAATATTACTACACTATCAATACACCTAACAACAGAACAGCGAGGGCTAGTCTTTTACACACAAGAATGGGTATGCGGGTCTGACTACGCACCGTAACGACGGCCTATAAAAGTATAAGAATTTTGTCCAGTGTTGAAGTACTGCTGGTTGCAAAATCATCAGTTTCTAACAACCGCAAGACTCTACCAAAGGGATGAGAATTACCGTATTAACAATCTTGTATTTTCATTGACTAGATCAACGCTCGAATATTTCTTATTTTAAGTTGTGTTGAAATACTTACACTGAGTATGGACAATGATGATGTTTTACTCCGTTATTACTAAATTATATTATTATTATATGTTTAATATATTTAGTAAACAATAACATAACCATAACAGCACACTTCAGCCTGTAAACTGACACATCCATTGAGTGTGCAGGAAGAGAGTAACTTTAATTGTCCTTACTTTTAGTAACTTACGGTTGCCAAAATACAGATCATAAACATCAAGTACAAAATATTTATTTATGCCATCGACACGACTAAGTGTATTATATATACATATATATAATATATGGCTACGTGTTTCGACCAGTTATAAGGTCATTATAACGCCACTGAAACACACAAAATCAAAATTACAAATGCAAGTTTTATCTTGGGTCAGAATGAGATTTGTCTTATTGGTACACCACGCATAACAATAAAATTTAAAAATTGTTTTACACTATTTTTAAACAGTTAAATTATTAATGCATTTTATGTCAAATTTGTTGTTATTATTTTTTATCTACCTTCGTGAATAACGGCGTCTATTTGGTGTGTAGACGTACGATCATACGCAGGACTTATCCTTTGGTTTGATATGAGGCCTATATGTACAGTATATTCAGTTCTTATCTGTAATGGTACTGGTGAAAGGCTAAATTAGTATTTGTCTTAAGTTAGAGGCTTGGGTGTGGTACATTACTGATATTTCTACTTACTGTCATGCAGTTGGTTTTGGTATCCTGTGTGTATGAACTGGTTGTCAGAAGGAGACTGGTACAGAGTTGAGTGAACTGTAGGGTCGAATGGGGGTGGGCACTGTCATGTTATTTATGCGATATCATGTTGCACCAGTACTGCTAAGGTGTTGTTGTCGTTTATGGTGTTTTGTCGTTAATCTCGGCCCCCCCCCGCCCCCGTTGACGTAATGCTTCTCAAGTGTATTCAAATGTGGACCACTGTTTATTCCGTTTTTTGTCTCCATTATATCTTCTATGTTGCCTATGGCGTGACTACTGTCCAGCAGATGAGCAATTCTCGAGCTGTTACTATAGGTTCTAAAAGCCGTAATGTGTTCCTTAAATCCCGTTTTTTAAATCATCAACACATCACACATTTTTCGTCTTATACATAGCATTGATACGGTCTGTTAATATGCCCTATAAAGACCCGATCGCTTTATGTATTAAATAATTATTGCTTAATAATGAATACAGATCGCTTTCTATATGCCTACTATATATGATGTATTATTAATCATGAGCAAAGAGGGTGGAAGGAAAAAAATTACGGAGACAAATTACAGACAATTCGCCATTATGCCGAACGTATCACGTCAAATGCTCAAGCAAAATTGCACGAACAACATATAACACAACGCCTGTACATTATACAGAGCAGATAATAATGTTACCAAGCTTAATCTACTGGAAAATTGTAAAGCATAAAGAACTGCGTCTGAACTTTTGTAAATCCCTTGATCCCATACACTTGTAGCTAAGGGAAAGAAAAGGTATTGGATATTGGATTTAATATACAAATTTTCTTGGCATCTCTATTGTAACGAAATTATATGACGTCAGCTGACTTCCTGAAAGCATAGTAAAATGTTCTGTGATGTGTTTGCTGAACCTGTATCACGAAGATATTAATGTGGTCATTCTTTTACACGCATCAAGCAGAAATCTGTGAAAGTGCAAAACGCTATTTGAAGAGTTTTACAATGATGAACTATGATCACGTATGCTACGTTTCGCAATATTTTCTAGACTCATTAGAGAAAATATGTACCACGAATTCAAGTCAATAAAAACATACTCGCATATATATATATTACAATTTTGTAACTTCATTTGTTGCTGTTTCGTATCTCACTTTCAGCTAAGAAAACATTGACTGGACCAATAATCGACTATTATGTAAACAGCATAATTTATAACAATGCCAGAACCATGCGGTTTATTATATTTGCATGTATACGTACCCACATGTTCTAATGACACCTGTGCAAACAGGGTGTGCACCGAAATCACATTTTCCAGCTATTACAGAAATTCGTATATAGTTACCAGTATGCCAAAACATGTTTGACCCGCGTTCAATGGCCACACGTTTACTCGAAGAAACACTCACAGACATGCAAAAACCATTCTCCAGCACGTGTCCGGGCTTCGTGGTTATGATAACTTATCATACACGCATCATATATAACCCACATGTTGATTCGCTGTGATAAGTCACCTTTTACACAAATCACAACATTCTATAATCCTCTGCTAAGTGACGAATTAGTTTCAATACAGAAACTACCTTTTTGGTCTTCAGCTTATGCTGTGATATGGACTAGACCGAAACCAAAGGTCAGAATTTTACAATTTATTTATATGAGTGCAAGAACACGGTAAACTTTATGAGCAATCATCCAAGAAACCTCACACACCACAATGAGACTTGATGCCGTGGTAATCCAGCGTCCGGGATGTGCGTGTATGTGTATGTGTATGTACGCACCTACACACAAGCAGCATCTTATTATGTCCAGCAGCTGCCACAGAAATCTTACTGCTTTAGGTAAAGCAGCCCCTGTGCTCACTCCAGCGTCGTGACATAAAGGTACACGGTGGAGTGGAGTTATAGATAAGCATTTTTAACCTCAGCAATAGACAGAGGTGAGTGGTCAGCTCCCAGTACCAGCCGCTTGACCTTCGTTGAAAGAGTGCCAGTTATCGTCTGAATAGGTGGCAGGGCAGTCTGGACGCTGGCTGTGGGGAAGAGAAAAATTTATTGGTCCTGTCAGGAATCCATTCCTGATTATTTGGCAGTTCAGCATATTACATACACACATAAATGTGTGCGTACCGTTCGTAGTACTTAAGTAACAGAGGACTAAAATAGAATAGTTATGATATTCAGTTCCAAATCGTGATTTATTTAGCGTATTTAGGGACTGTTTAGTTCAAAATGGATACAATCCGTAATTACACAATTATTTAACTCATACACTAACATCTAATATAAAAATATTTGAAGAACTGCAGTACTCTTCCCATTTCTGTTTTTCCTACGCTGGAATTCCCCGCCCCCACAATTGCGTTTCGCGTTGCGTAATGAGAGTTATGACCACTCATGATTGTCGTTTAATGAAATGGTACTGCAGATTCACCCAGCTGACTTTTAAATGTATTCAAGTATGCTCCATAGAATAAGTATTCGCATTCCAGCTAAATGACCCAATTAGATTCACGATTCAGTGTGAATGAGCTCCTAGGACAGGCATGAACCTGAAACTGGAGAAAGGCAAATTTCAACCCACTACATCGAAATATTAATTGACAAATAAATATGAAAAGCAACGTAGTATTTTTAATTCATTTAACCATTTTTAATCTGTAGCTGTTTCTCGTCATCCACCCCTCTGTCATATTATTCGTACATATATGTCAAATATATCAAGCGAGGAGATGGAATGTTGGAAGAAAAGAAACAGACAGGTCATTCTTTGCGACCAAGACGTGGCTCCTGAAAAGGCAGCACTTACTGTGAACTGCAGACGGCCAGAAGCAGCGAGCAGCAGGATCTCACAAAAAATTAGACAATTTACTACTGCAAGACAGTGTCTGAAACTCAAGGGACTGTATCCACAAGATTAAGTCGAAAACTGCAGAACTGTCGGCAGTAATGCAAAGATTCTTTCTGTGAGAAAAAAAAATACTGGTCTCTGTTATAAGTAAAAGTCAAATTATTGATATCAGTTGTATTCAGTACCGATGTACGTGGATCTTCAAGAACACTAAACAAATTATAAATGTATATGTAGTAAGAGTTCAGAAGAAATACACAATTTTCACTTTCCTGCACACTTGTTTCTTTGAACACGTATGTCTGATTTTTAAGTGATGTATTCAGAACATGATACACAGAGATCAGGTATCCCTGCAATCAAATTAATTCTCACGACAATAACATAAGAAGTAATTACACCCGTTGTTATTCTTGGATGAATCAACACTGTATGCGCGATACGTTAAACCATACACAAGTTACTAGTTACGTATGAAATATGAAAGGTACAAAACTATGTATCCTCCATGTCACACTTCATATTAATATAGGTGTATTTGAGGTTCTCGTGGCGGTGACTGTTAATATTGCTGTCTTCTGTAACGTGATGCCGTACAGACTGATGAGAATTTAACAACTTTCGAAGGAACTTACAATCTCCATCTTTAGAGCAGAAGACAGATATCTTCGATAAAGAAGGGAATGTTTCCTGCTTAAGAGCACAATTACGTAAATTCCTTTTCTTTATTGAAGGGCGTCGCAGCAGATGCTACGGACGCACCGCAGCCTTGAAGGCTTATTGTGCAACCCTATGAGGAAGATGATGATGTTGATGTTTTTTATGCTTTTCCATCACGTAAATTCCTTCAATGATCTACTAGTGTCATGTCGCTTACAGAAACAAAATATCGCCTTACTTGGTTACATAAACTCCGTTGTTAGTATTCATAGATGCGATGGGTGTTAATTTCAAGGTTTTCTTAAAACGCCAGAAAAAATGAACTCAAATGCAAGGTGAAAATAAAGCGTGCATACAGACGATGACAGACATTTTAATGATTCGGCACTTTCGGTTTCTCCATTTAAAATGGACCTGAACATTTGTCACTGATGCTGTATTTTAACCTCCTACCCGAAACACAAATGTTGCCACACGCGAGAAACCACCACTGCATTATTTTCATTTATTTAACTCAGTTTTCAAAAACGGAAAGAGGTCACGTGACGTTTATCTCCTCTGTTTATTCCTGCCACGACACAGCAAACTGATCTTTTGATGTACTGAACGGCTGCCAAGTAACGACAAGTTGTGTATGTTCAGTTCCTGCACTGACGAGGACCCAGGGCGAAAGTAATGCACTGTTGCGTTATTTGAGGCTTCCGCCGCGATGTAGATTAGATCCGTGCTCTGTTGGGATATTTCGCAGCGTAGAGTGGTAATTCTGTACCGATGTTTCGGGACACCCTACGCTGTGTAATATCCCAGAAAATCGCAGATCTAATGCACTGTTATTTGCAAGTTTAGATTATTTTCTATCAAACCTTTTACGTGTCGAAGTGTAACACCACTGTAGCCATTACGTCGTTGTAATTCGCGTTACAACACTAGGATTGCAATGTAAATGCTGCTATGTTACTGCAGTAGCAGAACAAGTTGGGTTATTTAGGGTAACACATATGTTTCAAAACACACTACAGACATCCCTCTGGTCGCCAATGTAATAACTCACATTATGTAATTAACTTCAGCCTCTCAGTAAATCGCGCTGTAATTCAAAACTTCCTCAGTTTCCTCAAGTCATTATGTTTTAACGTTACACAACAGGGCTGCTTTTCTTATCTGACGTAACTGAAAATAACAAAACTCCTTCCATCTAGTGAGTTTAACGATATTTTAAACAGTGAAACACAAACACTTTCATTTCGCAGAGCACCCAGGTATCATGCCGGACTCTAAAAATACCAAGGAACTTTGTTTCCTTGTGCCATCATTCGAACTTACAACAATATTACTAGCAGAAAAAATGACGTCATATTATATTAAGCAAAATATAGACGTTTGGCTTTTATGCAAAAAACATGCAAAAGAACTGTAACGGTAGGGAAATTTTATAACATTATTTCAACAGTAATGAAATTTAAGCGAACTGGAAAAAGATCAAGATTATTGGATGTCAGTGGCATAACACATCGGATATCACTGTCTTTAACAACAAATGCATGTAAGACGTTACAACAACATGAAGACAAAATACAACTTTGCAAAATTAGGACTACATGAAATTATACGTAATATTAGAGCAGATCATAAAAATGGAAGATGAGTTTGTGGACAGGATTCACCTACGATCATTCACACTTTGGACTCCTTCCGCCCTACATCTTAAAGCAAAACTACAAACACTAGGTTTCTGGGACACGCTCATGTAAAAGGGACAGTGAAACGCCTATTCAACTGCGGCAGATAGGCGGAGATATTCTAAACCTCTGGCCTTCGACCCACCAAAGCTATTCCAGAATAGCTTAGGGCAACGATCCCTACGGAGTGTTTTATTTTTTTACCTGAGGAAGGGGATCGACCCTTTCCTCGAAACTAAGTGTTTTTAGATTTATTTTAAACACGGAAGATGGAGAAAGTCCAAACAGGGACTGATTTTAAATGAAATACACCATCTCTTTACACTGGATTAATTTGGCTCAGGAGATGAATCACTAGCAGTCAGCTGTATGTACATTGCATTCGAAAAACTTGAAGGATCTTGAACAATTTTGCGAACAGTGGCTTCTCAAGAAGGTTGTGTTCTATAAACTTAGACAAGCAAATTTAGAGACATGTGTCACTAGCCTTAAAATTGACGCTTCGCTGCTTTAAAAAACGCCACAGAATTTCCACACCAAAAACGTTTCAACATATGAAGGCAAAAGGTTTCTATATGTACATTCTATTTCAATAATAAGAAATTCGGTAGTTTACTCACACAATGTACAGTTCTGACAAAAACAAAGCGAATGTTTGTGTGTACAGGCTTGACAGATTGGCGTTTGTAAATAAGACTGTATTGTATATTTAATTTTTACTGTTGCTTTAATTGTATTTTATTTATCTAGCTTTATCCTTATATTTTCCACCTGTACTGTTACTCTGCTCATATATGTTTTTCCAACTGTCTTAGCTGTTTGCTTTCTCAGTACCCCCAGCAGCTTTACGTTGTTTGTATCCACCCCCCTCTCACACTGGTTCTACCCTATTCATTCATTCTGTAGTCTGTCTTACGACAGGTCCGTAGCCTCTTCCAAAGCGAGTTCTCCACAGGGTGCGATCTAGTGCTTCCTCTTTCAATTTCCAGTATCTTTTCTTTTCCTTAAGGTCATCCAGTAGCTGCTTACGTCTTCTCCCTCGTCGTCCCGTCATTTCTATCCTTCCTTCTAACTTTCCTTCAATCACGTGTTTCAGAAGACAGTTTCTACGCAAGATGTGACCAATCCAGTTAGCCTTTCTTCTTTTTATTGTATGTAGTATATTCCTCTCCTCCTTGACTCTGTGTAATACTTCATTTATCACACGATCGGTCCATCTGATCTCCATTCTTCTCCAGCACCACATTTCAAAACTTTCCAGATACTTCTGATCTACTTTCCGAAGTGTCCACGTTTCAGCACCATACAAAGCTATGCTCCAAATGTAGCACTTTACTAGTTTCTTCCTTAAATTTAATTCCAGTTTGCTGGTGAAAAGATTTTTCTTCTTGTTGAATGCTGTTTTTGCCATGGCAATTCTGGATTTAATTTCACGTGTACACCTTGCATCACTTGTTATCATGCTACCCAAATAATTGAAATATTCCACATTCTCCAATTGTTTTTGATCTATCATAATTTTCATTGGGGATGGTTGCCTTGAGATTTTCATTACTTTAGTTTTTCCCACATTCATTTCCATTCCATAGCGTCTTCCAATTTCACTTAGTCTATCAATCATGCCCTGTAGCACCTTTTCTTCCCTAGCCAGTAGCATAAGGTCATCTGCATATTTCACAGTGCGAATTACTTGTCCTCCTATTTTGAAGTCTCCAAACCCTTCAAGAGCTTCCTTGGTAAGGTACTCGCTGTATAAGTTGAACAGAATCGGTGACAAGCAGCAACCTTGTCTAACTCCTCTTCCAATCTTCACACTTCTCGTCTCCCCTTGGTCCAGTCGTATTTTGACACTCTGTTCCATGTACAATTTGCTGATCAATCTTCTTTCGCGCCAGTCTATCCCAATTCCTTTTAGGATTTGCATTAATTTGGTCCAGTTGACACGGTCAAATGCCTTCTGCCAGTCTATGAAGCAAGCACACAATTCCTCATCTATGACCAAGGTTCGTTCTGATATTATTCTCAGCATCCCAATTGCATCCCTAGTTCCTTTTCCTCTTCTAAATCCAAACTGATCTTCTCCAAGTGCATCTTCAATTTTCCTCTCAATCCTTCTTCTAAGTATCCTCGCTACTATCTTTGCTGCATGAGCGATGATGCTGATTGTGCGATGGTCGCTGCATTTTGTAGCTTTGGGCTTCTTCTTTAAGGCAATCATTGTAACTTCAATAAAATCTCTGGGCCATTCTCCAGTTACATACATGCTGTTGATCATCTGTGTCATTAGCCTTAGACCACCTTCTCCCAACAATTTGAGTACATCCCCAGGTATATCATCATCTCCTGTAGCCTTCTTATCCCTCATCTCCTTGATAGCTTTTTCCACTTCACTTTGCAAAATATAAGGGCCTTTCTCGTCTTCATCTACTTCATCTTCAGGTTCGACGTCTAGATGTTCTGGTCGATTAGCTCGATCGTAGAGCTCTGTGATATAATTCTCCCAAATTTGCAATACTCGTCTCTGATTTATTATTATATTGCCTTGAGAGTCTTCGATGCCAATGTTTTGAATCCCATGGTTTTCTTTCCAACCTAGTTCCTTTGTCTTCATGTACATTAAATCATAACGTCCTATTCTTTGAAATTCTATGATCTCGTCGCATATGCTCTCCAGATATTCCTTCTTGGCGTTGTCCGTGGCTCTTTTCAATTCATTCCTCAGTCTTCTGTAGTTCTTCCTTCCTTCTTCATTGTTGACATTCTTCCATTTCCTTCGTTCATCCATTTTACTGATCATCTCCTGTGTAATCCATGGCTTTCTTGCTCTCCTCTCGACTTTTCCAACCAAACCACTCATAGTATCTAACACACATTTCTTGATATTGTTCCACTGCACTTCCACATTCCCACTTTCACATTTGATTGCACCAAGCTGTTCTTCTAGTCTATCGTGTACTACCTGTCGTTGAGCATATAGCTTCTCCAAATCCCATCTCGGTTTTTTCTTGTGGAACCTCATGATCTTCTTCAATCTGGTGCAGATCTTTGCAACCAGTAAATTGTGGTCAGAGTCAATATCTGCTCCAGGTAGTGTCTGCACATCCTTCACACTGTTCCTGAATCGCTGTTTCACTAGTACATAGTCCAGCTGATATCGATTCCTATCTCCTGGTGATTTCCACGTGTACAATCTTCTTTTAGGTTTTTTGAACCATGTGTTTGTTATAACAAGTCCATTTCTTTCACAGAAGTCAATAAGCATTTGACCTCTCTGATTCCTCCTTCCCAGTCCATATGGTCCAACAGTGTTGTGATGTGCTTTATCTCCAACCACAATGTTCCAATCTCCCATTATAATCGTGTTTGTCGCACCCTTTCCATCCTCTTCAAGAATTTCTTCAATTATATCATACAACTCTTCCACTTTGTCATCTTCATAGTCCGATGTTGGCACGTACACTTGCACTATCAAAATACTTACCGGTTCTGCCTGCAATTTAATAGCAATGATTCTGTCACTATACACACTCTTCTTAACAACACTTTTCACTACGCTTTTATGCACTACTATAGCTACGCCTCTTTCAGCACTGTCACCCCCGGAATAATACACTGTATAATCACCACTTTTTATTTCACCCTGACCCTTCCACCGCACTTCACTAACACCTAGCACAGACACTGCGTTCTTCTGCATCTCTTTCTTCAAATTTTCGAGTTTTCCTCCTTGATTCAAGGTCCTTACGTTCCAAGTGCCTATCTTGAAGCTGTTATGTTCATTCTGTGTCTTCTGCTTTTGTCTGTAGTCATTACCGCGTGGTGTCTCCCCTAGAAACACTCCCCCCCGGAGATCCGAATGGGGAGTAGTTTACCTCCGGAATGTTTTGTCTCCAGAGGAAGCATCTCGCATTTGGCTACCCTATTGGCTGTCATAAAATCTACGTATTGCTACCCCACCGTACTTTCCAGAATCTACGTTATAGGTTGCTGGCTTTCTTTCCTACTCGGACTCTTGACCCGTGAAGATGGGACCGATACGTTGTCCCGAAACGTCGGTACACAATTACCACACGACGCTGCATAATACCCCAGAAGAGCGCAGATTTCACCAACATCGCGGCGGAAGCCTGAAATCAAGACTGTCAGTGTTTTACTGTGTCCTAAGAACTCACTTTTATAAATATTTGTTACCTGAAATTTGTAGTTCTAAAGGTTAACTGTACAAGAGAAAACACCATGAAATAGTGTTATGAATATAGTGTGTGGATTCATGAGATTTATACAACAGAAATTAAGCCCTTTCCTTCTTTACTTGGGGTCAATGTTTGAAGGGAAGAATAAATTTTCGGGGCCTCTCATCTCTTCAACATCAAAAGATATACAGCATAGCGGTACATGCTGTAAGTAGCGTAAAGAGGCCGTGCTGCTGTATCAGACGGAAGTACTTTCATCACACCAGCGGAACACACCGAATTCCGTTCCAGTACATATGCAATTTCACCCATTATTAATGTGCCATAAAGAGCTCTGTAGGTGAACTGGTGCTAAATACCCCTCGATCCTTAATTTGTTAGGAAGAGGGAGAGAGTATACGAAGATAGTTCTAAGAAGTATGAACGGGCCCGAACACACGCTGCAAGAACAGCTCTTGGTATGTTACATTAATTCCTGCTTCCATCATTTACGAATAACATCTGAAACATCAACACGATAAATGATTAGATTTGTTCCTCACTTCATCACTGAAAACCAAAGGAATCTATGAAGGAACATGTCGAAGCTCTCAACTGTGCTGTCGGTAATGTAGTAGAAAAACGTTTTTTAAGCTTATATCGGCGTTTCCCAAACTACATCCCGCGGAACACGCGAGATTTGAATAGGTGTTCCGTAAAAAATCGATAAAACAAAAAATCATGCTTTTTTTACTAAATTTGAATTTAGAATATTTGATCATAGTTCAAGACACTGTTTATATAAAGAACTTTTATAAGAATCCTACATTTAGTTACTACAAGATCCCTTTGCGTTTTTATTTTATAAATGAGGGACCATCGAATGCATGTGTTCCGTAAATATTTACTGAGTTAAAAATGTTCCTTGACAAAAAAAAGTTTGGAAAAAGCTGGCTTATATAAAATGTGATTAATGACCTGCAATTTAGTGAAGGTCTTCAAAAAAATCCGCCGAAGATTTGTGAACTGCGCTGAAAAGTGCATTTTATGGGAATTTATCATGAATAAGCGTGGGTGAAAATAGGAATTTTCAGAAAACTTTTAGTAAACGTTTCACACATCGAATTTCTGTGTAACGGTTTTCCGGGTTCTTGGAGATATGCATAAATATTTTCAAGCAAATCAAACTTACTCATAAATCAGTAGAGCTGAAAATGAAAAATCCTTATTCTGTCAGGCTAAGCATAAATTTCAGATCCGTTTTGCAGGCACTAAGTCAAATTATATAAACATTCCAAACCCAGAAAGCACACGGTGATTAAAATCTAATTCTGCATGTTTGTACCATCCGAACTACGGAAGCCTGCGTGGCTTATAAAAATTCTGACACAAACCTCTTAGCATCGGGCAGAAAAAATGACGGTATTTCTACGACATTCTGCGTCATTTGGTCAATCGGTTAACAGGCAGAAAAGGAATTAAGTTCATTCTGACTAAAATCAGACGGAATACGTGATTCAAAGTGTCCTCATCTTCAAGTGCCAAGATGTCCGAGAAGAAAGACGTTTCCGTGTACAAATGGAGATGAGGACACTATTTGCCGCGAAACGTCGGGATCCTGTTACCAGACGCAGTGCGATATCCTAGAAGAACGAAATCAGGACTTTCATGCAATTTACAGTGGGGTACACAACTAACAATTTAGCAGTACTACTCAAGGGTATTTCATAGAATATAAATTAGAAGAAGTATAATTACCTAATTACGTCAATAATGGCGCGATTTAAAATTGCTAAACAATGTCAAATCGAGGGAAAACATTTAAATTAACATTGATCTGACTTATGAATACAGCAGATTAAATTGGCACAACCAGCATGCAGGACGCATATATACTGTTATAAAAAGAGCCTAAATTGAAATTACATGTATTACATAAATGACTAGAAGATACAGGAAATGAAGAAGTTTTGAAAGGAAGTTGAAAGTAAAAAGAGATATAGAGAGAGACAGGATGATTATGATAGAATGATGGAAAAGAGAGAGGAAGAATTAAGGGAAGAGAAAAAGAAAGTTGGAAGTAAACCTACATAGAGGGGGAGAAAAAAGAAAAATATTAACCCGGCAGGAAATGACGTAAGGAAGGAAGAAACGGTGGCGTAGATAACCGGTCAGCCCCCACCCCCCCGCCCCACAATAATTATTAGCGAAGTTACTCAAAGCTCTCAGAACAGGGATCCACAATACTGCCGTCAGAAAAACGGAATCGAGTCCGAAGGAACTCAAAACAAATTTTAGTCCTTTGTACATTTCGCTCAGGATAGGAAGAGGTGGCGGGCTTTTGTAAATGCGGTAATGAATCTTCCGGTTCCATAAAACGCGGGAATTTTCTTGACTAGCTGAACACCTGTAAGCTTATCAAGAAGGACTCTGCTCCATGCAGTTAGTTATTTTGTTAGTTAGTTAGTTAATTAGTTTAGTTAGTACTTTTGGGGGCCCCGCTAAATCACGCGGCCCCCCGCGCAGCGGCAACTGTGCGGGCCTTCCTACAAACATCACTGAACTGGCAGGGTCTAATATTGGTACGGTAGCGACGTCCTTCTACAGAAACTTTTATCTTCAACAAGATAGGACACGTGCACTCATATCTAAAGCGTTACCTGATAAAATAAACTTCCCTACCGCACGTAAACTGTATTAAGTGTCAGACCTTGAAGATAAGGGCGCTACGTTCCTTCGAAACGTCGGAAATCAATCACCCTCCTACTCAGCTTAACATTCCAGATACCTGAATCCTCTGCGATTTTCATTTAATATAAGCCAGGAATGTCACTGGATGTTCTGTTCTATCCTCGACTTTGAATTTCACTGAGCAGCAATAAACACCACAGCCTTCACGAAACAGAGCATGTTCTCTATATTCCGTTTACAGCGTTTCAAATTCCTATCATCATTATCACATTCGATTTTGTCCTCGAGACTTGGGATGACAAGGACAAATGACAACGTTGATACCTGTTAACATCTCGCACCTCTAACTGCTAACGGCAAAGTTATAAAGCAGCATTTAAATACCGCAAACACAACTAATTTTATTTCAGCAACAATAAAGTACACAATACACATTAGTTGTGATTTCAGGCTTCCGCCGCGATGTTAATGATATCTGCGATCTTCTGGGATATTACGCAGCGTCGAGTGGTAATCCTTTACCGAAGTTTCGGGACAACCTATTGGTCCCATTTCAAGGGTCAAAAAGTCTTCTTGGACGTCTTGGCCCTTGAAGATGGGACAGATAAGTCGTACTGAAATGTCGGTAAAGGATTACCACTAGACGCTGCGTGACATCCCAGAAGAGCGTAGATCTACATTAGTTGTGTTTAACGGTGATGAAATCATTTTTAGAAATAACACAACGGGATGATAAAATTTTGGTAATGTTTTATCTCGAAACCTATGAAAGGATTTCGATGTGATTTCGTATTGAGGATTTACAGTGATACAGGGCATACACAAAATAATGGTGCAGTTTCAAAAGTGAATAAAAAATTTATGTCTCACCTTACACGGGCACAACATACACCGTCAGCGGCGGCAACTGTCCAAGTTTCTCATTTGGTAATTACAATCCTTCAATGTGTGCACCCTGGGTCACACAACACACATCCACACGGTAATCAAACTCATCCCAGACCCGGTGTAGCTGGATCGGACTTGCTGCTGCAAATGGAGACAAGAACCTTCTCCCTTGGCCACCCCGTTCGCCAGATCTTACACCGTGCGATTTCTTTCTTTGGGGGTTCGTTAAAGACAGCGTTTATGTACCACCATTGCCCACGTCCATCCATGAAATTCGTGATCGGATAACGCATGCACTGCAGGCCATTACAGCGGACATGCTACACCGGGTCTGGGATGAGTTTGATTACCGTGTGGATGTGTGTCGTGTGACCCAGGGTGCATACATTGAAGGATTGTAATTACCAAATGAGAAACTTGGACAGTTGCCGCCGCTGACGGTGTATGTTGTGCCCGTGTAAGGTGAGAAATAAATTTTTTATTCACTTTTGAAACCGCACCATTCTTTTGTGTATGCCCTGTATATGTCCGATTGCGCGGATTTTTTCACACTGCTCCCTAATGTCCATAAAACTGAAACAGAGCTACATTTTAATTATACTGCATGGTTCATTTAAATCCTAAATTGTGCGTCACAAGCACGGATCTACTTACAAGTATATGGATTTTATTTGTACCACTTCTCAGTAGTCAAAGCATAATTTTTAACGAAATATGAAGCAAATATCTCGCGTCTGCCTGCATTATAATAACTATAACGGTCAATGGCTGTGTCAACAACAATGTTCTACTTTATTTCGCATTTATTTCGTCTCATTTCACGGAAGCACTTCCGTACCTTTGTTCGCCATTCCTTTCTGACCAGTTTGATATGCTGAAGCTGCCTTAATATTTATGACACAATATTTAGTAGGAAAATTACCCACAGCAGAAGAGAGGAAATAAAACAGTGACGCGGAACCTCACATCCGCTAGCCAATTGCGGAACCCACCATTAATTTATCCAACCATTGATGTAATAAATTTAAAACACGAAAGGTTTGTTATTTATTACCGTAGAAACCGCTTGTTCCCTCTGCCTGTTATTTATGATGGTGGAATTTATTATTCGGGTGAAGTGGTTTATCTGCTTAATGTAATCACCACTAAAATCATGCAATTAAAATAATACAAATCGCAAAACTGTATTTTCCTTCGCCTTCATTGCGGATACAGCACCATCTTATGAATGCCAGGGTTTCTAAAACGAGAGGGCTTCTAAACATGGGACATCTCAGTCTCATGAAACGCATGAGAACTTCTGACTGGAAATGCTCAAGAGATGACGTCACTTCAGAGATGTGGCCACAAATTGGAGAATAATAATATAACACTTATTTTAGATAAGAAAATGTTGAAGGTCTTGATGGGTTAAACTGGCTCAGAGCCGCGGAATGTTCTTGTGACTACAAAACAAACACAGCGTTCTTCTTGGACGTCTCTGAAGACGAAGGCAGCAAGCTCCTCAAAACGTTGCACCTACATAGCAGTTCACACTGCATCGTATCCCACAAGTCTAGCGTCTTCCTTGGGCAAAAATGGTGTCTTCTGTGGCGTAAATAAAATTTTGATCGTATGTTCCACATTTTCCGACTTCCATAAACATCAGTGTACACGATCTACAGGTAATGACGTTGAGGAATTCAGGACTCCGTGAAAATCGTGTCTTTGAATGCCATATTTTACCTCGAGCCATAAATGTATTTGTATCCGTAGTACTCGCATTTATGTGAGGGAAAATAATTGTTGTTGATTGTGATAAATATATGAAGCACTTAAACAAGGCGATAACACAACACTGAATTGTCACGGCTATTGTACTGATATTGTTTTAAAATTTTTGTATCTGGGAATTTGGATAAGGAGGAGGTAATGGAGTGGCATTAAGATTTAGAACATTACCCTGTATTTAGTACGTCAGACACCACTAGAGTTCTGTAACTTATCAAAATTTAGAATTTTCCAGAGATGGTACAATTCGGCACTGGAGATCCGCAAGTGTTTCCGTTAAGCAAAAATAAATTTAATCAAAATCCGTGCAGTAA
The DNA here is from genome assembly GCA_021186555.1 of Reticulitermes speratus. Lineage (NCBI taxonomy): Eukaryota > Metazoa > Arthropoda > Insecta > Blattodea > Rhinotermitidae > Reticulitermes > Reticulitermes speratus. The sequence goes on from JAJKFL010000330.1 coordinate 21,664,511, forward strand.
AAGGCGCACTTTACCGAAGGCGGTAAATTAATTTATGCTTATTATCTCCATATTTCTCGACCGATGTCGGTGAAATTCGGCACTTCATAAGGAAGTGTAATGCGATTAAGCAATTGTAAGTTTCACGAAAATCCGTCCAGTACAAGCCATACTTTGCTTACGGGCGTCAATGAATTTAAATCCACAATTTCCACATTTCTCGACCGATTTAGGTAAAATTTCGTACTGGGGATATGCACGTGGCGAATTATCCAAAACAAATCCAAACCAGATCTCATACACATATTGTATAGGCTACCTAATATCACATTTATTACAAGTCTTTCATTACTTTCAGAGGTAAAGTAAGATTACTCCGATGGAGAGATAAGATCAACGAGTGTGTTGAGGTTACCCACTTTCTACAAAATACGAACAGGTAGTTTCATTTATTTAAGGCAATACAATATTTCTTAACCTCTTTCATAATTGTTTAATGTCTAGGCCAAATTAATAATCTCTCGATACGAGGTCATTTTTCACTACCGTATAAGCCTGTCTATACGTTATTATCGTGTTAAAAAAGGAAAACCTTTTTCCTCTCCTCATTTGCAAAAATAATGAGGTTCCCTGACACAAAACTTTGCCCGGTGTACCATAACAACCTCTCTAATGGCATAAAATACAGCGTTGTGAAGAAAATCAAACACCTAAACATCCACTCGTTTAATGACCTCAAACAAAGCAAACGCGATATTATAAAACTTTATGTCGCCTCGGATTACCGTAGTAGGAGACACGAAAAATTACTGAAGTTACTGCGTAACAGGTAAACACAAAGTTGGGAGGTCAAAATTGTCAGCGTACTTTGACTTATAACGACATTAATGTTCTCGCCATAGTTCAGTCGGAAAGATGAAAGGGTAGGTGTTCAAACGTTGGTGATCGATTCCCGGTGAAGAACAGCCCAGTTCTGGGATCCGACCAGTCTCAAGACCAATGCATACCGGATAATCTTACTCCAAAAAGTTAAAGCCGCTGTGCACGCAGCTGAGAAGTCCACTTAGTTGCGAGGCTGAGTCCTTGGGGTTTTACCTTTACTGTCTCATACACTCATGGCGTGATGCTGACGTACTGTTGCTGCTTTATGTTCACGCACATTTCTAACGAAAATAAAAGGAAGAGGAATGAGTTATCGCTACATCAGTAACAATAATCGTGTAGTAACAGTAATCAAAAACGCCTGACAATCACAAACTTGTTTGACAATATTTACTGCCGACCTACATGCTTACAAATTTGAATGCAAAAAACTCATTTACGTAACAATCTACATTTTTCTCTTCAGTATTTTTACAGTTGGTGGCTGATAATGGTTTACACAAGCCGAAACATGACGCACGCAGGTAGTTTGGCAATAAATGTTGTCTAATTCCTTTAGCCGTGACTGGAGGTTTTTCTTTGTTTACTTGTTACATATCACAATGGAATGTTGGTACCCAAAATCATTGTAGTGTTAGAGTAATTACAGTTCTCTTTATATGAGAGAAAATATAAGGGACATAATAGATATTTCCGTGGGAAGCGGAAAAGAAGATATTTTGAGCCGCTGGAAGAGGGCGAGTCCCTTAGTGACCGTAAATGATTGACAGGAATAATTCGACATCACGAATTTTGCTTAAATTACTGCGCTTCTCCAACGCAAAGGATGGAGAAAATGAACAGAGTAAATCATTAGACAAATATCTACACTTCAAGCATGAACGAAGAAGGGAATGAAAGAAAGATTGGACGCCTACAGTGCATGTCTGCAGAATGTTTAAAAAGAAGGATCATTAATTTGAAGGTTGAACTTGCAGAATATATGCGGGTAGTAAATGCTCAGTTAACTTAAAGCGGAAAAATCCTCGTCTCAGAATTGTACAGGCCTACTATGTAATTATACATCAAGGAGAAGAGTCATGAAAATTTCTTTTCAAAGGCGAGATGTTATAAATGGTAATTAAAGAAAAATGTGAGACGTGTTAAAGAATATTTCAGTTACTTTTAGTCGAAATGACCTAAATAACGATTTTCACCTTTCTAAGTCAGGACGTTCAACCCCAGTAACACGTGATAATCTAGTCGGAGCCGATAGTATTTCGGTTTCATTCTCATTTTTATAGTACAAGACCTCTGTTGTCCACTTTAAAATGACTTAACTTACCTCTTTACGAAAATACGTATTCTTGTCCACTATGTACAGTTTGCCTCCACCTGTTTACACTGTAACTAAACTAACTCCATGGAGCAGAGTTCTTCTTGAGAAGCTAACAGGTCCTCAGCTAGTCAAGAAATTCCCAGCATTTTATGGAACCCGAAGGTTCATTACCACACTCACAAGAGCCCGCCACCTGTCCCTATCCTGAGCCATATCTATCCAGTCCATGCCCCTCCATCCCACTTCTTGAAGATCCATTTTAATATTATCCTTCCATCTACGTCTGGGTCTTCCAAGTGGTCTCCTTCCCTCAGGTCTCCCCACCAAAATCCTGTATGCACTTCTCCCCTCACCCATACGTGCTACATGCCCCGCCCACCTCATTCTTCTTGATTTGATCACCCGAATAATATTTGGTGATGAGTACAGATCATGAAGTTCCTCGTTATGTAGTCTTCTGCACTCCCCTGTTACCTCGTCCCAATTAGGCCCAAATATCTGTTTACTCTCAGCTCCGTTAAATTATTTTCTGCAGTTTTGAGTTTAATATGAACCATTTATAACATTTAAGTTTTGAAGTTTTCAAGTTATCCCCGATGAGAGTAATCTCAATTCTCACCCACCATCTTAAGGAACTCAAAATCGAACATTTTTTATTTCAGTTCACACAGTCGCTATTCTGGTTTTATTACGGCCTAATGACGAGGGATTAGAAATTAACAAATTGAGTTACCTAAGCTGCTACGTTTATACCACGTTCTATGAATGTAAGTTGGTTCATAAATTGTTAATACGGGAAAGGCACATCGATGTTGGCGTAGACCGATCTTTCCTAAAGCTGGAAGGGAATTTTGATATAAAAAGTGGATGCGGAATTACATGAAGAAGAAAGTGGTCACAAACCATTAGTCGGAATACTAAGGAGCCATTTTTCATATCTCGATCATAGCGGTAGATTGTAGGATAATATTAGAATTGGTTTTGATGTGGCTGTAGTCTCGTATGGCTTAAGAAAGTGACTGGTGTGGGATCTTACGAACACAGTTCCGTAGGATTGGAGAATTTATTGAGTAGCAAAGTGAATATTAGCTTTTGAAGAACTCTGCTTCCTAGATTTATATATGTTGTTTGTTATTTAGTTAAACAGAAAGGGAATTGTCTGTCTGAATAACGCATTACTCCTTGCTATTTCAAGATCTAAGCTATTACACGTTCGTTAAACGCTTCTGTCTACATTACACGTGTTTCCTTTAGTTCAGTATAATATTTATAGTCTATAAATGCTTTACACTGCCAGCATTACACTAATATCGACATTCTCTTTCGCAATCAGCAGAATGAATTTAACTGCTCCTGACTATGAAACCAAATTCTAGCCACAGCCATTAGCAAACCGTCTGAGCTGTAATCTTCATCGGATCTAAAAACAGCCATTAACCAACCAGTGGGCTTTGTGTATGTGTGTAAATCTATCTATATGTACCACCTACTTCAACATATCGGCCTTCTCACACATTTAGTTCCACAATACGATTCTGATAACAACTTTGTGTAACACAGTTATACATGAACACAGAATGACAGGAAACATTTACGGATTCATTTATAATTACTGTAGTGGAGGCACTGAAAGCTGTTTCGGACAATACCTCTCTGTTATCTGAACTTACGGAAATAAACTGGCCTTAGCTCAGTGACGTATGAAGGTGCGTACAGACTATAATGCTCGGGTTCGTTATACCCGGAGTTATTGTTGCTGACTGTGTGGACTGCTTGTTCAAAGCCTTAAAATATCCAAACCATACTACGCTTTGGCGAAACTCTTGACATCACCTGGGTGCCGAGACACTTGAGACGAGGGCTCTGTTGGATAGCGGTGCCTGGGCTCCGGCTCGTCAAGTCGAGCACGAGCCCAGGCACGAGTAGTCTGGACGCACCTTAACTGGGCCACCAGAGGACTTAGTTTTCTGATGGAGGAGACGATCCACAGACATGTAAAAAAAAAAGTCGATAACCACAAATGCGTGGTCTTGCAGCTCTGAGCTCAAAGCGGATCAAACAACCCCTAACAGCGAAATATTACCCTGTTACAGTATTCCATGAAGGTTCTCAGAGCAGTCAAGACCACGTAAGAACATCTGCATGCGTTGTTGTAACAGTAAATTAATTATCCAACGGTGCTCGAAAATAAATAGACATACTTCTTTTATCGGTGGAAAACACTTCGTACATTCGACAGATTTTGCATATAATGCAGAAAATACATAAGCTATACGACGCAAAGAAAGACGATTTTCATGTGAACATAAAATTTACTTAGCACAATGCTCAAAATAATTATTATTTGCATGAAGTACGGGAAAAGAAACGTATGATAGTGTAAATTTGAAGCAGTAGTTTTATTTAATTCCAGTATCAATAAGATATCTGCATTCTTTAAATGTCACGTGACTCGCACGTGAATCGTGTCTTCCTGGAAGGTGGCAAGGCAAACTTACGCATGAAAATTCCCAGCAATAAAATATTCACTTTCATTTAAACACTAATTTTCCTTGTACCACCAACATGTTATGGTGATATCTAAATACAAGTGTTTTACTCTTCCTTAACGACTAGTGGTAACGACGTGTCGCCAGGTTTAACAATGCAGGGTATACACAAAAGAATGGTGCGGTTTCAATAGTGAATACTATTGACACCGCACCATTCTTTTGTGTATACCCTGTATAATAAACTCCTGCACCATACCCACACAGCGCATTTCCGTATATATATATATATATATATATATATATATATATATTTTGTGCATTCCAACACACTACTACATTAACAGTCACTTAAGAACTGACTGCAGACAAACACCTGCAGCTCCCAATAAATATAAATGGTAGTTAAAGAATGATGATACCAGCGGAACTTACAGCACGCATGGAAATATGAAAAATGCGTACATTAACTGCAAAACCAGCAAGGAAGGGAGAGCGTGAAAAAATTTGATGGGAGAACAGTATACAGTAAGATATTAATGAATTGGGATGTGAGGGTGTGGCGTGGATTCATGGGGTTCAAGATACGGACGAAAGGTTGCCTCTTATACACAGTGTGGAAACCTTCGGATTCTGTAAATTTAGTAACCGGTTAAGCGATTATCATTTGCTCAAGAATAACTGCTCCATGAAGTTTAGAGGTCTTGCAGCCTGGCGTAACTCCTACCCCAGCGCATGGGCCTATTTCTTATACCCACGTTTCGTGTTTCTTTCATTTACACCCCGATCCTGAATCACAACATACGAAGTTAATTACCTGGCCTGTTTACCTTACGGTCCACCATTTTGCGTGAAACCAAATGTTTATACAAACCTATTTAAAAGGATAGTATAAACAAAACACAGAAGCAAAACAAATTTACACGTGTTTTGTATTTACGTTTCTAGTATTTGCGTTTGCACAGATTATGTTACGCGAATAAAGTGAAATGCGCCTGCACAGTTAAATCTAGCAAACACCACATGTCTTAAAGAGTTTTCCGTGGAAAATATCGTAGTTTATATTGCAGTATTCTTGCGCGTCACCGTCACTTTTACGCACGTTTTATCCGCGGAGGGCGACCATTAAAGTCGCTCTGTCTGTCCATCCGTCCTTCATTCTGTATACCCTCCCTTCTGCACGCATGCAACTACGCATTCAAGTGTGTGTAATAACAGTGAAGATTGAAGTTTTAATATTTATTGTTTTGTTTATTCAGTGGACACGCTGGCTTTGACTTTTCGCCAATTCGAATAACTCTGCACCAACAGTGAATAGTTTCTTTAGAAATTTAGTGTTTTTTTTTTCACTGTAAGGGAAGAATTAATCTTGATATTAATTATTTATTAAACTCATTATTTCGGGGAACGCGGTGGCGCAGCAGCCAGTAGCACAAGGTCATCTGCATATTTCACAGTGCGAATTACGTGTCCTATTTTGAAGTCTCCAAACCCTTCAAGAGCTCCCTTGGTAAGGTACTCGCTGTATAAGTTGAACAGAATCGGCGACAAACAGCAACCTTGTCTAACTCCTCTTCCAATCTTCACACTCCTCGTCTCCCCATTGGTCCAGTCGTACTTTAACACTCTGTTCCATGTGCAATAGTAGTATCGTATTACAAATAATCAAATAATGGCATTCACTTGGATGGACCGGTATTTTGACTGCCAACAATTATCATCTTTTACGGCCAGAGATCTTGAGCTCCACCCCTGAATGTGTCGGATGGAAACGTAGAAGCAGGTACAAAGCTTCCCAAGGGAAATCATATCCTATATGTGGACACGAGTATAAAGCTGTTGAGTGTTCCCTGGTTTGCTGCCTTTATCTTTTATTACAAACGGAGAAAATCGGCAGAAATCCTCCGTCAAGTAGACTGTTTGCGTCGAGATTCCAATCGCGTGGCATCTGAAATCAAGTCACATCACAATCCTGATTTTCGCCTCCAGCTTCTCAGCAAAGCCGCGAAACTGGTTTCCCGATCGACATTTGAAGCGAGTGTAACCCCAAAACAAGTTAAAAGTTTTACCGCACAGCCAGATCTGTTCAGTTTGCAGCTCCCTTAATGGCGTGACTCACATACCAATTTTATTTACATCTACAGTTTTCAACCATCATATGTGGTGATGCGGAGCAGGCCGAAACATGCAGCAGGAGAGTGAGAATTATCTATGAGAAATTAAGGATATTTTCTAACGAAATAAGTTTTAAGAAAAATGTAAACTGTTGTAATATAAATTGTCTTTCCAGTCTGGATGATTAACTGATCAATGTTTAGAGACAAGATGAAGCGATGCATTAAAAATGGATCTCTTGTTTGCAAATAATGTTCACGCAGACGATGTAGAAAAGCAGATGTGTTTTAACCGTAATTTATGTTCGTATCACACTATATTACTACATGAGCTACAAGGCCGCACTGTTCACGTTACGCGTGAGGATTCTGATACTAACTAACTAACTAACTACTAACTCCATGGAGCAGAGTCCTTCTTGAGAAGCTAACAGGTCGTCAGCTAGTCAAGAAATTCCCCGCGTTTTAAGGAACCCGAAGGTTCATTACCGCACTCACAAGAGCTCGCCACCTGTCCCTATCCTGAGCCATATCTATCCAGTCCATGCCCCCCAGCCCACTTCTTGAAGATCCATTTTAATATCATCCTCCCATCTACGCCTAGGTCTTCCAATGATCTCCTTCCCTCGGGTCTCCCCACCAAAATCCTGTATGCACCTCTCCCCTCACCCATACGTGCTACATGCCCCTCCCACCTCATTCTTCTTGATTTCATCACCCGAATAATATTTGGTGATGAGTACAGAACATTAAGTTCCTCATTATGTAGTCTTCTCCACTCCCCTGTTACCTCGTCCCTCTTAGACCCAAGTATCCTCCTCAGCACCCTATTCTCGAAACACCCTCAGCCTACGTTCCTCCCTCAGTGTGAGAGACCAAGTCTCACACCCATACAAAACAACAGGCAAAATTATAGTTCTGTATATCTTAATCTTTGTATTTTTGGATAGCAAGAGAATTCTGCAACACAAAACAAAAAAAAATGGGGTTTAGTAATTCATTCATCCGCTCTTCAACAGTTATTGGTATGAAGCCTTAGGTATATTTTTAGTGTAACATCCAACATGGTTTTAAGGAACTATTTCATTAAACGTAATTTTAAAATTTGGACCTTTCCCAATTCGTGCTCTCTTGTTACACCCTATGTTGCCCCTGTTGCGCGGGGAGTATGTGACCCGAGACACAAGTTATTAGCGTTGATAACAGCGGGCGAGAACAAAGGCACTTCAGAACTCAATACAACTACCCATGCTGATCTCCTACAGCATTGCTGCAGACGGCTTCACACTATAAACAGGCAAGCTCTGACTGGATGGGGCTTAGTTTTGGTTTCAGAAGCCAGAGGAGTAATACCACACAAGACAGCTCCCTAAGCGCTTATGAATGTTCTTTACGTACATGGATAAAAGGCCGTATACAGAGTTGACCATAAAGCAGCATATCCATTAAGCACTCTATGGCAAGCAATGATATTATTTCTTTCGAACATCCATGTTACACGCCTTGGTCTATCACAAATAAACCCAGCAGATTAAATGTTACGTATAAAGATTCGACATCTTTCGTAAAGCAAGCTCTATTTAGTTAACTTCTGCTTCTGTTTTAACCTACCTTGCTCCATGTAATAAAGTGTCCTCAAACACTGGATATATTTAAGTACTTCCCCTAAACTGAACAATCACGTCTCTTTAATAAGACTGTGTCCGCGAAACCAAAAACTTACAACTCTTTAACACATACAACCATATATGTACATACTCTATAGACGTAAGTAGATTAAGACACGCCGCATATTCGAGATGAAACTCAGCTAACCAAGCTGTAAAACTCTGTGTGATCCATCGCTGAAATGTAAATATTTCGTTATGCAAATGCGGATGAAAGCTCAAGAAAAAGACAGTGGAGACAGTAATAAAATATCAACATATTAGCACAATAATACTGTGTACGTTCAGGCCTACTGACAGTCTATATTCAAAGGAAGAAACGTATACTAATAACTGTACAAATGGGGTTCTTTTTGGAAGGTTATGGACGCTCTGTTGGTCACGAAAATCATTGCCTTTTTAGAACACGAGGATTCATTACGGAGTTCACAAAATCGTGAGAGTATTTACTCACGTCTTCAACCTTAGATCCCGTTTTAAAGACAGAATTCGTTATTACCCTTGCATCTATGTACAGATCTGCCAAAGAATCTTTCCCCTTCAGCATTTCAGACAGCAATGTTGTATAAGTTTCTCATAGCCCCATGTATGTTGCACGTCTCGGCCATTTGATGCCTCTTGATTTATTCATCCCAACAATACGCTAGCTTGAATTGTTATGGGTTTAAATACCTGGCCCGATATCTGGCTCAGTGTCCAGTGATAGATTCTATTATAACGGGCCCAACACAGTGAGATCCATATTTCTATTCCGTGGACGATGGACAATGTCCCGAATGTTGGTCGACTTTATTACCAAGACCATGTTCTGGGAGACCAGGCGTCAATGGGCGGATGAAATTATTGTGATCCTTAGAGAAGAGTGGAAGGATGTCGAGTGGGTACATGTGGTTCACACTGGAGTCTAGTAGGAGGCTCTGGGGAAAGGCCTACGAACCTTTGGATTTCATAAGACATTTCTTATCAAATAAACCAGCTGATACCTTCAAAGTACAATACTTAAGCCATGAGTGTCTAACCTGTGACCCGCCAGATTGTTATGCGGCCCGAGGCCACATTTGTAAATTATGTACATACTACAATAAATTACACAACAATTTAGGTTGTTAGATACAGCACTTAATGTGAGTTTTGCACGTGCGGCCCGCGAACCAGACCACAATAACTGTTGTGACCCTTTGCCAAAAGAGGCTGAATGCCCCTGCTTTAAGCGGATGTATGCCTACAGTTTTTTGTAATCACAATATCCACATTATGCCATTTTGAATATGTTTATACTTCAAACTATAACGCTTCTGTTAATTCCCTGGGAAACAAAAAATCTCAGTTAGGTTAATCAGTATCAAAACCTAGGTTCGAATTCTAGACTCAAGAAATAGGAACATAAATGCGACGTCTGTTCTGAAAGCGAGAGCTGAATATAGCCACCCCTAATTCAGAACGCACGTCCCGATTTAAAATGTACGGATAGTTTTCAATTGATCCGTATAGAAAATAGCACAGTGACTTATGCAAGCGTGACGATTCTTGCTGTGACTCACTGGGGTTTGATTTGCAGACCATGACACAATGAATGGTTCATTCTGGTTAACTTCTGAGGCCGGATACAGCGACTATGGCGTAAAAATTCTGTACTAAACAACAGACCTCTTCTGTTTCATTTTCAATCCTACTGTCTTTTTATTTTAAACCTAAGTCTATTATCCACAACACAGAAAGGGGTAGCAGTTTATTATTGCAGTGTCACGTATAACTTTCATCGCTACTCACTTATAACAAACAGTTTTGACACAACAGTAACGTATAGGTTGAATTCATGTTGCTTTGTGCGCAGTCATGTGATCCGCAGCTTTTTAAGCTCCACAGTGAATTATTCTGCAACAACAGAATTGTTTTCCTGAATACATCTCGTTTCCTTCTGCTACGTTTTATCCCAGTCTGCATAGTGCTCTCTATTCTATGTGATTCCAAGAAGCGTAGTAAGTTCGTAATTGTATTTCTCTTAGTTAACATAGTCTACTTGAAATTCATATGACATTTATATTTCATTAGAATGTTGAAACTGATGTCACTGTCTCTACTCCATACAAATAAATGTATTACATATACTGTATATTGTACATATGTGTGTGCGTGATATCCATTCTTGTCAGTCGATACATATTTCATATGCAGGCAAATATTTAAATAGTTAAATTTGAAATTATAAGTAACGCATTATTCACGATATATATAGGAATTTGATTAAGTTCGTCGTGTCTAATCTATGCAGTAATAAAATTATACTCTATAAACCTTTGCCACATATCTACTCTGTATGATACATTCCATTATTTGAATACACCACCGTTTTCAAAATTATTTCCTTAGACGCGATAATGTTATTCTCGTATCTACCCACTGATGTCCCCAGTAACCCATTTTGCAAGCTCTGTCCTAAGTTATATATTATTTTGACGATGTCAGGTACGAAGCGCGCAAAATGAAAATATATTCAGTCGCCGTATCTGTTCGCCTGCTTATACTTCGCGTCTTTTATTTCCGTAAATACTCAACTTGGAGTACATTTGGTATTCATTCGTTTACACTCCAAATTATGCAGCGACATTTATTTGAAATAACTCAACTTGTACTTTACACGAACATCTTGTGTAATTTCCTCAGAAACGGCGCATAAAAATTAAGGCTGACAATGACGTGGAAAAATGTTACAATTGCTAGTTTAAAAGCTCGGTGGTAACAACACTAACAAACTCCGAACTTTGCCCACAAATTGTATTTATGTTTTTCGTATAATCCTCAAAACAAACTGTAATTATTTCCTAGAGATCATTCACGGATTCGTCTTTATAACGGAGAAAGAATGCGCTTTCCTTGAGGTAGGAACTGGATTTTTACATATACTTTAAATGAATTTGAGAGTTAAGAGGATTACACGATTAACATAATTTTCGACGTAATGCATTTTTAACGAGATGCAACAAAATAATTAGTCTCATTGCAGTGGAATATTTATACAGTTATGTAAATATTCAAGTGTGTTTTAAACTGAATTCAATAATATGAAGGAAAATTACAGATTCAGACTGAAAGAAACGCTTTTGAACTTCACATACATATATATTCCTCCGAGAAAACACCGTGTTTTCTCTTGTACTCAACTCATTTCTGGTACCATATAACATAATGTAATGTGGAGCCTGTTTCTGGGTGAGGGCACCTTGTAAGTCTAAGCTGCATTATCAACATTTCGGGCATCCTGTCTCCTCTATCTTCAAGACCCTTCAGAGTATTATACAGCCAGAAAGAAGGACACACCTTCACACTAAACAGCTGTTATGGACTGAAATTTTCAATAAATGACATTTAAATTCAGACGCTGGAAATGCGGGTATTTGGACTTTTCGTGCACAGATGCTAAACATTAAATCGCAGTGAGGCCGTGCCATGGTTCAGGCGGTTAGTCGCCGGTCTCTCACCGCGGAGGCCCGGGTTCGATCCCGGGTCAGTCCATGTGAGATTTGTGGTGGACAAAGTGGCACTGGAACAGGGTTTTCTCCGAGTTGTCGGTTTTCCCCTGTCAATTTCATTCCACTGGTGCTCCATTAATTGTAAAACTTGGTAAAAAAAAAACTGCTCATCTTCAACACAGGGGTTGCACAAGAAGCCTTAAGGCTGCGGTGCGTCCGTAGCATCTGCTGCGGGGCCCTTCACCACGCAAAAAAAATCGCAGTGGGTATTTTACATACAACCCGGCTTAACATGCAAAACGTCTGCATTATACACACACCGTGTGTTCCTTTTGATAATCAAAATGAAGAGCGGTTACGTACTGCATGGAAACACTATCAAACTATAGAATTCATGTAATCAAATAAATATGTCAAAGGATTCAAAACATATACTTAAAACTTCATTTGGATCATCAACAAGGCGATCCTTACGCGACCGAAGCTAAAACGTAAAAAGTCCCTCTACATGTCACAAAGGCATACAGGGAGTGGAGGTATAGGTCCACACATTAACCTCGACACAAGATAGAGGTAATTTGTCAACTTCACACCCTGACCCCTTTACCGCCGGGGAAAAATCTCCTGTTTCCCACCTAACACGAGGCTGGGTGCGCCCCAAAGCAAGTCAGAATACGTTGGAGTAGAGAAAAATCTTCTGTTCCTGCTCGGGATCGAACCACGATTTTTCGGTTGTCCAGGCCTTAGTCTAGTAGATACACCAACTGAGCTACACCGGCTGACGAATATAAAGCAAACTAAACAAAAATAAAGCAATCAACCTCGAAACAGATCTCGTAACAGCAACAGCAAGGCACAGCAACAGAATGCCTTTTCTGTTTACGAGAACTCAAATAACCACGAGCAACTAGGAGATTGAGGATAACGAAAAAGTGATAGCTGAGAAATGAAAGTTAAAATGCACATAGGAACATATTCACAACAAGGAGGAAATATAATTTTGTTATAGCCCTCAGGCTCCATACTGTATCGTGTTTAATTTTATGAATATTGTACTCTGAATTACAAACACACACAAAGGATTTTATGAAAGAATTGTTATTAAATATGGTCCTGGAGGTAACTTCCGCCCGGTATATATACTCTCACACACTGAAAACTTTCAGTTACCAGTTCTTACACACGATAATAATACGCCGGTTTATTGTCACTAATAGGAAAGAAGCTGATCCTGTCAAGTGCAGAATGCTGGAAGCTATACTGGGAAACTCGCAGCATAGGATGAACATGTAGAAGAAATTAAATTCACAGAACTGGTGGCGGGTGTAGTTAACACAGAGAATTGTGGAACACTGTAGTTTATTCCAGGGGTATCGTAGTCGGTAGGCGACTCGCTACAGGCCTGAGAGCTCGGAATCCGAATCCTGGTAGAGGGCAAGAGATCTTCTCTTCTCCACACCCCTTCAAACAGACCCTAGAGCTCACCTAGTCTCCTGTGTAATGTATACGGAGGTTCTTTCCAGGGATAAAGCGGGAGGAGCGTGAAGGTAACCACTAATATCTACCTAGTGCAGAGGTTAAAATGAGTGGATCTACACTTCTACTCCCCTTATACACCTTCATGGCGTAGATAGGGAAAACTTTACCTTGTTGTTATAGGTTAGTCCCTTCCTTAAATAAAATGTTTCTGCAATTTACAGAGAACATTCAGCATAAAAGGGTACTTAAAATTATATTAGAAAGATTCGAAACGGACTAGAACCAAGCAGTTGTGGCTGATTTCCAGGAATGGGTCTGGAGGGAAAGACGTGGAGCTCTCATACACTTTCGTTAATCCTTAAAGAACACGGTTTCGAATGAAAATAGGTACAACATAGGATTCACACCTATATGTCGATACAGGTCAATACGGCCCATGTGTATCATGTATTCGTTGTTTTGAAACCATCTTTGTACACGCCCATTTTGGTAGAGCTCCTTCGATGGCGGATTGCCCATCGCCAAGGCCTCTAGTCAGAAAGGTAACTCAAACCTTGAAAAAACCGCATACATACATATATGCCTTGAGTAGTATTCGAACCCACGGCCTAAGTTTTCGAGCGGTATACAGCAGGACATGCCTTACATCGCGTGGCCATCATGATCGACGATTGAAATTCAAGTGAAACTACGAAACTAAATTCAAACAGTAAAGCACAACACAGTTTTGAACCACATACCTCCAAAATGACATGCTTCGTCATCTAGGTAATTTGTGCACGATATTCAAGAAGAGGTGGGCTAATTAATGGTTAAATGTTCTGCCTTACTTTCCACGGGCTGTCACTGGACGAAGTAAAGGAGCCGTTCCTACCGGCCTGTGTACTTGCGGTTTGTAAAATTACTGGATGTTCTTTTTAGTTAGTGAACTTATCTTGTGTGGGAGGAGTAAGGGCCTGTAAAACATCGGGAAGTCAGTAAATACCTGCATGGCGCTGTCATCCAGAAAAATATACATTCGTACTGATTGCCGTAAAAGCTTCAAATGTCCTAACCCAATAATCATTCAGCTTACAGGTTACTGAGCAACTCAGCAAGTTCACTGCGCGAGGCAAATCTGTTTCTATAATTATTTCGTCAGGGGAAATCATCTAGTCAGAAAGCAAATGTACCTTGTCAATTCGAGACTCGGATCGATTTTGATCAGCTATAACGTCAGTGGGAGGAAAAACTGTTCCGACAGCCGTCTGTGGAAGACGTAAAGCGGAAAATTATGTCGCTCTCATCTAGCGCCCACATCTCTTCGGCTTCACTGTGCTATATCGAAACTCGAATTTAAGCTCAAGGCATAGTTAATCGCTACAACTGTGCGTCAGATGTGAAGACATCAGCTTAGAAAAAAAAATAATGTATTCAGAAGTCACGCGAGACGGTGAATAAATTATATATTATTCAGTATACTGGCCAATCGGTATGTTTGGTTCCATTCTTTCATTTCTGCTGGTTGGGTAGATGTTTTTGGTAATTTCTTCGGTAGTCGATTTTTCGTTGGATCTGGTTGCCTGATCAGGCTGGTTACATGCTAACATTATCTGGATTTTTGGTTGGTTGTTCATTTGTACTGTTCGTTGGCTTTTCATTATTGTTAGTAGCTTTGCTATGCATCTGGATGAATGAATGTTGTTCGGTCTGGTTAGTGAGCTTGTTCGGTTGTTTGCTCTGTCAGCTTTACTTCCTTATTTTGTTATTGTTGTTTCTTTCCAAAGAGTTTCAGTGGTTATTATTTACCTTCACTTGAAGTGAAATTAAATTTAATTGCTCTGTTTTGCACACTAATTACATAAGCAAACTTTATCACTGGATAAAACCTACGTACCTGATTGTCAATCAACCCGACGCTCTGGGTGAGTCTTAGCTTTATACCGAATGTGTTCCATTATTTTTCTAAGTGCTGCCAAACCCTCCAATTTAAACTCTACAACTGGACATTCCCGATCTCCCAGATTGTAGCACGCGCTTCAATAACGTCACATAACGCCCCCAGAATTACAAGAAAGGAGAGAGTTTATTGTTTCCATACGTCCAGCCTTGCTGGCCTCAGACCTCGACGTCTTGTTGAAGAAGAGAATACCGCCTTCCTCTTTCTACTTCACACCATTTTAATTCACTGCACTGTCGCACACAATTCGCACTCACTCCGAATATAGTCGTACTGTCTGAGTGGTACACTGAAATGCCACATCATCATTATTAAAATAAGTATGAATAGTATTTAATTGTGAAAATTATGTGTGCTTACGGACATCCACAATATTTATTTTAGGACGGTGTTCTCAAAATTTATTTGTTAAACCAGAGAGTAGCGAGATATGGCACAAAATCAGTTACTTGCCATTAACTTAACAAAAACCGTAAGCTTCTAAAATATAAAAAAGACTCTTTGAAATTCTGTCATTTTGAAAATTAACTTCGATCACCGAAGGGGCATTGGTGACTTTGTAATGAGTTTGTATTCGTCATTGTGCTGTACTGTAGCTAGTTTGACGGTTTGGTTGGCAGACAGGCTGGAGCAGTCAAGAGAGAGCCGGGAAGAGGGGGGGGGGGGGGGAAGGGGTACGCTTTGCAGTGTCTCCCCATTTCCGCGAGCAAAATACAGAACACTGCTGTTGTTTTTGCTAGACGAGCAATGTAGAGTAGTTTGTGAATAAAAAATTTTCACCCAGGACTGGATCTGTCAAGCACGGTTACTGCTGAATTTGCCATTATGTTCCCGTCTGGCGACAACACGTATGCTGCACTTCCAAACAAACATGTTAGCAGTCATGTGCATATTGCACTCTAACATGCGCCGTGCCTTTAGACTCTCCAGAAAAACTTCACCAACTACATGGCCAATTTTCAAATAATTCCACTCCGTAATATTATTCAAAACGAAGCATCCACAACTGCTGAATCCTACGATGAGACAGATGAAGTTCAGCAGTCTTATTTGGTTTTATATTTTAATTTATCGTTTATTTAATGGCTGACAATATACTCATTTTCACGCTTTACCAAATATTATTACGTTAATAAAACAATAATAACGAAACGGGAGGGCATGTGGCACGTATGGGCGACAGGAAATGTGCATCACACTGTTTTGGTGGGGGAGGAAAGAAGACACTCGGAAGACCGAAGCGTAGATGGAAGGATAATATTAAAATGGATTTTAAATCGGTTGGGAGGGTTTAAACTTGATTCATCTGGCAGAGGAAAAGCAAAAGGGGCAAGGTCTTGTCAATACGGTAATAAATCTTTCGTTTTCATAACATGCCAGGAATTGACTAGCTGAGAAACTATTAGCTTCTCAAGGACTTTGCTCTGTGGAGTTAATTAGCCCGTTATCATCACTGTCAGTAACTCAGTTTGAGTAGCGTCAACTGGAAGGATGACAAGTGAATGAAGAATCAAAATTCATACAAAACGAAGCGATGACGGCGTAATTAGAAGCATTGCCGCGGAATTTACCAACAATAAATGAGGTAAAGTACGAAGATTCTCAAGTTAGGTTAGCCAGTGGCCCACCCGCCTGAGATTCGAACTGCGAACCTAGAAAGCTTGCTCAGTAACGTCGTTCCTTGGCACTTTGTGCATCGTTTATGCCTGTAAAAGTATCTCTTTCATATCAGATAAGCCACCAAATGCATATAGACATAACTGTTCTATTACGAGCGGCATTAAATACAAAATTATTAAAAAAGCGGGATTTTTAAATTGCAGATGGGATAAAATAACTCTTTATAAAATTGTAATTGGCAAAAAGGTAGTCTTCCCTGTCCACGCCATGAAGCCGTATAGGGGGAGTCAAAAAATGCTCCACTCATTCTAACCTTGGCACTAGATGGACATGAGATGTTAACTCCACGCTTCTGCCTCTTTACCCCCCAGAAAGTCCCCGAAACCCACTGAATAGGAGGTTGGGTGGGCTCTAGAGTCGGTCTGGGCGTTTTTAGGAAAATAATTTTTACCTACCGGAATGTGAACCCCAGATTGTCCAGCCCCAAGCCTATCTTAAAATTGTAATTGGAAAATATAAAAATATAACATGTAATAGATCTTGGCATAGATGGAAGAATGGATAGCCAGTCATTCAACAGAGATTAGAGTCAGTACCGTAGACTATGAGTCTAAAGCGTTATCCCTCGACCGTCCTGTTCTATGTTTAAATGTACAGCATAAAACATAAATACACATACAAGGGGAAGAGTATCATTAATTAGAATAAAAGTGAATATTACGAACAAAACGGTTGAGCCACATTTACCATCGTTAATGACAGCTGAGTTAGGTACGAAGTTGTGGTTCCTACTCATTGGTTTGACCCTGACGTCATTCCATTAAAATCAGCAACCTATAAGAACCGCTTGCAGGCTACATGCTTGGTTTCACAACACTGTCTACTGAATTCTTAAATTAAACTTTATTTTTATTCTAGACGCCCATTTTCTGCTGCTATTCCCTATTCAGCGTAAGTGAAAGAAGAACTTACCGAGTTTAGAATTAGTAAAACTGCCAGAGGGGTAATTGTTTGTAACCATAAGAAAAAGCAGAGAAATTTATGTAATTACTCCAGTCAAAGGGCAGCAGAAAGTTTATATGAGCGAAGATCGTCTCTCATACTCTCAGCATCAGTCCTTTTGTTCTTGGTGCATTTGTGTTTGATTATATTTAATATAAGTATATATTTTATATTCAAAAGCTTACACTTAAATTTATAATGTTACATTTTATAAACGTTGAATGTATATGCCTCGTTTTTATGTTATGTACAATCACGATAGATCTGCGTCCACAAACCGACTCATGGCTGCCTAAACTACGTGTTTCTAGACCCTATCAGGAGGCGGAAGGTGTCACAGCTCTTCATTACTTGGATGAGGTGGAGATTCGAAAAAATTGTATGTACGTGGCTGAGGAGAACACGTCACTTCAATAAGGGTATTGAAAAGGTGAAGACGACGAGTTAATAGTCGAAACATGTTGCTTGGGTAATTGACACGTTCTTTTGTTAATAACAAAAGTTGTGTTAACGGTGTTTAAGTACTGTTTATCATTACATTATTCCTTCATAAAACCACTTTCCTATTTCCAACGACTGATAGTGTTAATTCATACTTCACAGGGGTAATATCCCTTTCCCTAACCGTATCATAGTACTGTATACGCATAAACCGCTTTGTGCCTGCTCTATCCAATGACAGGTGACTGATGTTTTATGCATAATGCCTGCAAATAAGCATGAACTTTTATACAAATTCCCGCTTAACTGTTTAATGTTTAAAGGTCACGTGGTACGAATAGGAATGCATTGATACTGTTGGACGCTTTTATTAAAGCTTGAAAGCAAATTCACTCATGTAAATAGCATTCTCGACCTCAATTAAACTTGTAAGTACATGATCTACATTATTCATGCGGTAGGTAAATTAACCAAACAAAAGAAAAAACCTTCGTGGTAATTTTAACTACCAGTTACATAAACGGTGTACAAAGCTATATATAACAGCCTGTGACACTGAATCAGACGGAGTAATTACTACGATTTATTTACGTTTTACTACATATACTCTTGTTAGTTACACTGAAAATTGGGAGTTCAGTAGACACTGTTTTAAGCACCGCTGTAACGAATCACATGCAGCTGCATTGCGATTACACATTACTAACTACTATCAAATCATTCTCTTAACCATGACTGCCTATAACCAACGCTTATTACGGCTGCTAAAGATAAGCAAAATTAGACTGAGCTCGTTACAACACACAGGTTAACTAATTAATTTTCGGTAATTCGGCAGCAAAGCAATAGCGTTCGTCACGTATCTAACGCACACGAGCTATAAAAACGTCATTACTAGCGTCTGTACTGAAGTTAGTTTCATGGAGCTTATATTAAACCAATTAACGGCTAACTTCATATTTTTCTCATCGTCAAAAAAGATAATTTTAATACAAATTCCCTAGCTAAATTCGTGAGCAGTTTTACGACTGGCATAATGATCCACAAACGTTCTCGAGGGTTAAACTCCTCTAATTACTTCTCTTTCGATCTCATACGGATATTTTCAGACTCTGTGAAGCTTAAAATGTTCATCTTGAAATCGAAACACAGATGCGAATTTAATGTACATTACACATTCCCAAGCATATACTTGTGTTTCGGACACACACACACTGAAAATGTTTTGTAAAACTGCAGGCTCGACTTACCAGCTGAGCTAGTGGTACTGCATCACAGGCAGGACAACACTGCACTGCTGATATCGTGGTACTGCATTATAGGAAGGACACCACAGCACTGCTGAGATAGTGGTTCGGTACTACAGGTAGAACACGACATTCATTTTGTGTTTGTTCGTATGCAGGTTCTCTGACTGATCGTACTTTGATTTCACGCGAAAATACCGGACAAAGTACACGCAGGGACAGGTTGTATAATTTCTTCGCTCCTGAATGGGCAGAGTGGCCAGGAGCCTGTATCATTTGCTTATTCTTCGTATTCATTTTTATGAACTCCTTGTGTTAGACTCCAGCTTGTTCCGGGCTCATACATACATTTAAAACGGGCACCCTGTCAGTCTGTAAGCATTGGAAGTTTATCGATATGCAAGTTCTGGCAGTCACATCGTCACTGCATTCAAGCTAGTCAAATTTGTATCTATAATCGTCGGCCCATTCATTCACACACATTTTTCAATCTGCACTAAATATTATTGAGCCCACTAAATCAGAAATATATGGGCAGGGCATGTAGCACCCCAAAACATGATAATAAATGAGTAAAAATGTTAGTCTTAAAACATGAAAACAATAGATCATTTGGAGACCTAGGGCATGTGGCTGGGTCTTAGGGAATTTTGGGTGTTAGGATCTGGCCTGGATTGAAGTGGCTCAGGAACGGGTCCAGTGTCTTATTCTTGTACAGACGGTAATATAACATCAGTTTCTACAAAAGAAAGGGAATGTCATCAGTGACCAAATATCAGCTTCTCAGGAACGACTCTGCTGCGCTACATTAGTCAAATAAGTTCATATACTTGGAAAAGGCAATGTAGGTAAATTGGGTAATCACATTTCGTGCTACGTAACAATTTAACGTAACAACAGTTTTAACATTTAAATGTGAATAAAATGCGATGCAAATTGCCGAGGAAAATTAGCAATTTAAACAATTTTGTATACCGAGATACCATGTTTACAGCCCGTACCGCCATACAACGGTACACATGCTCTTTTCTCACAAAATAAATTCTGTACTCAGTGTTTCATAATACGTTCAGTGACAGCACACAGCCTTTCTGCAGCTACACGAATAATGAAGCTTTATGCTACGGTTGTACCTTCGTTAGTCAAATGTAGCTCCACGTATGTTAACTCCATATACGAATGCCCACCCAAATTGACCTAGGTCAATATTCAGACGGTTATTCTTTTAACTATTACTAGTTACGACTGAAACAACACATCGCAACTCTAGTGGACAGTGGCTATTTTCTGTGGTGTAGCTGTAAACCATACACCTGTACAATTACTTTACTTTCATCCTTAGACGAATGGGTGCCGTTATGCAAAGTTAAATTTAGTGTTGCATTAACAGTACATAAACACTACTACAACTACTACCACCACCACTATATGCATTACTGTATTTTGTGTTCAAAGTGCGGATTCAAGAAATTTATTTTATTATATAAGTGGCTGCGCAGTATGTAATAACGAATTATAAGACAAATGTAGATATTATATAACTCAATAGTAATATATGTTAGTACAGTAATAGCCAAAAGTCATCAAAAAACAAAGCCAAAGAAATTGGAATAATGCCAGAAAACCGAATCACGAAGCTGAAAGGTAACATATTGAAGGCGTCCCCGACAAAATAACGATACAAACAGATTTGAGATATTTATTAATATCATCCAACAATGCACTTAATTGTCACAGGCTCATAATAATATATTTAAAAACATTACACTGCTACATGTTTCGAACCCTTTCGGCCCATCATCAGGGAGATGACGTAGGTCTGCAGATCTGCATATAAAACTGACCAAGTATTGTTATGTAATTGTTTCATGCAATAACGTCTGATATTTCCCTGATGATGGGCAGACAGGGTCCGAAACATGTAGCAGTGGAATGTTTTTAAATACATTATTATGAACCTGTGACAATTAAGTGCATATGTTGGATAATATTAATAAATCTAATTATAATGCACTGTATGGAAAATATATGATTTAAAATACTCGGCTGCCACGTGTCAGAAAGAGTATACAGAAGCACAAATTTATTCAGGCGGTCATTATTAATAACACACAAGAGCCACGGAATTCGAGCTGGAATTATATACACTATGGAGAAACACCACCTTCAGGGATGTTACGCCTCGCAATATCGATGTTTCCGAAGCATCTGCTCTAAAGAGGGGGCAGTATGTTCCATCGAAAAGTCTGCAAACTTCCACTAAATCTATGGGTCACAAGTCTGAAGACATCAGCCCTCATACTTAACGCTCAGAGAATCTCAAATCTCGCCAGCAGTATGGCCTCTGCTCAACACGACACCGAGGATTGCCGTCGAAGAAAATACATTAAGTTAAGAACAAGAGGCTAGAAGCGTCTGACACACGAGCAATATAACCTTAGACAACAGCAGCTCGGGTACGTCGTCGGTTTATTTTGTGCTGGAACATGGTGTCTCGGCGTCCAGGTGAACGCACTTAGAAAGACACCCACTGCAGTAATCAAGTTTGCGCAGACAGCACTCAAGATCTTGATCCCCGGGCGCAATAGAGCACAAGTTGGCAGTGCCGACTTGATTGTGTTCTCGCGTAGCCTACTTGAGAGGCTGTCTTGTTCTGCACAGTCTCGTCTGTCCCATACCAATTTTACCATCTCAAGCCAAGCGTGGGATTGTTTGTAGCGATATTTCCACTTATCCTCCGCTCTTCTGTGCACATATAATAGCATTACCCTTTCAATTCTGCGCTTCTATTCTTATTCCGAATGTGTCGTGTTCAACTCTGGAGGCTGGCTTTCCTAACGGAGATTTTCTATGGCATTCCTCAGTACCCCAATTTTTTTGTTGTGAAGGTCCCCGCAGCAGAAGCTACGGACGCACCGCAGCCTTAGGGCTTATTGTGCAACCCTTGTGATGAAGATGAAGAGAAAGATGATCAGTTTTTTTTTTCACTTTTCCACGTAATGGAGCACCGGTGGAATGAAACTGACAGGGGAAAACCGAAGTACTCGGGGAAAAAACTGTCCCAGTGCCACAATTTTGTCCACCACAAATCTCACATGGACTGACCCGGGATCGAACCCGGGCCTCCGCGGTGGGAGGCCGGCGACTAAACGCCTGAGCCATGGCACGGCCCTCAGTACCCCTTAGCAAATAGACAGAGCTACTGACTGTCTTTCGATAAGCCTTAAATGCATGCACACAATCACGTTAGAAACACTTGTTAATTGTGGCACATCAACTAACCCTGTATGAAGCTAAAGACGTTGTGAGACGGCAGGAAGGCAACGCCAACAATTTAATTTCATTATCAATGTCACACACCAATGTTTAACACAATAAAAGAAGTTGCCTCCTGTTCACGTCATGAACACATATAGGGGGAGTTGAAGTATAGCTCCACTCGTTCTGAACTTCGGCACTAGATGGAGATGAGTGGTCAATTTCACGACCCGGCCGCCTTATCCCCGGGAAAGAACACCGGTACCCATTGAATGAGAGGCTGGGTGGGCCCCAGAGCAGGTCTCGACGGTTTTGGAAAAGAGAAAACTTCATCGCCCTTTCGAGATTAGAACCCCGGACCGTCCAGCCTTCAGCTAGTCGCTGCAATAACTATGCTATCTGCTGAACAAACGCCGATTTTAGCGCAATTTATTCCCTTTACTAATTGGGAGAGTACTGAAATGTATCGCAATAACATTTCACTCTTTAGTGGTGTAAACATTAACTAACTACCGCTGATATTTCCAAACAGGGCCTATGGATGCAATTACCATTCCAATAATATTGAATTAGATTTCACCAAACGAATAGATTCAACGTGTGTAATAGACCTGTGTTAATATTCTTTAATTACGCTTTATAATACCACTTCTGCTTCTGTGAGAATGTTCGTGTGTGGAACTCAAGGCCGATTAAGCGGATATCCTGGGGTCTATTTTGCTCTCCTCAGTCTATGGTAGTAAGCTCTTGGAACTGCCTTAACATGGCCTGGCTCTCTTCTTAGTACGACTTTTTTATCTAAATAAACAGAACGTTGAGATGGTGTAATTAGCAGCCTACTCCTGCTTCAAACTACCGACAGGAATTTCTGTAATAAAGGAGACAACGGTTCCTTCAGTGCCTTCCAAAATTCATCATTGAATATAACCCAGCTTGTTAGACCTTTTAAAGCCAGTAGTTTCTACGTGTACTGCCAGGCTTAACAACAAGAACGGGAAATTTTACTCACACAGTATACAGGTTGGTGCAAACTCACTTGACACTAGATGTTTAACATATTGCCTCTAGTGTCAGGTGAATTTTGGGCCATTCTGTATTTGTGTGCTCCGTACGATTCTCGCAACAAACAGCCAGTCTTTCCCTGAACGCCTACCGCATTAACTGATTGGCGTTTCTAACGGAAACACTGTTTTCTGTGAGGTACAAACTGATGTATATGAATTCTCTTGTCTTATCTCAGATTATGTAGCGTCGAACTGTAGGATAAACAAATAAAGATTGGGAAGGAATGTGGAAGGAGGCGTTCATGTCCAAACCTGACGTACTATCCAGGCATTTGTCAGGAAGGGATGAGGAAAACCACGTTGTCAGTGAGGTTAGCCGGTGTCGCCGGCGGATGCCGCTTGAGCCAAATTGTTCGCTCTGTCACTCAAACTTTCAACGGTTTATAGACTAAGATTTGTATCAAAGGACGTCGTTATACAAATAAGTACTCATAAATCACAAACCTGTCATTCCTCTTCCATGACATATCGCTTACAGTACGTATGCTTACATTTTGGATGTCAGTCAAATCACATGCCTTTACCTCATAAATCATTATTCATTTGTTATTTGGCCGACGTTGGTCTCCCTAAAATTAACAGTATCTATAAATCGAAACATTTTTCTAACCCCAAATAAATCTACTTCATTCAGACTGATTAAAATTCTCCTCATGGACTAAATCCCAGTCGACCCAGAATAATGCAAGAATGATTAACTTCCTGCACTCAAAATAAGAAAATAATCTGAAAATAACATTTCCTTTACACCTAACGACGATACAATTGAGTATACAGCGACATGCGTTATGTAGTAACGCCCTTCTTAGACCATACTGACAAGTTACACATTCCGGTCGTCTTAGCGCCATACAAGAGAAAAGGACAAACAGACAAATGAAGAATCCCTATGTCCTGTACACAGGAGACTGGGATTTTCTCCCGTTCTTGATGCAGTGGAGAAAAATAAAAATTCCTGCCCATATGGGGAATCAAGCCCCAGTTCTCAACGCCGTAGACAGACTATTGGCTGAGCGATCCCACTTTTGTTTAGCATAATGTATCGGTAGGAAATGAACTGCTTTCTAAACTTATATTAATTTAACTGTGAACTGGAAATCACTGATGTCCACAGCAGCAGACCAGCACGCCCCGCTATTCCACCTACAGCTACTTGGTATGCAACCGTCTCTGCCTACACAGACGTGATACGATTCCCACTTGACATAAATACAGACCTGAATACGAGTATAACGATACGGAAATTAACCGTACCGCAAATTCTTTCCTTACTGTCGACAACATAGAAACCTTTTAAATCTTTTAAGCATGATACATAAATAACACACCTATATAAAAATAAATCCCTACTTAAAAGTAAAAAACATGTGACCGGACTTCCCTTGTCAGGCGTGGTTTTAGTCCAGCTTGGGAGACGCTTTAACAAAAATAATAACAATGTGTGTGGCGAAGTGTTCGAGTCCCTCACCCCTCTACAAAAAAGGACGGAAACTCTGTGGAAAAGGAAAGCAGTGATTTCAAAAACAGAGCTATCAGCAGGCAACATGGCCCCACTGTTTACAAGTTCGAGACTTGAAACTGTGATGTTGAAGGTCATTATCTGGACAAGTTGAAGCAGCTGCGTTAATTTGGGTCGACAACATTTAGTGTCATAAAATTATTGCAAGAAGGGTATGAAGGGGACACAGTCTTGAAAAGTACTTGGTTTTGCTAAGGAAGCAATTCTTCCTAGCATTCAGAGAACCTTGAACCTAACGTTCAGGATTCAAACCAAAGGGAAGGCAACAACCCCCACATCATAAAAAGAAACAAAACATTTAGAGTGCGGATGGTGGACTGACCCCAATACTGGAGGCAGTTCGCTGTAGGTTTGGAGAGCGATGCAGTCAGAGGACATGTGCCGTCATAAGTATAATATATACAAATCTGAACATAATAAACATACATTTTTTAAATAACTATTAGACTCGATGAACACATCGCTGTGTAATCCCTGAGATTGTCTCAACCGCAGAGCTAGTTGTTAGGACGGAAGTAGTCTCCGTTACAAAAATCAATCGATTCATGCTACTTTGTTCTGAGAATCATATGAAACAAATAAGTACACTCAGTCGGTAAACAGGAAGGTTTTTAAGGCTAAAGAATGTGATAGAATAGGTACTATCGCATATTAAAGCGTTATCTCCTCTAGTGCACCTACAATGGAAATGTGTTTAAATCACGGTCTTATGACGCCTTTGCAAATACTCAAAAGTATGGCAGTTTACAGCACATGTATCTCTACACCTCAAGGGCCACCAAAAAAGAACCATACAAAAAAGGCGAGCCCACTGGACAGACATAGTCGCAGATCGTAACAGAATAGTAAAATGTATCTTAAGACGTGAATTGTGAACCAGTTTCGTGTGGCTCAGAAAAGGGATGAGCAGTGGCTTGATGCTAACATGCTAACGAGCCTATATACTCGTAGAATATATATAAAGGACAGTGGTGAATTTCCTGACCTGGTTGACGACTGTCAGCTACTCAAAAGCAGTCCAGTCCCTGAAGTTGGGTATGAAAATGGAGTGAAACACTGCATCAAATACCTAAGCGTGAATGTGAGGAACATGAAATGGATAGTGTATAGTCCGCGTGTTTAAGATGTGGAAGGAATTCAACTGGCACGACATATGCCCATATGTTGTGACCTTGACAATGTAATAAATGGAATTCAATGTTCGGTAAAGGAGGCGAACATGGTAAACAACTGAGTAAGAACCAGCTGTTCACTACTATTCTGACTCATGTGTTTAGTTACGAGAAAGAAATAATATTAAATGTGTACGTTCTACAATTATTTATACATATATATACACATTTTTACCCCCAATGGCTCGACAGCCCCTTGGGGGCCTAGGCCGCCTCATTTTTCGAGGCTTCACGATCACACACTTTTCAGACACACCACACTCAGTAGGACTCCTCTGGACGAGGGACCAGCTCGTCGCAGAGACCTCTACCTGACAACACACAACACTCACAAGAGACAGACATCCATGCCCCGGTGGGATTCGAACCCGCAATCCCAGCAAGCGAGTGGCCGTAGACCCACGCCTTAGACCGCGCGGCCACTGGGATCGGCATACATTTTAATTACATTTTGATTATTACTGAATTAAATGCCATGCTACAAGCAGATGTCGTGAATAATTCATAATTCGTAACAGCAATCGCACGCATTGGAACATGCATGAAAGCAAAACACATCCCAGGATTGCCAGATCCGCGGCTGAGATTCCAAATCAGTTTACCCATGAAAGTGTGTCTTTCTCTATAAAATCACAGTCGCTCTACTGGTTAAAATGGCCACCTTCTGAGAAGCGCGATGTGTCATTACACTCTCCATACAAGACAGCCCATGAACGCTCCCACGACGCAGTGAATTCTAGTCACATTCTCGCATTCTGTGCTTTTAAGATTCAATTTAATATTGTCCTTCTCTCTGAGCCTAACTCTGCTGGGTGATAAACTCCGTTCAGTCTTTGGGTCAGACATCCCGTTGTGATATGTAAAATAAATTAATAATAAGACCGTCAATCACAACTACATTTGGACAATGTTTACTGCCTAATATACAACATGTTTCGGCTTTAATTATAAGCCATCGTCACGAAGAGATAAAAATATGAGAGAAAAAACATTTACATAAACACATAATTATATATCAATCGGTTTAATAGTAATGTATGTTACGTAAGTGTTCTTTATTCACATGTTTTTATTTGTAACTAAAGATGGTTAATAATTAAGGCCGAAACATGTTGAAGATTAGAAAAATAAACGCTTCCCAAATGCAGTTATTACTGACGGTCTTACTACTAAATTATCTATAATACATTCTATTCAGGTTCTCCAATTAAAACTGTGTATTCCTTTTGACATGATCAGAGCGAGAGTAATGCCTTCATCATCAGTGCCAAACAGTTCAAAAAGACACTCTACTGGCGGTCAGTAACTGTTCATTCGTCGACAGGACGTAACATACCAAAAGAATCTATCGTCATCAACGTGCTGTGAGACAAATACCGCAATCTGTGGTGCTCGGTTCTTAACCAAAAAGGATTTGAAAACAAAAATTGTGTAGGAATTTAAGGGTATAATCAAAATCTTTGTGAAAATCATTGTGGCAGTTTTGAGGTATAAACAACAGAATCTTAAATTACACGCTCTCAGTACTACGAGTGAATCGTTCTAATTAAAATACTGCATAGATACGGAGCAAAGAAAAGTCTCATTCTGTTACCAAGAGGAACTCTCGGTTTCATTTCTTGGCGTTGCTCAGGCAACACAGTCCAGGTGTACTCCCTCGGGAAGCTGTTAGTCATCCTACTGTCACTGCCATTATCTGCTTACCACACCGCACAACACAGCCCTAATTAATTTCACGTCGCTTCACTCCCTGAAAGCCTACGGAAGATACTCTTATTTGTTGTTCAAGTTCAAAAGTTCAGACTGGGGCTCGTTAAGTCGGTAGCAGGCAGAGTGTTCCTGTAAAGTATCATGGTTTTGTAGTAAACAACTTCTACGGAAAATGAGACGACAATAAACAGGCACCATTAAAATTTTATTATACTCGCAGCATAATTACTGATAACTCCATAATCTAGCCGGTGTCCAAGAAATTCCCGGCCTTTCACTGAACCACAAAGTTCATTACCATGCTCACAAAAGCTCGCAACTGGATCCTATCCGTAGCAAATCAAATTCAATGTACATGTATCACCACTTATACACCACATACATACATTGTGGTGTATAAGTGGTGATACCAAATGGAACAGTGAATGTTAAAGTGAGCGTGACCTTGAACCCCTGATGATGGCTCTGTTGCAGCCGAAACATGTGTAGGGTTAACGAATATACCTAAGAAATAAAGTGCATTTGTTGTTTTAATTGTTGAATGTTATCAAAATGCACGGTGAACACAAAGAAGAAGTGTCGTTGTTATTTAAACCTTTCTTTCCCCAATACCGCATGTGATATTTATTCATCACTGCTGATAAGACAGTACTGAGGGTGCCAACATACCAATTTAAGGCCAAAACTAACCCGCACAATATTGAAGTTTCAGTCCGTACCGCGCAGTAAACACACTCCGTCTCAGTTATACAAACCAGTCAGTTAATGCTGTACAGTGAAATAATCGCTGTTTGTTCTGAGATCCACACAAAACACATAAATACAGTCCGTACCGCGCAGTAAACACACTCCGTCTCAGTTATACAAACCAGTCAGTTAATGCTGTACAGTGAAATAATCGCTGTTTGTTCTGAGATCCACACAAAAACACATAAATACAGCCGTACCGCGCAGTAAACACACTCCGTCTCAGTTATACAAACCAGTCAGTTAATGTCTGTACAGTGAAATAATGCTGTTTGTTCTGAGATCCACACAAAACACATAAATACAGTCCGTACCGCGCAGTAAACACACTCCGTCTCAGTTATACAAACCAGTCAGTTAATGTCTGTACAGTGAAATAATCGCTGTTTGTTCTAAGATCCACACAAAACACATAAATACAGTCCGTACCGCGCAGTAAACACACTCCGTCTCAGTTATACAAACCAGTCAGTTAATGCCGTACAGTGAAATAATCGCTGTTTGTTCTGAGATCCACACAAAACACATAAATACAGTCCGTACCGCGCAGTAAACACACTCCGTCTCAGTTATACAAACCAGTCAGTTAATGTTGTACAGTGAAATAATCGCTGTTTGTTCTGAGATCCACACAAAACACATAAATACAGTCCGTACCGCGCAGTAAACACACTCCGTCTCAGTTATACAAACCAGTCAGTTAATGCTTGTACAGTGAAATAATCGCTGTTTGTTCTGAGATCCACACAAAACACATAAATACAGTCCGTACCGCGCAGTAAACACACTCCGTCTCAGTTATACAAACCAGTCAGTTAATGCTGTACAGTGAAATAATCGCTGTTTGTTCTGAGATCCACACAAAACACATAAATACAGTCCGTACCGCGCAGTAAACACACTCCGTCTCAGTTATACAAACCAGTCAGTTAATGTTGTACAGTGAAATAATCGCTGTTTGTTCTGAGATCCATATAAAAACACATACTACACACCGCGGGGAGAATGTAATTTTTTTTAATGTTAAACCTAGTGGTTCGTAAAGTAACCATTAGGTATTAAAGCGTTAATATCACACGTTTCGAATAAACCTGGTACTTTGACATTTCATTTACATGCTTCCATCAGTCAATAAACATACCACAAATTACACCCACTGACAAATTTTCTAAATGTGCGGTTTCCTAAAATATTTTACCTTATAAATTAGGAATAATTTCTGGAACCGCATTAAGCAGTAAGATATTTAGTATCAATTACTTTTTAATACTTGTTGGTGTTAGTACGCGAATTGGAATTAACACATTTAAACGTTAACAGGGTTTATAAACACGTACTTATAATTATAGCGTGACGAAAACTACTTTGAAACATAATAGGATTTTGTAAAGTCAGCTTTTACGAAACAATAGGATTGTGGAGAAGGGTATTCTATAAAGTAAGAGGATACTTGAGAATTATGAAGTATATGTTTTTCCATTCGATACATAACTACTGTATCATTCACTGCTGGTTCTTTATAGTCCTGCAGTAAGGGCCAGTAGAAAGAAGCGTCCATCTCGACTTCCAATTCTGGTTTGTGATATCCGCACATTTACCTCTTTGTCCAAAATGTCTACATTCAAGAGACCTAACACTGTCAAAAGGTAATGGTGTAATGTGGAAATCGATATTTTTCATGAGAAACAACACCTATACTGAATTTCAATGGACAGCAAATCTGTGTTACCATTTCAGCTGAAAGCTTAGAAATACAATCACGATTAAATGGACTCGTTGAAACGAAAACACAAAAGCAGTTCGGCAAATGGTTCTGATGTGCAGATCATTACGACTGATTCAATTACTATGAGGTATGAAGCATTTTGGGAATACAGAATTAGTTCCATAACACGGCTCTCAACGCAATTGGAAGCAGTAACCACCACGAAGATTCAAATGTTCGGGGATGTCACGTCACAGTGACTAGTAAATATATAGTTTCCGACAGGGCGCAGTTCCTATATCTTCAGAGTTCAGCAGCCCAAGAAGAGTTTCGAAACGTCGGCAATTATTTACCACTAAACAATATCCCAGAAGGCTTGTATCTTCATAATCGCTGTGAGAACCTCAAACCTCCGAATAATTATCAGTACTGTAAACCGAATATGTAAATTAAGCATATATGCATAATTTTTCGTTAACCACTCGACAGTTTCGTTAAGTTTTACGTTTCAGAAAACTTTTTTATGTTTGTGTTCTTTAACGACGTTCTCAGTTGCTAAGATGATGTAAAGTCGGGTTGGCGATGGATAAATGAAGGAGTACGGAGCATTCGTGAAGTGATACTGACGGAGAAAATCCGAACTACTAGGAGAGAGCCTCTCTATTACAAATCCGAACTACTAGGAGAGAGCCTCTCTATTACAAATCCGAAATACTAGGAGAGAGCCTCTCTATTACAAATCCGAACTACCAGGAGAGCGCCTCTCTATTACAAATCCCACATGGACAGGCATGCAATCGAATCCAGGTCCATCGGTCTTGGTGGCCATGATATTTCATTTTACATCACTGTCTCTGAGGAAAACATCATAATACAACGATGTACACGTTCCTGTTATGCTTGTGAAACGCCGTGTTTTACATTGAGCTCAGAACTTAGATTGAGGGTGTTGGAAGATAGCGTTTTCAGAATACTTGGACCTAAGAAGGCGGAAGTAACAGGCAGGAGAAAATTATACAGCGAGAAGCTTCATACTTCGAGCTCACGGCAAAAGTGTATTAGGGTGATGAATTCCGGAATAATAAGACGGGAAAGGCTTACAACGCGCATGGGAGGGATAATTACATACAATTTACAAAATTTTTCCGAAAATCTCAAGACGACGCCTTTTAAAATGGTCTCCATCTTACAAAGAAGACTGTAAATTTGTAGATTAGATTCCTCAGGCATTGGCTATGGCTCAGTAGCCTATTGCTGTGAACAACGGAGTAACGATCGTTTGGGTTCCATGTACTCGTACGTTTGGGATTTCCAACACTAGGAAAGCGATTAATGTCAATTCCATAAGTCTGCCTCATGGGGTTCCTTACAAACTCGATCGGTTGCTCAGTCTGTATGTTTCAATTCCTCAAATAACAGGAAACAATATAGTCACGTTCCGCCTTCAACTAAACAAACGCCTGGAACAGCGCTAACCCTTCAAACACTGAGATTAACCTGAACAACATTTCAAGACTCAGTTCGTACCGCGCGGGGAACGCATCACCTGTCCATTTCAAAACCAGTCACAGCTGTAAAGGGAAATATTCGTTCTCTCTCCTGAGAACCATGCACAACATACTGATGCACTCTGTAGGTACAAAGCAGAATGTTTGAGCATTACACCTCGTTGGTTGCCTTGAGATTCTCAAGGCAACCAACCCCAATACAGATTATGATAGATCAGAAACAACAGGAGAAAGTGAAATATTTCAACTTTTTGGGTAGCACTGTACTAAATGATGCAAGATTTACACGTGAAATTAAATCCAGGATTTCCATAGCAAAAGCAGCATTCAACAAGAAGAAGGCTCTTACAACAAGTTGGACTTAAATTCAAGAAAGAAACTAGTAAAGCATAGCTTTGGACACTTCGGAAAGTAGATCGGAAATGAGATTTGCGCTCTTCTGGTATATTACGCGGCGTCGTTTGGTAATTGTTTACCGACGTTTCAGGACAACGTATCGGTCCCATCTTCAAGGGTCAAGATCCGAGAAGATGGGACCGAAACGTTGTCCAGAAACGTCGGTAAACAATTACCACACGACGCCGCGTAATATCCCAGAAGAGCGCAGATCTCATCAACATCGCGGCGGAAGCCTGATATCAAGGCTAGATCGGAAGTACCTGGATAGTTTTGAAATGCGGTCCTGGAGAAGGAAAAGATCAGTTGGACCGATCGTGTAAGAAATGAAGAAGTATTACTTGAGGTCAAGGAGGAGAGGAATATCGTACATACAATGAAACGAAGGAAGGCTAACTGGATTGGTCAGATCTAAAACACGTGTTTGAAGGAAAGATAGAAGGAAGGACAGAAACGACGGGAAGATGAGAAAGAAGACGTAAGCAGCTAGTGGATGACCTTCAGGAAAAGAGAAGATACTGGAAATTGAAAGAGGAAGCACTAGATCGCACTCTGGAGAACTCGCTTTGAAAGAGGCTACGGATCTGTAGTAAGACAGACAACAGAATAAATGAATGAATGAATGAATGGCTCATGATAAATAAACCACCAGATCTTAAAGGGTTAAGAATGTAAGGTTATTCATATTTATAGTATATTCATATTCATATTCATATATACTAAAGTTTAAATTTGTGTCAAAATGCTTAGCATCTTAAAAGAATGGCACATGTACCTAGTAAATGAACAGTAATAAAATTGCTGGCATACTAATGCTTAAGCATATTCAGTTTTATATTTGTAAACAGAACATTCCTTAACACTAACTGCAACGTACAGTAATGTAAGGCCAGTTGCTGCAGCAGCAAGCCCCAAATCGTAAACTGTAATTTTATGGCAGCAATTTGGTTCGGAATTTTACAACTTGCTATTAGAGTTAGGCAAAACACACTCATCATTTGAAGAAATGGGCCAGTCATTGCATGATGAAATAACATGGCAACACACCGGCTTCTTCAGTCCCTTGCTTGGAACAGCGGTTATTTGCTGTGTCCCATCTAAAATACAGTTTGGGATTGAGAATGTTACTGTCTCTTACAAAAACTATTTACAAACCAGTGACTGTTGCGTGTCGAACAGATGTACCACCCAGGTTGCTGAAATTCTGATTTCTGTGCCACTACAGATTTATAAGCACTCGCGTCGGCTTGCGTTGGTGGAGAAGGATAAAAGGCAAAACGATTTACAGAAGAAAGAATGGCTTGATTCTACTGTATGAGAATAAAATTACTGTTAAAAGATATTTGAACAGTTACTGAAACTTTAATTTTGATAAAAGCAAAAAGAATTAAAATATATGTAAGTTTTTTATTACCAAGTACTGCAGAATAAATTTTATTTTTACACTCCTACATGTTTCGGCTGACTATTTCAGCCATCATCAGTCAGTCAACGAACATAGACATAAACAGCGTGCATCGTGTCTCTGAATGGTTAATGTAGTCACTGATTTTACAGTTTAAAATATTGTAACATATTTTAAACTGTAAAATCAGTGACTACGCCATTTACCATTCAGAGACACGATATACGCTGCAAATGTCTATGTACGTTGACTGACTGATGATGGCTGAAATAATCAGCCGAAACATGTAGGAGTGTAAAATAAAATTTATTGTGCAGCAGTTGGTAATAAAAAACTTACATATATAGCACAGCTGCACGGAACATGTATAATATTAAGAAGAATTAAAACTTTACACTACAATCTAAGAGGATAAAAAGTGTTTTTAAAATCGGATACCGGATACACGGTTCCAGTTTCAATTTCATCTCAAAGTCATATTGTGATAGCTAAGATGTGTAATCAATAGACAATACAAGCACATATCAAACCATGTGCTAGATCTGATCTCCCTAATAATATCTGGCAAGGCATTAACATGGATCTTAAAGAGGACGGGAGTAGTTGGACTGGATTCAATTGGCTTAGAATAGCGACATGTGTTACACTGGTGTGACACGCGGTGACAATTTCAGGTAAGCTTTTTGAATAGCTTTACTTTTGGCTTCTCAGGAAAGATTCTGCTTAATTTACAGAATCTGGTCTAACATTAGCTAAAACCCTACACTGAAGTAGAAACAGCACCATCGTGCTTTCCCCCGCCTAATTTTATATTATGCAGAAACATAAGTTTGTGTTCGCGTAAAGTAAACAATTTGTCCCTTTAAAATGTTTTTTATCAAACGCAAAGAGGGCCCTTACACAACACACGCGGGTTTATATAAACAAACTCTAATAATCGGCAAGTGAACAAGGAAAGGTATGTTATTCGAATACATCCAGCCGCACAAGGAAATGGCCGAGTCCAATTGATTTAAATACAGTTACATGTAACCCCATGGGTAAGCGTGTGAATCGAATGGGTGGGCACAATGAAAAAGAAAATGTCTTGTATGCAGGAAGTACACTGTGCGATTCCGATTGGAGAAGGGTAAATTCATTTATTTTTTTCACCTTTAGTCCCTCCGATCTTCAATACAAGTATTGTAAGGCTTAATATATGAAATTTTTAGAGATATGAAGCTCTCGCAAGGAGTTAATGGAGACTCCAACCTTCCGGAATATCTTACCGTGCGGACGGGTATGAACTTACAGAAGTTGAGCGGGAGGGGGGGGGGGGGGAGTTTTATGCCGCTGTATTCTGTGTAGTCCAAGAAGATGTAGGCCGTAAGCTCAGCAGATACGCTGATGCCTATACACCACTCCACACGGCGATATATTCTGGTAGGCTGGGATATTAATAAGGAGTTTACCCCATTTTGGTACAAATACGTAAACTTGAAAGTTAGAATTTCCACCTTTCTCTTAATTGTATCGTTGTATTAGATTTTAACAACTCAAATTACTTTCCAACACAACCATAGGCAAATACACCGAGCAGGTTGGCTCAATTTGTAATGCTTTACATTTAGTCTAGAGCTACCCGGCTGAAATTTCGGCCATGACACGCACTGTCCCGACTGGGGGTTGTCCTGGCTTTTCTCTGTCTCTCCAGTCAAATTCCTGGGTGTCGCCTCAAGTTGGCAACGATCGCTTCATTAGACCTTCCTTGAAATTTATGATTTACAAATCCCTTTTAATAATTCGACGATATGAATATGTGAGCTAATGACAGCATCATTAAATAAACAACAAGTAAGGATACAAGCTTGCGGAGGTCCGAGTGTCAGCTGTGATACAAAAAACACCCTTTTGCTTAACGTACACATTGTGGCAACAAGGACTATTGAACGAAGATAATTCTAAAGTAAATGGAATGTTTTATACATTACCAGAGTTGAGGGTCTCACAGCAGTGTTGATAGAGATTCGAGTCTTCTGGGACATGACAAAGCGTCGACTGGTGAATAGTTACCGACGTTTCGGAGGCACTTGACGCAACCTTATTAAGAATATAAGTAGTCTAGACACTCTTCTCTGACTGTTTAGATGCTGAATATGTAGGCATAAAGTTCCTCCAAAATGTCGGTAAATATTTACCAAACTGCATGGCATCATATCCATAAGGACTTCAATCTCTGTGTCTGGGATTGCTTCATTTCATACGTAGTCCAACTCTCGAGTCTAGACGGAGTGAATAAATACCGGAAGTTCTGACTAAACATTTCCTAAATGCAATTTAATTTCATGTAAAATCACTACGTCATAATCTGTTCAGCTACTCACCGCTACCCCTTGCACGTATTCCCCTGGAATACTAAACCTCACGGACAAGTGAGGCTTAATCACAACCGCAGAACTCCAACCGTTTGACTCACGCATCGTGACTTCCACATTCAAGACTGTAAATTGTGTGGCGACAATCATCCCTCAGAATCCAACTATAATTTGTCATTCTGCGTTTCAGTTCTTCAAGTTCATTGACTTAAAGATTCATATAACAGCAAACCTTTTACATTCCAGTGGTTTTATATTAATTGTTTAATATTTTGATTCCATTTACGCAAAGTGATGCCAAACTTGCTATTCTCTTTGCGTTTACCAACAGGAACTGTTTGAACTTTGTATCTCATTCTTGTTCTAATCATCTACTGATCTCGACACAGCGTGAATCTCTTCATTGTGCTGAGATACAAAAACATGACTCTCAAACGCCCCTATTTGCATTTATATTTATATACATATAGCAATTTTTACTCAATATCGAGTGAATTGCTAAATTTTAAACGTACTATAAAAGCCTGTGCAAACAGACGAGCACTCAAATCATTCTCTGAACTGTCTTTCAATGTTAAAATTGTTCTTTTTATTCATTACGAGTCCATAGCAATGCTTGTTGAATGTGATATCGGGAAATGCTGTCGATGGGCTTCAGTATGCGCTATAAAAATAAAAGGAACATACATGCAGCAAAAGCATTCCAGCACAAAAATTTAAAAGTAAAGACTAATATCTTTAATAAACTGTGGCCATGTCATTTAATACAGTAATAAAGTTTAGTAAAATTATTAATGTCAATAAATTTTAATAAACATTTCTGGTATTTTTAAAAAGAATGGCAGGTTATTTGTGACGACAATTTTGACATTCTTCATAGACTCATCTTGTAAATTCGCAACGTTTCCGAGGATATATCTGTCTCTGTTTTCAGGTGGAATTTAGAAAAGGACGAACATAAACTGATTGGCCCGTAAGACAGAGCTAGTCTCAGTCCCGGAATCAATCCAGAGTTTGAGACTAGCTACTTCCACTAGGCCCTTCAGAGAATATTCGTCATTCTTCCCTTTCCACCTGAAGACAGAGGTAGACCTAACTTCCTAAACGTTGTGGCAGTTTAACCTATGACGATGGACAATATGTCACCGTCATATTCCTTTAAGGGTGAGAGATAATTTAGGTTCTAAACCGTACTGCGTCACGTCTAATGGAGGCAAAGAATAGGGAGTATTAATAAAATTCGACAAGGCTGTACTCGCTCTGATAAATGCCTTGAATGTCATTATTTCACTGCTATTGTACGAAGACACAGATAACAGATCAATAAAAAATAAAATAATTACTACTTGAAGTAAGACAGAAGCCGTACAAATCAAAACACAGTGACGTAGTGAAATGTAGTAATTATTGCCACTGAACAATTAATCTCTTAAAGCCTAATGGTTACTTAATACACCATCCGGTTTAACGTTCAGAACTTCTACGTTTCAACCACAGGGTGCTATTTATGTGTCTCAAATGGAGCTCAGAATAAATAGCGATTTCTTCCCCATTCAACATGAAATTATTGGACCTTATAACCGATATGGACAGTGTTTACTGCGCGGTATGAAGTTGGTCTTTAAATAAAACAGATTACCTTTAGTCTTGAAAGGGTTAAATGCAAAACAACCTTCTGATAATTCAGAAACTAATTCGCTGTCTGTTGGTCACACTACTGTGAGACCCGAGACTGAGACACACAGCATATGATAGCTATTCCTGATAGCTTCTTGGAGGAAGATAAGTAGGCTCAAGTGACATACCAACACTTTTAATCATGCAAAATATATTTATGTCTATTTCAAGGCTAAAAGTGCACACTTCATCAAGTGACATTCAAACTGAAATTTAAGTAATGTAACTGGGCCCCTTAGCTCCACGCGTCCCATATTGAGAGAGGCACCTGTGGTAATTTCTGTAACCGTAGATGGTGTTGGTTGAAACCAGTCACTCACATAATTGGTAGTGGTTTACCTTCCATCACGGACTGACTGAGTATCGCTTTGCTGTTAAACATCAAAGGCTAGAACAACCCGCAATGAGGCCGAAACAGAGTAGCTTGTGGAAAGAAGTCGATCGTGGCTCTTTGAGCCGGCTGATGTAAGAATGACGAGAGTAATTAGCGTCAGACTGTTATATTGACTTAAAGCGTATAATGTTATGAGTTCACTCAGTTAAGACCTAGGGTGATATTTGAAACATCCTCGTGTAAAAATGTCAGCCATTTGAAATTAGCTTCCAAGAAGCTGGAAATAAATATACCTACCTATTTTGTTCCAAAGCAGCGAAATCAAGATATACGATGAACCACACCAAGCTAAGAGTTCTTAATGTGAATCATCCCCGTTGTTTACAAAGAACTAAAAATGAAGGGTTTTCAGGCAAAACACAACTTTACTATTTAACAAATCAGCATCGATCCGATGCTGATTTGTTAAATAGTAAAGTTGTGTTTTGCCTGAAAACCTGCATTTTTAAGACAACAGATCCTCCACCCAGTCAATAAGCTAATTGCCCTTTCTTTGGAATGAAAGTGGCTTATGATCATCTTCAAATGGGGCCACCATTATGCCATATCCTGAAGAAACATTCTTATATTTCTATTTAGTCTACACCTAGGAACATAAAAGTGACTTCCCAGGGGCATGACAACAATATATTACTTAACTTTATTCCTAAGAAATGCTCAAAAACTACATAGGAGCAGTTGCAAGGAAGTGACAAATATTGGGTTTAAAAGCAGAACCGTGGGGAATGCAGCTGACATATCGGCTTTTGATAGACAAAAATAAAACAGAATGGCAACAGAAGCGAAACTGACAGTTCGGAGGAAGGAGCCTCAGCTCTGTTTTATTTCAGTATTTTCTTGCAAGGAGAGGGGAGGATAGGGACACGAATGATAAGTACCGCGATATCCTGAAGGTAATGCAACATGTAGAACATGAGCACTGAGCAACCCCTCCTCCTGCTTCGAACAATGTGATGTCATCTAAATGGGCAATCTTCAGACTTTACGGTAGCTAATAACAACAGAGCAAAAGCACGCATACAGAAAGACTGCAGCGCATTCTCATATTCGCATCCCGATTTGTCCATTTAGTTTGTAACCTAAGTTAATACTTCTATACCCTTATTTTGAACAAAAATAATTTGTACTCTGTTCCCACACTTGCATCTATATATATTTTACCAAAATTCAAATGATGGGATAATGCATCAACAAAAAAAGACTGCTTGATAGTGGCAAAATATACGAGTACACGTAAAATGCGGCTAAACAGATCGTAGTGACAGTTAATTCCTTCCGAAATTTCTCGCCTTGTGTACGTCTGTCAGCAAATCAGACTATGTGTTTGTATCAATTATCCGCCATTCAAGTCACATGTATGTGGTGTCAAATTATATTCAGAGCGTCAACTGTTTCTTTGACCTGTCTGGTTGTGCCGTACATCTTGTAATTGTCTCATAAACCGCACAATATTTGGAAAAGTATGTTTCACAATATGTGTTTTATTCTCTATACAAAAATTGTTGAACTTGGTGTCTTCATAAAAGCATTTGTAGGCGTACGCACGCAAGCACACACACACACACCATATAACATACATACATATACGCACACACATATCTCCATTTCACCAACGAAAGATGAATCTGACTCTTGCGGAGCGACGTCTGTAACAAGCGCGAATCATGGTTTCTTTGGTGGTGATTCCATGTCGTAAGTTGTGGTTTATAAATCTTAGAAAACAGTATTTCCGTAAACGTCTTTTCGGTGTAGGATATTTTATAATCTGGAGTCGAGCGATGGCATTGGGCGGGCTTCTGTATTTTGTGGTGACAGCACTCTGCACCTTTCAGTTTCTTGTCTTTGTATAACGACTAATCCGGACAACCAGCCACAACGAAGTATCACTGCCGCAAGCTGGCGTCTGTAGTGACTTATCATTAACGCATATGATACAAGTTGAACTTTAAATGTAATGTCGTCTCTGTTTTACGTCGCGTCATAAACATGTAGGGGAAGAATGGATATAAAACTAAAGTATTCGCAACCTCGGAAATGGATGGAGATAAATGGTTACCTGCTCGCACTCGAATATCTGTTTTGCGGTCCACACAGAATAACTCCAATGGAAGGTTACAGTAAACATAAATACGATATAGTTTCTAATAAAGTATAAATATCCGAGTGTAATGTAGTGTGTTTTCACACAAGTCAGTAGCCGCCAACAGTTATTAATTTCATTGTATGACATGAGTATTTGCAAGATTATTATATAAGGTTCTAACAACACTATATCACGAATGAACTCATTCATTTTATGGACCTTTTCCATTCTCTAATGTTTCAAATTTAATATAATTAATACAACACTGCGGCTCCGACACCGGAATGTTTACTCATTACGACAAACAAACGAGTACAGTGATAGAACACACTTAAGAGTGATATATGATGAAGATCAAGCATCAAACGTTTAGTGAGATGTGCACTGACGTTTATAAACTGTCTCTGGAACACTGATTTGACTTTTAGTGTTGAAGGACAAAAGGAATATATATATATATAAATATATATATATATACATACTAACCTAATTTTAGCCTTCAAGTATTCAAATACGTTGCATAAAAGTGAATGTGTTGGCCTGCCTTACATTCAGTACTTTATATGTAGTATTAATTTCGGTTTGTTTCGTTATCAAAGACAGAACTAATCGTGCTTTTCCTGAACACCAAACTGAAAAGAACATTCAGAGATAAAACATCTTCTACCTATAAAGAGACAGGAAAAACTGACCTACGCTATGAGAATCACAATGTACACTGCACTTTGTGTAATTAAATTACTTAAGATGTAATCTCCAGTATTAGCGTGCGACGTACCTAACTTGTTTGTACTGTAACACTGTTCATGGATACGCACTACACAACCCGAGGTAGAACAAATATTACGCCTGCTCTTCAACTTCAACTATGCGGACAGAATGTGGGTTTGGTGTCTGCAGGAAAGCATTTGTAGGGTTGCGCACGCACACACACACACACACACATATATGTATATATATATACATACATACACTCACACGAGTATGTGGGATATGATTGCATACCAGTTCAGGTATCTCGAGAATTTAATAAATAATATCAACATTCAAAATACTCTTAACTTTCAAGTGGAAAATCGCGTATTTTAAGGCTACGCAGGCATTTAATAATTAAAATCTCTTCTAAACCTTACAATTGGGGTCTAATTGTCATGAAGTATCTACATAGAACAGAGGTTATCAAAAACTGTATTCCTTGCCCCAGCACTGGTCCCATTCCTTATGTGCAGTGAACTTGGCTAAGATCAAATTTGTGCAGGTATGTGTTAAGTTCATCATTTGGCAATATACGAAATCACATTTGAAACATGGCAGGGTGAAACACAGTACCTAACTGTTGAATTCTGCCAAGGTTATTTAGAGGTTGGACGTGAAAGTGTGTTTGGAACAACACCACAAGAGGATTTAATTTTCTATAATTTCTATGCGACAACATTCCACCGACATTCCTATTACGTACATACAAAAAACACAAACACTGTACTGCGCTATTTCACGAAACACTTTCTCTGCTCCCAGGGACTGTTAATTACATGCAGGAGATAAATGTTGTTTTGAGAACATAAATACATGAAGTGCATGCATTTACACAACACGAAACTGTGAACTCTGAGTACAATTTAAAGTTCACTAATAACAGTAGGCGAGTCAATAAGCGAGTTGGTCACTGAGTTGGCGATAAAATTCACGCTTTAACTGCGTCTAAATACATGGCGTTTTAAATAAATATATAAATACCTGAGTGAATAATAAACAAAATGGCGGACAGCGATAAACCAGTACCCAATTCTTTTCGCTATTCCATTAGATGTTCTATCCTCCCTAAAAGTTATTAAATATAACATTTAGCTGCAAATTACACGCTGATGCTTTTATCACCATCACCATCATTATCAACATCACAACCTATTTTAAGATTTGTGGCGACTGTTGGCATCGAATATGCACGTCTGAATACTGTCTTATTAAGCTAAAGGCTAACAGCAGAAAAGGAGGACAGACCGTCAGTTACAACTAAATGTATATCACTTTATTGCTTCTTATATGTTTCGGCTTTTGTGAAAACTCATCATCAGGCAATTAAAAATACATAAAATATAATTTAATTACAACCCGTTAAAATTATATTTTTATATAGGTGAAGTCTCAACTTTATAAATATTGGAGTCATATAAGCTAAAACTATATAAAAGTCAAGCTTGTATATTAAAATACTAAAATATAATAAATGTATATTATATTGAAATATAAAAATTTTTCCGGTACTTTGGATGTGAAATGGAAGTCATTCAATATTAAAATAAGCCACGTGGTTTATTTTTATACATGTACATATATACATTTGAAAGAGGAAGCACTAGATCGCACCCTGTGGAGAACTCGCTTTGGAAAAGGCTACGGACCTGTCGTACGACAAACTACAGAATGAAATGAACATACTCGTATATATTCTTAACTGCCTGATAATGCCTTTTCACAAAAGCCGAAACATGTAGCAAACAATAAATTGATATAAAAATAGTTTTCACTGACAGTCTGTACTTTCTTTTTCTCGTTCATGTATCACAAAGGGATTTCATCGATGAAGATAATGGCTAATAAAGTTTATGTCAATGTGAAGACGGGAAGAGAACTAGTTCCTGAAATACTGTTTATAATCCGAAAGCAATGGACAATGTCCAACATATGATTACGCCACAGATCTTCATTTGAAAAGACCAAGACCATCAAGTCTTCCACGCTATTAAGGGCCGGTTAAATTCTGCCTCTGAACTCATTAATCGTGTACAATTAAACACACTTTATTTATAATTGAGGGATGATCCACAGTTAGTTCACAATTATACACCATTTTATAATAAAGAAATATTCTGGTAGGTTACATAAATACTTGATATTAACCCAAAGTCTTTACAGGATTTGTAAAAGTCATAAAGAATTGCAATGAATTAAAAGTAATTACTTCACACCAATTAACAATATCGGTTTAAAACGTCACAGCGATGTACAGGCGACCTAATTGTTACGAAATGGGAAAGGGTTAAATTATATGTACGGATGAAGTCTGAAAGCTTAATATACTCCATCACATGTGATTGATGTTTGTTCACATTGGAATTATTTGCAAAGTGTTCAGTGAACCGAACAACAAATTCTGAAGCACATCATATTTGTGTTTTTTACACATGAAGAACTTAAATGCGTTTACCGTGCAGCAAATTGTGCAGGTTTCAGCTGTCATACATAAACTTGTTAATAGGAAGCCGTCAACTGTGAAATGAAGGCTTTATGAAAAGTTGTTCATTTTAGTCAGAAAAAGGAGTATCTTATTGAAATAGTGCCGTACCGACAAGAGCACACGTTGCTTCTTTATCGTACGTCGGTCATCATCTGCGTTGTTCACAAATCTATGTGTGTATGTATGTGTGTGTATGTATGCATACATATGTACGTACGTATGTATATATATGTATATATGTATACATGTACGTATGTATGTAAATAAGTGTATGTATGTATTTATGTATGTATATATGTACGTATGTCTATATATATAAACGTAAGCATACATATATATATATGTATATATGTACAGATATATGTATTTATACGTATATATGTACGTATGTATGTATACATGTATGTATGTATTGAATGTATGTAAGTGTATGTATGTATATATTATGTATGATTGATGCATGCATGTATATATGTACGTATGTATGTATATATGTAAACATGCATGCATGCATGTAATTATGTATGAATGTAAATAAGTGTATGTATGTATTTATGTCTGTATATATGTACGTACATATGTATATATACGTAAGCATACAGGTATGTATGTATGTAGATATGTACGTATGTATGTACGTATGTGCGTACTCACTTTGTTGATTCCTTACAGTGTAAATGTTAGTTACACTTACACACGTCAAGCTCCTGTTAATATCCAATTCAGTTTCAACATGACTGTGAGGACGTTTGCTTTCTTTAATGTTAAATTTAATTACGTT
This sequence comes from Reticulitermes speratus, assembly GCA_021186555.1. Taxonomy (NCBI): domain Eukaryota; kingdom Metazoa; phylum Arthropoda; class Insecta; order Blattodea; family Rhinotermitidae; genus Reticulitermes; species Reticulitermes speratus. The sequence continues at coordinate 21,709,169 of JAJKFL010000330.1, forward strand.
ATAGGGGTCTAAAGTGAGGATAATTGTAAATGATGAAAGATACAAAACATAGATGAGACCGACCGTGGCCTGTTTTAAGTTAATATTTTGACATTTTTACAGATATATTCTCTGTCAGCAGACCCACGTTCGAAACCTGAACCTCGCAAATACGAAACCGAAAAGCTAGCGACCCTCCTGTACGGATAACTTGGAAAACAGCATTCTGTTATCTGATTCCGCGGAGCAGAGTCTTTCTTCAGACACTAATAATCATTCAACTAATCAAGTAATTCTCCATAACTGAGAAATATTGTTGTAAGCAATTCTTGATGAAAGCTGGCGGTACAACCTAGAAAGTGAATTAATTTATCATCAGTACACACTTCCTTCTGTTGGTCATCCACCGTCCCAACAATGTGCGTTCCTTCTCCTTTTCCAAGAATCTCTCTGCATCATCGTGCTCCTTGTCGCGGCATCTGCGTTATTTAGTAATTACGTAGTTGTAAACTAATGAGGACAGACTTTGCAAAAACAAGTGTATGTTTTATGCTGACCTACGTGCAGTGCACAGAAGTAATTCCTGTAATGGGTAGTGTGGCGCTGAGAATATACACAGAACAGTAGAACAACAGACAGCTCTCTAGAATACAGGGTCGGTAATGTTTCAAATCAGTCACACTTTCTATTTCCCAACACACAAGAGATCGGTACACAAAAAAAATTGGTCTTCCAACGTCTCTGTATTCCATTCGACCTTAATACACTCTTCTGGGGAGATGCAGACAATAGGCCGTTTATATTCAAGTGTTCAATGTGCGAGTTTTTAAATTCTCATGGCACTGAATACGAATAGTATGGCATTCTGGTTCGTGACGCCGTGTGGTTTCCACCGACTTGCTCGCAACACAATTCCTGACCCAAAGTCCATTTATTTGGAACCCCCTTTCCTGTGCGGCGTACCCTGAAGATGGTGGTAGCAGGTTCCTCAAAACGTTACCATATACTTACCAAACTGCAGTCGAACTCGGTTATAACGTCGTGAAGGAGACTGAACGTTTTGTGTCGTTAGAAACGAGTGTTGTTATAACCGAGAACAATAATGTTATGGTTAAGAGAGAAATTAATTGGTACGACAGAATATATGGCACTACAGACGGGGTATCGTATAAACCGATGTCGTAATAACCGGGTTCGTCTGTGCACGGTGATACATCTCGAAAGATTGTAAACTTAAAATTCTTACTATGCAAGATTAGAAGAACATGGGATTTCAGAATCAAGGTAATGGTAAGTTGTTCCTATTCACCCCCACGACAACATATGGGGAAATGGAGGTATACCTCTATTCATTCTTAACCACGAAACTAGATGCTTAGAGTTCAGCTTCACGCCCCGACCGTTTTTTACAGTAGAACCCCCGTACTTACTGATCAGCCTCCTATCCAGTGGAACAGGGAACAGGCCTGGAATCGTGGTTCGGTCCCGAGTAGGAGCAAGAGATCCCAAAAATGTCAAGACCGACTCTGGGACCTAGCCAGTCTTCTATTCAATGTGTATTGGATGCTCTTTCTACGGGGGTAAACCGACTGGGGAAGTAAAGCTGACCACTTTCCTCCACCTAGTGCACAGGTTAGGAATGTATGGAGTTATCCTCCACGTCCAATATGTCTTCACGACGTAAATAGGAACAATTTTACCTTTCAAAATCAGCAATAACAACAATAATAATAATAACAATAAAATGCCGAAAATTGAACGCAAAACCAGAGAAATAAGCAATACGAAAAGAGACTGATCATCCCTAGCTGTCCCATAACACGTAACGTGACGTGATAATCAACCCAAACAGCCAGTCCCTCAGTTAGCACAAAAACATCAACTACAGTAAGGCATATCTCATTTCGTAATCTTTTCCTCAAGTTTGCAAAAAAAAAACATGCGGTGTTAAATGAAGCAAGGAAATGTTCAGTAAGAAAATCAGTCATAAGATGCTAGACAAAACCGTAATAAAGACGAGAAGAAAATTTCGTACCCCCAGGAAATGTCTGCATACACAGCCTACACCCAGAACCATGAAAAAATTAAATTAAGAAAACTTAAATTAAATTTAAATTAAGAAAATTCACATTCCTATCAGAAGAATAATGAAGAATGGCATTAAAGTCAAGTACATTAGTTACAATACTTATACAGGTTATTAGCATTTTCACAGAAATAAGGGTATTCAGTTATGTTTGGTAACTCAAAATCACGGAAATTTCTGAAAATGTCCCATAATACCGAAGACGTTTTTATGTTGAGTTATGCATTGAAAGTCCGATTCACATATGACGGAACACTTCCCACAAAGCTCATTAATACCTGCGTCCTCATAACAATGTCTGTACTAAGGGTATACTGTTATTGTGACGACATTCAAAGTAAGATCAGAAATTCGGACAATCGTTTTTCAAAGAATAATTTTACACATAGAAATAAAGGATGTGTCACACAAAACCTTTCTAGTTTAGCTTGTGAACATTAAACAACAGAACGCAGTCAATTACAATAAGAGATACGAGAAATTGCAGCTTTAAATACCAATAGGGAATTGTTATCATGGTTACTTTGTTAGAAAGTAAAACCCAAGCCCTCCTACCTGAACTATATACTCGTATAGCCTGCCGACAAACCTCCAAAACTGCCATAAACAACTGACAGTGAACAGTTGCCCTTTTCCCATTAGATAATGAAATATTCTGAGAAAAGTTTGACCGTACTGTAACCTGAAGTTTACTGCTGGCGGTATGTTGTAACTAAGAACAGAGGCAGCCGACAGGAGAACGAAGGGAGGAGGAATAGACAGACTAAAGATAGTAGTTAATATGGGAAAGATAGAAGTTGAACAAAATTAAATTTCCAGAAAATACTGTTGGGATGCAAATGAAGTTGTCCGATAAACCGCTGGAACAAAAAACGAGCCGGGAAATTATTTCTAGGACGGGTAGATTATGTTAAAGTAAATATTCTTATGTTAGATTACCCACACTGGCGTACAGACATACATGAAATAGTAAATGGAAAGGGAAATTACGATTCAGATAAGCCGCGAATCTGCAATTTAAGGAAACCTTATCAATTGCTGATTTTCAACGGTTTTTATAATGGGCCTAAAGAAAAATATTCTAAATACTGTAAGGAAATGACAAGAAAAACTGGGGAACTTCTATAAAATCTCTCACCGTAGTTTTATGGACAAAACACTCAACAGCGAGTAAGCACCTTCGTTTTAGCGGGAAGTTTGTGACTGGTCATAGGCCAATTGCGAGGTGATGGCACTCACTATGTGGCTTATGTTTATGGATATGGCCTCTACACAGTGGCGTAGCTGGGGGGGAGGGGTGGAGAATGGTGCTGTTGCCCCAGACGTCAAAAATAATATATGGCATTTTCAGTTAATGAAGTGAAAAAACTGATCTTCTGCGTTCAAAATATTTTAAATTTTTGGTGGCGCAACAGCCCAACCCGGGCCTAGGACGCCTCATTATTGAGGTTTCTAGATCACACACAGCTAGACACACATGCAACCGGTAGGACCCCTCTGAACGAGTGACCAGCTCGTCACACAGGTCGCTACCAACGTAACATACAACTAACACAACAGACGAACATCCATGCCCTCAGTGCGATTCGAACCCGGGATACAGCAATCAAGGGGCTGCAGACCTACGCCTTAGGCCGCACGGCCACCGCGATCGGCCTAGTTTAAATTACTGAACCAAATAAAAGGAAATTCTGCACGTGATTGTGATTTTTTAAAGTTGATAATTTCTGTCAGGGCTGCCACTGTGATTACTCGTCCCGCGCGCCAAAAAATCTAGCTACGTCACTGCATACACTAAGGACTGTCTCTACCCACCTGACATGGAGAGAAGGTAGGAGTGTAGGTATTTTACCGTTGTACACTTCGTGCCGTATTTTCATTTCCCATGGACAGTAGGGTAACAGGAAAAAGTAAAAATATCCAGTAGAAAACATGTGCCAGATAAAGAGGGGCCTTGATCCAAGGATGAAGAACTCTGTAGGTATAACAGCAGTACACTGTATCCGACAGGTCTCGAATCACAGGTACTGCTCTCTAGCAGTCAGTCTTTTACCCCCAAGTACCACCAATTTGCCATTACTTCGCAACATGGAACACATGCTTTGAGAATTCAACAGTGTATCAATTCAATAGCTTCTGCAATTTTCACACAACTCGAAGTACATTACCATCTACGCAAAAGCGTTCCAATAGTTACCTACTGACAGATGAATCAATTTGACGCCCTTTAACCCCATTTCTTTCCGATCCATTTGAATATTACCCTCCTATCGTCTCCAAAATCTCCAAAGTTGTCTCATGCCTTCAGGAATTTAAACTAAAATTAAGTATGCATTTCTAATCTGTAAGTGCTACATACCCAGCCCATCTCATCCTCCTTAACGCAACATACTTGTTTCCTACGCTGAGGGAATATTGTCCCCCGCTCAATCCCCAAGCTGAAGGATCGCATGTTGTCTTATTCCCGAGACTGCTTATTCTGCATATTCGCAGCTCCTGAAAGATGCAGATAACGGCACACACGAAACTACAGCTTTCGATGACTTTGCATTGAACTGGAACGGAAGTGCCAAAGAAAATAAGGACATGTCTACGTTGAATCTGATGATTTGATGATGCGATCGCGCTGACTTCCTGTACAGTCTTTCACTTAGTAAGCGCGCTGAACTGTGAGAGGTTAGTCCTGAACGGGTAGAGGGCCCTATATGCATATTTTAGCATGGCATTAAACGTGTTGAGTGCTTGTCATTCCATCGGGACGCTAAGTAATTCGACTACAGAAAGTTCCTCACGTTCCTGGCTGGACTGACGGAGCTCACGTCAGTCTGAAGAACTTACTTCTACCTCTGGTTATAAAGAACGGATGCTCTGCCAGTGGTGTCCACATTCTGAGGGTTTGTGATTCGTTTCCGGGCCCATGAATAGATTGCGAACCAAATCCAATACAGAAGGTGTGGTTACAAAGCGCCCGAAATAATTTTATTGCAACTAGGCGCAATAATGTCAACTTACTGTCTAATGAGCGCGGTAGAGTCGTCCCCTTGAGTAGCTACACACTCATCCCAGCGATGCTGCCACCGTTGTAAACATTTACAGAACAGCCCTTTCAGAATTACTTTCAGTAAGGCTATCAAATTTCTTTCTGGACCTCTTTGACGTTCTCAAATTTCGTCCCTTCAAGGAGGACCTCAACTTTGAAAGCAGCCGAAGCCATTTTTCGACGATAAATAAGAACATATCCTACACCTCCTATTTCTGCAACAACTTTGACGGGAATGAAGTATAATGTTGAAATCGCAGCCTGTGCTCTTCAAAAAATATAAAGACAAGATTTCGACAAAATTCAAGTTTTATGTAACACGACAGGCAAGAAGATAAAATAGTTCACAGAACTTTATGTCCACACTTCGTACATTTCATGCAAAGAAGCCAGTGATATATATCCAAATTATTGGACGCACACACATCTATAGGCTTAGAGCATATACCGGGATGTTCTTATACTTAAAAATCGCAAGCAGCCTGAATATCAACTGATAATTTTATTTAAATCAACAGCATGATAAAGTATTACGAAGAAATATAAGAGAAGTGGATTTAATTTCCAAAACATTCTATTAACGGCTTCTACGACCCATATACTGTGATTTCAGGCTTCCGCCGCGATGTTGATGTAATCTGTGGTCTTTTGGGTGATTACACGGCGTCGTGAGGTAAATAATTACCTCACGACGCCGTGTAATCACCCAAAAGACCACAAGTTACATATACTGTGAGATTACTGAAGAATTAAAATGCACAGCACAGAGTTCCTGCATGATAAATTATGAGTGTTACATTTGACTTGAAGGTTGTAAGAAAACAGAAGTGCAGTAATGTACAGTAAGATATTACAATTACTGGATGTTACACATAAAGAAGCATTATGCCGCTAAACCTCACGTGACATGCGCAAAGAAAACCATGTAGGATATACGAAAACATAACTCAATAAACTGGAGCGAAATGAACTTGTATACCTAAATTGGAATCATTTGCGTGTTTGCATATGGAGGATAATGACATGCTGATTGTCAGTAGCGACGTATGCCAGAATACAGCATGTTGTTAAAGCGTATTACAGGGAAAATATTGGACAGGAAAAAAATACAAAATCAGATTTTGTGACAGGCCACGTTACCATCAGTTTGGATTGCTCTTTTTTTAGGCGCCTTTACAAAATTGTGTAAAGCGGCTATTAGCTTCGTCATGTCTGTCTATCTGTCCGTATGGAACAACTCGGCTCACACTGGACGGAGCTTCACGGAATCTGATATTGGATAATTTTTCGAAAATCTGTCGAGAAAATTCAAGTTTTATTAAAATCTAACAAGAACAACGGGTATTTTACATGAAGGCCTATGTACATTTATGATAATATCTCGCTGAATTCTTATTAGAATGAGAAATGTTTCAGACAGAAGTTGTAGAGAAAATCAAAACAAACATTTTACGTTCAGTAACTTTTTCCGAAAATCGTGCCATTTATGAGATAATGTGGAAAAATATGGCACAGCCGTACAGATCACAGACGACAATATAATACGGCACACGCACATTGCATGTTGGATAACTACGGCTACAGACACACACTCGGAATATGTAATACTTATTGATTTTCCATGGCAACAATGGTTACGCGAACGCGCCTCAATATTACGTTTATACGTACATTGCCTGTTTGTCTGTTTTGGTGGCTACACGTTAGGTTACGAAACGTTAGGTGAGATGTATGTGGAGTGGTATGAGAAGTATGTAACAAGTTATGAGTAGGCGCAAACTGGGAGAAGACGAAGTTGGGCTGGCAGTCTCCTGGAAGAACGAAGAGTACAGAGTGAAATAGGCAGCAAAGCCCGTCAGGTATTCAAACCGAGTACCTCCTGAGTGCAGGTCAGAACCATCATCATTGAGATATTTATATAATATAAAACAAATTTTATATTACGTACTATAATTGTGCCTGTTTTTTTTTTAGAATATGCTAAATTTGATTTCAGAACGTCAACCACTTTAGGTAATGAACAATACATATTTATTTATTACACAGTTATTAACATGCAATTTTGCATGCATAATTCAATGAATAAAGTTAAATTCCACATATTAATTAGTTGTATTTTAATATTTCCAGCAATGGAGATCAAGGCAGGAACAGCCGCCACTGTACACTTGGCAATACAAAGGCCATTCAAAAGAAAACCGGAAAAACTGCATAGTATAGGATTGTACAGTGATATGCTTCGGAATTAGCTTAAGCCAGCAATTCGTGGTTTGTTGTCTTCTGGCGTATGTCTGCAGCATGACAACGCCCGACCTCATACAATCCGTCATAGGGATTTAAAATTGGAGGTGTTACCACATCAGTCTCACTTATTGAGCTCTCTAAAATATCGTATGCCATGAATATGTGTTCAATTACTTTTACACAGAGGATGGAGGATTTACAAACTAAGTACACAAGAATATAAGTTTTCAAAAAATTTTGGTGTTACATTTAACGAGATGTAAAATAAATCTCGATGTAAGGCTTTTCCTAACCTGAATTCCTTGCGGATTTTTCTCTAGGCATAAAATTGTCCAGTAATTTAAGGCACTGTAGACGAATGTACCTACCCTCATAATGGAAGTAGGAGGATCTCCTAAAACGTCGGCAACCTTCTACCAGTATACACGGTATCACATTCCAGAACACAACAGTCTGCCGCTACAGATCCATTCTTATAACGAACTACGAGTACATCAAAGTAACAAATCAATGTGAGAATAAGTTGGTTTACAGGAGGGATCTATGTGAGCAGCTGGCAGATGCAGTAATCAGAATACAGGAAAGAAACACAAATACTTTTGAACACACTAATGGACATTCAAAAAATTTCCTGGTTACCTGAGCGACCATCAGTTTCTCAACATGGAGTCCCCTCTATGGTGTTATATCAACACTGTTATTTATCATCTAGTGACGCATCTTCTCTGTACTTGAATAAATATCGGCGCGTAAGATGCGAGAAGCGAAACAACCCTTTCAAGATCATAAAACATCAGTGTGAAAGCAGTTCTATTTGAAATGCCCCCCCGATATCCGACAGAGCATTTCCTTGCGTGAGGGTTCCCAGTTTTCACCGTTTATCCTTCTGACAAGACAAGGCTATAATGAATTTACGTTATATATAAAGAGTTCGTTCGTACCTTACACAGAACACAGCGCACTTTTATAAGCAGAAATTCGCTCATTATTTTGAAAATCGTACAAAATATGGACCTCTTAGCGCTAAATATGGCGGACTGCACACTAGCCACTAGCTAAAAAATGTCACGACAGAGCCGTGAAACAGAAAGAGATCACAGTGAGGCAAGTAACTTTATTTCTTAATTTGCAACGATTTGTAAAATTTTCGCGAAGATTTTTCACACACCATGATGGTCGAGTACGGACAGATTTCCAGTGATAGAAAAATATTCTCCAAGCCACAAATCCAGAAGGATTTAAGGCCAACCATTAGCAAGCAGATCCGGAAACACCCTTGCGGTATCAGTACGTATGTGGAAGATAAATGGGCAACTATTTTTCAGATATCCAAAGGTTCTCGTCTGTCAGTTCTGTTAACACGTCATCATCATATCTGGCGAGATGCTACGAACCAGGTGCTGCTCTTCGCAACTCATTACTTTATCGTATAGATTCTGTTAAGGACGCCGCTGGGAAAAAATTGAAAGACGTAGCGGTCTTAGTCTGAAGGAAGGAGAGATGGACGCAAGCTTCTAATTACACGTAAAGAAACCGCGTTTCCTTATATCTATAAGAGCAAAGCTACAGGATATGTAGGGATAAGGTCTATGAGGTCTGTTCCAGATTTTCTTGAAGGGTAGAGGAATTACAACAGAGACCGGTCAGTTGATTAGCTGTCAGGTTATGACAAGGATATTATTTTTAACCTGATACAACGGAAAGGAGGTAAATTATTTTCATTACCTGTTCTTTTTAGATTTCTCAGAAGATTTTGTTCTGTTTCTTCCCCGATTCTTATTAAGGTTGTGATTTTACTCAGGCCTTCAAGTGAATTACCAGAACAGTTCCTCAAACTACGCCAAGGTCAGTTCCTTCCACGCCATTTCCGATTCATCATTTACTTTGATCCAAAAATTCGCCACATTTTTAGATACTAACACCGTTATTAAATATATAAACACATACATAAAAGAGTTCTATTAGATAGGCGGCTCATTTGGTCCCAGATCTGGTTCTGGGAGCTGTGACAAAGAGAATATTGCTTGTCAAACCCGGAAATCAAACTCAGTCGTGCAGCTTACAGTCTAGTGTTACAATGCCTGCGTCTACAGACACACATACACACGCACACACAAACACCAAAGACCACAGTTACAGACGAGTTAAATCACATCGAAAACCCTCCTGTTTCCTTTCCATACGATCAGATAGAGAGCCCTCTTAGGCCACAAAATCTCTCTAGCACTTTCTAGGCAACCCTCTCACGGTGCCTCTTATCGTCTGTCTACCGACAGAAAGTCTGATCATCCGGAAAGCAATTAAGCCAATGAAAATTGGAAGCGTCATCATGCACCCTATATAACGCTTTGCAGGAAGGTAGACATGAAGATGGAGAAGAAGAAGAATAAAAAAGCAAAGAGAAAAAGAGACGTAATGAAAGACCACGATAAAAAGCTTGCCTTTACGATAACACGTGTTTAAAACGCGCAGCATCCAGAGTAGAAAAGAACACGTCTCAAGGGTAAAATTAATAACCACACCAGCCTGATTCTACAGGCAGAGCTGATTAAAACATCGCTAGCTGTGGCTCACCCCATAACAGACCTTTCTCTTACGTTGTAAGCATATTCATTCCCTGTAGGCACATTCAAATGGGCCAAGGGTTTACTTCCACAATTCATTGTAAAAGAATTCCTACCTATAATACGAGTAAAGGCATCATCATCATCACCATCATGCTGTGGTAGATACCTTTACATATGTTACTTCCATTGTTTATGCGTCGTTTATTTAATGACAAGTTACACAGGGTTTATCAGGAGGAATATGCCACACTTCGTGAACACGTTTCTTGGGTTAATTTACATCGACATAACCAGATATACCAATATCCGAAGGTAAAGGTTTACGGACATAATGATGCGAGAAGAATGTGGTCTTCTTGCGGTTCCACATACTGTACCTGCCTAACTCGATGTATTACCCGCACACTGCGCAGCTCCGTCCTCGAGCCGATAAAAATTAATTTCGCCCTATAACCTGCCATGAAGGCACAGAGGGGGAGTAGAGGGACAACACTACCCTTTCTTTAACTTCGGAACTGGATGAGGCGGGTGGTTAACGCCACGCCCCGGCCTCTTTACCCCCAGGATTGACCCGATACCTATTACATAGGGGGCTGAGTGGGCCCAAGGAACCGTCTGGACGGGTACGGAAAATCTCGCCCCCACAGGAATTCGATCCCCGGACCGTCCAGCCCGTAGCCAGTCGCTATACCGACTACGATATACCGGCCCACCCTTGAGCCGATAGCCAAGCCAAATTATGCGGTCGCGAGTGTGCTATGTAAAGTACTTGGAACCCCTAAGGACGATTTTTATTAAACTAAACGAATTGTCTGGCTGAATTATGTCTTTATGTCACCGAAATGTTAATTACATGTTTAGAACAGCGGTTAACATTACAGAAACTACAAATTCCTCCTCGCTTTAATATATATTTGATAATCAATAATGTGGAACAGCTGTCAAGCTTGAAAAATTATCTTGAAATTTTCTTCGTAACGGATATAGGTATGTTTGGTAATATGGCAGTAATTTACCCGACGGAACGTTCTCCCGAATACGGCACATTCATCTAAGTACACCCTCTACAGCTTAGAGTAGCGGGTTGAACAGTGCGTAATTATTTGGAAGTGTTCGTAAATTCATTTGCACTACTAACCCGGCATGTCTGTAGAAACTTAGGAAAGTTACGAAAAACTTCAAACGGAATAGTTGTTGTGCTGCCTGAGTTTCGAACCCGTCACCTCCTGATCATAAGCCAGAAGTGTTACCGCTTTACTAACTTGCTAGGTGTTTATTGCGTGTACGTGGCCGATTATCAGACGGGCCTTCACCGCATAAACTGAAGTAATACGAATGTATTTGGTCCATAATATTTCCCAAGGGAAACTGTGTTAAAACATGTATGAGTGGTACATTACAATTAAAACGTTTTACTTTGTGTCCTTTGTCACTATGGAGAGGAAAACGTACAGAAAATTTGAGAGGCGTTGAGTTGAACTTGTAACTGCAGGATATACGAAACGTGTCATATGTAGAATTTGTGGGCAAATCTATTCTGGAGACATAGGCCTACATATGTGAAGTAGTTTATGCAAGCTCTTACAGCTTAAACATGTCGGTTCGCTCGGAAAACGTTCAAATAATTCTACGCCTGAAACACGCCCTTGTTTAAAGTTTGAAGAGTTCATTGTGAGTTCAGATGTAGTATATTCCTACACGTAGGAAAGTTTTGTGATAATTCTGCAGCAGTTGATTTTAAAAACAAACATAATTTAATGAACACGGATAGCTCGGTCGATATAATGACTAGGCTTGGGGCCGAACGACAGAGAAATCATTGCACGATCCCTGGAATGGCATGTCACGAGATTTTTCTCCCCCACAACGTCCATAACGGCTATGTGGTCATCCAGTCTACTATTTAATGGGTACCAGGGCGGCTAGAACGTAGAACTGACCCATCATCTCTATGTAGTACTGAGGTTAAGAAAGAGTGGAGCTGTATCTTCAATTCCCCTACACCCTCGCGGTGTCACAAGGACACCTTTACTGTACATAAATGAATTATACGTACGTATTCGAAGTTTAAATCTCAAATTAACTCGGCTACACGTACACCGTAACGGCTACTCACATTGTGTGTGTGTGAGTGTGTGTGTGTTGAGAAACGTGGCGACGTTTCGTTTAATATCAAGTACAACTTTCAATGCACTTTATCTTCCCTATAAAACGAAAGTCTGCACTGACCATGAAATATTTACAACCGACTTTACGCACACTGCCATCACATGTATTTCGTCTAGTATATGTCCTTATATCGATGTATGAAAGGACTTCATACGTCACAACAGAACTGTACCTTTCGTGTCTGTCGACTCATCCTTTAGCTCTTACGTCAACCATCAATTAAAAGCCTGTTTTAAATTCCAAGTAACTTCCTATCAAGCAAGCCCGTGAAAGAATTTTATAGTGTGCTGAATTCAAACTCGTGCCTGCCGTATCCATGACCCACGTTTCGCCTGATCTTTTACGTTTATGGTCCATCTAATAATTATCTTGCGACTTGTTAAGCAGTATTTAAGATTTTCTCTAGTTTGGGATTATACTAATTTCAATGTTTCCGATGCACTTCATGATACAGAAGCAATCAGCAGATCGGAAGACGAGTGACGTGTACGATGACAAGAATTTACTACTAACAATTTATGTTGTCAAATATGCCGTTCATTACAACGGAAGCAGTCTCATTTCACAATTTCCTGTTAACTGTCTTCTTAAGTTAAATCGCATTGCAAGATTATTGCTTTGTAAAGTCTTTATAAGAAGTGTGAGCTTTTGTGCTTTTATGTTCCTTGAATATTTTACTCACGTTTAACCCTGCAAAGTCTGCAGTGTACTTACCTCTACTTTTGGGCGATTTTGAAGACTGTATATTATCATAACCTCGACACGTTTTGGACATTGTCCATCGTGCGGCTTTCTAGAAGAATAACGTTTCGAAAGATGGATCTCCTCTCTTCTTCATGTGAAAAAGGGAAAGAGGAATCCCAATCTGGCCGGCACGTTTGAAAAATCTATTCTCTGTCTATATACATTGACAGAAATTTTATCCTTCGAAAGTCTCACTAGATTAGAATACTTCTCCCTAGATTAGAATACTTCTCCCTCCCACCTTCCAACATGAAGACGAAAACACTCTCACGTTCTGAAACGTTCATTAAAAAACGCAACAATGGAATTTCCAAAACACAAGTCAAGCTTACTGTGGTGCGTTTTTTTTTCTAATTTTCACACACAACAATGAAGTTAATTCAGATGTGAGTATATAAATAGATACAGCAGAAATCACGTAAGAAGCCAATATGTTTTCTAATTTAACTTAAATTTTAGCAGATTTTTATTTCTTTTCCCCGAAATAAACTAAGGAAAATGAATTACGAACATATTCAATACAGTTTGTTGTGAAGTTTTTACAGTTCATAATACAATTTATTTTCAATGATTACATTCTGACAGAAGAACCATTAGCGATTTTTAAGGCATGGTAAAACTCTCCCAATTCATTTAAACTTCTGTTATACTTCGGTAGTCCCAATTTCTTACGTACGACTGCCACACGCCGCCCATTCAGACGGAAGGATAAACTAAATTATACCTTAAATAGAGAGGTTTCGTGGGTGTGAAGAGGATTCATCCACCTCATGTTAGGGATACGTGATAGAGTATCGTTAACACGACAACAGAACTTTAGCTTTCATAAGCCGAGGATAAAATCTTAACTACCTAAGCGACAAGATGCTTCTCAAGCAGGGTCCAACTTATTGGAATTAATTTTCCTTTCAGTATGTAATGACTAGATACTCATGAATTAAGAACCTATAACCAATCAGGTCCCTTTGTTAGTGTGCTGTAAAATACTTGTAGGTTACAGTTCGGGATTAAAGGTCGATTAAAATTTACACATATAAATTTGAAGTTTATTTACAATCTTGCGTTGAGTGGCGGTTTTACTTTATTTAAGTAGCTGATATAGAAGCAATTACCTAGTGTAAAATGCGTTTGGATGAATTCTGGGACTCTGAACGATTCAGGTGCAATATGCAACAGTCTTTGAAGTTCGAAACCCATGACTTTGTTGGCGAGATCAACGAGTAATGAAGTAAAGTGTCACCATTCAAGCGATAAACCCCTAAGACAGATTCAATGTGTTTTCGTCTTATGCAGTAACTTAAAATTCCAAATCTTGAACACGCCCAACCCTTGCTCTATGCCCTAGTTGCGTTCCTGAATAAGTGCGTGTAAATAAAAAGCGTAAATCAAAAATAATATTCCCATCACATAAGAGGTTCGCAGCCAGCCAAAGGACATTAAACAGAAAACGGAATAGTGCAAATTAAGAAGTGGTGTAAACTGGCAAATGGCGTTAGATCAAGAAGGCCTCTTCCAAAGCGAGTGGTCCACAGAGTTCGATCTGGTGCTTCCTCTTTCAAATTCCAGTATCTCCTCTTTTCCTTAAGGTCATCCAGTAACTTCTTACGTCTTGTTCCTCGTCTTCCCTTCACTTCTATCCTTCTCTGTATCTTTCCTTCAAAACATGTTTTAGAAGGCAGTTCCTACGCAAGATGTAACCAATCCAGTTAGCCTTTCTTCTTTTTATTGTATGTAGATATTCCTCTCCTCCTTGACTCTGTGAATACATCTTCATTTCTCACACGATCGGTACAACTGACCTCCACTCTTCTCCATCACTACATTTCAAAACTTTCCACGTATTTGTGATCTACTTTTCGAAGTGTCCACGTTTCAGCACCATACAAAGCTACGCTCCAAATGTGGTACTTTACTAGTTTCTTCCTTCAAATGAGGTGTAATTTTGCTGGTGAAAACAGTCTTCTTCTTGCTGGATGCTGCTTTTGCCATGGTAATCCTGGATTTAATTTCATGTGTACACCTTGCATCTCTTTTTTATCGTGCTACCGAAACGCATATATCTATATCTAAACACTAATAGGTGCAGGAAACGTCGAAACATATGACCATTAAAATACCAACCTATAAGTATTAAAGTATGTATTAGTGAAATCCAACAACTCCACTACTCTCATCTTGAACGTTCTGAAAGCAGTAAGCACAAAAGACACTTCACATCATTTAGAAAAGCCTTTCATTTAATATATAAATTACCAATCTGTCTCTGTCTTGTTTACTTATCTCTTCTTGCAGTGGAGTTATTAATGTTACCAGCTCATGTTCTCACTTGTTGCTTAAATATTAATGAATGAATTCGCAACCTCTGGGAGTAAATTGAGTGCAATCAATAGCGAGATAGAAGGATGGAAAGCAACACGAGAAAGTTAAGGGTATTTGAAGGGAACATTTGTGAGACAGGCCTGTGACTCCCAGGCCCTTCAGTTCGAGTGTTTCGCAGACAGCCACTTCAGTCGACAAATAAAATACTTGCGGTAGAGAAGCCAAAGTACGAGCATGAAGAGGATATAGAACCAATTAGAAGGCATGTGAACGCTTGGTTTCACTGGCTCTTTAACAAAATAATTTCTCTCTCTGACTACCGCCTTACAAAATACACATTATACGTTTGAAGAAGGCCTTAGTCATGTAATTAGCAGTTTTACACATCCAACAAATAGCTGAAGAAAATGCTGATTTTAGAATTTCATAAAAATGCGGTCATATATTCTTTACGTTTGTTAAGTTTCAGAGTTATATCGTTAAATTCTTGAAAAAAAAAAGTATTTGTGGACTTGCGTTGAGGATATTCTCGTATTTCAGTGTTAAGTATCAGCATACATAAATGTACACACAAAAAATAAATACACGGGTTTGAGGTGTCGATTACATTCAAAACAAATTTTATTAGATTCCTCAGAAATGTCTTGTACTTCGATATATGTGCACCACCTATCTCAGCGTCATTCGTAACTCATGATATCGATATAAGAATAAATAGAATTTCTGTGTGTATTATTTCAGGTCTCTGCGGTACTTTTAAGTGATGTTGGGGGTTAAGGTATAAAGGAATATAACTACAGTATTTGTAAACCTTGTAGAAAAGAAGAAATTCAGTCAGGTGTCACTCGATGTTTCACAAGGTACAAATTATGTGAAAATTAAAACCTTACTACGACAAATTAATTAGGGGGTTCAAGCACATTTTCTGGTAAATATCCTCAGTCACGAATGCTCCAAATTAGTATGGTGCCTCAACAGGGCAATACTTGACGTACAAAAAACTCAACAATGAATTTACTATCTAAGTAAACGAAAAGCCAACTTACATTTTCTTGTAAAAATCTGAAAATCAGCAAACCTAAAAAATTGCCACCATTCTATCTCATAAAAGTTACTCCACTACCCTACACACCATTACATCTTATGTATGTGCAATTCAACCCCCTTCACTGCCCTGCACCCTATTATAGAGATTTATATATTAGTCCAATCAACTTCACCGTCCTTCTGTCAACTACGTCTTATGTAAATTCACTTCAATCCATTTCAGTTCCCTTCACACCAACATGTGTTAAATACGACCACTTCAGTCAACTTCACTGGCCTTCACTCCGTTATATCATATATGATTAATTAACTTCAGTCCAGCCGCTTTCTCTTTACTAAACTTCCACAAAACTCATTTTAATCTTTCTCAGCTTTGATGTTCCAATTCTTTGATTTTCGAGGTGGTATATCCAAGAGCTGTAGCAGTAGTGGTCTTTAATGCTCATGCAGTTACGGTTTTTCCACTCGCCTTCACGCCTACCAGTATACTCGTAATTTTACATGTGATTGGAGTACTCCGACAGTTTAAGACTTTACAATCTGGAATATAATTTTGATTAATTATGGAGTTATTTTCTCAGCACAATACAGTTATTTTCTCTGCACAAGACAGTTATTTTCTCTGCACAAGACAGTTATTTTCTCCGCACAATACAGTTATTTTCTCTGCACAAGACAGTTATTTTCTTCGCACAATACAGTTATTTTCTCTACACAAGACAGTTATTTTCTCTGCACAAGACAGTTATTTTCTCCGCACAATGCAGTTATTTTCTCTGCACAAGACAGTTATTTTCTCTGCACATCGTATTCTCTAATACAGTTATTTTCTCCTGCACAAGACAGTTATTTTCTCTGCACAAGACAGTTATTTTCTCTGCACAAGACAGTTATTTTCTCGCACAAGACAGTTATTTTCTCTGCACAAGACAGTTATTTTCTCCGCACAATGACAGTTATTTTCTCGCACAAGACAATTTTTCTGCCGGTTCCGCACAATACAGTTCCTGTGAGGGAGCCGCATGCGTCATGGCCCTGTGAGTGACCGCTGGTCTGGGGAAGTTTGCCACTCACGTCCTCGTGGGCAATCCGGTATTGTATTTCTGTTCTCGCCCATTTTGTTACAGGGTTTGTGGAACGTCCCACACTATGTATACTAATATATATTATCTCCTAGAAATGTCCAAGCGCATTAATTTAGGTTACTTGATAATTTTGCAAACAACATTCCACGCAAATGTTGTTCCCAGTTGATGTTTCTGAAGTCTATAGCCTGGTCGTGCATAAGTACCGCCTGTTGCTTGTCATGCGACTTGTAGTTGTTGAATAAAAGTAGCAAACATTCTTCTATACGCTTTCGAAAATGTTTAGGGCTAAAGGCGTAGGTAGCGGTGCGGGGTGGAGGGCGAGTTGTGTCACCCAGGGGCAGCAAAATGGGCAGTAGAATAAATAATTAATTGAAAAAATCTGATTCTCTGTGCTCAACAAACTTTGAATTATTGACGCAAATACAAATAAATTCGATAAATAATTGTAACTGTTTGAATTTCATAATTGTTTAGGGGCGGAAATCGCGATAAGTTGACCCGGTTGCCAAAATCCCTAGCTACGCCACTCTTTATGACTAAGTAAACGTTAAAGTAGGCATACACAGTAATGTTATAGTTTCCTTTCACATAAAAGTCTCTTAGCTGGTGTTAGTAAACCTAATTCACGGAGCAGAAGCTTCATTTCCAAGATAACACTCACACAAATGTCCAAGAAAATCCCCGACTCTTATGTAATTACTAAAACAGTCCGCCAATGCACACTCACCTCAGTGAGATGGATCCAGAGCACATCCTTATGCAATATTTATCTAACATTGACCCATATACTTTACACCCACATGTATATCCTCCAGACTCCATTTTGCTTTTAATACAAGCCAAGAATTTTAATTGTTTGTAACATCAACTCATTATAAAGTCAAGTAAAGTACACCGACTGCTTCCTTTCCCTTTCTATTCATTATCACGAGCACAATTTATCATTCAGCTCTCTTTATATAATTTCGTATTACATACATATTTTGATTCCCTGTTTCCATACCCTGCAACATTGACAGAGACACAAAACGGCGCATCACTGAATAGTGAATTATTCGTTATGCAGTGTTCACTGTCGCAGCATAGCACTAATACGTCACAAACAGCGACAGAATAATTTTACAGTTGATTGAATTATAATCCATGTTTTTGTATCCGTATAATAAGAGAAACGAAGCTAGTGTTTTGAATAACATTGTTGATATATATTGCTGCGTCACAAGGTTACATTCAAATGTCACATGCAGTAAATCAAAATGTGAAGCAAACATTAAATGAACCATGTGTTACAAATTGCTGCGTGGTAGATGGCAATGTTTCAACCAAGCTGCAGGAGTATAAATATTTGCTACGAAGTGCATACTGGTACCACACTCTTGCACTAAAGTCCAACGGTAGCGCTGACAGGACTATTTCAATGGTACGAAACAACACGTAACAACGACAGTCGGAAGTAATTAAAGATTAAAGACACTTCACTAAATGCGTGTCGCAGAATTAGCACAGAGTGATAAGACGTATCTTGCTTTTATAACTAATCGCCCTACTTTTCAGTTCATTTCTTCCATTGGGGAATTCGTTGTTCCATGGTGTCTAGAATCATGAAGCTAGGTTATCATCCTCGATCTCTCATACGTTAACAAACCAACACAGATTCTCGCCCCTCTCAGAAAGCTCAAGACTATGACAATAGACTCAATCAATCCCTAACGCGGCCAATGCTAATCGGCCACTATAAAATGTTTGGGAAATATATATTCCATACTCTTGTTGCAAAAGTTCCAGTCGTATTTTAACCCACGATACAAGTTACATATTCGTGAGTTAATTAATAAATTAGACGCAAGCAAAATAACAAGACTTTCGTCTCTAGTGTGTTCAGATCTACTGATACTTATTGCGGTGCTATGTCCAGAGATCCGGGACAAACACTGTGGGGTCCAGGTTTGCTCTGAAGCCACTCAGGGACTCCAGTACATATGTATCCCACACAAAGGGCAACACAATAATCACATTAATGAGCATCAGCATAGACCTAACAGAGTTAGCTATTATGCCTAGAGAGAGGCGGATGATGATAACAACGAAAAGACTGCAATAAAGCGTGCATTAGCGGAACTGGATTTCTAAAGTTCAAACTTTGGTAACAAACAGTGTGGGCGGGGTAATAAGTAAGAGGGGAATCCCCTCTCTGGATATTAATTAATAATAAAGTATGTGGCAGATTCTGGAGTAATTAATCTCCTGTATTGTTTATGAACTTTTCAAAAATCTCTCAATAGCTTCCCTTTTTTGTACTAAAAGCTTTGAAACTTTCGTTGAAAGTTTTATTAGTTGCAACATAGTAACGGCTTCGCTAAGGAAAAGAACCTTCCAACAGCTTTTACTTCTATTCTTTGAATTCATATTTGTTAATGTATGATCGATAAAATTTCATTAGTTTAAAGGGTTCAGGAGTGTGCTGGGAAAACTTTGTCCTTCTTTGGCTTATTCCACCTTGTTATCCACAGGCATTAAGTGAAGGAAGTGAACTTTAATTTGTATTGCTTAGAGTGTCTTCATTTTACTCATCTTCTATGTTGCTTCTATCAATCACGGTTGGTTAAACTGACTGAAAATATAGACAACAAACTGGAATTACTATTGTAAAGATGATTAATTTAGTTTTTAATTACAGCCTTTTTAATCCCCTTTAAGGCAATTTTGTAGCGGTAATTTATTTCCATTTGTTTTGTGCTTTGTACATTGAAAATCATATCATGTGTTAGCCGAAGTCTCTCCTTTTATTTATAATAGCATAACTAGACATGCAGTGATGATGATGATGATGATGTGATGATGATGATGTGAACATCACCACGTGTATCCTACACTGCAAATATATTTCGATACTCGTCATTAATCTACGTTCCCTACAGCCTGCAGGGGGGTAAATTTTACTAATATTTGAAGTATTTCATTTCAACTAATATATCAATAAACTGAAATGTGGTTTTATAGCTTATTAAAAGAAGGTGAATTACCTATTTCGCTTATGTATCATCACATTAAATCTACATATGGAGGATGGGCCTTACACAACGAAACTGAAATAAATTTAAAGTGTACCGATAGACACCTTTCCGATTGGGTTTTGAAACGGGTACTTCCTGAACAGAAGCAAATGTTTTCCCCCTCAGCGAGTCAGCTAAGTTAATAGCGTTAGTTTAAATACGGATCTTTAACAGACTATCATTTTTATAATTCAGATAACATTATAAGGCCTATTTGAAGCAGAATTTTTCAGATATGTTTGGGCATATCTGAGAACACCTAAGTAAATAAACTAATATATTTATTGATAAATAAGTGAAACATAAATCATTGGGTAAACAAAAACATAAAACAAATTACACTTTAATTAAATTGGTGGCAAAAAAGTACATAAATTTTCAGTTTTTTTAAACCAACGAATGCACTTTTTTTATTTCTGTTCAATTCACCCTACACATGTTTCGGCCGTGACTCGGCCATCATCAGGGGTACGTTGATAAGTTACACTGTTTCAGACTATTATTTACATTGGGAATGTAAATAATAGCCTTAAACAGTGTAACGGTTGTGATAATACCAAATGGACCAGTGAAGAGTGAAGTGAACTTATCGACGTACCCCTGATGATGGCCGAGTCACGGCCGAAACATGTGTAGGGTGAATTGAACAGAAATAAAAAAAAGTGCATTCGTTGGTTAAAATAACTGACAATTAATGTCAAGATGCACGGTGAACACAGCGTACAATTAAGTACATAAATATTTAAGACGTTCACCAAGTTGTTTGGGTACCTATAATGAGTGAAGTACACAGAGGCGATATGAATGGTATACACTGTGTACAATTGAGAATAGGCACATAAATAGATAAACTGGCAACTGGATGAGGAGCTAGCGACGCACACTGTGCCAATGAAGACTTGTGATTGCTCTCTGAGACAGCTATAACATGGATCTGCTCTGAGTAAGGAGTAAACAATAAATTCGCGCAAACGACTATCAGCTTTGATTCTTCTTTCTACTTTTCTTTTTAATGGCTCGACAGCCCCTTGGAGGCCTAGGCCGCCTCATTGTTAGAGGTTTCATGATCACACTCAGACAAACCACACTCGGTAGGACTCCTCTGGACGAGGGACCAGCCCGTCGCAAGGACCTCTACCTGACAACACACAACACTCTCAAGAGACAGACATCCATGCCCTAGGCGGGATTCGAACCCACAATCCTAGTAAGCGAGCAGCCGCAGACCCACGCCTTAGACCGCGCGGCCACTGGGATCGGCTCTTTCTACTTAGGCGCGTTATTTATTGGCACTGTCAACTGCTAAAATTACATGCCATCGCTGATAAATGAATAAATGAGAACTGAGCAAGGGTGGAATGCTACTACAGGGGCAGTGCTACTTTCTCCACCACAAATTCCAGACTAACCTGGAAATGAACCCGGACCTCCGCTGTGACAGACCGTAAACTAACCGCACTAACGACCCTCCAGTTCTTCATATTTCACTTCGTAACTGCTGTACGTTAATCAGACTCAACATTCCGACCAACATACCAAACGCTGCGTTATAAATCCTTCCAAGTCTTCATTCACTATGATCCTACGGTTCGACGGTCCATAAGAGTAGGCAAATAAGTCAATACTTGTGAAGTATTCTGAAGACAGTACGTGACACTGGATCACTAGCTGCGAATAACTGTTTCTTTCAGACCCGACAAAATAAGCACTATCCCACCTTTCACGTGACGATGAAAACAGCCCCAATGCTGTAAATCTTGTATTCTTTTCGGGATAATAAATGCCTAAAAACAAGTACAGGTACAGTACGAATCGGATAAGTTCTGAACACCTGGTCGTAAGCCGAAAATACGAAATGAGGTGGAACATACACCCTCCGACAGGTCCAGGGTGTTTCAAATAAGTAGTCCATCTGTTGTCCCAATAACAGGCGTTGTGACAACACTTCGTGTGCACAATTCCAAATGTAGTTTGGATTTGAATTTTAATTACATTTTTATAGTAGATTTAATTGAAATGTTCTTAAGAAAATTTTGGTCGTAACTTCAGTTGGCTGCAGTCCTAAATCAGGAATTAGTTATTCTTTGTTCAGAGATTGTAAATTTCCTTTCATATCTTTGGGCTCAAGTCTGAAAAAAATATTAATAAATGCCGCACGGCCATCATTTTTGTAATAGAGACTGCAAAATAGGGGAGAGGATTCGCACTCGACACTTAATTCCACGGGCACTTTTATATTGCCACAGACTGTCAGTAATGAAGCTAGTAGTCACGTGATGTTCATATGCTGATTACAGCGTTCTTTTACGCCTCTCTTAAATTAGCAGTGGACCTAATTAGCGGCGAATTTAAAGCTGCTATACAAGTATATGGATTTCGGACATTTGGAATTAAATCTGGTGTGTAACAACTGTGCGTGTATTGATAAAATTACATAATCATATAATCTCTGTGGACAGATACAAGCAATTTAGTTCGCCGTGGAATATATCACCTTGTTAACATCATAACACTGTAATACGTGTGGATATCAGCCCCTGTACACCGTGCTTCGAGCGCACGCCCTACACGGCAGCCAGAGAAGATGCCGCACAGTCACAGAGATCAATCCGTAGGTACGTTTCATTTTTGCTAAGCACAAATTATTTCTGTTGTCTTGGGGGTTGGGTGAACTTCGTACCATGTTCTTCCCAAACACTAATATCCACCTCCAACGGTAGACGGTGGTTCAGCCGATAACACCACAATCTGAACCCCCACCAGCATGAAAACCCCAAATCGTGTATTTCCATATTCTGTTACTGACACAAACACAGAAACTGGTAAGATCTGCTCTTTTCTGGGATATTACGCTGCGCCGTGTGGTAATTGTTTCCGACGTTTCGGGACAACGTATCGGTCCCATCTTCAAGGGTCAAGAGTCCGAGAAGAAAAGAAAGCCGCCACCGCAACGCAGATGCTATATGGGAAGGTGCGCGCGTGGTGGTAATCAGTAAGCGTGGTGACAGCCAATAGGGTTGAACTTGGGTAAGGATGAGGTGGATAGAGACATCGTTAAGGAGTGTAGTCAGCTCAGGCTGATGGAAAAAAAAGTATGAAATACAGTAATAGCAAGGTATAAAAATATAGATAAAGATAAATAAAATCAAATAAATCAAAAAATAAAACAAAAATTAAAAATAAAGAAACAAATAAGGAGAAGAGAACACCAAAACAGCGCGACGGAGGCGGGAGGGAGACACGTAAAGTTACGTTGTCCCGAAACGTCGGTAAACAATTACCACACGACGCCGCGTAATATCCCAGAAGAGTGCAGATCTTATCAACATCGCGGCGGAAGCCTAAAATCAAGTACAGAAACTGATGTTGTGTTTTCATGGTATGACATTTGAAAGATAGTTTAAACAATCACAGGACTATAGCTTATACAAGACAAACTGCATATTCTGTAATTCAACCAAAGCGACTCTCGTAATGATTACAACACAGTCCTTGTGGTTGCTCTTTCAACGGAGGACCCAAACAACAAACGCCTTTCCCAACTCGGACCAACTATAAGTACAATTACAGAAACAGAGAAAACACTAAAGTAGACCAGCCTGTCCTTACAACAAAATACTTGAACTGCATACATACATATACACATACATACATGATACATAGATATATATGCATATACATACACCGTTATGCAGACTCTTGCACATTCACACAAAGACTTATACTTGCAAGCGGATGGGTTAGCAAAGAAGTTTGCGCTACACTGGATATAACTCCGTAATTAAAGAACGTTAAGACGGGATTATATCAGGGGAAATTCGTCGCCCGGTAATTAAAATCTGTTTCCGGCGCTCAAACAAAAAGTTCGCGGCCGCAAATTTAAAGAAGATCGCAAGGTGAAAACCGATGTGACACGATGGCTGATAACACAGGACACGGATTTCTGTTAACAGGGAAGAGAAAAGCTCGTGGCACGATATGATAAATTACTCAATTACGGCTGGACTGTGTGAAAAGAATGGGACAGCAGGACAGTTACCAGCTGTTCTTATAAAAGTTGAAAATACGGGGAACGAAAACCTACTTCCTGGCCGATTTTCCAATTTATGTATGAGAAGTATGACAATAGAATGAACTGAACTTGCGTATTGTGACAAACAAGACTGAAGACAAATTGTCTCTGCGCACATGTTTGAAGAGTTAAGGACAAAGTTCACGTCAGTTTATTCCTATCTCCTTAATATAAATTAAGTCTGTAATGATACGAATTAGTATGCACATTTCATTAGAAGATGCCACGAAAAGTTTATTTAAATGTTAACTCCATTTCTACTTTTGTCGAGTTTCACTTCCATCAGACGCAAGCAGTAATTATAAAATAAAAAGGCACGGGACCTTCCTAAATTACAATCTCACATCCGTAGTTTAATCACAGAAAGGGATGAGATCCCTCGACGGTTCTGCTTTGCCCTGTTTCTGTCCCTCAGCGTTACAGTTGAACGTCAGGCTAGCAGTGCGTGTTGTTTCTACGCGGAACATGCTTCAATAATTCACCCTTAATCGTGGTTTCACTAACTCTCACATGAGGGGCGGAGATGAGTATGAAGACGAAGCAAGACGGCTAGAAATCAATTTACCATCATCAACAGCATCAAGTCTTCCTTGTTTGTGTAATTTACCTACCAATCCTGCCCCCCGTTTGGAACCATTAGCCCCGTTTACCTTATCATCACCACCAGCCTACAAGTTGATACATAATGCATATTTAAATCACGCCACTGTGGATAATGCATCTCGAATATAGGTTACACACAGGACAGGCTGAAGCAGGTTATACAAAATAGAGAACTGCGAGTGTGAAAAAACGGAAAAGAGGTAAAACTTACTTAAATTTTAAATTAACTGTAATGGAAAATCCAAAAGTACAGTAGGACGGTACGTACTACATACTTCAAAATGTCTATAATCTTATTAAAAAGGACTACTGCTCACTGCTTTCATTCAATCTGGAACAAACATGAAAGTGAACAGAGTAACCAAATATTTTTAAACAAAACACAGTGAAATCGGTACAACGAAGCATTTTGTGGTGGATTTACTATTCACAATAGCCTACCGGAACAGACTCTTGCAAACTTACAGTATGCCATTACGATGGTGCAACTAATTCAGAAGGCAGTGACAGTCGAGTGGACTCTTCAGATTCTAGTCTATACTAGGCGTAAAAGAACAATAAAAATGCAGGAACTATTAGAAGCTATTAATGGGACTGGTCTAGAAGTAAAAGTCAAGAAAACTAAGTAATACTGCACGCACATGTAAAGTACAGTTGTCTTCGTGAACGCCTGAAGACATTTGATGGCCTGGCATTAGATGGATGTGAGTGGACAGCTTCACGCCCCGGTCGCTTTAGCTCCAGGAAAATAACCCCGGTACTCCTTCAACTGGAAGCTGGGTGGGGACCAGTGTCGGTGTGGGCGCTTTCGAGAAAAAAATCGAACGTCCCTGCCGGGAATCGAACCACAATTCCTCGGACGTCTAAACCCTAGACTAGTCCCTTAAATGCAAGACAAATTCGCAACGCAAATTTTTCCGGAATGCGATACAATTAAAATATTTCGAAACCATACTAACACATCAAATTATACCGAATAAATAATCAAAAGCAGATTAAATCTGGAAAATGTTTGCCACCATTCAGTTCAGAATTGTACGTACCCTTTTTAACATCCAGAAATGTAGAGATTAAAATATAGAACATTAAAAATTTGTGCTTCGTGTCTGTAGTGTGTGCGTACGTGCGTGCTAAACTCATTCTCCTACCACAAAAGAGGGTGCCGAGGGAAATAGCAGAACTTAATGGAGATGAAGTAACAGAAGGATAGACGAAATTTTATAATCAGGAGATTCATAATTTATACTTTGGAAACATTATTTGGGTGATAAATCAAAGAGAGTATGAAGGACGGGATATGCAGCGTTCCATTAAAACTTTGTAGAAAAATACAGTTGGAAACCGTGAAGGGAAGAGTCCACTCTGGCGATCTAAGCGTATGTGGGAGAATAACAGACTCTAAATATGGCGTTATGAGAACTGGACTGAATGAAGTTGGTACAGGAAAGGAACCAGTGACGAAATATTGTGAACACGACTAAACCTGAGAGTTCCGAGCATACACTGGCGACTGAGCGACGTAACTTTATGAAGGGATATGCGATATCTGAGGTTCTCACAGCGGCATCAGAAAGACTCCACTCTTGTGTGGGGGTTGTATACAGGTACCAACGTTTCGGTGAAGTTTTATCTGCATTTTCTGGTATCTGAACAAGTTTTAGACTGTCCTCAAGGTTTAGGCAAAGCTCCTGAGAAGAGGTGGTACCTATACCAAAATTCACATGACGTCATATCGCAGAAGTCTGGAGGCTCCTAAACGTATGTGCTACATGGAGCAAGATATGCGAACGGATAACGTAAGGGTCCTGTGGGCTGAATGCGTCACAGAGATATCAAACCAGCATTTTAATATCACAATATCGAAAGTTCATACAATTAAATGGTTTATATTTTGAAATGTTAGAATAAAACTTATAACGTCGGATAAACGGATGTCACACACTTTCAAATCATTCCGTATCAATACCGAAAAAATAAGACTTTCATAAATTTTTAGGGAAATTTAGTTTTACTTTTATCGCTTTTCCATTTTATAACGAGGCGCTGGAATGTAGACAAAAACAGCTGGCCGTAGAGTAATATACACACGGCACTTGGTCAGGTGATGGCCCTACACAATACATGCAAAAGCACTAAATCATATTGTCAAGGGGAATTGAAATCAAACTGATTGATGAGTTGAAGAGAGGACACATACGGCCCTCTTCGAAAGCAACATGAACACAGCGTCACTAATTTGTGAAACACTTTTCGAAAAAAAAAGTGATAGGTTTCAGAGGATCATCAGTTTTACATCATAAGTTTTTGAGAGGCTATACAGACTTCGTAGAATTTAAAAGATATAAACGCATGTGGTAATAACCACTTCGAGTTAACTACCGAATATGCTCTGTCCAGAAAGTGATCATTTATTTCACATAAACCCCATTTTTAGTTTCTCTTTATTACACAGAAAATATTATGACCATCAAAAATTGTGGTCCCGTGATTACAAATAAAGATATTTTGTCCCTAAAGCCCTAAAAGTTTCCTTAACCGTATAATGGGCAATGTAATTATACACGTTATCTGGCTTAAAGTAAATAAATTCAACATTTCGTCCACAGACTTTCAGTTGGTTTTCAAAATAAATAAGAGTAATTTTCCTCTCCATCATTAGCTTAACGAACTTCATAATAGATACGTAATGTGTTTTCTGTGAGATAAGAACCAAAATGTAATACAGTTTTCAGATTAGTTTCGCCCTGTAAAGGGTTAATTATGTCTGCGACTTAATATATCTGTCAGTTGTACAATGAAGCAAAGTTATTTACTAGAGCCACCAAAGTCTTCAAGATCTATATTCATTTTAATAATACAAAAATTCAGACCCTACCTCACAGAGAACACCGTACATCTCCACTGCAAGGATCAAACAGTTAACGCTATTTAGGAACATGTTTGCTCTTTGTTCTTGACAATCATACAAAACCCATAAATAATCCTCTCTTAAACATGCAAAGAGAGAGAGATATATATTTTAAGGACCCTGTTAATTGCCAAAATTATACAGCGGCGATGGGAACAGAATAAAAAATAAGTATGGATTGTGGGTGGAATTACACGAGGAAAACCTACACACTCAAAGAAAACCTGTCCCAGTGCCACTTTGTCAACTACAAATCCCACATGGACTGACCCGGGATCGAAGCCGGGCCTCCGCGATGAATGGCCGGCTATTAACCACCCCAGCCATGGCAAGGCCTGCAAAATGCAGAAGTCCTGTAATGTGAAAAGCAGGTGGTACATATAGCAACCACTGAGATTTCAAAATGGTTACATTGATTTAGATGCTGTATTGGTAGTCAATAGAAACACGATACTTCAAGAAAAATTATAATAAAATTATAACTAAATTAATTTGAAATCATATGTATAATACAAAACAAAGAGCTTATCTTAGCGTATGTGCTTACAAGTGAAGACACATAATGATCTAACTGAAAATGAAGTATTACAGAGTTACAGCACGGGATAATGCATTTCTTTCGCAAAGTAGCCTATGCAGCTCGTCCGACCATTAGCTCTGAAATAACAGACCGATTAACTAAGCCGTTTGAATCCCAGTGGTAAGTGTATGAACCGCGTGCTTCAACATTAAAAACAGTTGTTGCCATTCAATTGTACATATGGCATGATTCTCACAATCAAAGCCGTTTAATCCTCCATACAGCATTAATCGACCGGTCATTCTAATGGCAGCTCACTGTTCCCTACGGGTACGAACTGAACCTTTATATTGCTACTCTTATCAGAAAGGCAGACTGGAGAATCCTGGAAACCTTCAAACAAAGCAGCGCTCTGTCGGATATCGGGGATCATTGGTCAGGAATGTACTTAGTCTTTAAACGGTTCAATCGATTTTCTACCCGTAAATTCGCGAGCCTTAATCGATTAATCGATAATGGCAAATAGCTGACGAAGAAATTCGAGAATGTTCAACTGACTGTAACACATTAGTTCATAGCATAACTATATTTAAATTAAGAAAGACACACATTAAATTCCAGAATATTTACAGACGAAAATAAACATTTATTACGATAAAACAAGCAATCCCTGTACAGGCCTGAACAGGCCCTGAGGGTTCCAGGAGGTTGAGGCTCCCAGATTTCAAGAAAATCGGCACATGAAAGTGGTAAGGATGTCAGCCCTACACACCGGCCGCCTTTACCACATAGGAAATATTCCTGGTACTCAATTTCTGTTAGACGCTGAGTCGGCCCCAGGGCCATAGTGCGGTCGGAAGGATTAAGTCAATGAAAAATCATTTATTGAAATATTCAAGTAAAATTTAATGCCTAATTTCTCGAACTTCTGCCATTTTAATGAAGGATACTACTAAATTTCGTCAAAACTTACAAAGTGTGACGTCGACTGTAAGTGGTGGAAGCGCAAACGGTTCCGACCTCCACGAAAGAAGTCTCTCTATCCATTTCAGAAAAACAAAGACAAACTCATAGCCCACGTTCTTACCAACTCTTCAAGAAATTACTTGTTCTTTTTGCACAGCAGCTATCTCCGTCATCGCAAAAATCAATCTCTGGACATTCAATATTTCAATGTACAGCTTCGTACATAAAAGCGTAAAATAAACACATTTCTTTGGTTTCTACATGAATTCATTTCTTACAATCCAAGATCGTTTTACACGGGGCTCTGGTTTCTATACTACTGCAGAAAATATGCGCCATCAAACAAAGTAGAACATCGAAACAAATGCACAATACAATCACACACAAAATAACTTATTTGTGTCAAATGTTAAATAAGCTTGAAGAGACAAAAGATACACGTACACATTTAGTAACTACCCTTTATGATTGATTTCGAAAACTATTATCTCCAAGTACTATAATTTTTCCCTGCCAGTGTTACAACACCACTGCGCCGTATTCATAAACAATTCATCTGCCGCTTATTAAATAAACGATATAATCTCAGAAATTGAAAGCGCCTTTAAATAAAACAATTTTTCTATCTCTTTCTCTCTACTATCAACCGCTTACTCTCTAAACAGCAGAGTATCACGATGTACAATACGATACATTTTCTGGTGTGAATTTTATGGGTTTAATTATGGTCTCCTAATTTGAGAGTATAAATCAAGAATAAAACATTCACAACAAATTACCTAACAAAATATCTGGGTCTCAGAAGTACTAGGTGATCAATTTAGATTATTACACAACCTAGGGTGGTGACGATACCGACTGTAGGGGACTAGAATATACTGGCGTATGGCTAAAAAAATAGAGACACGAAATGCATAAAGAATTGTGGTAGGAACACTTCTTCGAAGATGCGACATTCAAAATTGATCTTAAGGCGTTAGATTATGGAGTTGGGATTGGTTGGAAATGACTAGAGATCCTGTATTTCACGTAGCATTGGCTTTAAGTACACCGAACACTGGGGTTCCGCTACCAGTGTTAATTGCTACGTAATTAGGTAGCAATCTTGAGTAGGTTTGGTCTGTCAAAACATAACTAAATGGGTATCTGTACATAATTTGATACTGTAAAATTTATCACTGTGTCACCCCCCCAACAGGTATGAAGTCACATGTTGCGTATATATCCTTAGGGATTTTAACGACACGCGTGGGAAGAGTAAATGCATTATGCAAGGTTCATAACCAGGGTCTCTGGCATAAAAAGCTATTGCGCAGTTTCAGAAGAAAAAAAAAGGACGTGAATACTGTGTATAAGGCAGAGAGAAGAGTCATAAATTGTTAAGGAAGACAGCAGCATGAGGCTCGTCTCTAAGAGGACTTCACGCCCTTCTGTTCTGGCAGCGCTTGGTTTCAGTTCACAGAACATGCTGAAATAAGTCTCAGCGTCATAGTGTGCAAATAGCTGTTAAAACATGCGTGATTTTACGCAGCGTAGATTTGGTAGTTACCGGCGTTTCGGGACAACCTATCGGTCCCATCATCAAGGGTCAAGCATAAATGCACAATGACATTTTAAGCCTCTTTCAATTCTGGTCTCCTAGGCCCAAATGTTCTCCTCAACATCCTGTTACCAAACACCCTCAATCTTCCCTCAAGGTGAGAAACGAGACTCCCCCATTCGAACAGGGCGTACAATTATAATTATGTATATATATTTATGTTTTTAGATACGACACATGAAGGCAGGAGAAGATGCCGGCAACTGCGTAATATCAGTTATACACAGCAGGAATCAAATCATTGCCGGAGTTGAAAGATTAACGCAGTAGTCACATAGATTCTCTTTTAATGTTAAAGGTAAAGCAATCCCATTACAGACCTGGACAGGTCCTGAGGGTTCCAGGAGGTTGAGGCTCCAGATTTCAAGACAATTGGCACTTGAAGGTGGTAAGTTGTCAGCCCTAAGCACCGACCACCTTTACCCCCACAGATTTATTCCTGGTACTCATGTATGTTGTTTCGGTCGCACTATGGCCCTGGGGTCGACTCAGCCTCTAACAGAAATGAGTACCAGGAATATTTCCTGCGGGGTAAAGGCGGCCGGTGCGTAGGGCTGACAACCTTACCACCTTCATGTGCCGATTGTCTACAAATCTGGGAGCCTCAACCTCCTGGAACCCTCAGGGCCTGTCTAGGCCTGTAATGGGGTTGCTTTACCTTTTACTCATGTATGTTAAAGGCTGAGTCGACCCCAGGGCCATATTGCGGCCGGAATTTGAATGACACCACCGAGAATCGAACCTGCGACCTTCCGGCTTGTAGCGCAGTGCCTCAACCAATTGCGCCATCGCGTGTCTGTTTTAATGTTAGCTTTTCAATTCTGTCTCTGAACTTCCAATACGCCGCATTACTAAGAAACTGCGACTGCAGCTGTGAGATAGTTCCCATGAGCATGATGTCTAACAAACGAAGAATAGTACGAGTGCTTTTAGTTATGAAGTTCGTACACGTAAAATGCAGCGTACTTCATTACCACGTCTCGTGAACTGTGCAGAAAACCTCACACTTCTTGTACGTTAAATCGCAAAACCCAAACGCACGCCGCCAGCTATATATTTGTGTGCATGATGAATGTTAAAGTACATCGACTGATTTCCGCTTTCGTTACTTCCAAACTTCTGTAGTTACTTCTACAACCGAAGAAACATTGGCATTCAGGATGTAATGAACACCGAACGGAGAATGGGGTGAATCTGAACGCACTCTATTTCTGTATTTCTAAATTCCTCTGCATATTCGATGTATGAAATGAATTCCGGCTGAAGTCGTTCTGCAGTCTCAGCTACAGATTACAAGTCACCCAAACTGCTTTAAATTCCAGTCAATTACTAATGCGACTGAACTGCCCCATAAAGGGGTAGAATTTCACAGACACTTGCACAGTCATTGACTATCTTGTAGCTCAATTACAGCCACAGTTACGGAGATCTGCTCCCGAATATACTTCCGGTTATTCCATAATATTGGCTATGTACGAGTAGATTAAGTGCTAACCTTAATTTCAAAACTTCAATTATACAAATTTAAACCATCATCCTCTGATCTCTCCTGTCACCCTTTTTAAATAACAGTGATAATAAGATTTAAACTACGTGTTTCGATTTCCGTGCCATGTAATTCGGTAAGTTTCCTGTTCGATCCAATCAAATTATTCACTGGGAAGCCTAGGAAAGTGGTTACAACAACGGCAGACAGAGAGGAGAAACGCTGTTTCACGAATCAATACATACGGGCGTTTGTGTGGGTGTGTGTATGTTGTGTGTATGTGTCTGGTTTTATTTGTTGTGCAGAGAGGTCTAACTTGTCTCAGAATGATGGCATAGTCTGGAATTATATTACTGAGCGTAACATGGGTCCGATTACTATCACTAAATAGAGTGTGAGATAGAATAATTTATCCTCATCCTGCACTGAATGTTCCATAAACTCTGATACGGACGCTTCATCCCAAAACTCGCTTTTTAAATCAATGCGTAATAATTACATTAAAGGTCATCTGCAACCAGCCATTACTATGCATCGCATGGTATTTCGAATTGAAATAAACCATTCCATACTCGACACGTATGAAATATTAATGCACGAGTTAATAGGTAAAGGAATATACACAAATCTTGATTACAGTTATACTGTTTACAGAAACCCTTTGGCACAAAGCTGCACTCGAGCCTACGTTTAAACAGTCATTTATTGCAATGCAGTGATATAAATGTTCTTTCGCCAAGTTTCATTGCCTTACATTGAAACCCAAGTTTCACTGTGTTGTTTAAACATCTCCGTCACTGCTCCCTAGCCTGACCCAAACAATGCAAGTCAAACATTCATATCCTATTCCTTTAAAACCCACTTTAATATTATCCAGCCACCTAGGCCTGAATATACGAAGAGGCCTCGTTCCTCCAAATTTTCCGAAAAATGTTTATATCAATGACATCCCGCTGGGACACATAAACAGTAAAAGAAAAGTACAAACCGTCAAACACAACTGAGTTTATACCAGAATTATTCCTTGCTACATGTTTCGGCTTTAGTTAAAAACCATCATCAAGCAATTAAAAACACATAAAAAATATAATAAAATATAACCCTGAAAAAGTATCAGAAAAAGCATCATTTTAAAGGGTTGTATTTAATTATCTTTCTTTACATATTTTTTCTTGCCTGATAATGCCTTTCACTAAAGCCGAAACACGTAGCAAGAAATAAACCGGTATACATTCAGTTGTGGTTGACGATTTGTACTTCCATTTTACTCTCAGAATAAAATTTTAAATCCATTTATCACCTCTCCCGTGCTTCCCACCAAGTAATCCATTCGCCTAAGCCCATTTTATTTCATCACCCGAATAAATAGGAATCCTATAAAGTAAGCGGAATGATACATCCAAGCACTAAGCCACTCTACACCCACACTCCCTCTATCTGTCAAGATTCTTTTTAATATTGTCCTCCCATCTATGTCTAGGTCTTGATAACGATCTCTTCCTTCCGGATTTTCCGACTTAACTGTGACATAAACTTTATTTCACCACGCGCGCGAAGTAAATTAACACTTACTCCATAATGTTTTAAATACAAACTGCTTCGTTAATAAAAAATGTCTTAATTATAATCGGTATTTACAGAATTAGCCGATCCAGTGGTCGAGTGGTCTAAGGCGTGGGTCTTCGGCCGCTCGCTTGCTAGGATCATGGGTTCGAATCCCACCGGGGGCATGATTGTTTGTCTCTTGTGAGTGTTTGTGTGTTGTTGTTAGGTAGAGGCCTCTGCGACGAGCCGATCTCTCGTCCAGGGGAGTCCTACCGACTGTGGTGTGTCTCTCAGTGTGATCAAAAGACATTCAAAACCTCGACACTGAAACGGGAAATCCCGAGTAGGTAGAAGAGGACGACTAAAAAAAAAATTTACAGAATTAATTAACAAATTAATTCCTTTAACTGACATTACTGAACTGCCACAATGTCTGTTGAAATTTCGAAAGAAAAATGTTGAGGTTATCAACATCATATATATATATATATATATATATATATATATATGTCTTCAAAATTTATCGGCTGCCAATTTTCAGACTGTTGTCTAGTACGTGGATAGCGATATTTCGCAAGTAAACACTGCGTCCAATTTCAGGGTTGAAGAATTAGGACGATGTTTGCCACTGAGTCAGTGTGAGACTTAGGCCAAATTCAGAGCCATACGTATATTATATCCCATTTATATGTATGTTTTCTCAGCTAGTTTCTTCCCTGTACGTATTCCGTTTAAAATATTTGTGTGCATTTTTACTTTCTCATAAGTTCGCTATGTGGCTCAACAAAGTCAGTCCCTTTTATCCCCCCCCAATAATATTTGGTGCAGAAACTAGTTACGAAAGTCCTGTCACTCCTCTCCTGTTAAGTAGTCTTCTCAACAACCTCTTCTCATACCGCCTCAGTGCATGTTACATGTCACGCAGTCACTGTGACACACTAAGTTTCACACCCACACAAAACCACACGTGAAATTACAGTGTCTGAAGTTTGTCCAAATTTTATTAACTAAGAATTTAAAAATGGCAAACAGAAAGCACTAAACCTTACGACGCCCTCCATCTGTTCCAATTAAGACTGAAAGATAGTAAAAAATGTATTAACCTTTAAAAACAAAGATTACATTACAATATATTTAAAATATTTAAGTCGTACCGCGCAGGAAACTCATTCCATTTTCCGTTATAAAACTAGTCAGTGAGTGTTGTACAGAGAAATAATCGCTGTTCGTTTAAGAACCATACAAACCATACAACTGCACACTGTGGACATAAAATAGTATTTCTCATTGCTACATCAGGAGGCATGAACGCTAACCACTACACCTTAAAGTGTTAATGTTATATCTTGACATTGTGCCTATATGTTTTACGACAGTGTTTAGATGCAACTGTAAAACTGTTTGCAGGAAGAGACTAGCATAATTTACTAATAAATAAGACAGAATAACTTTTCATTTTTCAGGCTCCATAAATTTCAGTATTTTAATTTAGCGTATGGTTCACAAAATATAGAAACACAATATATATTCCAACTTAATTTACACCAATCATCACGTTCTTGGTGTACAATCATATTAAAAACCCGCAGCATACATCTAGCCATCTCTAAATGTGATGGATGAAAATTCTGCAGCATACGTGACTCTGTGTGTGTGTGTGTGTGTGTGTGTGTGTGTGGTGTGTGTGTGTGTGTGGGTGGGGGGGAACATACATCAACATCACCGTCTGACAAATACATTCACTTATTTGACAGGAACCGCGCTCTACCCGTATCTGCCATATTCATCACCTGTGGGAAACTTTCTTCTGGCATTCGGATTCGTCTGCAGTGCACAAAAAGTACAGCACAAGGAAAAAGCATTTCTTCTTCGAAGAGCAAAAAACTCTAAGACTGGATGCCTTTCTCGATTCGAGCTCCAATACATGATAATTACATTTACATTTTGAATTTCATTTTATATACTGTTACACTCATCCAGCAATCCTGGTTCCATTCCCGGAAGGGCAAGAGATTTTTCTTCCTGCCATGCATCCAGGTGGGCTCCGGCCCCACCCAGCCTATTCATCAAAGGGAAAGGGAGTTTCTTCCTCAAGAGCAAGTGGCAGAGACTCGCCATTCGCCTCCATTTAGTGCCGAGTTTAAGAATCAACAAAGCAAACCATTTCCACGCATGCATTTATGGGTTATCCAGGAACACCCTGACGTTTCTTCACGTCATCAGTTCTTCCACGTCCCTCCGACGACCCGCCCTGCTCATTCTACCCGAGTTGATCAGAATAACAATACTTCGGGAAGGGCAGTAATATGAACCCCCTCATTATGTAATATTCCCCATGTTTCTGTTACTATTCGGTGTAGAATCTTGTCTTACAGTTTGCTATCCAAAAATATAAAGATTAAGTTATTTTGTTTTTATGGCTCGACAGCCCTATATGGGCCTGGGCCTCCTCGTTTCGTCGAGGTTTCATGATCACACACTTTCAGACACACCACAGTCGGTAGGACTCCTCTGGACGAGGGGCCAGCTCGTCGCAGAGACCTCTACCTGACATCACACAACACTCACAACAGACAGACATCCATGCCCCCGGTGGGATTCGAACCCACGATCCTAGGAAGCGAGCGGCCGAAGACCCACGCCTTAGACCGCACGGCCACTGGGATCGGCAAAGATTAAGATATACAGAGCTGTAATTTTGCCTGTTTTTTATATGGGTGTGAGGCTTGGTCTCTCACATTGAGGGAGAAATAAAAGCTGAGGGTGTTCGAGAATAGGGCGCTGAGGAAGATATTTGGGCCTAAGAGGTACTAGGTAACAGGGGAGTGGAGAATATTACATAACGAGGAGCTTTATGCTTTGTACCCCTCACCAAATATTATTCGGATGATCGAATCAAGAAAAGTGAGACGGGCGGGGCATGTGGCGCGAACGGGGACAGGAGAGGCGCATACAGGGTTTTGGTGGTGAGACCTGACTGAAAGATACCACTTGAAATACCTAGACTTAGATCGGATGATAATATTAAAATGGGTCTTCAAGAAGAAGGCTGGGGAGGCATGGACTGGACTGCTCTGGCTCAGGATAGGGACAGGTGGTGGGTGCTCGTAAATGCGGTAATGAATCTTCTGGTTCCATAAAATGCGGGGAATTTCTTGATTAGCTAAGAATCTGTTTGTTTCTCAGAAGTACTTTGCTCCATGGAGTTAGTTAGTTATGCTTCTATTACTTCCTCTTTCCTAGTTCCAAATAGTGGCTTCAGTATCGTGCTCTCGAACATTCTGAGTCTACACTCCTTCCTTATATTCTGACAGTACGTTGCATGCAGTACACAACGCGATTTAAAAGTGTCAAAATGGTACTGAATCAGTTTCAAGTTTTCTCGGGCACACACACAGCGTGTGATTATAATGACTGCATAACTTTAAGTTACTTATACCATTACAACTACAGTTTCTCTTTTATTATTAAGTACAGTATATGGATTATTACATCTGGTTTTATGCACTTGCTTTCAAGGTCTACGTGTGCAGCTCGTGTTTTAAAAGAACCTTCGCCGCAGTGCAGAACCAAAACATATCGTAAATCAGACTTCTACGTCTTATCCTAAGCTGCTGATCTAATTCAAACCTAAGGCCCACGTGTGCATATTAGTTATACCCATTGAATTTTATTTCTTTTAAGTAAATAATTTCATAATTTCTGGGCTCCAAAACCTTATTTTCCTCGATCTCGACGTATTTTATTGCTTTACATCCATTGGGCTTATTTTTCCTAGTACACTATTAATATTACTTTGTTTAAAGGGAGGCTCACCACTAACTCGCTATACAATAATGGCACTGAATTCATAATTAGGTAGCAAGAAAATTACCCCCGGAAGAGCTGTGGGCCGCAACGAACGACTTGAGTCAAGCAGACAGCGCCTGACTTATCTCTCTCCGTTCAAAGCCATACTTTTCCATCGCGCTCAGCGTACAAACAACCGACGCTTTGTCTCTAAGGAAGCCTTCATCAAAGAACACAGCAAGCACACTGTGTTAGCGGTGAACCGATTAACTGTTTCTATGCAAACTATTAATATGTCAAGGTATTATATCAACTGCACACAAATTACACTCCGAAGGGAATGAAAGAGGTTGCAAGGATCATGACTAGCTTAGATTTACGGGGTCAATTCCTCCATCTTAATTTAGGACTATTTAACGATGCTCCTGAGCATGTGGTCCTACATTGTCAGTAAGAAGTGAAAGTTGATTACCATGTGGACTTAAGACGTAAGGAGGCTATATTCACACATATACCACGGTATTAGCCTGGCATTTACATGTCGGTAATTAGGAACACACGATAAAACCTGTTATTGCAGTCTGACTCACCGAGTGGTTCCTACGTTGTTTAGTCCTTCCTGAGAATGTAATCGTTCCTCGGCTAGCCAAGAAATTGCACGCATTTTCTGGAAATCGGCGTTCATTACCACGTTCACATAAAGCCCATCACGTGTCCCTGTCCTGAGACCCTAATCCTGTTTCTTGGAGGATTTATTTTAATTATCCTACCATATACGCCTAGGTATAGCCGATCCTAGTGACCGCGCGGTCTAAGACGTGGCTCTGCAACCGCTCGCTTTCTGGGATTGCGTGTTCGAATCCCGCTGAGGGCATGGATGTCTGTTGTGAGTGTTGTGTGTTGTCAGGTACAGGTCTCTGCGTCGGGCTGATCATTCGTCCAGAGGAGTCATACCGAAAGTTGTGTGTCTGAGTGTGATCGTGAAGCCTCGATAATGAGGAGGCCCTGGTCCACTAGGGCTGTTGCGCCATGAAAAAAAAAATCCGCCTAGGTTTTCGGAGCGCTTATTCAAGACAAAACGTCCAGCCCAGATACCATACATTCTGAGTAACGTTCCCGTGACTTTTCCCAGCCACTCCAGGTAAATTCCAGAATTGTACCTCGAATTATTACACTAGTGCGTTCTTCCTTATCCTTTCCAGTTCAATAGTTATTGATACTCTAAACATTAAATCCTATTTACATTAACACCGCTTTATTGACATAGTAGTTAAATAAGCAATACATAAATACCATAACACAGCGGTTTCTACAGGATACCGAATCATTTCCATCTACCTTTGTAACACTTATCTGAACACAAATCAAATAATGAAAATGATTCATTCAGCCGGCTGAATGTATGTGCGATTAGCAAGGACGTCTAGTCATAAAAGACTTATGGGATCCCAAAGAACACGACAGCAATGTCACATCTAACGAACAGCCCACGTTCAATTCTCGGCAAATCTATCAACCGGTATGAGAACCTCACAGCTGTGCCCAATATCTAGGATGTGAATGGATTATAACTTCATATATCACTCTATAGCAATATGAGATTTGGGACATGGAACGTGAGGAGCCTGTATAGGTCAGGATCACTTATGAAAGTGGCCAGGGAATTAGCTAGGTACAAATTACATTTAGTGGGTGTACAGGAGGTTAGGTGGGACAAAGGAGGCACAGTAAGAGCTGGGGATTATACTTTTTTCTATAGAAAAGGAAATGAAAGTCACCAATTGGGAACGGGTTTCTTTGTACATCAGAGAATAGCATCAGTAACTAAGAGATTAGAGTGTGTTAGTGATAGGATGTCATATCTGCAGCCTTAAGGCTTATTGTGCAACCCTGTGATGATGATGATAAAGATTTTTTCCGTGTGATGGAGCACCGGTGGAATGAAATTTACAGGGGAAAACGGAAGTACTCGGGGAAACACCTGTCCCAGTGCCACTTTGTCTACCAAAAATCCCACATGGACTGACCAGGGATCTAACCCGGGCCTCCGCGGTGGGAAGCCGGCGACTAACCGCCTGAGCCATGGCACGGCCTTTGGAGGTTTAAAGATGCTAATTCAATTCACGATTTCTATACCTTTGACTAAGATGGCAGAAAATAGAGCAGTGAAGAGGTACACATTCGGAAGTAGATGGCTGCGACTTCTTTAAATGTTTGAAGTTACGTCTGGAAGTGCTGAGGTACATTATGCTAACCTTAGTCGGATTAAGCGGTAACTTGTGTCAGATTCGAAGTGGATACTTCACGAACAAAGGTCTATGGCGTTATCACTATATCAACTTTTTCGGCAGTCCTGCCTCTATGAAGAGAGTGTGAGCAAGACATAGTCTAGCAAAATAACCTGATATAAGCTCATTTAAGAGCAGGATTAATATCTGTTTCACAGAAAAACGTCCAAAAGAAGTACATAAAAAAACAAAATTTTTCTTTCGTAGAATTGCAATGAAGATGAAAATGCCTTCTTCCCAAGGTACCTCCCGTTTTCGTACATCTTCTCACAGAATAACTGTGTTATTACAAATTAAATATCTTACCTTCTACCCCCTGTCACATTTCGCAAAAGCCCTCCGTGTTCCCTCTCTCATCTAACTTAAGTCTACTTATAATATCTGTCACACATCTCGCTTCAAACCTACAGATAACGGTGGTCTCCCTGCATTTGTGTACGGTTCCTAAGATATACTGCCTTCATTTAACATTCATAAGGCAAAAAGAAGAAGGCTTTATTTATTTTCGCCTTAGAATAATATGGAATAGTCGAGCAAAATCTTGCAACGGCCTGCCTGCCTGCTTTACTTTTCACCTGTGTGTGTTAGTCCTAAGGACGCAGGTTCGATCCCCAAAACAGAGAAGAATATGGTGCTGTATTTAACCATAACCATTACAGTTAAACAAATTGATGTTTTACGAGCGGATTTTTTTCTCGATCTATGAATGACAGTGGTATTCAACAAGTGGGGCGCAAATGCACATGGCTCGCCTGATCTTTCAGTAGCAGTAACGAGCTAGGTGCAAAAACAGGAAAACAAAAATTGCGCTAAATTCACCATCCACCAAACTAAATATCTCATTTCCCGCCTCAAAGGCTCATTTTCCCCGAAAAATGTCCCAAAAAATCACCCCGCTTTTTAACACCGGACAGTAAAATTATATTAAATCCACAAAAATTACTTGCTAATTATAGGGTGCATCTTATCCCTTGTAGAGTCTATGAGGTAGGATATATGGTATACAACCATTAAGACAGTTTCATTTCGGGATTAATTTCTTCGCATATTTATTATGAAAACCTAACATTACGATTTATTAAATTTTACGGACATTTTGCAAACAATTTAGCTTGCGGCTGGGACGGCGGATCGAGATTTTAGGTTTTACTCTAGTGAAGTTTAAAGCGAGCCCACTGGAGGCTTAGGCCTTGTCAGATATAAGAAGCGGTTGTCTGGTACAATATTGGAAGAAAAAAGAAATAAGAAAGACATGAAACATAAACAAAAGTGGAACAAAGAAACAAAAAAAAAAGAGACGGAAAATTTCAATATAAAGGAACAATCAAAATCACCCCTTGTGAACTTTACATTATAACATGAGAGGGACCCATACAGTACTTCACTGCTCAGCGCTTCCTCAAAGAAATACAGAAAGTCTGTAAACTTTACACACACGCAGAAACGTTGGACCATTTGCTCCAATGAAAATGGGCAGAAACGGCATGTTACGACTTTACCACGCGCTAATAACGTTTTAATAGGATCTGACTGAACAAGCTGCCACTTGAATTAGAACTCTTCATATGCTTCAGAATTTTACAGCATTTTTCAAGAGTGTGTATCTGTCTGTGACGAATGGTTCTTCAAACTGATGACGTGACATAATGAAAAATAGAAGACTATTGAACGTGACCATTTTTGAAAGAGATAAATCCAATTTTGTTGATACAAGACTGTACGTGGCAACATTCTCTTTCTCACTTTCTCTCTGCCATGATGCCCTCCTTTTTAAAATAAACGAGCAGATATAAATCTACGGCTCGATTTTCCACGATCAGTTTGTGAAAACGATTCCCACCTATACAGAGGTACTGACACATCACGTGTTCTCTTTACTTTTTTTACAAGACT
Organism: Reticulitermes speratus; assembly: GCA_021186555.1. Lineage (NCBI taxonomy): Eukaryota > Metazoa > Arthropoda > Insecta > Blattodea > Rhinotermitidae > Reticulitermes > Reticulitermes speratus. The sequence continues at coordinate 21,751,175 of JAJKFL010000330.1, forward strand.
ATACAAACATACCTTTCAGCGAATTTAACGTTTGTCTAAATACGATGCTGCTGTGTTTACAGAGTGCACTGACAATGTTGAAATATGACTGTTAGCCGTTTTGTTTTGTCAAAATAGGAGTACCAGTAGAATTACATGATCCCTGTAATCGGAAAGGTTTATCAACGAACTGAAATTACTATAATCTTTTACGGTCAATGTTTATTATATCATTAGGCAAAATAAAACTTCATTCACATGACAGGCAGTACTTTCCTTTCAAATATCAATTATTTTCCAAGTATGGTCTCTCAACACGTACGTAGGAAACAGAAAACTAAATTTTACGTACATCAGTACTATACATGCAGAATCATTCCAAACAATAATAATATATGCAAATTAAAATTTTAAACAGAGTAATTTTACAAATTGTTGGTTTAATTGTCACTCCGAGTAGTCTGATAGAAACTTACCACAGTTTTACAGGCCGACGGAAAATAACCCTCAAAATAATAAGAGTGGAAATTTATGGAAAATTCACTATAAATTGTTCCCAGAAAATATTTCTTTGTACCAAGCTTCAATAAACCGGTAATGCAATTAAATATATACGTTAGCATATTTGAATAAAATTTATAAAATATAATATAAAATACGTAATATATTGTAAATGTCACCTTGTAATTGCAATTATTTTTAAAAAACGTCGGTGTATTTAAACGACTGGGGAACGAATAAGGCACTTCAACATAGGAAATAATAAAGTATTTTTACATTACTTTTTGATAATCTTACCTTTAAATTCTGGAAGGAATCCGTGATTGGACGTGGCTTGAACGAACATATCCGACAGAGGTCGTTAATTTCGGACTGAAAAATAAATGAAATTAAGGTGAAGAAGGCTTAAAATTCACCTTAAATAAATATATTTAGTATAAGGCTCTGAAATATTACACATTGTAACTACAAGTCAACTCGCGTGCCAGATTACGTGGCTGCATGACGCCAACACACAACTACGGGAATGAAGACATAATAATGCAGCCGCACTTTTATTCCCTACAATAGCACATTATTCAGAGTTTAATATTTCGCATATCACCCACACTAAACTTCAGTAATTACATAGGTCATGTGCAATAAGTTTATGATTACGTATGAATCTTTCTCACTGGAGACGTAGCTTGTCTCATTACCTCCAAGATGACAATAATCGTCCGAACGGCTCGACATTACATGTTTTCGTCTATAATGGATGCCCCGTTGAATTTTCAACGGGAAATTACTACTAGTCTAAACTGCAAGATGGCAGTGTTGCTCCTACACGTGTTTACAGAACAACACATCATTATTCTCGATGACAACCATCTGAAGCCTACAGTCTGTCTTAATAATATTAAACACGTGAGTTCTTAAGTCATAGAGAACACACTGCAGCTCCTTTACGAAGACCGAATGATTGATATGTTTAGGAAAATAGCCGCTGATTATTTTGAGTATTATATGAAATTCATTAACATAACGCGTGGTAAAAATGTCGGGATTTTTCATGGTAAAGCAGGAGGTAAATATAGTAACCACTGTACATGACAGGTCAAGGGTACTTACATGAAAATTCCTCGTGCACAAAGTTTGGTACATAGATAGAAAGGTATTATTTTTGTACTGTCTTCTGTAGTTAAAAGGGGGAACAAGTTTTAAAGGAATTAATTACAGTTTATAAGAAGTTCACTGACATCTATAAATCAGTAAGGTTATAGAGAGAAAGGGTGATATAAGCAGTTCCCTGTTTAGTTTCTTTAGGAACTCGTGAATATCTGCGACTGTCTAAAACACATAATATACTGCAAAATGGCTATATTGAAGAATTGTCATGTACGATTACAAATTCACTGAGGTCCTTTAAACCACTGACAACAACAAGTATATGACTTGCTTATCAACGCATTTGATTTAATGTTGTTACTAAAGTCTATGCAGGCCGTGCCATGGCTCAGGGGTTAGTCCCAGGCCTCTCATCGCGAAGGCCCGGGTTTGATCCCGGGTCAATGTGGGATTTGTGGTGGACAAAGTTGCACTGGGGCAGGTTTTCCCGTGTCAGTATCATTCCACCGGTGCTCCATTACTTGGAAAAGTTTAAAAAAGTCATCTTCATCACAGGGTTGCACATTAAGCCTAAAAGCTGCGGTGCGTCCGTAGCATCTGCTGCGGGGCCCTTCTCCACAAAAAAAACTCCATGCAGCCGAGTCCTTCTTTAGAATCCAAACCGTCCTCTGACAATAAATTCCTTGCCTTTTATGGAGTACCAAAGTTCAAGATTTCCCGCCATTTGAATACAACCTGACCCAGGTGAATCCAGTCAAATGTCTCACTCTAACGAAATTCCAATCTCGTGGGTAGCAATTCTGCACCGAATCCGAAATTCCTGGATTCAGAACTCAGTCCAGAGAACGACTGTCTTGGAAGCTTTTCCAACTTTCCCCCAGTTTCCTCCAGACAGGGACATTTCTTTCCATATTCTGTCAAATTTATTTTTCATTAATCACCCTATCACTCAGCCTTATATAATCTGAGCCACTAAAAAGCGCTGTTCAATGAACTACAGAGTACAATCAAACTGTCCCTGACCACACCATGATGACACACAGGGTGAGTTACATGTACAGCCCCACTCATCAATAACCTCCGCGTTAGATGGTGGTGAGACATTAACTTCACGTCCAGGCCTATTTAATCCCGTGATAGAACACCGATTAAACAGTACGCTGGGTGAGTCCCAGAGCCGGATAGAGGTTTGGGAGAAAAGAAAAATATCTTTCCCTTGACAGGATTCCAACTCCATATCGCCCAGCCCATTGTCTATTCCAGCGGTCGCCAACCATTCGGACCTCACGGACCACTAAACTCACAATTTTGAATCCCGCGAACCACTAACATGAATTTTTTTAAAAAGGTACAAACATCTATAAAATAATGATCATAAAAGTTCAATTTTATTAATATGAAATTTGATTCAACGTAATAAGGCGAAAATTGTCAGCGATCCTGTGTCGGTGACACGAAGACGAATCAGAATATAATGAAGCAGTATAATAAACATAAAAATTGCAAATAATGTCCAAATTTCTCCACGGACCACCAAACTTTTCTCGCGGACCATCAGTGGTCCGCGGACCACCGGTTGGCGAACGCTGGTCTATTCAATATACCGATAAGGTATCCAGGTTCCACGTTAAATACATTATACATAAATACATGAATAAATAAATTCACACCCACTGCCAAGGTGGTGATTATTCGAGATATCACTGATGTGTATTTGGACGTTTTCCATCGTCACTGATTACATAAACACGACGTTTCGAAAGCAGACTGTTTTCGTCTTCAGGTGATTATTATTATTATGACGACAACAACGATGAAAATAATAATGAAACTCAAGTAATTAGTTAAGTATTTGACAATTATTTTTTCAATGGCTAGACAGCCCCTTGGGGGCCTACGTCGCCTCATTTTTCGACGCTTCACTATCACACACTTTAGACACACCACACTCGGTAGGACTCCTCTGGACGAGGGACCAGCTCGTCGCACAGACCTCTACCTGACAACACACAACACTCACAAGAGACAGACATCCATGCCCCCCGGCGGGATTCGAACCCACAATCCCAGTAAGCGAGCGGCCGCAGACCCACGCCTTAGACCGCACGGCCACTGGGATCGGCATTTGATAACAGTACTAAAGTTAATTACAAGCAAGCACTGCAACGAAATCAAGTTATTACACAAAAAATCAAATGGAACAAAAATACGCATATATGAAAAGTAGGTATATTTTACACATGTATGAAAAGACTATATTATTATTATATTATTACATTATTATTATTATTAGAAAGCAACATAAGTCACGAAAAATATTCTGAATACGGACCCACAATTGATGGGATATCAACCAGAGACGCTGCATTTTCCGCGACTAATACTCTTCCGCGTTGAGATCTGCTGGTACCTTCTGTAAATACTTACCATACTATCTGACATAAATGAAGCACAAGTTATGTGCCTGCACCTATAGGCTTTTTCCTTCTATCCATGAAGCCAAGAGCCATAATTTATTACGCTATTTCCCTCATCCTTGAGCCCTCCCGCCGTACGTATTCGTCAAGCCAGAAGCCTCCTCTGGGCGAGCATCGCTTGCTACTCCACAGCACACAAGCCTGCCTAAAACTCGCTAAATTCACGAGCCACGAAAACAGGTAAAATATCAAAAGAATACTAAATGTAAAACTGCAGTTTTACTCGTATAACATTAATTATACACTGAAGCATTTTTATGTATTTTTATATCATACTTCGCGACAAGAAACACGATAACAACAAAGGTGTTAAAAGTTTAATTTCCGTGTACAAATTCAATTTAGTTGCAAATGCACAGGAAATTACGCATCATGTTATACACCCAAAGTATCCATTATTTAAGACAGTTCTCGCAGTAATTACACGATAGTTTCGAAAAGATGAGGGCGTGTAGACGAATTTTCTTCTTTACAGGCAGCAAAATCACCCGCAAACGTCGGTACCTAGGTAGCGAGACATACTTTGTCTTCTATTACGTATTCTAATACTGCGTCTGTTTATATCTTCCATTTCGTTACATGTTACATTACTTGGTAATTATAATTATAATTATAATAATTGTTATTATTAGTTATCACCTTTCTTCAGGGTATTTACAATTATATACCTCAAAACAAATCATATTTTTAGGGCATGTAGTGTTGCAGCTATTCTGTAGTTACAATTTATGGTACATGTAATATTACTTTCCATGATTATTTAATCAGGCGCAACAGAAGTGCAGGCTCTTACTTTAGACCAGCTCTATAAAAAACGCCCCTAATACTCCATCTCCGGATAGGGAATCTGCGTTGGCCTATTAGGAAAAAAATATTCGTTGCAACAAAATGTATAATTCCCAACATAACTACATTTGTGACATGTCGCCACAGAACACAACAGAAAAAGTTAACACACAAAACCACCTCACTGCTACAAACATCCTGGTACTTAAATTGTTATTTAATTTTCCGTTCACGTATATGATGAAACTCGCGCTGTAATGAAATCACGTGGGCCCAGCTGCATCAGGACTTCACAATTAAATTAACGAATTTCATGTACGCAGAAGTGATTCTGTAATCTAAACATCGCTTAATATTTTCATCACTGTGGAACTGACTACATCTGCATAATACAGACGAGAAGTGGCTGTATTTGTACACAAAACACAGGGACATGAGCAGCCCACTGCTTTGGAGCCATTGTTCGCCGTGCCGCCATGTTGCCTGTGGTAGACACTCATGCGACTATAAGGGCTTCTGAATGAAGGGTAGGAGCTGGGGCAGAGGAGGGTAGGAGTTCGTAATTTCGGGAAGGTTTTCCTTTTCAGAAAATGTAATCTACACGACCCGGGTGTGTGATATTGCTCCAGCTCTGCTGGAATCATGATCGCTGGCGTACAGTCGCAACAACCACAAACTGGACACCAAGCACTTTTATTTCACGCACTACAGGGCTCCGCCTTCTAATGTGTTCATAACAGAAGGATAGCGATGTAATTCGCCACGTTCCTCCCCATGCAATATCGCCACTTCGTACTTGATATACATCGCTTACGTCACAACAATTTCTTGCGCAATATTACAACTCTTGAGATTTACCTTCTTCCCTCAACTGAAGTTACATTGTTATTTTACAAGTTGTGTTGTACCGATACGCATCTTTGTATTTTGCTTGGAGTAATCAACGTAACTTGCATGTCAAGATGTCGGAAACACACGCAGTCCTAGCTTCAATAGACGAATTATTTAACTAGCATTTAATCTACTAGAAATCCTAATTTGGAATACTCGTACATCATAGAAACTTCTGCAACGGACATTCCAAATACGACCTTCGTGTACTCCATACAACCGAACCCTCGTTGAAAACCAAAGCGTTCCTCAGGCAGGCAAGAATTTCTCAGCATTTTATGGAACAAGAAGTTTCATTACCGCGTTCACAACAGCCGCTAATTGTCCCTCTCCTGACCCAGATAAGTACAATCAAGGATCTTCTATCCGATTTCCTTAAGATCCATTTTAACATTGCCCCCATCTACACCTACTAGTAGGTTTCATAGCGGTCTCTTTCCGTCAGGTTTCCCCACCAAAATTCTGTATTCACCTTTCCTCTTCCCCATTAAGTGCCACATGTCCCGTCAATCTCATTATTCTTAATTGATCACCCGGACAATATTTGGCGAGGAGTACAAACTCCAAGTCTGACAGTACACAGAAATTTTTTATTTACTTGTAAGTTGGAATTCAGGATAAGAAACGGCAGGAAGCTAGGTTATTTCGTTATCAGAGAACCACTGTGGGAAGTTATGACAGACGTGAGTAGGTTGAGGATATCAGGTCACAGACTATCGTATTCAAACTGTGGCCTCATGGTTTATGACACAGAGTAATCTGTTACCAATATTTCGTAGGAATATACTGCCTCAATGTTCAGAGGAGTCCAATCGTGTTACTCCGAAAAGTTTGTAACCACCAACCAGAGTACGTGGTTTCATAAACCAGAAAACCCAATACGAATCTTCACTGTTCCGAAAATCTCAAGGTCATACTATTGTTCAGGTGGTTAGTTGCCGCACTCTTACTCCGGATATAAGGCTTGAATACAAAGCCAGACCACTGGGGTTTGTGGCGGACAAATTGGCATGGCGACAGATGCCGAGCACTTCGATTTTCCCCTGTATCATTCCACCAGTGACCCATACTCATTCCATCACCGATGCTTCATAACCTTAGCAATTGACAGAGTCGTTATGTGAAAAAAAAACTTAAAAATGAAAGAAAACTTTATATCTCGTCCCTGGTGATGATTAATGACTTCGTACTTTTTTTTACCACAATGTTTCTTCCTTGTAACTACAATAAGTAAAAGGGGGAAAAGCTGTCTCTTTTCCTGCCATGAAGGAATATAGGTGGAGTAAAAGTATAATTCCACGCATTCTTAACCTTGGCACTCGGTGGGTATGAGTAGTGAATTTCACGCCCCGGCCAATTTAACCCAGAAAAATAACCCGTTATGTGTTGGATAGCAAGCTGGGTGGAAATCTCAGACGATCTGGACAATGAAAAAAATAACGTTATGATAAATTTATCTACCTGAAATTCCCCTATACTGAGTCTTGCATTTGCGTGAACATTGGTAAGGTCAAACACATGCTTATAAATTTTTGTAGGTAAGTCAAATATTCGTGAAATGACCTACAAAGGCAAATACGAGGTGATATATAAAAGAGAAGAGAGTAGATGAGGCAAATATCCCTTTTATATAAGCTTAATACAAATACCTTCATTTGAAAAGGCCTTAGGATCTGCATAAATATGAAATTCAGTTGATGTAGTTGCTTTTCTTGGAAGTAGGAGCCAAATTTTAAATATTATTTAACTTCCTCCTTGTAAAAAGGCAAAATACTTCTTAAATGATTTATATCTTTCGTGAAGAAAGAAAGGAAATAGTTGAAAACCTATACCTGTACTTCGATCAATGTTGGCAGACATTAATCTCACCATTTCACGTTGTATTCACCGTGCATCTTGTTAAACAATTACAAGTTTTATTGGACCAACATATGCACTATATTCTTATAACCATGTCAATCACCCCTACATATGTTTCGGCCTATAACAGGCCATCTTCAGGGGGTCAAAGTTTTGTAAACAGACTTTACATATTGTTCAATTTTAAAAAAGTACATCCGTTACAATCCACAATGGAGTTATTAAAAACCTGTAAAAAGTTTGGCACATGAATATTTTGGAGAATTTTTATATACAACAACACTATCAAAAAGGAACTTTGATGAACGAACAACATCCAGGAGAGGAAAACCCCCTGTTTAAGATCATTAACCCCACCACACACAACACGCATGCGCGCAATCCTATACAGGTAACTATGACATAATCAAGTAAAACGAACCAACACTAGTCACAACGCAACCAGCCGGTGCAGTACACAACGCACAACTCGTACAACATAACACAGGTATGTCTCAATATATAACTAATACTCCCTTAAACATAACATTACGATACCGGATTTTGTACAATGACGCTCATATCCATTCATATTTCTACACGAAATCTTCAACATCCTTGTGATAACAGCATACAAGACCGGAATGCCACTAATTTATAATTTATATATAACAGCAAATATGTAATTTTAACCTTTCATGTAAACACATTCCCTAGGATTTTAGAGCTGAAAGAAACAATACCTAAATCCATTGGGAACTAAGATTCATTTTACCTTTATGTGGATGTACTTTTTTAAAATTGAACAACAGATGTAAAGTCTGTGTAAAAAACCTTTGACCCCTTGAAGATGGCCTGTTATAGGCCGAAACATATGTAGGGGTCATTGACTTGGTTATAAGAAATATATAGTGCATATGTTGGTCCAATAAAACTTTTAATTATTTAATCTCACCAGTCAACGAGTTTATCTGCAGTAGCACGATCCTATCTAGCGGCCATAACATCGTTAGGCAGCTGTTAAAAATAATAAGCTTACATATGAACCCACAACTGAGTGAGAAAACTGAGGAATATTGCACTGATTTGACGTCAGAACCAAATCATTATTCTGGCTGAAAAAATCATTAACTCTCAGTTTTGTCCCACAGACACAGCAGCATCTGATGATCTACCCGTAAACAAAGACTTTGTGTTGCGAGTTTCGAAGTTTTGGCAGCGGCGTGACTGAAGATTCCTTTCTTCTGGGATCTGACACTGCTTCACGGAATAATCGGATCTCGACCTTTAGAAGGAACGTAACTGCCTTCAACTTCAAGCTTCAAAATGTTTTCGACTTAATGAACACTTAAAATGAAGTACATTCCTTCGAAACGTCGGGATCCGATTACCCCACGAGGCAGTATCATATACAAGAAGGAGGGAATCCTAAAGGCTATGTTCTCTGCTTGTATCATACATAATCACAAGACTCACAGTTTAATTTTGTACAGACGATTTTCGTTCAGTCTTATTTACGTGATATTCCTGTAATAATAACAAATTACACTGCCTTATAATTCATAACAAACAACAGATATGGTGATAAAACAAGTTCTAACACGCAGATGAACTTAACTAAGTCCATTTTGTGCTGCACGTTACGAAAAGATTTTAAAATAAAAGATTTCAAAACCGCAATTATATTATGGACGGCTGTCAAGTTTAATAAAAGATTCATTACCAAATTGTCGTCCGTTGTAACGACGTTCACTTCTCGTTATCTGCACCGGCAAGGGTAAAACTGTCCCTTTCACACCACGAAAGCATACATGGCGAGTAAGAGTATGGTTCCACTCATTCTTAATCTCGGCACTATATGGAGGTGAATGGTCAAGTTCACGCACCGGTCGTCTTACCCGCGGCAAAGAACCATGGTACCCATTCAAAATGAGGTTGGTTGGGCCCCAGAGACGGTCTTGACGTTTTGGAGAAGAGAAAAAATCTCTTGCCTCTACCGGGATCCGAACCCCGCACCGTCCAGCCGGTAGCCTAGTCGCTATACCGGCGACGATCCCCGCTCTTTTATTTGTACCGTATATGCTTATTTCAATGGCACAAGAAGAAGAAAAAATCACAGCTCACATACAACTACATCATCATACGTACATACATACGTACGTAACTTGCTGTGCAGCACGTATCAACAACATCAACAAGAGAATATAACGTAATTTACAAATTTTTCCGGTACAAACTTTTCTGATTTTCTTCCATTTTTGTAAAATATATGCAGTTGCTATGCATTTAGCAGTGCCGTACACATGAGCATAAACTGAATTCAACTATGCATTATTTGTTATTGTAATAACGGGGGTTGACATTCTGCAGCACAGCGGTTACTGTATGTACAAAGCTGCTTTTACATTCTGCCCACAGAGTGCATTTACGTGTTTCGTCGGTTTCTGAGAACAATAAGCGATTACTCCACTAACAGACTTAAACGATTGATCTTTTTACATACTGGGTGTTTCCTGTAAAGTAGAAACTCAATTTTCGTCTACTTTCCTTAATAAAAAAGGAAAAAAACGGCAATGTACGTACAAACGTAATATTGAAGCGTGTCCGCGAAACCATTGTTACAGTAGAAAAGCAATAAGTATTACATATTCTGAGTGTGTGTGTCTGTAGCTTTAGTTGTCCACCATGGAAAGCGCATGCGCCGTATTATATTGTAATGTGTGGCCTGTCTGGTTCTACCGCATTTTGCAACATTATGTCATAAACGGCACGAATTTCGGGGAAAAATTGTGGAACAAGAAATGCGTGTTTTGATTTCTTTTACAAGTTTTGTCTGAAACATTTCTATTTCTAAAAATAATTCAGCGAGATATTATCATAAATGTGCGTACGTCTTCATGTGAAGTACCCGTTATTCTTGTCATATTTATTGAAACTTGAATTTTTCCCAGAGATTTTCGAAAAATACTCAAATGTCAAATTTCATGAAAATCCGTCCAGTGGGAGTCGAGTTGCTCCATGCGGCGGGCGGACGGACGGACAGACATGACGAAGCTAACAGTCGCTTTTCGCAATTTTGCGAACGCACCTGAAACGACTTATGACACTACTTACGGCTGCCCCCCATTTACACTTTGAATCAGGAGGCCGTCTGTCATGAAACGTAGTATGAACATTAAGATAATCGAAAACACACCAATGACGTACAAGTGTAAATAAGTGAACAATCATTAACAAACATGTTTATTTTTTCAGAGATATAGTGTGTTTACAAACATGTTTCGGCCAACGTGGCCATCTTCAGGTAATACAACTGTGTACTGAATACGTGGTAGGAAATTTAACAACAAAGCATTATAAAAAGAAATGAGATCTCATTTTTTACATAAAATGTAGTAATAAGTTTATGTTACAGAAAGGTTATTTCTCCTAATGACCTACTTCACTTTACAGCATCAGTAAAACAAGGCGGACATGCAGATTTTTGCGGCGGAAGCGACACTAGCGCCATTACCCACAATTACTTTACAGCCCTTAAATGACGTACGGTAACAATCTTCGGCAAAATATGGAACTTTTGTCGAGGTAGTGTTTGTGTAAAATATGAGATAACAACCTGAAAACAGTGGACAATTTTTCTTCACTTTTCGGTTTCTTGCTTTTATCTCAAAGAATACTGAAGCCATGCGTGTAAAATTTCGAGAATTCCTGATTAGGATATATATAACTACATATTATATTTGAAATATCATTTGCAAGTCAACAATTTGATATGGCAACGACCCGAAAAAGAGGTTATATCAAACATACAGTACAGACACACCCCTACTTACGCGGTAGTTAGGTCTCTGAAGGTCAGGTACGAGTCGAATTTTGCGCAAGTCAAAACTACTTGTATCCCAGACATGCAAACTTTTTGTTGTGATTTCATACCTGTCATCATAAATCTAAATCGACCTTTATCTTGAGCCAAACTCACGCTGTTACACTGCAAGGCCACAAGGCTTCTGCTATCCGTGGATATTACGATGATACATGACGTACATGTTACGATCAGACAGAAGGCGGGCGTGACCTGATTTCACAGCTCACAAGGCAACTGTTTAATAAAGCTAGCTGTCTCCATACACAGACCGTTGAGCCTCTCATTTGTTTCAGAGGACTACTGAATGTGAAGTGACTACTGTACATGAGGCATCAGTCTTGTATAAAATACTGCTAAGACCAGGGGGCGGGGTTCTCGATGCTCATTCGACAGTACAGCTTATTTTTAAAATACGTTCGACACCTTACACACCAAATGTGTTGCACCTTACTGCTCTCTGCTGTAATAGCCACAGTGCTCTATAAGGATGTACTAAGGTCACTGGATACAGTTTTGTATCAAGAGATGAAACTGGAAAGACGAAACCCTCCATTGACATTATTTCGACAAAGTGGTGGAAGAATTTATGAATTATTTCTTCTTTCTTCCTACCTGCTGTGTGTTTTTCTTTCACCGCGACTGTTTGTAAGTCTAGTCGCATCACTTTGCACAGCAATTCACATTAATGAAATGTGGTTATACAATGTCCTTTTACAATTCATAACAGATAAAAGTAGGACGAGATGGGGACGCGATATTGCACAACAAGTACCTCCATAACCTCTACAGCTCCAGCGGTATTAAAAAGAAGGATATTACGAATGGCATAACATTGGAAAGAAAATAAACATGTTGACACGGGGAATCTTTTGGAAGACCGAGAAAGGCTTGAGAAAGCAATATTAAATTCTGCCTTGAACAGATGAGTTATGAGAATACGAAGTGTACAAAAATGGCACAAAATCGGGCAAAATGTACGTCATTTTCGGTGAGCTAAAACGATACAAAACCCTAATGTGATAAATATTTCCACTAGCACTGAAGCCACTGCAATCCCACGGTGTTAACGTCCTTGTCCAGTACTGTCAAGAAAGTAATCCAGGCAGATACGATGGACTGGGCATGATACGGTGTATAAGGAATGGCAACAGAATGTCGGATAAAGATTTCAGACGATTCTTCTTATAAGACCGAGTCGGAGATACAGAGGACAATACTAAGACAAATCATGCAGGAAACAGAATGTGTGGATGGGATGTGAATGGATCTGAGTCAGAATCATGTTCAATGGAAGACTTCCAAATCAGTGGCGCTGAGCTGTTCTGTTACCATGACAGTCTTTATAAGCACACATGAAATATAAGAAATTTGAAGTTCTCGCAGCGGTGACCATGGCCATTCTGGAATATGACACCGTGCATCCTGGTATAAATCTTCTGGCGTTTCGGAGGAACGCAGCGCCTCAGTACGGAAATTAAACACTGGAGTAAGGCGGATTTATGACTTGTACTCGAACATAATTACTCTCAAAGTTTCTTTGAACATGGAAGTTGGATATATTTTCTGCAGCACCCATTATAATAAAATCTAATCTTTTTCTAATTATATTTTTCCCAGTACCCATTATAATAAAATCCAATCTCTTTGTAGTTACGTTGGAGAGATAATACCATACCAAGACTGCAGAAATAAAATTACAAAAGAATTCTAATTTTACCACGCGATACGAATACGTTACAGGATCTTGTTAGATCAGATCGTGTCACGTACACACAGCGACTGATGCGTCTTCGCCAAAGGAATGAATAACTGGTGTCTCGCACACCCGCTACAAACCCATACTCTACTTGCCATTAGAAAAGTTAAAGCCCTACACAATCACCATGTCCGTTATTCTGTCTGTCAATCCGACGTTCGCCAAGGCAAGGCAGCCCCAGCCAGCTCTTCTTGTTACGGCATAGCCATCACTCTTGTAGTTTAATTACTTGTACGTCATTCGTACCCTGAGCTAATAAGATAACTACACACAGGTCGTTGTGGTAAAGCATGCGGCGATTTAGCCCTGGTACTACAAGTGTTATGATTCCATTAAATTTTAGGTCCATAATGTGGAGTAGGCAGGGTCTAACCCAATGTATTACATTCTCTGTTCCGTAACTTCCTCGCGAGTTTTAAGGTTAAAGGCAAGCCAGTGAGTTTAAAGTACCTTATTAAAAAAATGTATTCAGGCTCAACTTAGGTTCTACACACAACTGATGAAAGAGGCTGCACCGCTTCACCGGTTAACGTCAATATACGGAACATATTCCACCAATATGAATGTTGTCTATTATCTATAAAGGGACATAAGGGACTCTAATGCATCTGGAACCAGAAATCAGTCGCAATAATTCGGAGCCTAAACCTAACCTCTGCCTCTAACGTCTAAAGTTACCTGTAACATCTTTGACAGAACAGTCCTTTAAAAATGTTTTAGAAAGTAATCTTATTTAAAGAACATAAATAAATAAATAAATATATATATGTACTATAAAGAATTCACCATAAATTTCCAACCGGTAGACATAAAGCGATATTTTTTCCAGTACGTTAACATTGTTTCAAACCTTCTTCACCATGTTGCTAAGCTTTTTATAAACAATTCCGTTTAAGTTCCAGTTATTTGGCATGATGCATACGAAAACTGAATCAGCGTAATTACTCTGACATTTTTAAGAACTCAAACATGTGATAAGAGAACGATTATTGATTAAAGCTAATGAATTAAAATTTTTGAGTAGTTTAGCATGTATAATTTAAGAGGGATTAACATACTTTTCATTAGAACTTTTGCGGGTTCAAGTCTAAGTAGGTAGGTTATTGATCCTGGTATGATTTGAGCCAAGAAGTTACATGATAACACACCATGTACAGTTATTTCCAACCCTTTGCAGTTCACCATTCACAATCATTCTACCTTAAAAATTTGCGCGTCCGAGACAGTTAAAGAAGCGTCAACAAAGAAAGTAGAAACAATCCAGAAGCTAATAGTTGCCTACCACGCCCCTTCCTACTTAGCACTTAGTAATTAATGTTTTGCTTCTGATGTATAAAGAAACAGTTTCGTCTGCCCAATTCAGCACTCACGTGTTTGTATTGTATCTTAACTAAACTGCATGTAACAAAGCCTATTTGGTTAAACTAGTGGTTCCCAGAGTGTGCTCCGCGGATCCCAAGGGATATTCGACCAGTTTCCAGGGGATCCGTGGATACATTTTTGTAATGGCTATTTTGAAGTTTACTTATTTTTTAATTAAAGGAATAATGTTTTGTTTAAAATAATTGAGAAACTTCTTTAATTGTCGATGTGTTTACTTCGTATGACCGTTAGAATACCTAATTAAGAAACCCCGTGTACCCACGAAGCGAGAGACAATTAGTTCAATTAAGGTCGAATCATCTAACGAATTGTTACGCATGCTAGTGGTACGAGGTGTGGTAGAAAAGTAATGAGACTCATTTTGTTTTAACCATGAATTTTATTCTTCTTACAAATCAAGGTTATCCCCTTCAAAATAGTTCCCTTGGGCAGCTACACAGCGACGGAGGCGTTGTTTCCATTGTTCGTAGCAGTGCTGGAAGGCTTCTGCTGGAATACCTTTCAGCTCGTCGGTTACGCTCTTCTGGATTTTATCCAAAGTACCAAAATGGCGCCATTTCAAGTGGTTTTTGAGCCGGGGGAATAAAAAGAAGTCACAGGGACTGAGATCAGGCGAATAGGGGGGCTGAGGAACCACAGGAATGCTTTTGTCTGCCAAAAATGTATTTATAGCTATCTAAAATCAGTTCTGAGATACAAGTTTTTACTTTGGATACCTATCATCCGGACACACTATATTTACGTCAGCAAGGATGTGAGGATCCGTGGTTATTTTTCGAAGGCAAAAGGGGTCCGCGAGCAAAACAGTTTGGATAACACTGAATTAAACAATTAGATGATAGTGAGTAATAAATTGGGAAGTGTGTGGAACGAAACGACTGTGGCCTAATTTGAGGTACTTTCCAGCATTTACATCAACAGACTGAAAGTACTCACGAAGAACCCCTGTCAGGATAGTCGGTGTTCCGACAGGGATCCAAACTCAGGAACTGCCGAATAAGGACTGCCCCACCAGCAGATGTGCAGGTAGTTCCCTTAGACGCAGCCACACTTTGCCTCGTAACATATAAGAGGTGTGACATCGTCAGCAGAATTCGTACATCGCAGTTTAACTAATGTAGTTTTAATAGTTAAGAACATTATGAATTACGTATCACAAAGTGCAGTTTAATGGGCATGAAAACTAGATGCATGTCTCCAGAAGAGCTAATACGAATAATACTGTAAAGTTACGGAGCGTTTTAAAAGGCTGTACAAAGTAGTCAACAAAGAAAATGTACCACTAAGACATTTTACAAAATATCCATTTTAAAAACATGTTTCATGTTAATTTCTGGTGACATTCGTAATTCTTGTAAAGAGTGAAAGTGGGGTTGATCGATTTTTGAAAGCTATGGACTGCAAGGTGCTGGTATTTATATTTTAAACATACCACAATAAATTAGCAAAAAGGAGGCATGAATGAAACACACAACACGTTTAAGTACTGCAATATGAAGACAGCTTAAATAATCTTGCGCAGATTACGGGTTACATCTGCTGCAAAGCTGCTTAAACAAGACCTGAAATTTGAAATAAAAATGTAGGGAAACCTGCCAGAAGGATCATTTGAAATTTGCACCTGATAAATTCTTCCACCTTTCATGAAAATCGGTATGTGTAATATCCTCATTTGCTTAGTTAGAATTCGTAGATCAGAATGCATCATTTCAGGTTAGACACGGTATGTTCTCCGAATTCCTCTGTATGTAGGTCTAAATGAAGGTATGGTGCGGAGTCAATCTTTCAGCTCAAAGGCTACATTAACACCACACTGTGTATTCAGACTAATTTCTCGTCTTCTACAAAACCAAAACCACGCGAGGGAAGATTAGTTCCTTGTAAGAAGTCTTTATTGCCTCATCTAGGCCTTCAAGTAAGATGGAATGCCTCATCCTTCACTCTGTATGAATACATTCTATGAAATCCCAACACGTCTTCGTATTTTGAGAGAATAAAATGGAAATTTCCTCCGGCTTTCCCGCAGGTCTACTTGAAGCAGCATCCTCACGACTCAATAATCTTCCAGCTCCGGCATATTAATGAGACACTTCATTCAGTTTATATCTTTTAGCGTTCCGACACGCAGAAACTTTATCTGTATAAGGCGGTGACTTGACATTTTCGATTCATTTTCAAGACTTTTATGCGAGTGTCACTTGAAATTTTATTTCACGTGGACGACAACTCTTTTGTAGTCTGAAATAATAGTTTAGAGATATCCCAATAGAAAAATAAAAATTTCTCATAAATGTGAACTGTAAGAGAATCAGCACAGTACGCAGCCATACAAAATTAGCAGAGGATGCAAATAGTGACTGAAAATAATTAGACGCAGGTATGGCAAAAATCACGGAAAAAAACGCAAGTAAGGTGTATTAAGCGTAATTAATGAACAGCTATCTCGTGCAGTACTAGAATCTTGACAGTGTTTAAATATGTGCTACAGGCTGAATCCCGGAGCATCGGGGTTCGATTCCTGGCGAAGATTGAGATACTTCTCTTCTCCATTCTTCCAGTCTGATACTGGGGCCACCCTAGCATTCTAGGCAATGGTTAATGGTAATTCTTTTCCATAGAGTAAAGCGGCTGGTTTGGCCGTGCGGTCTAAGGCGTGGGTCTTCGGTCGCTCGCTTACTAGGATCGTGGGTTCGAATCCCACCGGGGGCATGGATGTCTGTCTCTTGTGAGTGTTGTGTGTTGTCAGGTAGAGGTCTCTGCGACGAGCTGGTCCCTCGTCCAGAGGAGTCCTACCGAGTGTGGTGTGTCTCAAATGTGTGTGACCATGAAACCTCGACGAAACGAGGAGGCCCAGGCCCATATAAGGCTGTCGAGCCATTATTAAAAAAAAAACGGCTGGTTTATGTTACGCTCCACTCACTTCGGTATAGCGTTACTGGAACTATATCTGCACAAGACCAGGACTCATGATGGGCTGTATTGCCACTTCATTACCTTTAAATGTAAAACGGTGTTTTAACTTACACCCCACGCAAACTTTGATTATGTAAGATATCTCGTACACATTGAATGTATATATCATCGGAAACATCAGCCTATGCTGGGAATTAAATCGGTGATCGTGAGACGTGGCCTGGTAACACCAGTACAGGATTGCTGTGCGATTTTGCTTTTCGTACGATTGCACTTACTGACCGATGAAGTGTCTTTATTGAACTTCATTTTTTCAGCTTACACGTGTTTCATTTAAGCTTACAAAATACACACCTCGCAATGACAAACACTCTGGTTTATAGCTGGAATTACAAACTTGTTAAAGCCAATTTCTTTGTGAGAACTGCACGAAACACAAAATTACATTCTTTGGACAAACAGTGGAATTTGTCTCTCTCTCTCTCTCTCTCTCTCACACACCACACACACACACAGCCATACGAAAAACACGCAAATATATATATCAGGTTTGAAAAGAAGTATCGGAGACGTGCATACAGGGTTTTGATGGGGAAATCTGAAGCAAACGGACCACTTGGAAGTCCTAGGCGTAGAAGGGAGGATAATATTAATAAAGTCGATATTCCGAAAATAGGATATGGGCGTGGACTGATTTGGTATTGCTCACGATAGGGACAGGTGGCGGGCTCTATTGAACACGGTAATAAACTTTGGGTACCCATAAAATGCGGGAATTCCCCGTCTTGTCTAGCTGAGACACTTAGTCTCTGAAGGACTCCGCTTCAAGGAAGCAGGTAGTCGGTTACGCTTCTAAAAAGGTTTAAAATGTAGAATTTTAATGTGAAAAACAAAATTTGTCCAGACCTTAGTTTTTATTTCAGCCCCACTCCAAAACATATGTAACGGTAAATACTTCATTCCTCAGTCTCAGAACTTAGTTCTTGAAGACATGATTTACCACCAAAAGGATACTGGCGCTGAACTGAGAAGCACTAAATATGCAGCCTACTCACAACACTTAGCTTAAATATTTAAAACCGAAGGCATTAAAGTCGCAAAAGGAGCATTTGTTGATGTCTGCACATTAATTATGTTGTCTTTCGGAATGGCTGCGCGACCAATATTTGCTGTAGCAGACCGTTCCTAGGAACTGCGGACCAGATATCGGACACAGCTGTTCAAGTTCACATAGTTAGCGAATGTACTGTGGGTTTCAGACACACCCACCCTCTTGCGCCTTCAGACGCTCATTTCGTCTCATCTGCTGTAGAAACTCCGAAGCCCACACAGGGTGGTTCACACGAACAGGCAAAGACTTCATCAAACTAAACCGCATCGTCTTTGTTCTTTAGCTCCATGCATTCGTATACGTAAAGGTTACGGTAAACTTACGCAGTCTGTAATGTGACTTGTACCAGAGGTGGTTAAACATATTACAAACCGGTCAACTACAAGGGAACTGCAAGACTCTGCTGGAACATACGGTAATACCTACAACAGACAGATAAACATCACATAGGGAATCGCCATTAGATGCCACTAAAATACATAAAGTAGTTCTGATTAATACCAAAATCTCAACAAATCTGGCCATGTTTCGCACTAAAAGGTAAAGGTAAAGCAATCCCATTACAGGCCTAGACAGGCCCTGAGGGGTCCAGGAGGTTCAGGCTCCCAGATTTGTAGACAATCGGCACATGAAGGTGGTAAGGTTGTCAGCCCTACGCACCGGCCGCCTTTACCCCCCAGGAAATATTCCTGGTACTCATTTCTGTTAGAGGCTGAGTCGACCTCAGGGCCATAGTGCGACCGAAACGATTATGTCAAGGAATTAATTCCAATGACACCATCGGGAATCGAACCCGCGACGTTCCGGTTTGTAGCGTAGTGCCTCAACCAACTACGCCACCGCGCGCCCCTGTTTCGCACTAAATTGACTAAATATCTGTCAGCCTGTAGTGCAGTCAAAGAACTAATGGAGCAAATGATGTTCGTACAAGAACAGTTTTAATTGTACAAATAACTACTAAGTATTCCAGAAAATATCCTTTTACTTTACAGGTACTCAATCAGTCAGGGAGTCACTGGGGCAACTAGACAAACAGACATACACACATCGATAGACAGAGAGACAGACAGATATATACATATATATAGATAGACAGAGACAGACAGACAGACAGACAGATAGATAGATATAATAGATAGATAGATAGACAGGCAGACAGATAGATAGACAGACAGATACATAGATAGATAGGATAGATAGATAGAAAGACGGATGGGTAATCACACACCATGTACATACATAAGCACATACATACATACATAGTACATACATACATCTTACATACCAATTTTCAAGAAAATCCGTCGGAGGAAAAACTTATTAGGAGGGAGACACACACATACGCACACACACCCACCCAAAATCGGGGTACTATTACACTATTATCCCAGAATTCTCTTACAGCGAAGAAAATAGATTACATTATTTTATAAATGAATGTGACTGGATACGTCTACTGTTAAGTGTTGTGAGTTCTACGCGCGGTATTTAATCCGTCGTGCACGTAAGAAGAGTGAATTTGCATTTCATCAACATTTATACGACGACGCTGAATACATGAAACACAGCACTAGCAAAATTTAAAAGTGTACATTTCCCTATGCCTATGATCCACGCCACGAGAGACGAGGTAAAGCCCTTCGCATTCTTAATGTCACCTACGTATGGGCGTGGGTAGCCGGCATCGCTCTCAGGCCGCTTTCTACCCTCAGACAGAAATCTGCACATTAGTATCGAACAGAAACATGGAACAACGGATAGCTGGCGTACTTCAAGATGACATGTAGCAGTAGTTAGTGTGTAAAGACCGACACCAGAAGAATCGAACTACTCTTCCACATCATGTACTGTCACACTCCACCAGATTTATCTTTTCTTTCTCTTATGTCAAGAAACTGACGTGGGACCTTTTCGTCTCTTGAGAAATCAGAAAGTTTTGTCGGATACGCACAGTTCAAAAGCAGTTCCTATAAAAGTAAACCACGACTGAATTATTCCTATCAATCTTGGCTTCAAATGTGGCTACACTACTTTCAACTTCAACGTGATTTTCTTTTGCGATTTATTTTGCAACGCTGATTATATACGATCAATAGTAGGAAGACTTTCGCAAAGTGAATTGTACTGGATTTAGAAGGAAACAATGTAGGGCAAATAGAGGTATTATAAAACAGCTTTCCTGGAGAGAGATGAGCCTCTAAAGACCTCAGTGAATACAACCTGCGTCATGGCCGACAGTCGAATAGGGCACCTACAAGTCCAGAGTTCTAAGGGCTCAATCAAAACTGCTCGCAATTCAGTATTTTGTTCAGCTTTGTGTTACAAACAGCGTCATTAAATAAACTGCACATAAGTACAGATAAATGTTTGTGACAACGCTTGTGCCAGTTTAGGCCCATGTACCAATCAAATTATTCCGAAAAAATATCAATTTTCGCCCACACGGAAAAGCATCTTTTCGTTGCACAAAATATTTCTAAGCCCCAAGAGATTTTGCTTCTCTTTATACTAACTTTCTTCATGGAACAATTTAGTTTGTTCCCTTTGTGAGATTGTGCTATATAGAATCAATTTGGTTTTCTTACCGTGCAAGTGTCTTTCCTGCACAGTCACTGAAATACGAACATTACATTACTGAAAAGATGGTGTCAATAACAGTGTAGAATACAAAGTAAATCACGCCTCCAGGTGATATATTTCTTGGCTTATAAAACGAATTCTGTCTTTCACAAAGGAAGAAATCTAACAATGCTCCGTAAAATACGGAAATTCGATAAAGTTCAATAGCTTACTGTTTGCGTGTCTTGGACAGTATCAATATATCTACTGACACTGACTTTGCATAAGAGAACTCTGGTTTAGTATTCTATATTTTGTAACCAGTTTGCTAAAACCGTCCGATAAAAGTAAACTGGCTTGTATAAATAGACTTAACCCAATGTTCCCTTCAACCTTCAGTGCGGGAAGCGTTCTGCCGTCTTCGGCTGTATGTACCGAAGCTGTAAGATCTTTAAATGCCGTGAACACAATCATACATAGTAACATAATACAATCTTATATTTTTTAAATATGGCCCTCGACAGTACAACAGTGTCGACGAATTAATTTCTCATATTATTTTATATTTTCATACCGCCCTTCGTACACACCTACATGTCTGACGCACGCAGAATGTTTCATGCTATTATCTATACTCTCTGCAAAATATGTCACTCTAAATCTCATCATATTCCTGACATCTGTACTACTTTCTCTGCCTTATGCTATATATGATTATTATTATCACTTACCAATCTTACCATTATGCTCTACTACTAACTACCCATTCAATGTCTTGCTACTTGGTAATTCTCTGGCTACGTCATGAGACTGATGCATCTTTTCCTTACGTACAGGGTTATGTGAACCTCACAGTGTTATGGCGAATGCTTATTTCTTGAGAATTTTATTTCTGTGGAAGAAAGCTACAGACGTTTTCGCGCTTTTGTTAATCATTTCATTTTTTTTTTTTTGCATATGTGGATAGGAAAGTCATCCTTACATCCATGAAGTGACCTTCTCTTACGAAGTCTGTTTTAACCTTGATTTCAGGCTTCCGCCGCGATGTTAATGAAATCTGTGGTCTTCTGGGTAATTACACGGCGTCGTGTGGTAATTATTTACCGACGTTTCGGGACAACGTATCGGTCCCATCTTCACGGGTCAAGATTCCGAGTAGGAAAGGAAAGGAATCTTGACCCGTGAAGATGGGACCGATACGTTGTCCCGAAACGTCGGTAAATAATTACCACACGACGCCGTGTAATTACCCAAAAGACCACAGAAGTCTGTTTTGTTCGTTGCCTGTTCTGGTTTGCAGTTTCGATGTCGTCTCTAGAACTCCGTCCCCTTTTTATTACGTCTATTTTCTAAGCCGGGTTCAGAAAAATAAAACAAGACCGTTCCAAAAAAAATCATAATTAAGAATTTCTCAACTGCAGTGCACAACTAGTTTAACTCCTACACTCTGTGTTACACAGTTAATTACGCCAAAACGTTCTTCACACTCTTGTTCTGTAGTAGGGCCAATTTAATTCATATTATCGACTTTCTTTTCCTCCCAACTTACCCAGTAATTTTAGTTAAAAAATTAGCTACCTGATAATATAGCCCGGAGGCTCAACTGAACACTTTTAAATCTAATGACTGCCTATGGGCAAGATCTAATGCCACATCGAATCGCCTCTTTTTGTCACAGCCAACTTTGGTTAACGTTTTTCTATCATGCCTCTTTATAGACAGTATTCCATTTGACCGCTTTCTATCAGGTTTCACCACTGAAATTCTGTATACACTCATTGTCTTCCACTTACTAGGAACATTTAATATTTTATCTGTACAAAGCCTCTGCCTATTAAAAGGTCCACCTGTGTTCATATCAATATACCCTCTTCTCCATACGCGTGTTACATGTCTAGTCAATCACATCGTTCCACAAATTTAACAAGTTAAGCGAGAAATTTGTTAGACGTCGTGCTTCGTACTTGAGACGAACCGGCTCCGAATTTCCACTCGCAATCCAGTATCTGCAGAATGGTAAAAAATACTAGCGTATGTGGCTCAGAAAAAAGAACTGCGGCATATCTTGTATTGAGTATTCTACTAATTTTAGCCATTAACGGGATATTCATGCTACTGAACAAACATAGTTCTGTACTTTTAGATTAACATCTAGGTAATTTGATACTAGATCGTACGAGCACATACACTAAGCTCAGTAGTATTTTATTCCGATGGGGAGAGAAGTAGTTCCATAGTGCAAGTATAGTGCATTTCTTACTACTGCCACTGGCATATCAACTAGGCACTTTCAGTGTGAACTTACTGGTGACGTACTGTTTCTTAGGGTCAAGCACATTCCTACCCACATGCATTCTGTTACTGTAGCACATTTTAATATTACGTGACTGTCAACATCCATTCTTCAACTGTTACATTAGCACAGAAAGAAAATATAAAGGACAGTTTTATATTCCTTCAAGATGAGGTGTATATGCTGAAAGCCAGGTAAATGTGAAATTCCCTTTGTGCTGTCTGTTGCTTCCAATATCGCGTATGTTGCTTTTGTATTCAATATTCCCGGAGCTTGCATTTTAGCGTAGGAAACAGGGAGAAGACAAGTAGCAGAATGAGAGAACAGGGGAACGGGAGAGGGCAGAATAAAGTTACATGGTGTGGGGAAGGAGCGGACGGTTAAGCCAAGCCAACTTATTCCATTCCTTCTTGAAAATGTAAAAATAACACTACCAATAGTGGAAAAAAATGAAAAAGCTTCTTGGGGGTAGAGTGGGAAGTGAATTAAATTAGGGTTACGAGACAATGCGGGGGGCCACAAGACGTGAAGGGAGATGGGTCTTCATGTGATGGCGGATGGAACTCGAGATATACAGAGGCAAAGAGAGACCGGGCAAGAGAAAAGTGGAATAATAATAATAATAGTAACAATAACAATAATGATAATAACAGATCAGAGAATAAAAATCACAAGACACAAAACAAAAAGACACATTGAACTGAGAAGATGAGACGTCTTGCAAAAATAAAAAGGGAAAATAAAGATAACCAGAGAAAAGATAATAATATAAGTTAAAGGACCAAATGTAAACTGCTTTAACAATAAAAGAACGTAAAGAGAAGGGATGTAATAGTCAAGATAAGAGGAAAAGGATATTACATCAAACCGTCCACAATGCAAGGGAAGGAGTGTGGCATATGCTTTTTGCAGATAAAAAGAAACCCTCTAAATTGTCACAAACACGATTCTAACGTAATATGTAAGCATTGTACTAATTTGAAACTTTCACACAGATTTGTGTCCACTGATCTTTTAAGAGGTAGCCCTACTCATGGCGAAAAAGCGAGAAAGAGAATTTTGCGCAATCAGAAGTAAACATACATATGGTCAACTATATATGTGTATACAAGGGAGTCCAGTTGAAATTCAAACTCCAACACACTGGAACCTAATCGGCCGCAGCGTGATCGCTCCGCCGCTTGTGTTATCGCCTAGCAGTATTCTTCCGCCAAACATCCTGCCACTGCACTATCATTTCCGCAAGGAAAGATTCGGGGCGCGTTTAACAAATTTTACTATTTAAATTTTTTATTTTTTAAATTGCCTAACTTGAAATTGCGCAAGTGTGGCAGTGTCTGTATGAAGCCATTCGTTGTGTTTTTCCAATTCAAACAATCATTAAATCATTTAACTACGTTCTATCAAGTATACGGGTGCTCTAGCATGAGGATAGATTAGCATGATTATGTGCGGGAGAGCAATGGGCAGAAGACGAAGTGGCGTGGCTTATTTCAAGGTAGTGAGTGCTCTACCACTCGCATGGAAAAACCGCAGAAGTCCATGACAATGATAGGATAACATACCCCTAGTGAGACTCAAATCAAGTACTTACAGAAAATAATCCAAAATTCTCGATTCTGACCCAAGCTTCTCGTTGTAATGTTAAGAGTGCTCCAAGTAAGTGGACCTAATAGACTGGTTTTGCTTTAAGGACACAAGAAACCACGTTAGTACTGAAGGTTCTAGTCTTCGGATTTATGACGTAGCGTAGAGTGGTAGATAGGTGACAAAGTTTCGGAAGAGCTTGGAACCTATATACCAGTCTGCAGGCATCATATCCAAAGGAGTAGAAGCTCTATCAGCACCGCTGAGACAACCTCAAATCTAGCACTTTAGGCCTATTTTTGGCAGAAACGTAATGACCTTTATAATTCATCCACGAACAGAAGTACAAGACACTGATATCATTATTACAGCTGTAGCTCATCCCTTGAAACATAAAATTACTACAAACTGTACTTAAAAATTCAGTTCACACATCACAGAAAACACAATACCTCTCTATTACAAAGACAAGCCAGATAACGTTATTTAGGGAAATAATCGTTGTTTATTCTAAGACTCGAAAAATCCATAATATTCAGTGTTACAGCAGATGACACGTACGTAAATACTTGTGTCCTGAAAGGGTTGATATACTGGCATCGAAAGTAATCACACTTGTAGCGATAAAGTTATACGTACATAACAGTTGCCGTAATTTAATGAAAAGGCATTTAAATTTGGAACTTATCAAGTAACAGACCTTCCCAAAATATGAGAATTGTTTGAAGCGGTTTCAGTATATGTGTCTTGGTACGTAACCCCCCCCCCCCCCACTCTCATACTTTTGGGGCCTTTTTCGAGCTGCATGCGATGTCTTACAGTAAAGGCAAGGGCGTGGTGGAGTGTAGGCTGAGCGTTGATGAGGTGGGAGTGCTGAGAGCGGAAGTTGGCACTGGCAGCTGGACACAACTCCACACCTGAGACTGACAAGAGGGTGGCTGCACCGAGCTTCAACTTGTGCCTCACGTGTGTACACTAACTTATTTCCACAGCTCACAGTTATCATTCAACGTTTTCAAATTAAAAGTTTCTGTTACACAAAGTGAAAAGTACAATAGTTATAACAGTGGATTTTTTATATTTGTTTGGTAGCTAATGCTACCAAAATGTTACCATCTCGGTTGTTCCAGCTATCAAAATGATAGCAACTAACCTGACGAAGGCTGACCGCCATAGCTACAAAGAGTACAAACGTTTACTGATCATGCAACTTCGAGAACCAGGCAATAAGAAATGACACACTTTTCAAATAATGGGTAAAAATACAGAGAATACATAAAATATTGATTAGGCCTACAGTGTATTTCTAACTCCTTTTGAAACACCTTTTCTATTCTTCTACAGCTTCGTTTTTGTACCCTTTCCCCGCCTTCTTTTTTTCCTCCACAATAATTCTGTCTTCCTCATGTTTCTCATTCTCCTCCTTTTTTAAACTTCTCCTCTTCCTCCTCATCATTATTCTTATTTCCTTCTCAAACCCCTGTTTCTCCTCCTCAGCACTACTTTCTTTCTTTTCAGACTACATCTTCCTCCTCCACTTCTTCCTTTTAAGTCTAATTTTCTTCAACAAGGGCAAATAAGTAGGCACATAAGGTCACACAGCTGTTTGTGCCTGTTTCTGTGACACCCAGTAAATTTCTAACAAACTACATGGCGTCACATCTCAGAAGGCAGCAGTCTTAATTCCCTACTCCGCTCGGGGAAAAAAGTTCTCGGCTTTATTGCCGTTGCTAGGATACAGGAAAAACTTGCTATTGAGTGCAGAATTTTCTTTGCTGGCTATTGTTTTATATTAAAATACAGAGAAAAAATTGCTCTTAAGATATATTACTTCAACAATTTAAAATGGAAGAATGGGAGCACACAAAGAGTTTAAATAAATAACAATGATAACATTACGGAATATTCTTGATAAAACTCTATCCGGAAACATATTTTCTTCCTCCTCTTTCTGTTGCTTTACGTGTCATCAGTTTTCTCTTGTCCTTTTTTCTCCTAAAATCACTCTTGTTTTCCTTCCATTCCTCACATTTCTGTTTCTTCCTGTCTTCTGAAACGTTCTCTTGTCTTCCGTCTCCCACTTCCCTTTTTGACTTTTCTCTTAAATTTTCTTCTAGTAAGAAATTCGAAACTATGGTTATGAGAAGAAATAAGCAATGTCCTGACATGCAATTTTTTGCACTGAGTGACCGTGAAGATCCATGAAGATCAATTTCATCAACTCTAAAACTAATTACCTTGTTGAATTAGGGTCATGAGCTCACGCACATAACCGACTTCCGTAAGTGACTCTGAAGCCTATGTCTCATGTGTGACAGTTCGTATCTTGCCTCATCGCTTTGGTTCATTATTTTTCTAGGATCATATTTTACATTATCCCCAGAACAACGGGTCCTCATATACTGATACGAACATTACGGCCAGGCCTACTCTGTGGTAAATACTGACGTTCTCTCGAGGAACTTACACCTTGCGTTTCCACATTTCACCTCGAATTCATATCCTATAAATTCATGTATGATTTTGTTTCAGCACAAAACACATATTTTATCTCCCATGCTACTGGATAGGAGCAGATGTGGCAATGTTAATTCTATGAAGAAAGTCATAACAAAAATAAACACAACATTGTAGCAACCCACAAAAGATCAGAATACTTCCATGTTTCAGAAAAAAAACAGCGGAAGTCATTCTACAAGGATTTATTTTTCTCTCTATTTTATTTTACTTAAGTTATGCCTGTTTCTTCTCAGGCCACTAACAGATCACAATTCCAAAATTAATTTCGTTATATTTTTGCCTATATTAATCTTTAAAATTAATTTACTTGACGGCGAAGGCTTATTGTCTGTTGTTATACTCTTTTTGTAACTTCGAACGTAATTTCGGATAAGATCTAAAGTAATACTTCAATAAATGCACAAGTGACTACGAAATTAATTGACTGCAGTACAGTACTTTAGAAACTGAGAGTCGCTCAGCTGGTCAATAAATAACCGCCTTTGAAGACATCCGAAGGTTTATTGATGTGTTCGAAAGATCCTCGAACTAGAGCACAATCTGAGTCGAATGATCCTTACATATTATGCTCCTTAAAGGTAATCTAAATGTTCGAATATAGAAGTGACACATTTCAAGTGTCATTCAAATATCTGAAGTATCTGTAATATTTCATATTTCATACAAACACCTTAGGAGGCTACTACAGAAAACCAAAGAAAACACAAATCAGAAAAAGTTTTAGAAAATGTAATGCGGGTATAACATGGAAATTAATCGCATTCTATTCCTTAGCTTGGGCGCTGTTATTTTCGGACAGACTCGACGAAATTTGAAGAATGTTTTGAACGTTTTGTAAGGTGCATACAGAGGTTTCGTGGGGACACCTGAGGGAAAGAGACCAATCGGAATACCTACACGTAGATGGGAGAATAATATTAAAATGGATCATCAAGAAGTGGGATGAGGAGACAGGGACTGGATTGTTCTGGCTCAGGATAGGAATAGGTGGCGGGCGCTTGTGAATGCGGTAATGAAATTAGGGTTCACAAAATGCGAGGAATCCCTTGACTAGCTGAGGGCCTGTTAGCTTCTCTGGAAGGACTATGCTCCATGTAGTTAGTTAATGTATAATAGTGTTTGACTGATTTCCTAATTAAGTCATAAAATATATAAACACAACGGTATGCCTTCTAGTAACTTTAAAAGTTTCGGTGCTTTTATAAAAGAATTTATCTAGTCTTTCCACTGTGTCCCCTCTTCTATCGAGTTATATATATTGATAGCATCCAAGGAATTTATAACCACAGGTCACTATTCATTAGCAGACGTCTAGAGTTTGTCCCATTCTCATACAGGACTTCGAATTCTACTGGTGAACAACGCCAAACGATGACACATCTGTCGACAAGTGGGAGTACTCAAACACTTTCATGGCATTTTTTTTATATTGCTGTCACCGTGCATTTTCACTTAGTATTCAGTAACCAACAAACGCACACACTCAAACTATTTTATAGTTTTATTAGTATCACCGAATTCCCCTACATATTATTATTATTATTATTATTATTATTATTATTATTATTATTATTTACTGCAATTGGGTTTTCACCCGGTGGCAGTAGTCCTTACACTAGTACACACAATACAAATGGACATATAAATATACATAAAATTAACAATACAAAACAAACTATACACAATTACAAAACAAAATACATACAGTAAATACAAGTACACACATTAGAACACCGTACACACATTATAAAAACATCCACACCTTGCAAAAGCATCCACTCCTTACAAAAGCATCCGCACCTTACAAAAACATCCATACCTTACAAATACATCCACACCTTACAAAAACACCCATACACATACAAAACAAAATACATACAGTAAATACAAGTACACATATTAGAAAAACCCCGTTCACACCTTACAAAAACACCCATGCACATACAAAACAAAATACATACAGTAAATACAAGTACTCATATGAGAACACCGTACACACCTTACAAAAACACCCATACACATACAAAATTAAATACATACAGTAAATACAAGTACACACATTAGAACACCGTACACACATTACAAAAACATATGCACCTTACAAAAGCATCCACTCCTTACAAAAGCATCCACACCTTACAAAAACAATCCACACCTTACAAATACATCCATACCTTACAAAAACACCCATACACATACAAAACAAAATACATACAGTAAATACAAATACACATATTAGAAAACCGTACGCACCTTACTAAAACACCCTTACACATACAAAACAAAATACATACAGTAAACAAAATACATACAGTAAATACAAGTACACATATTAGAACACCGTACACACATTACAAAAACATCCACAACTTACAAATCATCCACACCTTACAAAAGCATCCACACCTTACAAAAACACCCATACACAGAAAAAAAAAACACACAAGCACAATACAAAAAACACCCACACATTAATTAATTTCAGTGCGTTAGAATATCCTCAGTATAAAGTCAGACCAAAGTACATGCTAATTATATCCCCCAAGAACTTAATTCACTTCACTTCACTTCGAAACCAGAGCACTTCACTTCACATCACTTCACACCCCTTCACTTCACATCCCTTATTTTTATTTAATCTCCACTTAAAAATCCTTAGCTTATAATGACGTTCTTGACCCTTTTTTTAAAAGAGCTTAATTTACAGGGGAAAGTCGCTAGTACGCTTGGAGGTAATTGGTTCCAGCTTTTTATGGTCCTATTTACAAAGGAATATTTACCTACATCTGTTCTTTGTTTCCTAATCCTAATTTTCCGACTATGATCGTCCCTACCCAGGTAGCATGGTTTTAGCAGTCTATCCCCTATTGTTTTCCAAGCCCGTCCCCCGGTGTATGCTTTGAAAAGGGCGCATATTCGGGCTATCGCTCTACGCTGTGTCAATGTTTCCCAACCCGATTCATTTGTATTATTTGCAAATTTTGCCGCTCTCTTTTGCACGCGATTCAAAGCGCTTACCTGACCTTCTCTGTATGGGTCCCAACACACCGCTCCATACTCAAGTATCGGTCTCACAAGTGCCGTATAAGCTAAACTTTTCGTATTATTATTTGCCCTTTTGAGTATACGCATTACGAAATGAAGAGCCCTCCATGATTTTCTTAGTGTATAATTTACATGATCTGCCCAGCTTAGGTCGCTGCGTATAATTATTCCTAAATACTTAAAGCTATTTGCCTCTGGAATTAGTTGATCCCCAATACAATACCTCAGTTTACCTTTCACCCTAGCTCTATTGAAGCTTACTGCTTTACTCTTACCTGGATTTATCCTCATTTCATTTTCAACCGCCCATTCCCCTAATCTATTTAAGTCTGTCTGCAAATTTTCAATGTCACTACTATCGATTATCCTCCTGTATATTATACAATCATCAGCGAAAAGCCGTATATTTGACTCAATGTTTTTCCAAATATCATTAACATAAGCGAGGAACAGCAACGGACCTAATACGCTCCCTTGCGGCACTCCCGACGTTACTCTGACTTCATCAGATAGTTGTCCGTCTACTCTAACTCTTTGCGAACGTCCTAATAGAAATTCCTTTATCCATACCACTACCCTCAAGTCCACACCGGTTTCCGCAATTTTTGAAAGCAGCCTATCATGTGGGACTAAATCAAAAGCCTTTGAAAAATCTATTATAATCGCGTCAGTCCTGACTCCCTCGTCCAATGAATCAGCAATATCTTGACAAACTGTGACTACTTGGTTTCGCATGAGTACCCTGGTCTAAATCCATGCTGACCCTCATATAACCACTCACTCATTTCCCAGACTTGCCTTAGATACCCTGCTACAACGTGCTCCATTTGTTTGCAAACTACTGAGGTTAAACTGACCGGTCTATAGTTTCCCACTACCGATCGATTCTCCCCTTTATAAATAGGAACCACTATAGCTTTTTTCCAGTCCCCTGGGATAGAATTGTTGTTCATCGTTATATCTAGTAATCTCGCGAGGTATGGAATCATGGCTTCCCCACCTAACTTTAAAATTTCCCCAGGAATGCCATCTGGTCCGACGGATTTATTTCTCCCGATTGCTGATAGTCGTTTCCTTAAAATGTTGATACTAGTGGTGAACGGTTTTACTGAATCTGTCGATTGGATTTGCGGGGTGTTTCGTTCGCAACTGAATACAGACGCATAATAAGAGTTTAGGGAGTTGGCCTTTTCTATTGGTTCGGTGATGATATTTCCATTAATGCCCTTGATCGCAGGAATATTTTCTCTATTACCTTGACGTCTTTTAACATACTTATAAAACTCTGCCCAGCATTTACCTTCGTTTTGTAAGACCGAACTTAAGAATGTCTCCTGAGCCTTCTTTTTTGCTATCAGTAACTCTTTGGATAAACGTTTCAGCTCTGCTTGGTAATGCCCACCAAATTTTCGCTTATTGTAAACTTTCCTCACCTTTACCTTAAGTCGTTTTACTTCCTTCGTATAATATTCCGGATCCGGATTTTTACTTAGAATTTTATGTGGTACAAAACGTTCTATACCCTCAAAGACTATTTCCTTGTAGCTTTTCCATATCTCCTCCACGCTACTACCATTTCCAGCCCATAAGCTAAAATTTTCCCGAAGAAATGTTTGCAAACCTAATACATCTGTTTTGTGGTACACCGGGACTATCCTTTCAATTTTTTTCTCCCGACAATTTTCATCCCATTCTACTTCCAATAAAACCCCGCTATGATCGCTGATTCCGTGCACAATGTTACAAGAGTTAAGCGTATTATCAGGTCTGAGGAGGTAGATGTTTCAGTCCGTAGACCATCATCAGGGGGGTAATTAGGCTACTACACTTCACATCGCATGTTTAATGTGCCGTAGACAAGAGTGTTCTACGGCACATTAAACATGCGTTGTGAAGTGTAGTAGCTTGTTAACCCCCTGAAGATGGTCTACGGACCGAAACATATGTAGGGGAATTCGGTGATACTAATAAAACTATAAAATAGTTTGAGTGTGTGCGTTTGTTGGTTACTGAATACTAAGTGAAAATGCATGGTGAAAGCAATATAAAATCTCGTCCGACTTTTTGCCACCACATTCTACCTTCCCATATAATGCGACATGTCTTGACGTTATTCGTGCGTGCAAACTCGACATGAACCTGGTACGAAGTTTTATAAGAACTAAAATCTAACATCAGTGGCTATTGCAAAAACAGCGGTCCGTCACCTACACCGTGTGAACTTCGGAGAAGTTTATAAACGTGGTTTCGTAAAAAAGGAAGCAAAGAAAGTGCATTTGTATTGACTGTTCTTGTTACCTGAAGGCTGTCAAAGTCCAGTTAAGTCACACAGAGAGGTTTGGCAATACATCCTTACTTGTAGCTTTACTGTAAACTGTTTTCAGTGTTATAAAGTGAACAGCTCACTGATGAATTCTGTTCCGAACAAACGAAAAAAGTTCAGTAAAGCACCTATTTAATTCAGGATCGACACCGATAAAGAATTTATTTTTCAACTCCTGTCCAAATCACGGACTCCCCGAAATGTGCGAAAAGCTAGAACAAACACAACAAAAAGTATAAGAAAAGAGAAAGCTATAAATAACAAGTCAGATTTGTCAGTTAAAAGTCCTGTCCTTCTTTCTTTTCGTAGATCACAATTTGCCCTCGGCGCAGAAGTATCGCTGGAGTTTGTCTTTGACTGGCTACTGAGGAAAGAATAAATTCGTACAGGACTTTATGAGAAAAAACGTAATGGAACACAGTCTCTTGAGAAGCTTCGTACATTAACAGACATGGATTAAAATCCGTCGTTTAAATCTAATAGTCTCTCAGATGTTTCATCAAATATACCGACTTTTATGAAACGTAAATTTCCATTACCTTGTTCAAAACAGCCGGCCACTAGACATTTTCCTGGCCCAGAAGAATCCAAAGGACACAATATGTCGTTAGATTTATTATCGGAGTATCTAAGAGATATCTTCCTTCAGGTTTGTTCGCATATGCCTCATCTGTCTTCGTCGTGATATATGTCTAGCCCACCTCATCTCAAGTGACTGAGAAAGATAGTTCTTAAGAGAAATCAGGTGTGGAGTTTTGAACTGATTTCAGCTGACTTTCTACTTTTTGGTTTCAAGTAATTAATGAATAGCGGTGGCTGAATGTGATACTAAAATGTGATCAAAGCAAGTGCAAAAATTCAATAAGGCCTCCTTCTTCTTCTGCTTCTCCTCCTTCTTCTTCTTCTATTATGTTTTTTGGCATACTCGTATAAAGCCTAGTCCATCAGCCGTTACAGATAGAAGATCTCTCCATCTCTCTGTAATAAACATTCTCTTACCACTTTTTACAACACAGTGATAACTGTGGTTATATACAAAGCAATCCTCCGCATTCATTATACATTATATTTTTTCATTTCCCTAAACATTACTTAACTCAGAAATATTTCCAAGTGTTAAAACTGGCCAAAGCATATTCTTGAAAAAAAATGCTCATGCATTTTTCGCATACGCCAAGGATATGTTGCACAAAAATGTACATGTTTGATAAACAGCGGTACACCAACACGGACGCTGGTGTATCGTCCTGTAACTGAAGACACTATCAACAACTTAAAAAATAAGTTATACGTTGAGATATATTGCCTCCAAATGAAGTATCGAAAGAAAAGCACGCGCCATGTTTCCTGTTATTAAATTTTAAACAATAATAACAATGGACAACAATCTTAATAACAATAATAATAATAATAATAATAATTCAATTCTCATTCATTAAAGTGCTAGCTTAACAGCACAATGGCCAGTTTCAAAACTAGCACAAAATAATTACAACATAAATTACACAAATAAACACACACAAACAACAAAACAAAACAATCAACAAAACTTAGCCTTATGGCTTATATTGAAGCACAGGTTAGCTAAATAATTAAAACCGCAACTCATATGAAACGTGCTACTAGCGCAAAATCTGTTTCAAACATCTACTTCGTGTACTAAACTTATCTATACCACCACACACCCAATTTTCAGCCGCTGCACATCTACCGGAAGGGCAATTTTTGTGTGCTAGAGAAAACTGGGCAAAGGTTCTAATGTTACAAGGAGGAACTCTGAGACTAACATTATCAATCAAAGAAGGACAAAATTTAGGTCCTATAAAAACTTGAATGAAAAAAGAGCATCAAGGTGATGCCTTCTAACTTGTAAAGTATGTAACTTTAGAATCTCAAGTGCGCAAGCATAATTGTAAGGAATATGAGGGAAAAAACGACAGAAACAGAGCTGCAAACATCCGCTGGATGCGTTCCAGCTTATTGGCATCGGTAGTTGTAATATTATTCCCAACAGGCGAGGCATGTTCTAATTTAGATCTAACTATAGTGAAATATAACAATAATAAACTAGCAATAGTGTAACAGGAACACATCAACATATGTAGTGTATGAGACCAAACGTTTTGAATGAGAAAATACGTAATCGACAATATGGTGAAAAAAAGAGTATGGGATCCAAAAGAACTCCTACATCTTTGATGGAATCGGTATGAGTTATGCATTTATCACACAGTTTGTAATTGTAATTAATTAAATTAGTTTTCCTTGTAAAGGATTGTCAGTATTAAGTTTCATACAGTTAGCAGCACACCAACCGCGAATGGAATCAATGTCAGAATGTAGAAGTGCACAGTGAGTTAATAACACAGGTAATTTAGCAACAAATGAAATTTTATAATACTTAATGAAAAACATTATTCCTGTGTTTAAATTCCGATATGCACACAGTTTCAGTTACAGAATCTCCGTAAAACTAATTGCCATCACGTTACAAAATTTAACGCAAGAGACACGTCTTCCAGGTAGAGATCGTTTCTGTGACGTTTCGTTATCCAGAGAATTTACCTGACACCTGTCCATTAAAAATTTCTTCGGGGACAAATTAAGACAAATACCAGAATTCATTTCATAATGTATAAAGGAACAAAAGAACTGTTACTGCCGTGACGACTAAAATTATACGAACTGTGTTTAAAGTTCCAGTTCCTATCGCACACAGAAAACAGTGTGCTTCCATTAGACCAGCCGCTGAATGAGGTTTAGCGGGAAAATATCTGAATATTCAGATGATTAGAAGAAACACATACATATTCTCTGTTGGCAGGAGCCAGGGTCTTTGTTAAAACTGGTGATATAAAAAGTAACGCCAGAATAATAAAGGATGAAAAATGTTTCTGAAAATTTGCACAAAAAACATCGAAGACATCCAGAGGAACTGCATTTAATTCAGCGGTTACCTTCCCTTTAACATCCTAGCCATACTAAATTCTTCGTCTGATGAGTGAAGTTTTCACTTATGAAATAGGAATACATTTGGCTGCACAAGATTATGTGAATGAGGTGAGTGGCTGACCTCCACGACGCCGCGATTCGTCGCCTGTAATTGCTTCACTGCCGTGTCAGAATGAGATCGTGGAACAAATTTAACCTGGATCTCCCTCCTTGACAAACTCTCGTTAAGAATCTGAACTTTCTTCTCCAGTTTCATATGCAGTTGATCTTCCATTAGTTTCAGTGTTTTTTTTATTGAAGGGCCACACAGCAGATTCCACGGACGCACCGCAGCCTTGAAGACTTATTGTGCAACCCTATGAGGAAGATGGTGAGGTTTTTTTTTCTGCTTTTCCATTTTAATGGAGCACCGGTGGAATGAAATTGACAGGGGAAGACCGAAGTACTCGGAGAAAAATCTGTCCCAGTGCCACTTTGTCCACCACAAATCCCACATGGACCGACCCGGGATCGAACCCGGGGCTCCGCGGTGAGAGAGTTTCAGTGTTATTATGTGGTCTCATGCCAACAGACCACAACATTTTTTAACTGTTTTTGTACTTGGAACAGTTGACGTCCCCTCACTCCTTCGATCATCTTCAAGGTCCTCACGTCTCTCTTTGCATCTTTAAACCCATTCGAATACACGTGTACGAAGTACATTACCATTTACGCAAACAGTACCAAACATTTTATGTGTTTTGTGTTTTACCCGACTCCGAAGCAGAACTTGATATCCACCCACTGCTGCGTGACGACAAAGAAAAACGCAGCTTACTCATGGCCGGTGCGGAGCGATGACTGAGCTAGAACTTTCCCTTCACTAATTTTTGCGGTCATAACATGCACTAACAGAAACCGGCTGCAAATGGTACATGCGCCAAACCATAACTGTGCGACTGCAGCAATACCGGCACTTTATTTTTGACCAAGTAGGCACACACAAATGTTTCGGACGAGCTTGCTGCCTCCTTACTCACGGTAGCCCAAGCATAGACTTTTCTGGGACTACCCTTAAGATGGAGGCTGCAAGCTCCTTCGAAACGCACGGGAACTATAACTTATAGCAGTCTACACGGCGTCATATCTCAGACAACTGGAATCTTCTAGGCTAGTGGTACTCAAAGCGTGTTCCGCGGAACCCCGGGCTTGTGGTTGTGGAAACAGACGCTAACTGTTACCAATTTTAAGGTATTTCCAAAGTATTTACGTAGAGGGACTCACTAAAGAAAAGTCAAAATAGTAGGTCACAAAAATGGGTACGTATTGCCCAAGCGAATGACACGGCTGGTAGCCGGAAAAGATTTTAACACTTTCAGCCTCTGTGAGAGATTGTAATCTTGAAGTTCGACATCAGTGTTGTAAAGGGAAAGATAATATTAAAATGAAAAACATAAAGTAAAACTGCGAGGATGCAGAGAAGCAAGGAACGTCGAAGTAAAATGTCATATATTTGAGATTTCGGCATAGAATGGAAGCGATTACCTTAAAGCTCCAGCTACCTTACCCCGGTGAGAAGAGACCCACGTAACTATTGGACGGAAGGCCGGGTGGACCACAGAGCCTGTCTAGAAGCTGCGATGATAAAGAGACGTATTCTTGCTTATACCGGAAAAATGTTACCATGATAAATAAAAGAACTATAAAATGAAATCAACAGGCCTTAGAACAGATTTCAGTGAGGGGTTTTGATGAGAATATTGTAATAAACCTTAGGGTTCCATAAAAGCAGAAAATTTCGTAGACAGCTAAGAGACTATAAAATGTTCAAGAAAGAATATACACCCTGGGGTTTGTTAATATTAAAGTACACTCTTTCGCAACTAACAATTGCTCTGACGCGTACAGCAACATCTTTGAATTTAATACTGTCCTACGTGACATCCACAACTTGTAGGTTATACTCGTCACAGGAACATTATTCCACGCTCGGAAGATGCAAACCAAATTGAAGGATGAACAAATGTAAAGATAATAAACTTCACGCTCTGTCAGTTTATGCGCGGAGCATAACATTTCACGCGTACAGTCTGCAGACACTTCCGATTACTTACAATAAATTCGTCAGTTACGTATCTAGCCCTACATTGTACAGTACGATGTGAAGTGAGTGAAGGGGTGGATGTATGAATGATGTGCGCTACGTGTCATCATTGTGGGAATAGCAGTGTGCGGGGCCAGCCAGCAAACGACACTGGACCACAACGCATATACAGAGGCCTATTTGCGTGCCAACACACGGCCTCCCTCGCACATAATACGCTGCAATAACTCGTGCGCCAGTTTGACACGACAACTTCACCCTCCCCGGTGTGCAAGCTGTGCCTCTCTGTGCCCCCGCTGTTAGATTGCATTGTCTGTAGCAAACAAACTGCAGAGGATGTCCAAGCGCGGATACGAACAGCACAAAACCTGCAACGGATTGTCCAGTGCTGGTATGAACATTTCTATTAACTAACTGTATGGAGCACAGCCCGTCTTGAGAAGCTAACAGTTCCACAGCTAGTCAAGAAATACACATTTATACAAAACGCGGCAGTTCATTACTGTATTCACAACAGCTCGCCAGTTGTCCCTATCATGAGCCAGTTCAATCCAGTCATAATCCCATGCTACTTTTTTAAACTTTCAAATCCCGCCTCGGTGCACTGTACGGACCTTTAATTATTCTCATGATGCTGGCCTCGGTTCACCATACGCTCGCGTGTTCATTTAAAAGTAGGCCCTACTATAAATTTAAACCACTTCCGTCCTGGGTAGTTCATGGATCTTACATCTAAGCATCACTGAAGTTTCAAGATCCACGTTAGTATCATCCCCTATCAACACCTAGGACCTCCAAGTGGGTCCTTCCAGTTTCCCCCACCCAAACGTGTAAGTGCTTGGTAAGTGGCTGCTTCCCTAAGGGCAGGACTGTACATGTGCATAATTGAATACCTTAAAGAGACGCAGGGGGAGTGGAGTTTCAGCTCCACATTCTTATTCTCGGCACGTGATGGAGGCGAATAGTCAGATTCACACTCCAGCCGCTGTAACCTCGGGAAACAATGTCCCCAGTGTCCACTGGATATGATGCTGCGTCGTCCCCAGAGCTGGTTAAACCTTGTGGAGATACAAATCTCTAAACTTGAAGGGAATCGTGGAACGTTCATCCAGCCCGTAACCTAGTAACTACACTGACTGAGGTACCCCGGCTCCCAGCTTGGTCTCGCTCATTAAGCAAACGCTATCCCAAGTAATGATGACGTCCCACATCATTTCAGATCCCTGCCACGACAGGCCAGAGCTATAAATTTATAAGCAGGTGTTAATTTTATAATGCATACAAACCATCGTGCCGTCTTCTGAGTGCATCACCATTGTGGGAAGTAACATTAAAATACAAACATGCACAATAATCCTACTACAAATGTTTAAGAATGTACTTTTGGATATATAAACTTCAGAAATACTCAATAAAGAAATAAACTTAAATTCAAAGATACATATAGTAAAAGACCCTGGAGATGGAGGCAGCCGGCTTTTCCCAAAAAATACGAACCTACAGATTACAACGTGTCAAATGCAACACACCACAGTCTAAATTGTCACCGCGTTAAAAACTTTAAACCTCTCTATTTTAAAGATATACTGTGAATAATGGACTAGACATAAGAAACCCAATGACCAATTTGACATAGTTTTGGACATACGTTCAAATATACATTGAGATGGGAAAAGAATGTAGATACAACCTCTGTGTACTGATAAGAAGGATATATATATTACTGGCAGTAGTTCAGGTGTTAAGAAAGCTTTCTGGCAAGATGAATTACGAGGAGTATGCCTCTTCATGACACTGTATGCCTCCTCATGACACTGTCAAGGTCGGTGGAATTATAACTGTCTCGACACAAAATACCTCATCACGTTACAATACTGTCTGCAGATTACGACTTGGATTCGAAACCTCATTTTATGGGACGTGATTTCGGTAGTGATACATGGGGTAGGATATATTCCTCATGTAAGCAGAAGCCGTCCATATATCATACTTCGACTGTCACATAGGCTTTGGTAAGAGAGTAAGGGGAGGAGACAAATGTAGCACTGAATTCTTTGAAACAAAACATAACCGAACGCTCGTATCCAAGAGGAATCGCATTTTCTGCACTGAACACGGACAATCTAACTTAAACTAATACGTAAGCAATAAACATGTTATAACTAACCATTTCAATGCACAGAACACTCGGCTCTAGATTCGTGTTTGTTTCTGGAATTTTAATTATTTGGCGACATCAGTTATAGCATAACGTCGATGGCCCAGAAATGAATATTAATAAGGAATTATAAATTTTATCTTGCATTTTCCGTGCATTTCATTCAATATTTAACAACCAACCAAACGCACATTTCATTTAAAAACTGTTTTATAGTCTTATCACATTCCCCTACATATGTTTCGGTCCGATTTCAGACCATCCTCAGGGGGTTATAAACTACACTTATATTACGTCCATATGTGTTTGTTCAATTTCATGTGTAGTGTAGATCACTTGCGTTTTATCGTGTAGGTTGTAAGTCACTTTCTTAAAATCACTTTCAAAAAATCACACAACCTACACGATAAAACGCAAGTGATCTACACTACACATGAAATTGAACAAACACATACGGACGTAATATAAGTGTAGTTTATAACCCCCTGATGGTCTGAAATCGGACCGAAACATATGTAGGGGAATATAATA
The DNA here is from genome assembly GCA_021186555.1 of Reticulitermes speratus. NCBI lineage: Eukaryota > Metazoa > Arthropoda > Insecta > Blattodea > Rhinotermitidae > Reticulitermes > Reticulitermes speratus. The sequence continues at coordinate 21,791,834 of JAJKFL010000330.1, forward strand.
AAACTATAAAACAGTTTTTAAATAAAATGTGCATTTGGTTGGTTGTTAAATAAGGAATTATAAGTTTACTATAAGAGTTTTGCGTAAAAGATAAAAAAATTATTACAAAGATTTAGAGAAGGAACTACCGTAAGTTCAGATTTACTTTCTCTGTGTGACGGTAATGTGCTATCTTATGTTATTTATTGTCTAGCGTATGTCGTGCCGTCACGTAACAAACTGTAAAAAAGGCGAATTCTCCCCATAATATGCCATGAAGGCACAGAGGACAGATTACAGGTACAGCTCTACTCACTAACCTCGACGCTAAAAGAGGGTGGGTGGTCAAGGTCACGCCCCGGCCGCATTAGCCCCCGAAAGGAGCACCAGTACCCACTGTGCAGGAGGCTGGGTGGGCTCCAGGGCCGGTCTGGACGGGCGTGGAGAAGAGAAAAATCTCGTGCACTCACCGGGATTCGAACCCTTAACCGTACAGCCTGTAGCGAGTCGCCATACCGACTACGCTACCCTGACCCCTCGTAAAAAACTGTGCAATTTCTCACTTTCGTACAATATCTGGTGACAGATTATAGTCCTCTTCCTCGACCAAATAAAAGCTCAGCAAACCCACGGAAGGCAAAACTGGCACACAGTGTTCTCTCCTCTACAAATCCGATGCTCCAGATAAGCAGTTTATGGCGTTACGCATCCTAGCAACGGGGCTACAGGCGCGTGACAGTAACTGCTCGTCCGACTGCAGTATGAATGTGAAGGCGCACGCGCAGAGCAGGAATAAGAGGGTACATGCGCTCATAAACACATATAGATCTCCATGTAAAGTCGTAGTTGAAACAGTCCGGTGTAAATGAAGGCTGAATTAACCAACAAGTTATCATAAAATTCAACAACAACAAATTTCATAAATCATTCAGAGGTTCTCGAACTGTTATATGCGTACAAACACACGGAAGGACGGATGGACACAGCAAGTCTCACAGATGCTCTGCAGGGATACCAACGCACCTATAAATAACGCAAAAATTTTACTCGGGCACACGACTTCAACACAACAGGTCTAAAGGATATTTTATCATTAACTAATAAAGTATTTGCATACAACAGATTTATGTTTAAGAAGCTAACAGCCACTCAGCTAGTGAAGAAATTTCCTGCATTTTGTCTAACAGACATCCCCGAGATCTTTTTTTCCTATACTAAATGTAAGTGGACTGATGTCTTCAAAATAGGGCGTAGCGTCAATTTCCTCCTGCCCTGCCTAACCAGTTTTGACGAGTTCTTTTGGGGTACCCACAGCGTCTAGTGGACGGGATAGCTCAGTCGGTATAGCGACTCGCTACGGGCTGGACGGTCCGGGGATCGAATCCCAGTGGGGGCGAGATTTTCCGCACCCGTCCAGATCGGCCCTGGGGCCCACCCAGCCTCCTATACAATGGGTACCGGGTCTCTTTCCCGGGGTAAAGCGGCCGGGGCTGGAGTTGACCACCCACCCTCCTCTAGCGCCAGGGTTAAAGAAAGAGTAGAGCTATACCTCTACTCCCCCTCTGGGCCTTCGTGGCCTATTCTAGGGAGAACTTTACCTTTACTTTACCCATAGTGTCTTAGAGCTGTGAATCACATTCTATCGTATAAATATCACTTTTAACATACATTACTTTCAAAATATCCAACAAAAACTACTTTCGTGAAGGAAAGTGGGAAAAAATAAACACACACTCGTAGAATAATAATATATAAATTCACTATCAACAGAGAATACTAACTCTAAATAATTCTGGAGCACAAATCATACAGCAACGACTGTTCAACGTGCGTACACTGGCAGGTCAAGTGCGTGAGTTTGCGGGTGTTACATTTTGTAAGCATAAACGCACGAATATATGTGCGTATGTAATACAGGCTATACAAAACAAAAAATTAAATTCGTTTAACGAGCAAATTTCGAGTGTCTCATTAATGCCTTCAAGTGTTGCGTCACTGGAGTAAAGTATTCAATTACTGGAATTAAACTGAACACTAGAAAACGAAATATTTGTCGATGGAAAATCAATGAAACAGATTTAATTAAAAATACGCGATGAGGGGAGACAAATTCGACAGGCTAAACTCATTTGAATATTCCGTTCATCATACAAACAATTCCAAAGCTAAATGCTAAATCAGAACGGTTTCATGCTCTTCTACGTGCAAAAATAACAAAAATATGTTTAATAAAAGGGGGATGGTAAAAAAAACATGAATAGGTATAGCATAGCATGCTGATGCCAGTGGCCGCGCGGTCTAAGGCGTGGGTCTGCGGCAGCTCGCTTGCTGGGATTGCGGGTTCGAATCCCACCGGGGGCATGGATGTCTGTCTCTTGTGAGTGTTGTGTGTTGTCAGGTAGAGGTCTCTGCGACCGGCTGATCACTCGTCCAGAGGAGCACTACCGAGAGTGATGTGTCTAAATGCGTGTGATCGTGAAGCGTCGATATTAAGGAGGCCCTGGCCAACTAGGCGCTGTTGCGCCACGGGAAATAAAATAGCATAGCATACGGACCATAGTCTTTGAATTAAAATACCCGCGCCTTGGTTGCAGACTCAGTCGTTAGATGACTATATATATATATATATATCTATGTATATAATTCTATCCTGTTTACTAATCTTCAATCTTACACGGAGGCAAGCAAATTTTTAATTACCTGCTGCGAAAAAAAAATCACACAGCAAATTACACATGTTATTTTACATGTGATCGCTTCGCTTTGTAGCATACTTGATCCAAAATTTTACAGGACAAAATACTTTAATTTGGCTCTTAACGCCATTCTTGCACTGCCTTCGTGTGTAACTGACGCTCATTTAACACGCAACTCTGTCACTGACGTGTCTTCGGTTGTCCCAGATACGCTTGATTCATTTCCTCGTCAATACCAATACGTGTCGGCGCCTATAGTCGCCCAGAACTCTCAGTACCACCACCAACACCTGTCCGCCCTTTTTGAATCTTTTCACCCTACCACAAAGTTTCTTCACATTCGTATATTTATCACCTCGATGAACTGTCACATACGAGGGTCGGTTATAAGTAAGTTTACAACGCATATGTTTTGGGTTCTTGGTTTACACCCCTAACAAGAACAGTTGAGATATCCCACCACTTTTCGACGCAATCAGCGCCGCTAATCGTGCATGTATCGTATCGTGGGACAAGCTTTTCTATTCCTCGTTCACAACCAAGTCCCTGTCCTGCATTCGTGTCACAAGTGTTTCCACCTAGTCTTTATCTTTAAGGTTTGGTTTAGCGCCGGAGACATGAGTATTCATTCAGCAACGAATTCCTCTGACACTTTATATTCGATACTAATGTAGACTGTTTAGTTAGGAGACTACGCGTACGCCATGTACCTAACTTTCCGAGTTACTGCCCTATTTCAACAGATATTACTACATCGAAATTATTAAATGGAATTAAGGTAATCTGTGTTTATTTTGTGGTGCCGTCTGAACAGATCACCCACAACGTGTCACAATGTTATCACTAATAAAATTAAATACTGATCATTTTACTGAAGACGACGCAAGTTGCTTACGGACCACCGACTGCCTCGAAAGACAGTAGTTTTTCGAGGCAGTCAGCCGTGTGAAAGTGGAGTTCACATCAACGTTCCAGAGACCATCTGTCTCACCATCATCACTGATTTAGGTGATGATACAGTCGCTTGAAGCGCTGTACACGAGTTCCAGATTGAAGTAACTGATAGCCCAAGATAGCTTCACTGCCTATACGTGTAGTTTCCGTGAAGACCTCTGATCATATATACTCATACATCGTTCATGATTTTTATATCGTCCATTCTCTTCAATGCTGTCAACATTACTTTTAAAGTAAGCCAAAATTTCCTTCCCTCTGTTACTTTACCCCATGTAATCACCAATGCTCTACCTTAAATAACAATTATCATAAACTGCAAGACATTTCATAATTTTCGGAAAAGTAATTACTTCTCTGGAAATATATCAACAAAATTCAATGCTGCAAACATAAAACTCTCTCACTGAACCTGATTCTCAACCAGTTCAATCTAATTCTCAAGCTCATCCTTACTTCTCTACAAACAATTCTACAAACTTGTTAGTATTAAGCGGTTTCCTTTCAGATCTTAAAGACCATCTGCTTTCGGAAATTTCCATTATCATCCCAATCACCACAAAACCGTCTTCATGCACTTCCGTGCCCGTTCCGTGTTACTGTGTTTCCATTATACGCGAATCACACTGATTTCGTTCGTATTCCACACTCTCTTTATACTTTGCTACCTATTCATTCATTATTACGCTTCAGCCATCTGAATTTCATTTTTTCGTAATATTTTCTTCTTGTCTTTCGAAATATCTATAAACTATCTATTACTGCATTTCTAAAGCAGTTTTACGCTTTAAACAACTACTCACGTGCAACATCAAACCATTCAGTGATATCTTATATCATCCTTTCCTGAAACTCACTAACATACTGAGTTTTGTCTTGGCTTTTTCTTCTATTCAGAATTGACTACAGCAATATCTCATTTTGTAATATAACTCTTCTTCCTTCTTCTCAAAAGTGAGAAATCACATGTAACAACTGTTTTGTGTAACATGCTTGTATAATTAATTTTCTGATCATGAAGTATGATCCCATAATCGCCATATTGATGTGGTGTTATTATTAATTAAGCTGTTTCTCCAGTAAAAATGAAATAAAAGTAGCCTCAAGAGGTACTGAACACAGACCAACAAGTTCCAAAACGGCACTGCACTACTGGCCGTCTGTAGGCTACACGAATTAACTACACTTCTTGCAACTTCCGCTTGCCTCCATAGTTAAAACCCTCTCCATGTTATCAGACGACACCAACTAGCCCATAACAGTATCAGGGCTGCAAGTCCTCATTATCAAACATTTCCTGGAATGCTTGTAACAGCCCAGTAGCTACTCCCATAAGATAAAGGAACTCGACAACATTCTCCGTGATCCACCTTACGGCTGTCTGTATGAAGTGGGAAGATAAGACACAAAATAGAGTGCAGAACGCTCGTTGGCTTCACTATCACACACTTTCGCTTTTCATTGCAAATCTCCAACCGCAACATCGCATATAAATCTCAGGTCAATAACAGGCTCCTCCTGAAGGTTTTCCTTTATGAAGGGAGGCATGAACCATCAACACAGGGCTTGGTCAACATCAATATTGGACATACGGGATGTTTCATGACTCGAAAACAGACTGGAAGACAAAATAATAGTACAATGTTAGCTAATAAACCGTTCGAAAATATGTGAAAGGCAATAGCATACCAACAGTATGTTCTAGAACAAATTTATAGCAACAACCATTAAGTTCTTAATCTTTTTCCACTCATTCTTCATCTGCTTCAATAACGTGTGTTTCATAGAAAGTATAATTTACTTGTTTACACGTTGTTAAACTAGGATGTCTCATGCTAAGGAGGAAATGTCCCATGAAATCAAAGAGGAGACTATACGGACCTGTGAGACAGAAAACGACAGCTTATGGGTGCGGGCTGGATCAAACTGGCTCAGGACATGGTAGGTGACGGGCTCTTTTGAAGATAGTAACGAAACATTTATTTCCATAAAGAGAATGAATTGATTGATCGATGAGTTACTGCCAACTTCTAAATTAGTAGACTATTGTGAACAGTAAATTGTTACACGTACAACGAAGGACTAAATGTAAATAAAGCAAACAACATCCTCGTCCTCGGTGGAATTTTCGAACTTAATTTCCAGAAAATTATATGAAGGGGAACACAGCTGTTACAGACTGACAGGAAAAGTGAGCATAAGTATAACTAAGGCTTTCATGCGTCGCCATTTCTTTACTGGACAGTGCAAATAAGTTAAAATATGCGAAACACTTTGCAATAAGTTTAGTTAGAGGTAGCAGTGCGCGCGGAGGGGGGGGGGGGGGGCGCCGTGACAACCCTGCAGGTAGACGTGAAGGTATAGCCTGTTGTTCTCTACGTACGCTTACTTCATATCGGCTGACATTTATCACAAACCTACCATACAGCTTCTCAACATAAATCTTCCTCCTACATATTTCCTGCAACTATAAGATAACGATACGGAGCCCTTCAGAAACTAATATCGTACTGCTGTTCGAAATACCTTAAACGCCGTAACCTCTATCGCTCATCTCAACCCCAAAAAAACACTATATATATACTTCTATAAAAATGTTTATGACATTCTTAAAAATCTTATCCTTTATAAGAACAACGTAATGTATGATGAAAACATTAGCGATGGACTAAAGTAACTTTTATATAAACATGTCTTGCACAGTCGCTACTGTCTCTCCCTAGTCAACCAAGCACTTAGCAGCAATTCATACATCAACCAACAGGGTATTAACGTGCAGTATATTCTATATTATAAAACCCAGACAATATTCAACATATTCATGTAAAGAGGCTGCCTGAAACATAATTTGGTAAAACTTTCTCTGCTAAGTATTTGTTACACAGACGTTGACATAGACATAGAGCACTGTGAACTCTCTGACTTGGACAGCCACACCATGAATTCGCCTACAAAATTCTACTTCACTGTGTTATCGAGCTGCATGTCACACAACCTTGGTCAACTGTAATTTAATTCCTGCAGAGAAATCCCATAACTCGAGGGAAGTTACTTTGATAGAAATGATTTTTGTTATTATTGCCCCAGGCGGACAAACCGAGGCTTTCAAACGTTCTGGTAGGAAAGAAATTCTGTAATTTCTCTTAAATTACACAAAATAGAAGTTAACTTTCATACTGCTGATTCCTGACAATACCCGCCTTTCAAAGGGCCTTGAATTTCTTGACGGTTCTAAAACTGATTCTCGTAAGGCACTGTATATCAACAAATTGCCCATTCAACTCCGATGTTATTTCTACTCAGTTCATAATATATTTCCAGTTAACGATGTAAAGGTCATCATTTCGTTACTCTATTTACACTTTTTTCAGTTTTTCAGTTTTCAGTTCCCTTCTGTAAGTGCAGAGGTAGCTCTAATGCACAAGCCGTTCTATATTCTAGGTTGCAAGCGGATTACTCATCATTTAATAATGTTCGAATTCTGTTAAGTGCATGCGTATAGCGACCTTAGGAAAAACTGTGAACGTAAAACTTCAAATAAGGATTTGGAGTCAAAAAACGTAATATTAATTTGTACGCTTCTTAGCAGTTTATCGAATTTAAAGAGCGAATATGGCATGCATGTGTGTCAAACACAAATAACATCATATTGCGTTATGCTACGTTTAATAAACTAATTCAAAATACTGGGTGTTGATGTATGCTAACTTACGCATAACGTTAGTGCAGACGTTTGTCTCCTCTCTTTATTTTGCCCTTTCTTGAATATAAATATTCCTCTCAGCACGATGTTCTAACACACGTTATTCTTCCGATGATAGACCACGTTTGACACCCAGGTAAAGCTATATCTTTTACGTTTTCATATCTAAACTTCTATCAGGAAACAGGAAGATAGACTCTGAAGTGAACGGTAGAAATAGTTTGTCAAAATTACCTGCTACTGATCTCTTACAAATAATATCTTGAGTCGTTTAATCCATTACCAGTTTCTTGAATTTTACCATATATTCAAGTGGTTTGGTTTCCGTTCTGTACTCTGCAAAACATACACGAGCTGATACTTCCCCGTCTCACAATCACCTTAAAAATAGTCCAACAATCAGCCACATTTTATGCTGCAAATTCCTAAGCTAACCAAGCATTATCACTAGTCACATTCTAATATCGAACTGTTACATCTGACTACAAAAGAGAATCCTTTTTCTCTTTGGCAGTTCATACGTCGCTGACACTGATCAAAATATAACTGCCTTCCTAGCATTCCTTTTTACAGCTCCTGTTATAAGACCCATTAAAATTTGATTTCATTATTATCATACTTCGTAGTTAAAATATTTGATCTTATTCCTGTCTGAAGCAGGTACTGGCCCAAACACTTCAGACAGTTCGTGAGAAGCTTCCTGTACGGACCTACCTCTGTATTACTCTTATTAACATTAAAACATATACATAAAAGGAACACTTAAAGTTGTGTCATTACATTACATAAAGGAAATCGAATTTTTTTTTCCTATGGCTCGACAGCCCTATATGGGCCTGGGCCTCCTCGTTTCGTCGAGGTTTCATGGTCACACACTTTTTTAGACACACCACAGTCGGTAGGACTCCTCTGGACGAGGGACCAGCCCGTCGCAGAGACCTCTACCTGACAACACACAACACTCACAACAGACAGACATCCATGCCCCCGGTGGGATTCGAACCCACAATCCTAGTAAGCGAGCGGCCGAAGACCCACGCCTTAGACCGCACGGCCACTGGGATCGGCAAAGGAAATCGAATACTTTCCGAAAATTATTTCAAGTCGTAATTTACCTGCAAAATAAAATGTCAGAGATTTTGCGACATAGTAATTCGAATGCTTGTTTGTTCATTTTCTTCTTGTACCAGGCTATACTTCGTAATAGTGTTGAGGGTAAGGCTGACTTTAAACATTTTATAGCGTGACTTTTATATTAACGTTTTAACTCCCACAGTAAAGTAAAATATCTTATACTAGGAAATTACAAAGTTTTACTTTAAAATGAAATACGACATTAGAAGAAAGGCGTTAATTTAATCGTCATTATCATATCAAATTCTCCTGCTGCAATTCAGTTAATTATCTACTTATATATTTCACGGAAATTTCCAACACAGCAGTAAAGTACTGTACAACATTCTCGTTCATTTTATGTACCAATGAAAACAATTTCAGTTATGTAAATCTGTGCAAAAGGAACCCAATTCCACATAGGTAAATGTTTGCCTCATGAATTTCGTATTGCTATCAGTCTCAGCTTTCACCGTTGCTTTAAAATGAGTCCCTAGATGGATCCAAGAATATGAGGAAAGCATGCAATTGAAGAGAGCACTCAGATTCTGTCTGTACTGATTTTTCAACACAACGGGTGAAAGCACAAATATCTGAAAATAGAAAAAGACAGGCAATGTACGCATAACGTAACACTGAGGCGCGTTCGCATAACCATTGTGGCCGTGGAAAAGCGATAAGTATTCAATACTCTGAGTGTAGGTCTCTATTCTTGCCTTCGTTATCCGGCATGCAAAGCGCACGCGCCGTATTGTACTGTCATCTGTGGCCTGTCTGGCTGAATCATATTTTTCCACATTATCTCATAAATGGCACAATTTTCAGAAAAGAAGTTATTGAACATAAAATGCGTGTTTTGTCTCTACAACTTTTCGCTGAAACGTTTCTCATTCTAAGAAGAATTCAGCGAGATATTACCATAAATATGCATAGGTCTTCATGTAAAGTACCTGTTACTCTTGTGAGATTTTAATCATACTTGCATTTTCTGAACAGAATTTCGAAAAATCCCCATATATCAAATTTCATAAATATTCATCCAGTGGGAGCCGGGTTATTCCATACTGACAGACAGACAGACGGGCAGACGTACAGACCTGGCGAAGCTAACAACCGCTGTTCGAAATTTTGCAAACGCGCCTACAAACGAAACTCAGGTTTCATTCAAAAGTAGGCACATGCGATAACACGTATTAATTTCTGCCCACGAATCGTGACGTCACTTAAGATCGGAATTACAATACAAACACGTAATAAATCATTCGGAATTGAGGCAACGCCAGTAACAAAGCATGCATTCACGAATAATTTAGAAACAGATTAGATTTTGTGATACTATTACTCAGTTAAGAACCGTATTTTCACATCTCAAAACTTATCTAAACACACCAAGATTGTAATATAGGCCTAAATCTATAACTTCATCTGTGATAGTTTCTATCTCCCTGCGGGAAGAACAAGATATGCATGTTTGAGAACAAACTTCTGAACAAAACTTTTGAACGTAAAATTGGGCATGTAACTGGGACTGCAGAAATTACAGAGTACAATAAAAAAGTTTCATAATTTGTACTATTCATAAAATACTATTAGAGGGAAAAGTCGAGGAAGATGGGTCAGGAGGGTACAACCGTGTGGGTTACTTGATAAATACATACAAAACCGAGGAGTTGATGCAAAAAAGAAAAAAGATAAAGCAATCCCATTACAGGCCTGGACAGGCCCTTAGGGGTCCAGGAGGTTGAGGCTCCCAGATTTCTAGACAATCGGCACATGAAGGTGGTAAGGTTGTTAGCCCTACGCACCGGCCGCCTTTACCCCCAGGAAATATTCCTGGTACTCATTTCTGTTAGAGGCTGAGTCAACCCCAGGGCCATAGTGCGACCGAAAGGATTATGTCAATGAAGAATTCCAATGACACCATCGAGGAGTTGATGGCGGGTGTAAAATTAAGAGGGATTTTAAATAAAGGACAATGTGGTCGGAGTTATTTAAATCAGAACGTGCACTAGTATCTGGCACTTGTGAACAAGAAATAAACTTTCGGTTTCCATAAGAAGCGTGATATTTATTGACCAGGTGAGTGACAGTTTGTGAAGGCTAATTATCTTACATGGCCTTATCATTATCAACTTAACTTTTACTGGTTTTGTCATCATAATGAACACATGTACATTAACAGGAAGGGCTGAGGTAAATACGTGTACTGATATCAAAGACATACAACGCACTAAATACTAGCGGACAGTATTCAACAAGAACAAGACTCTTTTTACCAGAAATTTAAATTTAAATTTAGCGACGAAAGTAGTGAACTGATACATTTGGAGCGTAGCTTTGTGTGCCTCTAAAACCTGGAAACTTCGGAAAGTAGATCAGATATGCCTTGAAAGTTTTGAAATGTGATGATGGAGAAGGATGGAGAAGATAAGTTGGACCGATCATGTGAGAAATGAAGTATTATAAAGAGTCGAGGAGGAGAGGAATATCCTACATACAATAAAATGAAGGAAAGCTACCTGGATTGGTCACATCTTGCGTAGGAACAAATTTCTAAAACACGTTATTGAAGGAAAGATAGAGCAAAAACTATAAGGAATGGGAAGAAGAAAAGAATACGTAAGAAGCTACTGGATAATCTAAAGGAATAGAGAAAATATTGGAACACTCGCTTTGAAAGACGCTATAAACCTGTGGCAAGACAGACCACGTAGCGAATAATTTTGTTTCAGTTTATTTTATTTATTTTTTATTTAATTTTCGGAGTCGCATTACATAGTTCGGTGATGTGTCTGCCAACAGTATGCTTTGTGCAGTGCACATCCCGTGTGTAACGAATGTCTGACAATGAACGTCGTCATTTAGTCTTTTACTTGTAGTGTTAAGGCCATCTATCGAAACTTAGTAACTGTGTTAAGCTGGCCATGTAATTCAGATGAAATAAGAATTACTTACATTTTGGTAGAGAATCTGGGAAGACAGCGCAATTTACAAGGCGATTTTAGATCATATATGCAGGAACCAGGTACTTAAACTGTCTCAGAACTGGGATAAATCATAACACATTTTTTTAGTAGCGCTGAATAATATTTTTTTATTAGTTTAAAGACACGTAACCCGAGAAGTTGTTTTACTTACTATTTGTCAAAAAAATCACATTAACTGAAACCCAGTCTATAATAAATAAGTTCTTTAATCTCGTAGTTAAAATTAACAATGTCAACCTAATACCAAGCTAACGAGGCAATTTTCCTGTAATGTGTAATATTCACTCAGGTTTTGCATTTCGACATACTCATATGATACGAACACTACGAGCGATACTGGTGCTGTCAGAAAGACACTGTCGTTCTAAACATGTGTAAGATTGGATGAAGAGCCAAATCCATCATTTTGTTTTGTAAGGTCATTACTTTTCCATAATTTTTTAAGTTTTGTCATTTCCGTACTCTGCGTTTTTATTACAGCATCTAACTACCACGGAAGTGTGTCCTGTGGAAATATAAAACAATTTTTATTTTCTTATGACGTTTTTAAAGCAGGGTCGGACGCCATTGTGAACGCACCCAGGTTCTTGCATTTTCGAGGAGCACACTGTGAACGTAAGAGACGATATGAGGGATGGGGGTGAATAAGAAAGATAAAGGGATGAGATCCAGGCCAGATGACGACCCGAGATGCCATCTTCATCTTCTGCAGTCATCGATTCAAGCAACGAACGCGTGTTCTTTTTTGTAATAAATTATAGGATGACTTAAACCGAATACTTCTAAAAAAAAAGGGGGGTGGACCAAAAGGACTAAGAAAAATACGAGTATCCTATTTTTGCAACCCAAAGTGTGCGGAGGGAAATTCAATTTTGTGTCAAGCGGAAAGAAGAAGAGAATAAAAATGAAGTTTGGATAAAATCTGCAACCCAAATATCTTGACACCGAAGACAAAATAAAATCCTTCAGCGAGTTCCTGTGGGTGACTTCTTTCGGCCGGATGTATGATAAGAACAGCGTCGTAAAATGAAGACAGGACAGCACAGTACAGTGACTAGGCTAAGGGCTGGACAACTGTGGAAGCAAAGTTAGATTCTAAGCACGCGCGAGATTTTCTCTCCCTCAAAGAGTACAGATCGAAACTTGGGCCCACACAGCCTCTTATTCAATGGTTACCGGGGTACATTTCTCCGGGGGTAAGGAGGGCCAGAGGTGAAGCTAACAGCTTAGCTCCATCTAGAACCCAGGTTAAGGTTGAGGAAAAGTATACCTCCAATCCTCATATGCCTTCTTGGTCTGCGAAAGGGCGACTTCACCCTTTATCCTTAACAAAGTCATAAAACATGTTTCTGTTTGTCTTGATGCAACCGAAGTCACAGTGTAATTGTTAGCACAACTGATTTTGTATTCGAGATATCAATCTCGAAATTCTGACTCAGGAGTCTGTCATCTATTTCATCAGTTGCTTCCTGAAAGAGCAGGAATAACACCTTGCAGTACAACAAGTCGACATGCTACCTGTCACACGCTTCTCAACTACGTAGTTATCCTGCCATATTATACATACAGCTGATGAAAGTTGGTAAATACAAGCTAAACAGAGTAATACCGAACTGTTGTACGTATATGTACTCGTTATTTCACCTGATCATTATCCACATAGGATTTAATTGTAACTGAAAAAGTACGGCAGACGAATGGCGCATCACTCTTACAAATGCGATAACTAGATCTAATTCCGAGTTTTGTGACAGAGTATTTCGGCTCTGTTCCCAAAATCCTCGCTGCATACCTTGTGTGTAATATGCGAGTTCAGGAGTCCCTTACGAGACAGAAAGCTTTCTTCTTGAATATTTGAAGAGCGGATAAGAGTCCTATCCGCAGAGAGTCTTATTACCAATTCCAAAGACTAAAAACAAGGGATTAAATTTTACCTGCTTAAAGTAGTGTAAAAGCTTATGTGTTCCATATGCTTCGGTATTAAATACATTCGAAATTTTCTCACTTAATGTACGTATAAGCCTAACTGGACTGGTCACATCCTGCGTAGTAATTGCCTTCTAAAACAAGTTATTGAAGGAAAGAAAGAGAAAATGATATAAGTGACGAGAAGATACGAAGGAAGACTTAAACAGCTACTCGATCTTAAGGAAAAGATAGGATACTGGAAATCGAAAGAGGAAGCATTAGATTGCACTCTGTAGATAACTCGCTTTGGAAGAGGCTATGGACCTGTTGTGAGACAGACTACGAAATGAATGAATTAATAAGTTAATTAATATATGTGTGGTTATATACGATTCTTAGAACAAATTGGGATCGTTTCCCTGCACAACGCTAATGGGCTGGTCTGTCTAATGCGGACTGCGTGTTTCTTCTAAATTTTTATAAATTATTTAGGCGAGTTTCACATTTCAGAGGGTTCAATTCTGTGAAGATCTCTCAAAAACGCATTTCTTTATCGAAGAGTGGAAGACCTACAATACAGTGTTTCGTATACAGCATTTTTCTTTATCTGGGTCAACCAGTTTGTGAAAATTCGGTATATCAAATAAGCCATATCACAGTCAAGAGAATGTACTTACTTTGTAATGCGTTGGCTACATCTTTCGGTCAGTTACGAAGTCATAATCACGCAACTCGAGAATTATACGGAAATAATGACAATAATGTTGCCTTTGATTGGGATCGCCAGTCCAGGTGTCTCCAAAGCCACTGACATTGGTCAATATTTCTTCTTTATTCTGAGCTGGCCTCTGATAATGTCTTCGTATGAGCCGGAATATGTGGCCCAACCGGGTCGTCAAGTGAAAAAAGAGACTGTGTGTGCCTGTGATATGCTTTTGTTTCAGTTATTAAAGAATTCGTGCACAACACACTGAAATATCTGTAACAGCAACTAGACACTCTGATACAGCTAAGAAGTTCTCAGGAAGGTTTGCCACATTTTCATTCAGACATTCATTTGTCTGCACATATATTTAAGATCACCATGAAACACAGAATTAATTTGACATGAAGTTCAATGCCAATTCGGAAAGTATTCATCAGCTTAAATCTTTGACTACGTTCCATATGCTGCAACACCTGTTCTTATTGTGTGTCATCCTTATACAAATAGCTCAGTTTAATTTCGTAACATCAACCCTCCCTGTATAATAATCTGTATTCTAAGGAAGTGCTGCTCTAAGTAATTCAGGCAAAGAGATGGCTCTCGGCTGTTTCGCCATCATGCTAGAGAGCTGTCAGCCAATTATCCGGTAAGCATGCTTATAAACGAGCTGCAGCTACGAGTACATCCCATATACTGCCACAGTAAACTATATCTCCTGTTACATTATTAGACGCCTGTGTGAATTCACACTACTTCAAGGTCTTCTCAATTGACTGAATTTACCCAATTACAAGACTACTTTTATCTGGAGATTTCATCGGTGCAGCAATTGCCACTTAGATATGATTCATCTCACGTGTCATAGTCCGATACAAGTTATGGTTTCTGTCATCGCACAGATATGGTAAGCAGAACTGAGAAGGCATGTTGAAAGAGCAGTTGAGATAGCGTATTCGGTATAGTGACTAGGCTTCGTGCTAGAAACCGAACAATCGTGGTTCGATTCCCAACAAAAGAGGCAAGATATTTATCTCTTCTCTGAAACCACCTGACGAAATGTGGGACCCACCCAACCTCCTAATCAGTGGGTAATGGAGGCTGTTTCACCAGGGGCAGAGCGGTCGGAGCGTCAGGTTAACCACTCACCCCACCCAATGCCGAAGTTACGAATGGCTGGAGCTATACCTCCACTCCCCTTATGCCTTTATGACATGCATAGGTACAACTTCACCTTTAAAGAGGGCATCCTCTAAACCCAGAAAATTATGTTCATTCTTACATTATCTTGTATTTGTATTTTGCAGCAACTGAACCAGATTTTCATTGCCACTCCGATACTGCGAGATTTGAAACTATCATAGAGGCGCTACTAAGGTTCAAGTCCTCTGGACTGTTACGTCGTGTAGATTGATAAATAATAAAGGTACCTGTTTAACAATGTACACGGTGTATGACCGCAGAAGACTCGAAACTCCTAATTTATTACTGCTTCATTTTCTCGAACATGTAGCATTTGGGATTCTCTGAGAGTAAATGTAAAGTAAAAGGTAAAGTTCACCCTAGAACAGACCATGAAGGCCCAGAAGGGAAGTAGAGGTACGAGGTGTGGTAGAAAAGTAATGAGACTGGCAACGCTGTGCACGAACCGACAACGCTGCTGCCTCCCCCTTCACATGGCAGTCAGGTTAACCCCTGCCGTAGACTCAGTACAAGTTTTAACTTGCTACAGTTGCTACGCGATTGTTGAGAGCGTCTGAAGTGAAGTTGTGTTTGTGAGGTGCGTTACGAAAATGGACCGGCAAAAGTTTGAGCAACGTTGTGCCATCAAATTTTGTGTGAAGCTTGGCGAATCCGCTACTGTGGCTTATGAAAAGTTACAAAGGGCTTGTGGAGAACATTCCCCATCCAGGGCACAAGTGTTCAGATGGCACAAGTCCTTTTTAGAAGGCCGAGAACAAGTGGAAGACGAACCTCGTGCGGGAAGACCTTCAACCTCAAAAACGGACGACAATGTGGAAAGAGTGAGGTCTCTTGTGAGGTCAGATCGTCGATTGACGTTGAGAATGATCAGTAGTGAGTTAAATTTGAACCGGTTTATCGTCCATCAAATTTTAACACGAGATTTGGGCATGAGAAAAATTCATTGATGGAAACTGCCGTAGACGGCAGTTTCCATCAATGAATTTTTGGCAGACAAAAGCATTCCTGTGGTTCCTCAGCCCCCCTATTCGCCGGATCTCAGTCCCTGTGACTTCTTTTTATTCCCCCGGCTCAAAAACCACTTGAAAGGGCGCCATTTTTGTACTTTGGATAATATCCAGAAGAGCGTAACCGACGAGCTGAAAGGTATTCCAGCAGAAGCCTTCCAGCACTGCTACGAACAATGGAAACAACGCCTCCGTCGCTGTGTAGCTGCCCAAGGGAACTATTTTGAAGGGGATAACCTTGATTTGTAAGAAGAATAAAATTCACGGTTAAAAGAAAATCAGTCTCATTACTTTTCTACCACACCCCGTATAGCTCTACTCTTTCTTTAACCTCGGCGCTAGATGAGGGTCGGTGGTCAACGCCATGCCCCAGCCACTTTACCCTCGGGAATGATCCGGTACCCATTGTACAGGAGGTTGGGTGGGCCCCAGGGCCGGTCTGGACGGGTGCGGAAAATCTCGCCCCACCGGGATTCGATCCCAGGAACGTCCAGCCCGTAGCAAGTCGCTATACCGACTGCGCTATGACAGCCCACATTCTCTGACAGTGACTACAAAACTTTTTGGGGAATGTGACACCCTGTAGTCTCCTACAAGTACGCCAACGCTTTCGAAGAATCTCCTTCCTTCTTCCTTCCTCTTCAGGGTAGAACTGGCGATACGGCGGCCCTTCTACCGTGAAGAGAAAGGTCGAAGTTTCGTACGAAACGATGGTAAATTGATACTTCAATACAAGGTGCGACGTCTCAGAAGACATTAAGTCACTCCTCTTCGTATCCAAACATGTTTACACAGCAGAGACAAAACAAGCTAACCTGAGTAACTGCTCCGTCACACAGTACGGTTACCGTGATAGATCGCGTCCAAGATTCAGATATACGACAAAATATAATGCGTGCAAATCAAGCCTATGTTTAGGTATCAATATAAGCAAAAAAGAGGGTTATTAAAAAATTATGGTAAAATATGGGTCTATCATTGCTAACAATAGTACTGGTGCCTATTTTAAACACGGTAATAACAGCATGATGACAATAACTATAATAAATTCAGTTGACGTGCTGGCACAACAGCCATAAGGTCAATTACACAGCCAGCACAGGAACATAGGGAAAATGCAACCAGTAAGATACCACAAACGAAAACACACAGAGAAAGGATAATAACAACAAAGAATATAAGGTAACAAACAGCATGAATATTACAATTGTTGATGTAACAACGTTACGAGTGACAATTTATCCCCGAACGTATTGATAGTTCAGGTACAAAGCAGTATTACGCTCTTAGTGTTCTGCTAGTCTTGTTACAAATACAAACCTTTACCAAATTAAGGATTTCGATACTCCAATATAAGGAAGTGTGCCGAATATGAAGAACACAAGATTAAAAATCAAGGTCGCAGTTCTGGGAATTAACCCTCTAGAGCAGGGGTGGCCAAACTTGCTTAACGCAAGAGCCACATACGATAAACTTCAGATGTTTGAGAGCCGCAAGACATGAACAAATATTACACACACGTTTTTATTGTTACATGCACATTTTGTTACAAAAATTCTTAAATATATTTACTCACCATGAACATTAAACTTACGTTTCAATCCAGTGGACTCTCAGTTTATACCCGGTAAATAATTATAGAGCTTGAAAATTTTTTATATACCTTTCATATGAACTATAATGCAAAAAGGAGCACAGCCAACATATTTCCGCGAGCCGCACATTATATGTCAAAGAGCCGCATGTGGCTCGCGAGCCGCGGTTTGGCCACCCCTGCTATAGAGCCTAGTGTTAATTACACATATATATACCAACTGCTTAACATTTGAAAACTGTGCATTTTAGCCACACAGGACGTTTACTTCACCTTGCGTTTCTCACAGCCAATACCGCATATTTCCTTCAAGAGCTTTAAATTATTTGCCTTTGCAGGGAGTAAGGATTTTATTTTCTGTGAGGAAGAAACAGAACTTTTGTGTACCATTTACATCAACCTTGATTTCAAAAATCCTTACTACTGCTTAGGCGGTTTTTAGTCGGTCTCCCACTAAAGAGGCTTGGGTTCAATCCCAGGCCAATCCATGTGGGTTTTGTGGTTGACAAAATGGCACTGGGAGACGTTGCTCACCGAGTACTTCAGTTTTCCCCTGTCAGTAATATTCCATCGAGCTCAACACTTACTTTAACAACAGTACAAACAGACGAAGCCTGGGGACCTTCCAATGAATGTGATGCTCTTACGAAAATCGGGGAGTATCAAGACAGATTGGTACTTTCGTTACGTCCAGTCTCCAGTTGGTTAAGTTTAGTGTTTAGAAGGGCTATACCATCCCAATATATATTGTTTTAAATGACCCTTGGTTACTAGAAAGTAATCCTTATTCAGAATATACTCCGTCCGTGCCATTGGTATGATACGGGAATTATACACTCCAGCGAAGTGTACACATTTATGGTGGAGGAGCAGGGAGTGGTGCAGGCAAAGTTTGTCGCTTCTATTGGCCTTTTCTCATCTGAAGCACGCACTCTGTTATCGCAAGGCCAGGGTATGAGATACAATGCAACACCCCCTCACACTGCCACCATACATTTAGCCAACAACCCTCTAGATTCTGGCTCCAAGCATTGTATCACTGACTATCACCATTACATTGGGCGGTACAAACTGTAACATCTAAACCTCACAGCGGCTAGATACATGCACACCCCCACCCCTCTCTGGAGAGGCTGCAGCATGTCTATCCAACTATAGTAACCCTACAGAAACGAAGCTTTAGGAATAGCGAAAGCCCTAGGACAGACACTGCTTTCTCATTTCCATGGAAATTCAATCACAGATGAATATGGATGGCGGATGGCTGGCTGGGTTGCACCGCCTCGTTCTAGTTCTCTCGCTACCACAGGCAGGAAGCACTAAAACACTAGATCGCTGGATATACATTCCAACCACTACAATTCGACATCATTTTCAGCAAAAAGACAAACAGAACTTCAAGATAAATAAACAAGGTTTGTAAATTAAAATCAGTAGCTCAGAGTGGGACAGAAGTACCACTTTTATGATAGTAGCGTAAGAGCATATGAGCTGAACAGATCACATATCCTACGGCCACCGAATAAAACAGACGGACTTGAATTAAGTATTTAAACGGAAAATCTGGATTTCAAATTCTCCGCGGCAGTGGAAAACGGAGTACGTGAAGGCAACTGTAGTTCTTTTTCTCTCTGCCAACTGTCCAAGTGTGACTGAAATTTCGTATTCCATGCCTGTGATGAATCCCGAGCGATATATGTTATGTTGTGTATAACCACACCCACACGCAATGTTTTGACACAACAGTGAATGACTATTTCCTTTTTATATTTGCATAATATCATGCAGTATACTTTGTTGGAAGGGCACAAATATTTTGACAAAATGTGAGATTCGAAGTCTTCACAGCGGTGTTACTGAACATTCCTAAGCAGACTGGGAAACGACGTTGTACAGTTAGGTAAGCAGTACCAGACGTTTCAAAAGGTCGTAGGGTCAAGCAGTCCGAGAACAGTCATTCTGCTTTGTTCCACACTGAAGATGACGTCGTTACGATCCTTTGAAACATCAGATACTACTCAATGACACAGATACATCTCAAGAAACCTGAATTTTCATTTCGAATTTTCGGAAACTAACATGAGAGACACAACCTTGAAACGCCGTTGGATAAAAAACGTATTCAATGCAGAATTTTCAAAAACTAACATGACAGACATAACCTTAAATCGGTGTTGGATAAAAAAAACGTATTCAATGCAAAATTTTCAAAAACTAACATGACAGACATAACCTTAAATCGGTGTTGGATAAAAAAAACGTATTCAATGCAGAACATAATTTCCTACGTGACATATATCGAATAAACAATTAAATAGTTAAGAATTAATTCCGTAGATCGCTGAATTTAAGTGCCTTTTTATGCAAGTACATTACACACGGTTGACTGTGCAATCAATTCATTTAACGATTAGATAAAATTACGAAGTAGAATCAGAATCTGGTATATGACTGGCGAGATTTCTGGGCTGACCTGGCCCGTCGACAAAACTCATTGAAATAACTGTTGTACACCTTCCTGATACAAGCGGCAAATATTAAAACACACACCACACGGAAAGGAAAGAAAGACAATGGAGAAGATTAAAGTTAGAATAAAGTACAGCAAATGCCAATTTGGATGTTCCTCAGCATTTAAATTAAGGCACGGCCGCTTCCTGTAATTATCTCAATTTATTTATCCTCATCCCTAACAGTACCTTCCTCTTGCCTAATGCTGCTCAAAGCGTCTTCCTTGTTTCTGTCTCTCTTTTGTTTTTTTACCTCTCTTGCTTTTACCAATCTTACCATACATCCTTTTTACCTGCGATATATTTTCTCCGCTCTCTCTTCCCTTAAACAGGGACATCTCTGCATCAGAGTAATACTTAGCTTGTGTCAGTGGATGCAATATAATTACAATTAGGTCTGCTCCGTCTCACAGCTACCTTTTCTACAGGAACCAACAAAAATATTTGTAAGTTTCTAGAGGTGTAATGTAAAGTACAGGGTCGAAGAAACACAAAGATGCAACAAGAACATACAGCAAGAATATACTTAAAGGATAAATCATTCTTATACGATACATGCAACTCATTCAGAAAACTCCATATCACGTTTAGTGTGTAACATTTTTGAATTCCTGCTTATGGATTGTTATGTTACGACAACGTGTACTTTGGTTGGTGGTTATCGGAGTAAACAAGCCGAAGATGGAAGCTGTAGGTTCCCTCTAAACCATGCGCCCTCAACCCGTTGCCCACTACAGTGTTACGTTGCCCGTGGAGACATCTGAAATGAGAAAACGTATCTTGACCGTTTCCCCCGCAACGCTGAGCTGGAACGCCGAAGCAACTGTGAAAAAATTACGAGCTGTTTTCTTTTTGTGGACACATGCACTGCGTTTCTAATTTACTTTGTAAAAATGTGCTAAAATTAGCGACACCATACACCAGGTTGTGAGTTGCATTTTCTATAAATCTTTCCTGTCATTGTTAGTATCTTTTATTTGCGCACGATGTATAGAAACATATGCAAATATGCTTACACACACAATTATACCTCTATTTATTCAGTCTTGATCCTTCGCATTGTATGTCACGTTGCCTGCATGCAAACCAATTTTACGGAAGTTCCCCGCGCCACATAACAGGTTCAGCACGCCTGCTCTAAACAGTGATTAACACCCAACCAGACTACATGCTGTCACAGTCTATAACCGCAATCTTATCTTATACATCGTATCGTCATTAGCATAATAAAAGTTTTAAGAATTTATATCCATATCCCACAGTCCAACACAATCCAAATACAGGCTGCATACTAAGAACACCTTCTCACGACTTGACAATAGGTTTGACGAACTGCGAATTGTCTGTTACAGCAGCCAGTAGTACACATTGATATATATGCCGGATTAAGGGCCACTATACATCACACACCCCCCTGTATGGCACTATCCATTGTCTTACTCAGTAGTTATGGGAGGCTTGTCACGTTGAACAAGCAGTATTTATACTTAATCCACCACACTAGGACAAATCCCTCATTTCAAGTATCACGAACAGGCATATTATTCATGATGATATACGGGAGATGTAGCTACTAACATATGGCAGATTCCATTCTGATTATTTACCAAGCCCATACACAAGAATTCCTGTGCTTTGTAGTATGGTGCACGAAAACTATTTTGATGTCACAGTACTGTGTAAAGTACAGTGATGTGTAACGAATCTGTTTCATAGTACAGTGACAATTCTTTATCTAAACTTTTCGGTGGCTTGGTTTAATGCACCCTCCCAGGCTAAAATGCAAACTTTTGCAAGGGAATCTTAACAGAAAACATGCCGTTGTGTTTCGTAAACTCACTTTTTTGTACTTAACTTTAAGTCAAATTTATATAAAAGCTTAAAGCTGGATGTAAACACCATCTTCTGTCAACTTCCGTATACATGTTTCCCAACATCTGTAACTTACGTGTATTTTAACAGCATCACTTTACCAGTTCCTCAAATTCAATGAGATGTGTAGCCTGAACTGCGCGTCTTCTAAATTCAGTGTTGTATTCGTGCTCTTTAATGGCTGAGGGTATTCGAGAATAGGGTGCTGAGAACGATATTTGGGCCTAAGAGGGAGGTAGCAACGGGAGGCTGGAGAAGATGGCATAATGAGGAGCTTCACGATCGTAACCTCAACAAACAGTGTTACGGTGACCAAATGAAGGAGAGCACGGTAAACGGGTCAGGCGGCACGCATACCGAAGAGACATGCATAGAGGGTTTTGGTGGTGAAGCTTGAAGGAAAGAGACCACTTGGAAGGCGTGGGCATAGATGAGATGATAATAAGGTTTTGAATATGACCAGAAGTCGTAGACGTGCTTTATCTCGCTCATTGTAGCGAACAGTGGCAGCCTCTTGCGAGAACGGCAATGAACCTGCTTCTTTCCATAAAATTTGGGAAATTTCTTGACTTGCATTAATTATTTTAACATATCTTATACTCAATTCGGGGGCGCGCGGTGGCGCAGTTGGTTGAGGCACTAAGCTACAAACCGGAACGTAGCGGGTTCGATTCCCGATGGTGTCATTGGAATTTTTCCTTGACATAATCGTTTCGGTCGCACTATGGCCCCGGGGTCGACTCAGCCTCTAACAGAAATGAGTACCAGGAATATTTCCTGGGGAGTAAAGGCGGCCGGTGCATAGGGCTGACAACCTTATCACCTTCATGTGCCGTTGTCTAGAATCTGGGAGCCTCAACCTCCTGGAACCCTAAGGGTCTGTCCAGGCCTGTAATGGAATTGCTTTACCTTCTTATACTCAGTTCATCATACCTGTTTACAAAATTCACTAACGTTAAACACAAGTAACAAAACTCGAAGTAAAATACTACGTGACAATTCAAGTCCAAGAGTACACATATCTTACAGTTGAAGGTTGCAAGCTCTTGAAAACGTCGATCTATCAAGGGATATGTTATCGCATGATAGACGAATCTTCATCAGCACTGCTGTAAGAACCTCAGATCTCGCAACATACGTACAAAGATTCAAATACCTGTAGAATTTCTTTCACATTTTCCGGTTCTGGAAACAGAAAATGCAAGAAGTTATTTTTTTCCTGTAGTACTGCACAATGTAAAATGAAAATCTCTTCAGCGCTTCGTGCCTGAGGCAGGGACCAAGCGTGGGCTTGGGTCAATCCAACTGTACTTATATACAGCGCCATCTCGTCACGTAGAGGAATAGAAGTCGGAATCCAATAGCAGGATTACGGCAACCCAATCCTGTCAGTAGCCAAACTGGTAGGATACAGAACTTGCTCTTCATCCCTTTCATTCTGTTACCAAAATGGACTTGAATCAATACAGCGAGCTATACGGCTTTCGGAAAATATCCGAAATTCAATAGCAATTTCTTATCTCTAGAACACATTCTTAAAGAATACAATATATACTATAAACAGTAATACCATTAGCACGAAGATTGAATGTTGCGATATTGCTGAATCGACTCATGTGTCCTATTTTTCAGGTAACTAAAACTTGGACGAGATTCAGTGGAGTTAAACTTTTACTAGTTATAGTTAAGCCCGTCTCATGTGATTTCGCAGTATTATCCCGAAATGTCCCACCAGAAGTTACGACGCGCTGTATAACCAAATCCATATTCATTCCTACACAAATGCAGATGTTATAAAAATTATCTGTAAATTTACAAAATATTTGCAGGTGCTGATATACGCAACAAACTACGAAGGTAAACAACTGTAAGAATATAAATCCCTTAACTATAGCATCAGATACAACAAAGTTTTACCTCACTCTCCGTCCCTCTATACCATCAGGAAAAGAACCGAATCACACACTGCGTAGGCGAACTTCAATACTGTCCTGGACATGACAGAAAAGTGAGAAATTCTGAAATCTCGTATTTTAAATGTAACTCCCACTTTTCGTATGCAGGGAGTCATTTTACTAACCGACCCATCAAAGACCTCTCTGTTTGGTACAAGTACTAAATGTAGTTGCTTTCCACCCCTGTCACATCATAGCAGGAACTACGGGCTTGAACTGTAATTCCCGCTTGTCTCCTTTCACAGCATTAACAAGATCACGGATTTTCACAACACTTAGTATCGAATCATACCTTTGGATACCACTCCATGTTGACATTCTTTGACTTTTAAGATCGATACAAACAAGGGAGTAGTAAGAATATGTGAGATGCCAGCGACTTTAGTGCCGGACGAAGGAGTTTCAACGAGAGTGTTACGAAAACCATTTCTTTGCTGACCACTCGATATTTCTATTGTCACTTTTTTTATCATTAATAAGACCAACAAGGTATCGAGCAAATTAGTTTGATTCGAGCGACATTGCGGCCACTTTATTTATGGTCCGTAAAGTTTATGTGATAGCAGATCTTAATAAAATAACCGGAATTAAGATACTGTGTTTGTAGTATGCAAAGCAAGAACACTGTAGTCACATAAAATCTGTATTCAGCTTTCGGTTTAACTGCAGTAACGAATTATTCAGCTACTGGAATGGCAGTGCTCACATATTCACCGGGGATCATACTGGAGGACTTTCTTCGCCGCACGTTTTACCCGTTTTAAATCTGTGCAACTACTTCCTGTGGGGATATCTCAAAGGCAAAGTGATCAACGCTGATCTCCGCATAATTGAAGATTTCAAAGAAGCTGTGTGACATTAATCCGTCCAATGTGAGAGGCACGTTTCTGAACCGTTAAGTCTGGATTTACACTTTATTTAACAAAGAGTGGGATAAAGTGAAAATGCATACTTTAAAATATTAAATCCCCATGTTTATATCTAACCCAAATTTCAGCGTAAAATTAAACTGGAATTTATTAATTTACATTTAGGTGCAAGTATAAAAATCACCCTGTACGTGACTCTTAACAAAATATCTCAGGGGTAAGTAAATTGTAAAAAAAAACCTCGGAGGCCCGGGTTCGATCCCTGGTCAGTCCATGTGGGATTTGTGGTGGACAAAGTGGCACTGGGACAGGTTTCTCCCCGAGTACTTCAGTTTTCCCCTGTAAATTTCATTCCACCGGTGCTCCATTACATGGAAAACCGAAAAAACTTTTCATCTTCATCACAGGGTTGCAGAATAAGCCTCAAGGCTGCGGTGCGTCCGTAGCATCTGCTGCGAGGCTTTCAGAAAATAAAATGTAAAAAAAAAAGAAAACTGATGCACAGATAACTGCTATTTGTACCAAGAAATTAATTAAAGACAGTCTATAATGAACCAGTAGCTACAGGAAATCCAATTTTGCGCTATTTGAAAAATAAAGGCAAAACGTCGAAGATTGTAGTGACGTACAAATTAAAAGTACATGTGTCTGACTCTATGCCAATCATGTTTGAACGGACATTATAAGTGGAAGTTTTTATATTTTCGAATTAATGGTATGGGCTTTAGTTTTATTCTCACCATGCATACTTAATACCTTGGACATCTCGCCATCCCTGATCTATTCAGACCCACCCATCTACGTGTGCAAGTTGTGACATCGCCATACAAAACATGTTATTTCTTTATTTTTATTTTTAAAATAAAAATACGAGTATTCTCTACGGTAATTTACTTATGACTTAAGGCATCTTTTACTTAACTTGATCCTCCAAGAAAGAAGAGTAACTAGACTTATCAAACGTCCCTGTTTAATTCAATAATCAGTACCCTTATGCATTCACCGGGCTATGTATAAAACGCAGCCAATTACATACTTTCAGGTTGGTCACTGCGGTTCTGCTAAACTGATTTCACTGCTATTAAACTTTTAAATGCATTAAAAAGGAGTTTTAATATCTCTCTATTTCAAGGTGTCAAACATTGAAAAAACAATGGCGTTATGGAGAGTAACTGATTTGTTTTTTTTTTTTAATTTGTTCCACGATTTAATTGCACTGTACGTTGTCATTGCCTGCATTGCTACAATCCAATTAAATTCTCGTCCACTTCATCCCGGTTCTTTTACATGTCTACCGGTTGTTTCATTTCAGATTTCGTTGGGAATATTATGAAAAAGGGTTTTACTATTACTCCTGTTTCATATACAGCACGGATAAGTATAATTTAAATCAAACTCTTTTTCTGGGACCGAAGTTGATCCTTTCAAGCACAGTAGCCTGATTTAAACAAAGAACTGAACACTTTGCCCACAGATTCTATTTATGTGTTTCGTATGACTATCAGAACACATGCGGACTGCTGACACTGAACATCATTACACGGACATGTAGTGTGTTAACTGCGGGGTTCAAATTAACGATCAAACATTATTTTTGAGAACTTCGTACTTCAAGTCACTAAAGTACATAAACTGTTCTAGCATTAATGCTTCAAAGCATCACTCCACGAAATGTTTGTTATTAAATGTTATAGTAAAGGCGACAAGAGCGTGAATGTCGCCCCGCTGATTTCAATCCAGCCTCGTGGTAATCAATGAACTGAGCCTTGTTCTCTGCACTGCCACTGCAACTACATCACTAACTTCAGTTATAATACTACTAGCATGGTAAGACTGATTTCAGATTTACTCCTCACACGTATAAAAAATGTCTCAATTGACAAAACAATTAAAAATGTCATTTGAAACTGATATTGTGACGTACCGTGCTGCTGAATGCCTGCAGTGTTAAGGAAGACGTTTCTACTTCAGCAAAGCGTATCCCATTTAAAGTGAAAGAAAAATGAGCACAGTAAACTCATAAACAGTAACGAAGTTGTTCAAAGTGTTAGCCCTGAAATGCAAAACAGAGTCTCACAAACGAATATTTCTCCCTTCCTGCTCGTATCAGCACTATAGTGTCCTTGCTGCATTAGACGTTAGAGCGTACTATAGAAAAAGAATCCTACGATAGTGTACATGTTATAAGAGAAGGAATGTAAAAACTTTTTCGAGTTGGAATTTGCCATTCTTTTCTATTGTCCTCTGCTTACTAAAAATAAGCTAAACCAGTAACAGAAACGAAACTAGAACACATTTACGTGTTCCACTTAAACCAAGAGGAACGTGCAGCACTTACTGTAACAACTGTATATTTTATATGAATTGTTATAGCACTACCAATACAAATTTTTGCATTTCCTGTCCTGTAAATTCCTGAATACCTCGACGTGAGCTATGCTTTACCTCTTCCCCCAGGAAGGAAACCACATCTGACCTTTCTTTCCATATCCTGCGGCTGCAGGTAAGGAAAGGTCGCGAGTTTAGCTTTCTTTAGTATCAGCGACCATAAGACGTGCAATCAGGGGAACATCCCCCGAGGGCATGCAATTTTCTTTACAAGGGAGGATGAGGAGTTCAGTTAGAAGAAGAGGGTGTACAAGACAGAGACAGAATAGAGATAAAATGGAAAGAGGAAGATAGTAACACTAAGAAAAAAAAAGATAAAATTACGCCTACTTTAAAGGTTAAAGTGGCATGGACGGAAAAACGTATTGCCACAGTCGATTTTGAGAAACTTGCCTATAAGGTGTGGAATGGGAGGTCACTTATTTCATCGTACGCTAAGCTGCCGTGAGCAATAGCACGCCTTCTGATGGTCCGTTTGGAGTGTAAAAAAGGAGTTGCTGCCCTCCCAAGAGAACCAGCGTATAACCTGAAGTATGTTACCAAACGACCCCATGAAGGAAAAGAAGAAATGTATTATAAAAACGAGACATTAACGACCGGATCTTTGTAAAGGAAAACGATACGAATTCACGAACATACAGACACCGGTACGTAACAGCTGCAGGTTTCACAACGACATTAAAATGACGTAAGACACTTTACAGTCGTCATTATTAACTTGGGAAACACAAGTCTCGTAATGTAGCACTCCAAAAGGTTCTTATGTTCGGAACTCACGTGTGGTGATAGCGTGTTGGCGTTAGCACGGTACACAGCCAGTCTTTCTGGATCAACATTGCACAATCCGGTAGATTCGAGGTCAATTTTGTTCTTGTAATAGACGAAGTTGATCAGCAACAACATTTAGGTTTGTCTTCACTGCCGCAGAAACGAAAGGATACAGATACATAACAAATCGCTAAGATGACAATAACAATAGCCTACCTGGACCCATTTCCTCCGAATGGTAAAAATAAGATATAAACCGTATTTCTCGCCTCATGTAACGATACAAGCGATACGACGCACTCTGTAATTAACAACATATTTTTGTGGATTTAATAGCCTTTGACCTTCCGGTGTTAAGAGACTGATCTTTTGGGTTATTCTCAGACAAAAATGCTTCTTATGAAGCTGCAAATACTGTAATATATAAATCCCACTTTATCGGTTACATCTTAGTAAACAGTTCTTTTTAAAAATAAGCTTTTCATAAAATATGAAGATTAGAAACAGAAAACAGACTGCACTAAGGCAGCCGAGCTACTGGTCAGGCACGCCCAGTTATTATTATGCTACTGGCAAGCAATCTATTCAAAAATACAAAGATTAAGATACACAGAACTATAATTTTGCCTGTTGTTTTGTATGGGTGTGCAACTTGGTCTCTCACACTGAGGATGGAACATAGGCTGAGGGTGTTCGAGAATTGGGTGATGAGGAGGATATTTGGGCCTAAGAGGGACGAGGTAACAGGGGAGTGGAGAAGACTACATAACGAGGAACTTAATGATCTGTACTCATTACCAAATATCATTCGGGTGATTAAATCAAGAAGAATGAGGTGGGCGGAGCATGTAGCATGTTTGGGGGAGGAGAGAGGTGCATACAGGAATTTGGTGGGAAGACCTGAGGGAAAGAGACCACTTGGAAGATCCAGGCGTAGATGGAATGATAATATTAAAATGGATCTTCAAGAAATGGATGGGGGTCATGGACTGGATTTATATGGCTCAGAATAGGTACAGGTGGCGGGTTCTTGTGAGTGCGGTAATGAACCTTCGGGTTCCATAAAACGCGGGAAATTTCTTGACTATCTGAGGACCTGTTAGCTTTTCAGGAAGGACTCTGCTCCATGGAGTTAGTTAGTGGCAAGCAATAAGTGCAGAGGTAGTCCACCATTTAACATAAGTCGAAAAATACTGGTTTATGTTCTAGCAGTGATGTTAAAAATTTGTTTGGCTACAGACGCTGTTCAGGTCCTCGAGAGTAGTTTGTTATCATCGCTTTGAACACTCCGCAGTTCAACTACAATTAGTAAAATGTAGTGATATTCTTAAACCGTTTGTAGATTTTATGTTTCAGAAAATGTGCTAGGTTTATACATTTGTAGCTGTAAAACTGTTAAAACTCCAATAATAGATTTTGGACGTAAAAGTCATAAGAGGTCCGCCGCATGTAAACAAATCTTTCCTGCCAGTCTAACGTAAAACCGTAGACAGTTACGGCTTCAACAGGTGAAGATCTGTTCAGGCGCAAAGAATCATGTACACTTCAAATTTGTTTCTTAATTTAGCAATAGGAATTTATCATGTAACTCAACTGAAACAATGTAAAAGCTCAAAAATTGTACTGAAATTAATAACTAATAATATGAATTTTAAAACAGTTTTTAGATTTCCGGGTTTGAATGTAGCCACAATTAACTTCTCTGAATATAAATGATTCCCTTGATTAAAAACAACCTGTTATATGAGAAATATACAAAAACGAGGAAACTAATACACAGAATACACAAAACGGAAGGAGCTGCACGTAAAGGAAGACAGAAGCATATAAACAAAGCAAAAAAATAAATAAAATAGATAATTTAAGAAGGATGAATTGTGGAGTGACAGAAGCTAAGAGACAAAACAGCAAACAAAGGGAATAACCATACATCAAAAGTAAAGAAAAAGTGTTGAAAATAACCGTGCTGTGAGATTTAATGTATACTATTTTGGTAGTTACAGACGTTTCGGATGAACCTGCTGATTCCAACATTACAACTTGAAGACGGACACAGCTTTTCTCTAAAACGTCCCTATAGGTCTATATCTACACACTACACGACGTCGCATCTACCTTCAGGCCCACCGAAGCAAGAAACTCCAATTTGACAATAAATTAGTTAATTGCTATGTTAACAGTTGTGTGGTAAGAATGTAGGCCTGCAATTAAATGTTATGGAGTCTTAGAACACTGCGAGAAGCACTGTGCGTTGTCACATGCCTCCGTATTAGCACTCGTTATGTGCAAATACCATATTTAGATTTCAGCCTCTAGCTCTTCGCGTGGTGCTAACATGGCACTTACACCGTTAAACGTCTAAGCCACAGCCTTAAGAGAAGCAAGTTCCACGATGAATAGTCAAATAAAATGGCTCTAGCTTAACATAAGCTTCAAAATATTAACACATAATTAGAGACTGGTAATAACATAGATAATTAGAGAGGAGGACAGGCGTTTATTCCGTATTTAAAAGCTTAACTGTTTAAAATATAAATTTAACCAATTATCTTTGATTATTGATATTTCTTAGTAGGATAACATGATATGACAAAGTTTAACATGTTAGTAATAAATTCGATATATCCTTAGAAGTTTCTTTATATTTGCAGCATACCATCTGACGGCAGAACCGAAAGTTTAAGAACCAATGAAAAAGGAAATTATTCTCTTCGAATGTTACCTACCTAGAACTATTACAGCCTACATTCCAAAGTTTTGTCACATTTTTATCCTGTCATCCATTTCTCGGTCTTCCGAGATGATGATTTCGGCGTAAAATTCCAAACGCATTTCCCTTCGATCCCACAAGAGCAACTGGGCGGGCCAACCATAAAAATTAAGATTTCGGAGGAATTAAGAGATTTAAGAGGAATTAAATGGCGATTCAAATTCTTCGGTTACTAATGTTCTGCATTTTGCACTTACCTTCTTCCAGTCTCAGTCAAACCCCATTCGTGACGGAAGGTCTTCATGCCAAGATTAAATTCCGGGATTTCATAGGTGGTTAAGTTGGAAGATGCCCACAACTACCTTAATATATGTCCACATATGTCATTCACTTTGAAGAATTGGAAGAAATAACAGCGAGGTATCAAGGTTTTCGACTTATATTATCAAATTATGAAGCTAAGGTAACTTAAATTTATCTCTGCACCCACCACGTAAGGTTTTGAAATTACGCATTTTACGTGCAAAAATAACGACGACAGTTTCTTTTTGTAAATCCAGAGTCGTCCAAAATGCCAGTTAAATGCGATACATCGAATGAAACTCAATTACTAATTTTGTGAATTAGATATTTCTAACAAGCCCTGTGTGTTTTATATACTTAATATACATGTTCCGTGCAGTTGGTGGTAAAAAAACGTACCCTGTGTGCTTTGTTTCGGTAATACTGCTATAATTAATTTCATACCATGTTTAACACGACTAAATTAAATGCTACTTTCTATTCTTAATGAAGTCCTTTTCTTTGTTGTATTATACTTCATTAAAAATTCTCACGACAAAACAAACATTGAGCAGCGGGGAGTCAGGAAATAAAAACAAGCACAAAATCAGAATCTTACTCTGTCACATTGACGACAAAGAAGACGCGAGATGAACGAACAGAGAGAGACGCGTAGCCTGCGTTTCACATTAAGCAATGCGGTGACATCACAGAACACACATTACATAAAAACCTAGAATCATAGGATGTGTGGTGTTTCTTTAAAGAAAGTATCAACTTTCGAATTCCAATTCTGACAGCACATCAGAATATGTTTCTCTATAAAATTAAAGTACGAACCGTAGACCCACACCAGGACAGGCGTTTCTAAAATAAGAGACAGAATATGCTCTTTACTTTTGTGAGCATCTAGTGCCTTTGCACACACCCTTCATAACCACAAGGAAACAGACTTCGAGGGTATTTATTCTAAACACCTTTAATTTTGTGAGAAAGTCTGTGAAATGATTTCTCTTAGAACAGAACCCTTAGGTAACATGTGCAATTAAAAAAGATCAGGGATGATATCTTACACATCATAAGAAATCTTCAACAGTTCGTACAATTACTTAAACTTTCATAAAAGAAACTCTGAAGAATAACTGAATACATGTTTTTGTTCGTCTATACAGGAAATAAGACCTCAACTGTATATCAACTTTCAAAATAATTTAAAGTAACTTCTTGCCCAACTGACTTCCTAGGTATATCTCTTACATATGGTGAAAGATAAAGTACCTGAAACAAAGTTTACAAATCACCTGCATGTACGTGCCCTTGAGGACATGGAACGCTTCTCCGTCATAATGTTACCGAAGTTCAATAATAAACAAAGCTTACAAATCACCTGCATGTACGTGCCCTTGAGGACATGGAACGCTTCTCCGTCATAATGTTACCGAAGTTCAATAATAAACAAAGCTTACAAATCACCTGCATGTACGTGCCCTTGAGGACATGGAAAGCTTCTCCGTCATAATGTTATCGAAGTTCAATAATAAGCACGGCGTTCAAATGACACTAACAAGTACAGCCATGTTGCTTCTGCAGCACCGTCTATGAACACTCGTAAAATAAATATGCAATACAATAAGTATCACTAAGCTACAAGGACGCGGAGAGACACGACGCGCATTCATATTTCAGCATCAGATCACGAATACCGAGTAGCGTCACATCCTGACTGCTGTACCCGGCGGTGAAACGATCCACAAAGTATTCATGTGATGTTTATATGATGGGTTGTTGGTGGGAATGTGAACATGTATGCAGTCTTAACAGTTTCTGCCTTATAATCTATCAGTATTTAAAGGTGGTGATGATGCTGCAGATAATGTACTAGTAGGCCTCTATACTGTTAGTGTCAATGCAATTTTACGTAGAAAGTGATTACAAAAATCATGTAGCAACAGAACTAATATTGAAATCACGTTCAAAACACGTGGCTGCCACTTATATAGTACGTAAAACAGGAGACCGTTCGTGATTTGATATACACTTTATGTCGCTCTCATGCCGTTTCCATGACAAAGCATAGTCTTCCTCCACTTACAAAAGGTGGCCGCTCTGTTTTCGAAACTGTGACATTTGAACTGGGAATGCAGGCTAATTTAACGTAACACAAATCACAGTCAGGAAGTAAGGGGGAGAGGAATGAAAAGGATAAAAGAAAGGAAAAAAGGGCTGTGAGGGTTGAGGGTAGTTCGAAAATGTTCCCCGTTGACTTTCAACGAGGAATTTTCGGTTTGTAATAACGCAGTCTGAAAGGGAACTCATTAACATGGTTATTCTAGAAATGGTACAAGTGCTATGAAAAACAGTGACACAACGCTGTCAAACCTAACTTCAGCTGAAAAGCACACCCAATATTTCTGCACCTCTGTAAACCCCAGTGACAAGTTGTGTCCCTGGTTTATAAATGTGGTCAAATCACCAAAATTACGCGGTGAATCTGAGCCTAACGGTTATAACTGGATATTATTATTATTATCATCATCATCACCACCACCACCCCTACCACCACCTTGTTTGCTGAAGATTTGAATACACATCGTTGTATAAGGTGTACGGACACACCTAAGCAGACCATCCCAGTCTGTTTGGAAGTCTGATCACATTCGAATATCGGCGATCCAACTGCGTAAGTCACGGCCAGACACAACGACCTTCATGGTTTTGCTTGCAGCATGAAGACTTACGAGACATGCGTCGCCAGTTTAGTCCATCTTGGGAAGCCAATAGTACCTTGGCGAGTCGAGAAATTATTTTTGTCTTATTTCACAAGAACCAGACACTAAACCAAATCCTCAGCTAGATTAATCCAGTGAATACAATCACACCTTATTTACCTTGATTTCAGGCTTCCGCCGCGATGTTGATGAAATATGCGCTCTTCTGCGATAGTACGCGGCGTCGTGTGGTAATTGTTTACCGACGTTTCGGGACAACGTATAGGTCGTTGTAGGTTGCTGGCTTTCTTGCTTTCCTACTCGGACTCTTGTCCCGTGAAGATAGGGTCGATACGTTGTCCCGAAACGTCGGTAAACAATTACCACACGACGCAGCGTAATATCCCAGAAGAGCGCAGATCACACCTTATTTATTTTAACATCCATTTTAATACCTAGGTACTATTCTCCTATTTACGCTTAGATCTTCCTACTCTTCTCTTCTCTTCTGGAGTCAAAAAGCAAACCTCTTTCCACTGCTCCAGCCTCAACCATATCATCTTGCTTAACTTTCTAATAATATTCGGTGAAGCACAAATTATGATCTCCTCAACACGTACTTTTACTCAGGTTCCTGTCACACCCACTCAGCAACATACAGACACACCTCTTCTTCTACGGCGGAACTTACACAAGTCTGAGCCCATTGAATGCTTCAGGTACATTTAAATTGATTCTTCCAAAAAGGATAAGTCTTGCTTTATCGATTCGCGTTTTGATGAGGAAAGGCATTCTGAAACGCCGAAAACCAAATTGGCTGGCTTAGTGGGGATGTCTATATATCAAATCGGCTTTTGGGTGAAGGCTTGTTTGTAGTTCCGACGGGTGGTTCTTAATTACTGCACTATCGTAGGAGGTGAGAAGTATCGGCGCTGAGGCGTGAGAGCCAACAGGAGAGAGATCGGAAAGGAAGCCGATAAAGGGAAAACGGCAAAGTCGTAAATGCAGTATAGGATAACGTATTCCGAAACGAAGTTCTGTGTACATGAGATGACTTCCATAAAAACACGTGAAATGTTTCCTGCTCTTACATTTTCTTTGGATATAAAATTGTATTGGTATTTTTGTTGTGAACTGACGTTCACTCTTTTCACTTATACCTTATTCTTTGTGCAACGAGATTAAGTGTCATAACGTCCAAACTGAATTTAAAGAACTCAATTTCCTTTATCCACACTGTGAGAAATTAAACTCACTTTAGGAGGAATAAGACTGCACTGCATGCGGAAAGTGCAGCTTAAAACCTTGTCTAGAAAATGTCAAACCAAACTTACCGTGATCACGCAGTAGAACTAACTCCACGGAGCAGAGTCCTTCTTGAGAAGCTAACAGGTCCTCAGCTAGTCAAGAAATTTCCCTCGTTTTATGGAACCCGAAGGTTCATTACCGCATTCACAACAGCCCGCCACCTGTCCCTATCCTGAGCCATATAGTGTAAATCCAGTCCATGCCACCTCATCCCACTTCTTGAAGATCCATTTTAATATTATACTCCCATCTGCGCGTGGGTCTTCCAAGTGGTCTCCTTCCCTCAGGTCTCCCCACCAAAATCCTGTATGCACCTCTCCCCTCCCCCACACGTGCTACATGCCCCGTCCACCTCATTATTCTTGATTTGATCACCTGAATAATATTTGGTGATGAGTACAGATCACTAAGTTCCTCCTTATGTAGTCTTCTCCACTCGATCACGCAGTAGGATAGAATTAATTAGGAAGTATGATGACCTAAACGTTCTGACGCACTGGCTCCTTTCTTTTAACTATTTCGAAAACCGTATGGTCTAAGGGAAAAGAAATCGGGTATAAAATAAGTACCTACTCTACTTTTACTGCAAAACTTGAGTGAAATATTTTTCATTTCCACAAACAGTTATCAAGTTGTGTTGGAGGTGGACATCATATTTTAACCGCAATTAGAGCATGTCAGCAGATTTTAGCGATATCAGACACCACTACACTACGCTCAGCAGTTACGAAGGTTCTATCAGACAGACGGACGGACGTACAGAGAAACGTGCCGAAATACGCGGCGAATTTCAAAAACTCTTGGATTAGGTAACTAAAAATAGTTATTTCGACGGCTTGACTAAGAAAGTGCAACAAACAATTGATGACGAAGTAAAAGGTAACGAAAACTATCTTTTTGAAGAGAAAAACAATGAGAGATTTGAGGTCTTCTAGCCAGGGCACCCGATGTAAGTAGATTGTTATTTACCCACATTGGCCGCTCTTTGTCCGCAGTAAAACAGGCAGAGGTACCAGCAAATCGGAGAACGACGAACCCACGAACCCAACAATGGAAGGGAGAGGGAAAGAATCCGATTTTCAAGCTGATAGCCAGTAGCTCCACTAACCTGTCCCTCCATAATTTTGATAGTGAGCGGGCAAATAAGTTACAGATTTGGCACTTTCACAGAATTGCAGTCCTACGGACTATGCAGTACTTTAAATTATTTTAATATAACAGTTTCCACAGTCCATTTTTTCGTTTCACAATATTTATTATTATTTACCAGATATATTTGTATAACTTAGATAAACACAACGCAGTAGTTTGAGCCTGGCCTTTATATTTACTTTGAAATCTCAACATTTATTTTCATTGTCAGTTTTTCTATGCACGCTTTAACAAACTCACAACAAAATTAGCATAAGGGATATCCGAAACTAACTTCCAGTCAAAAACATACTCATAGTTTACATACAATTATATATTATATATATATATATATTATTATGGTGAACGAAAGAACAGAAGAATCCACAATTATAATTATAATTTATGAGAATTAACAGAAGTATTTAAAACTAAAGACACCGATTTGTAGAAGTTACAGAAAGTGTAACAAACCATAATACACCAAATCACTAAGCAACTAACTACCTACCTACCCACCCACCTAACTAACTAACTCAATGGAGCAGAGTCCTACCTGAGAAGCCAGAAGTCCCTCAGCTAGTCAGGACATTCCCCACATTCTATGGAACCAGAAAGTTCATTACCGTGTTCACAAGAGCCCGCCTCCTTTCCCTATCCAGAGCCAGATCAATCCAGGCCACACCCTCACATTTGATATATTTAAGTTCCATTCAAATATTAACCTCCCATCTACGCCTAGTTCTTCCAAGGGGCCTCTTTCGTTTACGTTTTCCCACCAAATCCCTGTATGCACCTCTCCTGTCCCCCATACGTGTTACATGCCCCGCTCATGTCACTCTTCTTGATTTGATCATCCGAATAATGTTTGGTGTGGAATACAAATCATGACGCTCCTCATTATGCAGTCTCCTCCAGTCCCCTGTTACCTCGTGCCTTTAAAATCCATATATCTTTCTCAGCGCAGTATTCTCGAACACCCTCAGCCTATGTTCCCCCCTCAATGTGACAGACCGAGTTTCAAACCCACACAAAACAAAGTGCAAAATTATATCTCTGTATATTATGATCAGCACGCAACGGTTTATATTAAAATTTTGCCATAGTTTAAACAACTGATAATAAAGAAAACCAAGCTGAAATTCAGCATTGTAATAGTTACAGACTACGTTCACAAGTGTAGCGTATTTACAACTTCCAAATCACTCGTCTCCTTATTTTAACGCTTTTCGTTTGACTACTTCAAGAGTATCGACAGGTAACATTTGTGTGGACGTCCTGTAATACGTAATGCGTTTCTTCCACACCACCCTTACAAAGCTTACCACTTTTCCCACTTCAATCACATAAACCCTGAACACGGAAGCAGTATGTTCCTCCGAAATACTGTTACCCACTTATCAAAATCCAATATGCTGTCATAATCCAGAAGACGATATTATTAAGGATTCTTCCCTTCCCCTTGCCGTCCAGACCAGTCTGACGAACTACCGAACTCCTATTAAATAGGTATGGCAAGTTTCCCCGCAGTGTCTTCACATCCAACAGATATAAGCCCCTTCCCCCAGGTACCTCCCACCCAACAGTTATAGGAAGTTTTCTCTCAGTATTAAGGCAGCCGAAACGTCCATCTGACAACTATCTTTCACGCAGTTCTGAGTCTAAGAATGTGTGGAGTTCAGTCTTGTACAAAACAGCGCGGTTCTCAACACCTTCAACTTTAGTTTTGTTGTGTTGGCAGTCATAATTATGCTTCCACGGCCAAACGTAGAGCTTTGTTTAATTGAGTGTCTCTGCTTTTACCCGGGAATGGATTCGAGCACTAAAGGAACACCCGTGTACATATTTTCACGTCAAAGTTGTGCAGTCCCCTAAAGGGAGAACACAATATCCTGTCATCATCCTAGAATATGAGAGCTACTGGTTCACAGAAGCGAACAGAACGGAGTGTAGAGCTGTATCAGATGACACGACCGAATGGCGTGCAGCAGAGAAGTTACGGAAACTGTGTATCATAACATCAGTTAAAATAAAACCATACACACTTGCGGAGTGATAATGCATTTCATACAATTTAGATTCCTAACGAATTCAGAAGCACGCTAGATAAAGAATTTATATATACTGTGGTCTCCATTACACACTTTTCGTGCAATGCCTTAAACCAGTATTTTGTATTCAGCGTCAACTGAGGTAAACCTGGAGCGGGGAGAGACAGAAGTAACAGGAAACCGGAGAAAACTGCATAAAGAGTACCTTCATGACTTATATTTCATGGAATGATATTACGATAATAAAAGAAAGAAGAATTGAGATGGATAGGCCATGCAACACACAAGGGGAGGTAGTAAATTCAGAGTTCTACTCGAAAAAAGTGAAGGAAAGAGACCACTTGAAGACTCAAGACGCAGATGGATGATAATATTAAAACTTAAAGCTTCCACAGCGATTTAGTTGAGGATTCGGGTATTTCTGAATGTGAGGTGTGCGGAAGGCTTAGTGGTTAAGGTGTTGTGACGGCGCAACTTTCCTGCCGAACGGCGGGAACCACAAGATGATGTCAGTGTACCTTAATGGATCTTAGTACAATGTGAAATCGCTCATGATAGGATCCAGTATTCGGCTTTTGTAAATATGGTAATGAACTTTCGGATTACATAAACGGCGATGAATTTCCACTTGAGCCAGAAACATGCTGCATGAACAGCTAATTGGTTTGTTGGTTGGTTAGTAGTTCGTTACTTTGATAAAAGTGAAGTTTTAATACCGTGTAGAATATACTGAGATACAAATGTTGGTCTAAAATTACAAAAATGCTAATTAATCGGTTAAGGTAAAATCAAAAAAAGATTTGTCTGAACATATAAAATTTTCAGTGTCCCTTTTATACACAAATGTTATCGCTTAGCTACTCTGTGAGTCACTTTTCTTTCAGTTCTAAATGATGTGAAGACGCTTCTCCTACTCTTTTCATTAAATAAAATTGTTTTATTTCGCAAAATACTCGGTGATACGAGCGTCCTCCTGTTGCGGTATAGAAAAGAGGTCACCGAAACGTCGACGGTTAACTGACACGTTGAATAATCAGGCGCAAATAGCTTTACCGTCCAGCTTGTTATGAACTGTCATAAAGGGCCTCACTCTTGGAAAGAAATTTTGGCGCGATACAAGGAACGGTAAAAGGGCATGTGACTGAAATATTAGCACAAATGATAGGGGATTTTGTAACTAAAAATTTAGACACTCTACAATACTTAGTTTAACAGTTCGCTCCTCTTCCTTAGTAATTAGCATAACTACATAACTTTCAGAAATTCTTGTCCGGCCTACACACATAGAATTAATCATGCAATGCCAGTGTACTAACTTACATTTTTTTGTGGAGAAGGGCCCCGCAGCAGATGCTACGGACGCACCGCAGTCTTGAGGCTTATTGTGCAACCCTGTGATGAAGATGAAGGTGATTGTTTTTTTTTATATTTCACAAGTAATGGAGCACCGGTGGAATGAAATTGACAGAGGAAAATCGAAGTACTCGGGGAAAAACCTGTCGCAGTGCCACTTTGTCCACCACAAATCCCACAAGGACTGACCCAGGATCGAACCCGGGCCTCCGAGGAGGGAGGCCGGCGACTAACCGCCTGAGCCATGGCACGGCTCCAACTTACATTACTGAACTAATAAACAATTATTTATATAACTGCAATGTAAGAATAAATGCGATTCTGATTTTTAGCGTGCAGTAAACACTGTGCCACCTCAGGTGCATGCTCCACGTGACAGTAACGTTGTCTATGCAGACGCTAAAACCCAACACAAGATTTAAGGCTTTCAAGGCGGTAGAATGGTAGGTAGTGTGTACCTTCCCATCTGCATTGAACGCTACGGTGCCATCACAGGTTCAAACTGACACTTCTCGAATGTCATTGGTCATTGTCGAAGGTCCTTGGTGAAGCGTTTCCATGATGCAAAAATCCACTTTCTCGGTCAAATGTTTTGTCTATGTCCAAGAAATCTCTGTCATAGGCGTTCCAGTACTTGAAACAGAAAACCCGTTAACTGCTGTTTAAAAATAGATTTGTAGTGGTCAGTTACTGCTAAAATAACTACATCAATGTGGTTTCCATTCTTTCGAAATAAGCGCTCTTTCAGTTTCGGCAGCTCTGAACTTTCTTGTTCGACACTTTGGCCGTTTGTTTCCGGAAAGTGCGCGGAAAGTTAGTCTTTTTGCTAATCAATACTTCTTTTCAAGAGGTCAGCTTGTTTCAACATTTCTCTTTACAGTTTTTACGCATCTCTCGTCACCTGAAAATAAGCCACACGAGCACAGACTATACTCCCTGTACGAATAGCAGCAGATCACAATGCACCAACCACCAGCAAATACACAACAGTCTATTTACATAACATGTAATTCACATCAATGTCACAGCGAATTTAACTAAATGAAACTTCACTGCTTTCCAATACGTTTCAGTGTCGACAGCTTACCTGGTAGCTATGAGGATATATTAGTATATTCAGGGGAGCATTTGAGCATTATGATCTCAATACTGATTATAGTAATAATCAATAGAGTTCACCGCATGATTTTGTGATTTCTCTAGCCAACCTGTCATGTGATGAGCTGCCGAATGCAAAGTGAGCTTGGAAGCAATTAATTGATAGCTACTCCCTTCCAACATTATAGCGCAGTCAGAGCTTGCTGTTGATGGCAGCAGCTGTGTATAGATGCAAGGCGACCAACAGACGCGAGTTACCACAGTAATTTGATGTTTAGCATTCAGTTATGCTTTTATTCACACCAACGTTCTCTTTAATTTAAAGAATCTTATACTGTTTTTGCATGCACTGCAATTTCGAGAGCAATTACTTGGAAGAATAAACCGGGTAAGCTAATGGTAAAGTTCACCGCAGGACTGGCCATGAAGGCCCAGAGGGGGAGTTTCTTTCACCCTGGCACTAGATGAGGGTGGGTGGTCAACTCCACGCCCCGGCCCCTTTACCCCGAGAAACAGACCTGGTACCAATTGTATAGGAGACTGAGTGGGCACCAGGGCCGATCTGGACGACTGAGGAAAATCTCGCCCCCACCGGGATTCGATCCCCGGACCGTCCAGCCCGTAGTGAGTCGCTGTACCGACTACGCTATCACGGCCTACGGAAGAATAAACCAGAGATGGGGTAATTTATATTATTCTTCATTCTACTGAATTCAGTTGGATTATACCGCCTGGGACTGTGCCCAATCACATAATTTTGTTTCAGTGGCATTGAAAATCGAACTGTGTAACACGAAATTAGTTAATTCACAACATAAAGCAATTGGTAAATATTTTTATATAGTTACGAGAACGTAATGTGGAAAAAGTACGTTATAAAACAAAATGGGCATATCCTTGTGTGATACAACGAACCGTTCAAATAAAATTCGGTATTAAAAAAAATTAAATCTACGTTAAGACATAAAATAAATGTTTACGGAATAACAAACTCAATTGCACTGCCACATGGTCAACCGACAGCTTAATTCTATATATCAACAGCCAACTAAGTAAATACTTAGCAGTCTACTGGAGAAATAAACGCGTCTCTGGAACCTGCACTGGCAAACAATAAAAAGTTTATTACCGATCGCAATGGTCAAGTAGTCCGGGAACATTTTGAATACTACATGTTGTGGGTTTGAATCCAAACCGGGGCACTGATATATATACATATACATATATATGCTAAATCGTTATTGTGTTGTGTTGCGCAAACCAGTCGCTTCTGATGGGCCGACTCGTATTCCAAAGAGTAAAACGAAATATGAATTTACTGATCTCTGCGCTATTTACGCCGCTTACTCTGCTCGGATTTTTATGAACCATATGGTGGTAAAATTACTGTGAAGATTTCTAAAAGATGTGGTAGCAATCAGCCGTGGTACATTTGCAGACAGTCTACTACATTAACACCTGCTTGAAAAGACTCAACAAAACGACAGACCACCTCAGTAAGGATAGCCATCCTCAGGCTAAGATTTAACAAGATACGCACTGTACGTATAACGTAACATTGTGGCGCGTTCGCGTAGTGTTTATACTTCCTCGCCTATCCTAACAGCCTCATACCATTTCACTTGAGGCGCTTTTATGGAGACAATGTCGCCGGCAGCAATAAAACATACTCAGGTCTTCATGTAAAGTGCCCGATATTTTTGTCCGATCGTAAAGAAATTTCGAGTTCCTCAACACATTTCAATGTAAGTCCCCATATCAGATTTCACGAAAATCCGTCCAGTGTAAACCGAGCTGATACATGCAGACAGACAGACGGACGCCCAGACATGGCAAAAGTAATAAGCGCTTTTCGCTCGTACAGTATGAGGCACGCACGTAATTTCGCACGAGAAATATCACAGTGTATGAATGTCCAGCAACTGAAAATCAAGTGAAAGCTGGAATAAAAAATTCAGGTGTACGTTTCTTATTATCAGATTAAACGAATTTAGGGTCATGTTTCTTACTTTGACACTAAATCGAATTTAGGTGGATGTTTCTTACTTTCACGTTAAATCAAATTTAGGAGCATGTTTCTTATTTCACATTAAATCAAATTTAGGTGGATGTTTCTTACTTTCACGTTAAACCAAATTTAGGTGCATGTTTATTATTTTCACATTAAGTCCAATTTAGGCGATGTTTACTTTCACGTTAAATGAAATTTAGTTGCGTGTTTCTTACTTTCACGTTAAATGAAATTTAGTTGCGTGTTTCTTACTTTCACGTTTAATCAAATTTAGGTGCATGTTTCTTATTTTCACATTAAATCAAATTTAGGCGGATGTTTCTTATTTTCAACGTTAAATCAAATTTAGTTGCGTATTTCTACTTCACGTTAAATCAATTAGTTGCGTGTTCTTACTTTCACGTTAAATCA
Source organism: Reticulitermes speratus (assembly GCA_021186555.1). NCBI lineage: Eukaryota > Metazoa > Arthropoda > Insecta > Blattodea > Rhinotermitidae > Reticulitermes > Reticulitermes speratus. Next base: position 21,835,106 of record JAJKFL010000330.1, read on the forward strand.
AATTTAGGTGGATGTTTCTTATTATCACGTTAAATCAAATTTAGTTGCATGTTTTCTTACTTTCACGTTAAATCAAATTTAGGTGGATGTTTCTATTATCACGTTAAATCAAATTTAGTTGCATGTTTCTTACTTTCACGTTAAATCAAATTTAGGTGGATGTTTCTATTATCACGTTAAATCAAATTTAGTTGCATTGTTTCTTACTTTCACGTTAAATCAAATTTAGGTGGATGTTTCTTATTTTCACGTTAAATCAAATTTAGTTGCGTGTTTCCTTCTGTCACACTAAGTCAGATCTCGATACGAGTTTTTACTTGGTTGTGCATATACTTCAATATAATACCGTTTAAATTGGTATTTAATACATTTTTCAATTTTACGTCTCAGTGACGTACATATACCTTCAATTTATGAACGACTCATTACCTTCATCACCATGTTCATATAACGCAATCATGTACCGCAACCTCCTACTTCACTAACGTATCTGTATCAACTGTGGCAACAACAGACGTCTTTAATCTTTGCAATTATTTTAACCACTTCGCAAGCAATCATCTCACAAACAAACCTGACACACTCTCTCATACAGCCCATCACGAACAGAGAAAACAAGCCGTGTGTACACGAATCTTCCACAGCCAGGTTTTCGTTCGATTTTAACGCAAGCAGAATTCGATGAACAGCATCACATACGTACATAGGGCTAAGATAAGAGTACGATTAACCACAGCGCTACAGACTTCAATGTGTACTGCTCATATACGATGCTATTACTTATACCAAATACAGGACACATCTTGCAGTGTTGCAATATTATTGCGCAATTATAATTTAAACTTTAACAAATATGACCAAAAAATACACTCTACCTAGGGAAAATCCCTAGCCGAATCATGTCGGAGATTTGATATACACTATCATAGATTTTCCCTAGATACAGTAAAATTTGTTGGTCTGGTTTATTATGTTTAAATACAGGACACATCTTTGCGAATTTCACAGTTTAATAATTTAAATACTTAAAATAACACTTCACAAAAATCGTGTTCGAAAGTATTGAAATTCTGTTTAAAATATGGATTCAGTATTGATATACAGGAAAGCAAAGAAATAATTAAAAATAAATGAATTTTGTTTGAACTTGAATCTCCAGAGTGTGAAGAAGAAACGGGAGGCAGCGAAGTTTCTTTTACAATACAATCATAAAACTTATAAACTGGGTTCCGAACCTTTATAGCCACTCCAAGCAATTTTCTAAAAAAAAAATATTACAGCCTTAGAGCAAAGCTATAACCACTCCATTATAACCTCCTTGGTTATGTCTGATGGAGTCGTAAGCCCTGGAAATGTCGAGGTGCTGCTATTGCTGCACTGCCAATATTAGGCTTCTCTCTCGCTAATAGGGCAAATCCCTCCCACGGAACGACCCCGTACCCCGCAGTCCCTGGGCAGTAATCATTGCCGTCATGTGGTCGCAATGTTTGATGGGGCTATCCAGTAATGAGAGTCGGAACATTTGGTGCATCCTCAATGTTAGCAAACACCAATTTCGATTTAGGACTAATATTTAGTTTTGTATATCCGTGCATATATTAACTACATTTAGCTCAATTTATGTGGGATTCAGTGCGTTAATTACGCCAGATAGTATTTGCGATACAGAATAGGCAATGTGTGGTCCGAGTACCTCTTACACCTGTGAGAGTTTGAATTGCGACCCTTGGTGTCTTAATGCTTGGTAATGAAGAAGATGCTGAAAATAGAGTTCTGAGACCGGTAGAAAAGGCCTATAGTAATACTAACTGCATGTTGCAGTAGACGTTGGAAATGATCACCTTTAACTCATAGATATTCTTGATTTCGAAGGAACTGAAACACCGGAAAAACTTATTCTAAATGTCCTGACAATTTTCATGCGATTCTTTTTTATATAGGTTTCCACAACGAAACTCCTCTGTGCTGAACAGTACTGCGTACTCACAAACAAAACAATTTGCGTTACACTGTGCTCACACGTCTGTCACACAGCAGGTTAAAGCGGACCGCGTGACATAAAGTAATTCTATGTTACCGTAGCGCACACTAGTACTGGCGATGTGCGAGTCATACAGCGGCTGTTTCATCAGTGGTGCAGTGTCGGCAATTTCTAGATAAGAACTTGAAACAGTATTTAATAATCTGTTCACCAGGTGTCAGGCATGTCTGAGAGTTGAAGGATGTCATTTCCAACGCCTGCTCCAACAAATGGTCCAATTATATTATATGTCATATTATATTATATTATATTATACTCGTATTATTATATATATTGGGAAATGTAAGTAAGGCTTAAGCTGGCCGTGGTTTGGGTTCAGTTTACAGTTGACCTCCTTATACCTTAGAAGCGTCGTTACTCGATCCTCTAATTATAATGATCAATGAAGATGGATTCTATTCACCTCTGATTGACTAAATTACGTTGTACGCATTAGCAATAACACGTGTGTGTACTGTATACACGCTTAGTTGCAATATGCAAATGCCAGCGCAGGTGACCCACTTCGTACGCCACTTGCTGCACAGCAAGTCATCAATAATTAGCAGCAGATGCTATCATCATTATATTTGACTGGGCGCGTTAACACAGAGGATGTTTGTAAGCATAGGCCACCGCAGAGGTACGTATTGGACATGAAGTACTGTGTACTACTTAGCAGTAAAGTAGAAACTAATGACGCTATAACGCCTCCTTATTAGATGTATAATAAGCCCATTTATATTACTTAACGACGTGATAGGTACAAGCCGCTAAAATACAGTTTTTAAGGCGAACGCTGCTGTAAAATAGGAGATAATGAACAGTTATGGGGACCGTGAAAGAACAGCTATGGTTTACTGGCGATAATTACGTATATTATGCGGGGAGTATTAACGGGTTTTCCCCATCAGAGTTATATCTTACTGGTAACCATCTCAATCTACATGCGGTGTTGTAATCCTGGTTATGCTGTACTGAAAGTGTGTTTTGTCAGGCGTGTAATATAATACCAGTACCTAAATACTAACTTACGATGTAAGTAAGCCATTACATACTCCAGGTTCCTTGACAAAAAAAAGTAGGGGTGTTGGAAAACGAGTTCGATACAAAATAAAGGAGTTTTATTCTCAGGTCGCATTGCAAGCAAATAATTTCCTACATGTCCAAATGAAATATAACGTAAATGTAAAAATAAGGCAACATGGGTACATTCCATAGGCGAATTCTACAGACTTAAATCCGGTTCATGAATGTCTCGTATTACTACGGGAAATGATTAACAGTCAGTGATATAACACTGGTGTGACAATATTGTTCACGAGGTTATACAGCAAGAGATATATAGACACGGTATTACGCTACTGAATTTTGTTATACAGAATAAATAGTGTCTTAGTTTTACACACTAACAAATTTACATCTCTTTATAAATAAAGACTTCTAATTTCTTATAAAAGACATTCTGTTTCATTGACTTTTTTTCGCTTCACTCAGTAGTGCGATATAATTCTCAAGACACGTGCATCACATTTCACGTTCGTAAATCGTGGTATGTTGGAAGAACCCAAACATCGCGCAACAGCAGTGCAATGAGAACGAACGTCAGCGATAAAATACAGACCGAACATCCTTGGTCTAGTCGGGACTGGACTCTGAAAACCTCCAAGATCGTTGAGTGAAAATCATTAACAAGTATCGCCTAACTTTAAAACAGGAAAAAAATATAAATTTATTGTCTGAGCTTCCCTTATGGTCCACAAATATCCACACGGGTTGGTAATGTATATAATTTTACTGTACATACGTACCCAGGGCACAAAATTGAAATCTTAGGGAAGAATCATCAGAACCAGCATTTGATGACCACGACATGACAATGTTCCATCCGGAATCGAAACAATAAATGTCAACATCGAGATCCCCGACGTAACTTAAGATAAAGCTGCGTATCTAGCACAAAAATCGAAATTACCTAACTGTTCCGTCCCTAATATCGGCCACTTTCAGCGTCGCTATGTCATTCTAGACGAAACAAATTCGTAGCAAGAAATAAATAAAATAAATAAATAGTAAATAAATGTAACAGTCGAAGACAACACGTATTTTGACCAACAGCTACATGTTTCGGCTTTACTAACAAGCCATATTCAGGCTGCACAAAAAGACAAAAATTTGAAATAAAACATGCATAGAGGAAGGTCAAGTTTGAGATCTCAACTTGTTAGAGCTGGTATTCATAAATCATGAACTTTCTCTAGTATGTTGTTTATGAAATCTTTTATCCTTTCGTACAGCCTAATAATGGCTTGTCTGTAAAGCCTAAATGTGTAGCTGTTGGTTAAAAATACATGTTGCTTTCGCATGTTACATTTATTTGTCTCTTGCAAAACAACACAACAGGCCGAGCAATATAAAGATAAGATTCGTAGTATCCTTTTTGTCAAAAACTAATTTCCTAAGGACATGTTGTATACTGTAGCGTCGTGTCTTGGTACGAGTACATGCGACACGAGAACGTAGCCCATGCAACGAAGCACACGCTTGTCATTACTTAGCTGTGAAAGTTGTAAAATATAGTCCTGAATGGGCTGACATAATCACGACTTGGCGCTATCAGGAGGTCACACTCCAGACCAAGCACTGTCTGCAGTTTCAAGACGATATTCTATTCTTTCTCATAAATTACGTGCCACGTGTTCCATTACCTACAACGAGGAAAATTTGTCGATACGTATAAGCTATAAATTTAAAAGAAATACGAACTCATGCAGTATATATTCTGTTAGGTAGATAAGGTACAACTGTCGTATTGCGACAGGATTATATATTGCATTTACAGATTTATGGCCAGTTTTTATGTAGTGGAGATCACTCATCAGCTGAATTGCTTCCCCGCCCTCCCGTCCTGAGGCATTGTACGTAACTCAAAACTTCAACGCCGTGTAAACAAGATCACGCCAATGGACCCTGCCCTGATCCAACCGAACACACACCACATTCTCGCATCACAATTACTTCTTTCTTTCTTTAGTGTTATCCCTCCATCAACGTCCAAGTGTCCAAAAACGGCGTCTTTCTTTTCTAATTATCCAGCTACAATGCGTAAGTACTTCTCATTTACCCCATTTGTGCTACTTTCTCCACCCATCTGATCTCCCGTGATCTGACTGCCCATATGTTATACTTAAATAACGGGATTTATGAAGCGCCAACTTCCTGTCAAGTACGCCTCTCAGGTCAAACAACAAATTCCTTAAACACAATAAGTGAATATGCCTGAATGCGTCGTTAAATGACGTTAGTACCATACCGGTGCTCCAACAACGGTCCATACTATCAGACAGGCACGCCTTTGCTTTTGATCAGCCCTTTCTCCTCTTACATTATCCTTCTGGGATGCATTAAAAGTAGAGCAGACAGCGTTCTGAATGTCTCCATCGTGGCCTATTATACTGTCGGCTTTCAGAGAACACTTTAAATGCTTTAATCTCGCATGCGTCATTTCTATTGAGTTCCAGCAGTCTTTATTAACACTACCTGAACAGAATTTATTATACCACCACCAAGAAAGCTGCATATTGCACTGTTCCTGAAAATTTTAATAGCGCGTCTCGTTAGGAATAAAATATTCGGTTCCTTGCGAGCCATTTTTATTTCGGAATGTGAGGTATCGATTTGGTTCCCGTAAAACACGCCACGTCATATTTCTCTCTCTTCGTGTTCGAGTTAACACATCTAGATTCACAAGCACGTGTACAGCGACAGGTTCTGTCTCGAGAGATGGCTGTGACGGGATCCTGCACTCCTGTGTTACTTCATAACAATAGCATTTCACACACACAGTAGCACAGACCGGGAAATTATTTGTCACTGCAAATCAACGAGAGCCGAAAGCAACGTACAGTAATTGTAAGAATTGCTTTGTATTCTGCAGATACACGGTTTGAATCTATGATGTACCATCGACTGAGGCTTTGTAGTTTTCCTACCTTTTCACGGGCACATTCTGCGTTATTACCTTCCACTCTCCTCCGAGTCAAGTTTTACAGCCACTTTATGAGTCTCCATTCGACGTTTACATGTGTGTGTGTATATATATATATATATATATATATATATATATACGTGTGTGTGTACACATACATACACTAACGTCGTTAAATGAACGAATATGGAAACAGTATTACCTCAAAAGCATTTTAATCTAGCACACCTTAAAAAAATGATGAGCATATCTGTAAGCTGGAGAAGACAGAAGCCGATCCCAGTGGCCGTGCGGTCTAAGGCGTGGGTCTGCGGCAGCTCGCTTACTAGGATCGTGGGTTCGAATCCCACCGGAGGCATGGATGTCTGTCTGTTGTGAGTGTTGTGTGTTGTCAGGTAGAGGTCTCTGCGACGGGCTGGTCACTCGTCCAGAGGAGTCCTACCGAGTGTGGTGTGTCTCAAATGTGTGTGATCATGAAACCTCGACGAAACGAGGAGGCCCAGACCCACATAAGGCTGTCGAGCCATAGAAGAAGAAGAGGAGGAGGAGACAGAAAGAAAAAATAAATCCAAAATTTATACATCACCTTAATATCACTACTGTTCAGAATAACGCCACTATCTTAATACTTACTTTCACCAATCATTCGGAATTAAAAGTCGGATAGTGGAAAGCATAAACTAGTCATTACGTATAAAGTACAGTCAATTTATTAAACCAACTAAATGCACACAACTATTCACACAAGAATATTACATCATATATCGCTCCGACATGTTTCGGCGTTCAAACGCCATCTTCAGGGAACACGTATTGCCAAGTTTAAAGCCAGCTGTCAAGTGAACAAGCCACTTTTATGGTACCGAATGTGGAACCATATAAAGTGGCTTGTTTACTGACATCTGCTTTTAAACTTGGCAATACGTGTTCCCTGAAGATGGCGTTCTGAATGCCGAAACATGTCGGAGCGATGTATGTAATATTCATGTGTGAATAGTTGTGTGCATTTAGTTGGTTTAATAAATTGACTATACTTCACTGGAACAATGCACGGCAGGAACAGCCTTAAAATAATCATTACATACTTAGGCTGTATTCTGCGTCTTAGAGGGTGTCATGACTGATCCAAGTCATTCAACTCCCCAAACAGAAGGAACATCATTATTATTGACTGACATTAATGGAACAAATAACAAATATTAACACCCGCTTAGGAAATGTCTTAAGATTTTCCTTCGGTCAACCGACAGCAAGCAACTGATACACCACAAACACGCATAACACACAATCCACGTAACAGGAAACACAAAAAACGGCAATGCAAAACCATGCATACGAAAATAATAATAAGCCAATAATAACGCGCAGACATATCAGATCATAGCAGATCTACAGTGGAAGATACACTACACAGCTTTTCTACGTGACATACTGCGATAGAAAATGCAGGACGCGTGGGTGATTATGACAAAGTGTGCAACAACAGTGCTATAAGTTTTGCAAAGGTGGAATTATTGCAGGATTGCAGGTGTTGACTGTTTTTAAGAATTTTTAAGAGTTCTTTAAACGAGTTTTTTAAAACGAGTTTTAGTGACTTTTAGTGATTTATTAAAACTCTATATGCGACGAGACCTTGTGGGATCATATCTTGTGTATGTTTTATATATGGTCTACGCAACTAAATGTAGTAAAAAACCCCTGAAGATGGTAAGGTACCTTACCGAAACACGTCGGGTTAATGAAGAGTGAATTAATCTACTATTAAAATTTTTAATAGTGAAGGTGCATCAAGTTGGTTTTAATTTCAATTTTAATTCCCTCTTCTTGTTTCTCTTAGATCTCTTTTATTTTAATAGCAGGCTTATTCTTCATGTACACCTAGTTCTCTGAAGTAGCGTACAGAACATTACGCAAAAACTATTGCTAATATGAAAATTTAGATTTCAGGCTCCCGCCGCGATGTTGATGAGATCTGTGCTCTTCTGGGATATTATGCGGCGTCGTGTGGTAATTGTTTACCGACGTTTCGGGACATGTCGGTCCCATCTTCACGGACCAAGAGTCGTTGTCCCGTAACGTCCGGAAACAATTACCACACGACGCCGCGTAATATCTCAGAAGAACGCAGATCTCATGGCAATTTTTATTCACACAATCTGTAACAAAGTATTTTTATTTCACAATGCGCCGGTTTGTATTCAGTGCTGTCGGGGATAGTTCATGACTATCTCAAGACAATTTACTCCTGCGAGAAGGGGATCAGGTGTTGATTAGCATCACCAGAACTAATGACCAAGCCTCTGTAACTGCTTAGAATAACTCTTCGATTTCCCTAGAGCTCCGTTCCTACCCAGCAGGTCGAACTAGATCCGATTACTTCGTCGACCTCATCTACTCAAAAACTCAATTCAGCCGGCACCAGCATTCCATGTTATCTGCCAGCCCTACTGTCCCTATAGACATTTAACACAGAAACACAATTTTGAAACTAACTGATGGACGTAAGGTCTGTCTACATGGACCGACCGAAAGCCAACTTCATTAACGTCATTAACGATGTTTCATGAAATACTTAGTTGATATGTCAGTAAACAAGATTTGAACCGTTCATATGGGAATTTACGTGTATGTGTGTGTGTGTGAGAGGGGTTAACTATGCAGCAGCGTTGACATTCCCGTGTTGCATGTGTATGTGGTTTGTGGCTTTCGCTATCTCCTTGCATAAACCAGTCCTTCCTTGCATACTCCAGTGCTCTGAAGCTTAATGACTTGCTTTTAGTATCAATTCCACATACCGCAACATAAAGAGCGACGTTTGTGTTTGGGCACTTCCCCTAAAACACGTCATTTTAATATAGCATTACAACAGCTTAACGTTTTGCGAAATGAGAGTTTATTTGACACCAACATTTCGTTCGTGATGTTGCTAATAACACCACAGGCTAACAAGATGAAAGTTTCTAAATTACTCGTACATGTTATGTTAAAAATATCTACGTTATAACTAAAAACTAGCGATTTCTTATGTTATTCATAACCTTGAATATTTTTATAATTAATATACTAACCAACTTATGCACTTAATATAATACACTCACAAGTATACAAACCGCCTGACACGATACACTCCATACACTCTATCACGACGAGATCTCTTCAGATCACAATAGACCGAGAAAGATGTTTGTATGCATGCTCCATAAAGAGTGAAACAACTGGATACTTCTACCTGCAAATAACTAACTAACGCCATGGAGCAGAGTCCTTCTTGAGAAGCTAACAGGTCCTCAACTAGTCAAGAAATTCCCCGCATTTTATGGAATCCAAAGGTTCAGTACCGCATTCACAAGAGCCCGCCACTTGTCCCTATCCTGGGCCCTTTTCCGTTGCTTAAGTTGTACCAAGGAATCAGTCCAGGTCCGAGGCTTTGTATAGTGTTCCGTAACATGGTAACTTTTTAGGGTGAGGAGTTGTTAGCACCTCGCCCAGCCCCCAAGCTGGAGGGCCACCCCTTGTCGGCTGTCCGCGACTGCTTATTCAATGTATTCGCAACTACCCTCCACATCCGGAGGCCGTTCCTCTATCCGCAACCGAGGACGCGCCATGCCGTGGTGACAGGCACACACTTATCATGGCTTCTACCAGCAACATCGCACTTTAAACAAATTTTAAATTTACAACATTGTAATTTTGTTATTAACTTTGTACATTTTAGAATGTTAATATTTAAATCATTGTAATGAAGACGACACAATACATAGTTAAGCGCGTGGCCTTATACTTCTTTGCCAGAATAATTCCCTGATGATGGCACCTCGGTGCCGAAACATGTAGACGTTTTACAGGAGTTTTATACTTCTGAATGTATTTCATTAAGTGCATAAGTTGGTTAATATCTTAATTTAAAAATAACGGTATTTAAACGAAATTATCGTGAAAGCTCTAAATACATTCTTTAAACTTTACCACTGAACACTTATATCACCATTTCAATTCAAATTTCTAAACACATACTCTGCAATCCAGATTTTCCTAACCAGCTTCAAGTAGCAGATTTATTCTGGAGAATCAACAGTCCTTCAGCTTGTAAAGAAATTACCCATGTTATAAGAAAAAAATATGGTTCATTATCGTATTCATGACAGCTCGCAATTTCTCACTGTCCTAAGCCAGATAAATCGTGTTCACGCCCTCCATCCTATTTCTTTAAAATAAATTTCAATTTTATACTTCCATCTGTCTTCTATGGGGTTTCTTTCCTTCAAATTCCCTCGTCAAAATCCTGTTCGCACCTCTCTTCAGCTACACGTGCTCAGCAAGTTAATATTATAAGATTCTGGAGAGGAAACAGTGTTACAGCCACTTAAATTAACGTTTCACGAAATGGCGCAAGAACGCAAAGAAATGAGTTCCGCTTCGGAGTAAAGACAAAATAAATAACTGTAAACGAATATAATGGGAGGCTATTCTGAAAGGGTTAACTCCCTGTGAAGTCACTTTTCTTGTAAATGTATGACGTAAAGGATAAGTTAATACACGAGTATTATCGATTACAAGGGCAGCGACATCTAAAGCGTTTACTGTCTTCTACGTCTTGGACAACGGGAGCATGTCTTGACTCAGCAAGAGAGAGTTATCGTTCTATTCCAAGAAATCTACAAAAAGTAGCCTCTATAAACAGACAACCACAGGCAGTCCAGAAGTGCCTACATTGTTGTAACATTTTTAACATGTGTATGCTGTAGTTCATTATGCATTTGCAATTTTTAATATTTTTATTCCCAAGGTTATCTACCTATGTCCTGTACGTATTTTTATATAATACGTTGGTACCTACACAATCCACTGGAAGTCCTTTCCTAGAAGAATGTAACCCTTAAGAGCACAGCTGCGAGAACCTCAAATTTTGCACATTACAAAACTTTAGTATTGTTCTCATATTATTACAGATTCTCGCTTCGACCTGGGGTCTGCAGCTCCTCCACATTCCCACCTACTACCCAGTGACGTGGACCCAGATTTCAAGGAACCTATCAAGAACGTAACAGTACCCGTGGGCCGCGAAGCTGTTCTTAGCTGCTTGGTCACCGACCTTGGCCACTACAAGGTAACCGCACCAGCCATTTAACGACTAAAATCAATGCACATTACATACAAAGATTCAGTTTGTACCTCACATACAGCAGTTTGCATCCATTAGCAAGATTATTCGGTGAATGACATACGTGGCAACAATCGCAGTTTATTGTGAGAATCATAACAAACACACAAAACACAGTGTGGACGAAACGCACGGTTTGTAGTCCTCCAGGCGTTACGCGTATTAGTCGCTATGATTTAAAAGGCTAATGCTCCAGTTTCTGTGACTAAGAGCGTACAATTTGTTTCTATTCGTAGTCAGGATGGATCAGGACGGGTCATATGAAAAGACAGCTGTGAGTGATTGTTCCTGAAGTAAAATGCACATCACTCTTCATTTGGGAAGAGATTCCGAAAGCGACCAGGCGTAACCTCTGCAGACGTAGCGCTACTCGTGGTCGAGTGGCCTTACACGGCACGACTCCAAGAAAATGTTGCCCGAGGTGGTGGTGTGGGCGGGGGGGGGGGGGGGCGAGGGATCGTAATAGTCAGGGAGTGATGACAACGTCAAGATCTTATATGATTGAAAAATTTGAAGAGTTTTATGATATAAATTTACGACTCGACATTGGAAGGAATCATAAATCCCACACGAGGCAGAGTAAGCATCTTTACCGGGCCAAGTGAGAGAGCGGTAATGCACTAGACCATTGCACAGCAACATTGTGTTGCACAAGGGCAGTATGAAAATCTCCAAACCCTGCGCAGGTTGCCAACCGATGTTTAACAGCAAAAGCCTTATTTTTTCTGGTTAAATTTATTTTATACTAAGTGATTAAAAGACAAATTAAAACTTATTAACCTATATCGCCCTACAAGACCGTACGCTGGTCTCTAAAACGTACTGGTGAATGGTCTAGCATGCCGTATGCTGGTCTTTGTGTGTTTACTAGGTAGCAATTTAATGTCCACGTGAAGCCAGAAAATCTCAGGCTGTCATGAAATACAACTGGCACTTGAAACTGCCTCCTAAAGGTTAAATAAAAATTAAGATCACACTTTATTCTTATTTCATTTTTAGGGTTTAGGTAAGATTTTAAGACTAGAAAAAGGTCAATGACAAGATATCCCTTTTTCTTTGCCACCGTTATTTTCTAAGAAATATACGAAATCTCATTCTATAAAATTAGGACACGCACTAATTATTATTAGAACATACTTGAACCTGAGGAAGCAAGGAAGATAGTGGATTTCTTAACAATTCGTATTTTTCTCACTCCCCTGACTGTAAAGTTTCCCACATACGACGTCTGCCCTGTGCATATGCACGAATACCGTTACAACTTACTGTTTACCAAATTAAATAAGCGTATAAGCGTGCCAAGTTCTCTAGATTATTAAAAAAGAGTTTCTTTCATCCTTGTTGGGGAGCGTAAGTTAAATGTGTTCGGATGACTTCGGCGAGCCAAATAAGGCCCGTGGGCTGCAAACTACTGCGCTAAACTGTTATTCGGTAAATGCCTGTCGAAATCTTGGCCTGATTATCGGCTATCCGGTATGAATTTACAGTTATTTTTACCTCTTCCTTCAGGCAAATGCCTCATTTGGCCACGAGTGCTTCCGTGTCTTCGCCAATCCTTCATTCGACGCTATGTAGCCTCAGATACACCTTCGTAAAATCAATCACAAAAAAGAATCGCCTTTCTTCTGATGTCACTTTAGTCAAAAAAATAACTGCAGAGTGACTAGAAGCGACCTGGACAACAATGACTCGAGTCCGGTCAGGATCATTGCAACTCTTCCCTTTACAGCAAAGTCGAATACTTCTAGACTCGACTGGAGATACAGCACCCGGAAGGTAAAGCCAACTACTCACATAGAAGTCATACCAAAGTTTACAGCGCGTGGCGCTGTGTATAAACAAGGGGTAAATATACATTTATTTTCCTTTATAGAGAGCTCACAATCCTGTTAGTTAGGTAAAAATACTTGTCCTAGGGCAGTTATAATGTGCTTTTGATATAAATCGATTGAGACATCTACCATATACCATCTCGAGAGGCAACTAGATTAATTTAACGAATTACGTTTCATTGTATTTATTCAACAATTCTTATGCATTTTACTATTACTTCTACTTATTATAGTGAATGAAACTGTTCAAAACTTGGGATTTATTCAATTCAGACGACAGTCATGAATTCCTAGTGGCATACAGTTTAGTAAGTTATTTTGTTACTCAAGTGCAAACTTTTGAACACGATAATTCTAATACACGTGCAGACAGCAACTAAATCCGTGCGGCAGAATCTGTCTTGAGACGCTAGTTGTGGCTCAGACATTCGTCACCTTAGGCATGAATATATCCGTTAACGTTTTCGCAATAGTGCGCGACAGGTCCGTATTCTCAGCTAGATTTTTCCAGTACATAACCTCCCCAAAATCTGTTTCTGTAAGATTCATCTTATTATACCATCGCATCATTTACACCTAGATCTTCAAAAGTGGTCCCTTCACTTCAGGTTTTCCAATCAAAATTCTGTATTCATTTTTCCTCTTTCTAACGTGCGTGTCATATAATCCAACCATCTCAGCCTGCTTCGAGTGAACAATTTAATAGTATTTGGTGGTGAATACAAATAAAGGAAGATCATCAAAATACAAAAATTCGTAGATGTATTATGCCTAGGGTCGCTGAAGTGCTTTATAAATACACAATTACGTACACATTTCCTACTTTAACCTTTCGACTTACGTTCATCTATTTTAGATATACTTCAGTTCCTACCTCGCAGAGAACACAGTCCGTGTCCATTAAATAAACCAGTCACTTAATGATGTTTAATGAAATAATAGCTATTTATCATACGAAACACTTGAGTATGCTGTGTCGCAAAATGAAGTGTTTCGTAGTGTTACAGGAGGTGATACAGCGAGTCACCGATGCGTTTTAAAATGTTAAAATAGATCCATAAGCTTAAGGCAATATTATGCGTCTATTTGAATCTGTACTGTCATAACATAATGTAATGCTGACAGAACACTCCTTCATTAAACTTGAATGTGGGCATGTTTCAGTCTCAACAGATTTTAAGCATCATCCGTCAGACGTCTGCAGAATTTCCTTCACTTCCAACCTTCATTATCACGACAGTTGATTAAATATTTAACCTCCTTCCGGTCGGAACTACGGCAAGAACTTGGATTTCAAAATACTTCTTCCTGTTTACTTTATGAAAGTTTATTTTGGTTGTTAACATTTTCGGAGTACGAAATGAGTGTGTTTTGTTTTCTGAAAACAGTACACAACTTTTGTGACGCCCTAATTAATAAATGAAGTAAGAACGAAGTTAGAATAAGTTAGACAAGAAATTTCCCCTGAGAAGTAGCAAAGGAAAAGTATGGTTAATCCTATCTGTAACTTAATCCATTCGGTGGCGGAGTGCATTGTGGTGATGTGTTGATGGAAGTTTCCGCTATCTCTCGTAGCTTTGCTTTATACTTCTCTCCGCCTAAGTCCCACTTCCTCGTACACATTATAAGAGGTGGAAAAAGGCAGATATATAACAAATCAGACTTTACTCTACATGTATCAATTAGGATTAAAAAAAGAATATATTTGTATATACACATTAAAGTAGGAAAGAGGGAAGGATAACCTAGTGATGGATTACGTAACACCATCGCAACTGAACACCACAACGGGATTCAAATTGAAACAGTGCAGTGCTACTTCAGTTCAACTGCGTAATTCTCATCGACGTATCGTAGAATTTAAAAACTGAAAATACATGTTTTTTTATTTTTAAAGGAATATTTCATAGTCCCTTACGGCAGTGACATATGGGTATAAAGCAACAATAATGAAAGTATGTGACGACTAGAGGGAGGAACAACGAAATTTTAGAACTGGTACAGCATGTTTTAAGGAACAAAGACCACACACAACTAAATTCTGTTTTAATACGTCCAACGAATTAAAAACTGGAGTGCCGGAAGAGCTTCCCTCACGAAGTAGATTTGGAGAACGATCTGGAACACCAAGGCTGATAGGCTACAGATCAGTTCGTCAATTAAGCCTGGTTTCAACACCACTACCACGATTTCCGTTGCTACTGCTGAAGAAGAATAGGTAAATTTGAAATGGACTGGCATTAAGGTAGACATATATGTTTTGTTCTGTTTGGTTGCGAACGGAAAGGAAAAGGGCTTAAAATGTTAAAACTGCTGTTATTATACTAAGATTTTGTAACCAGTTGAATTGTTATTCTATGTGATTTTGAGTAACATGGAACGTAAAATGGCGTCCTATTCCATATTCCTCAAGATCTGAAGGTATCAGACTAAATCAACAAACTTTGTCATTTGATTGCACACCAAAATATGGCTGACTGCTATAACGATAAATACAGTAACAACTGCATCCCTTCATAGTACAGCGATGGGTAATATATATTGTGTATAGGCCTATCCCACATAATGCTCTACAGGGTGATTCAGGAGGAAAGGTCAATATTTTGACAGGTGACAGAATCGGTCATTGCGAGAAAAAGTGTCCACATGGACATGCGTCTAATTGTCAGTGGTTACAGAGTTAGAGCTGTTTGAATCTACAAATACAAAAGCATTGATAATGGTAATAAAGAAACATAAATTACTGTTAATTCTAACTTAATTTTAATTTAAAGTTTAAATGACAAATTCGTTACATAGAAATGATACATTTGTTACAGTTCACAATAAATATTCAAAAAACCCACCGTCAGCCTCAACGCTCTTGGCAACTCGCGTGCAATGATCACGTGTTGTTCATCTGAGTTGATATTCACGTTTCTTTATGCGGGCAGCAGGATAAAAAATGCGAGCGACCAATTCGTCTCGTGTATCCACCTTTCTTTTGTAACCTTCGCTCTTCATCCAACCCCACAAACGAAAATCTAACAAAGTTAGGCCTGGAAATTCAAACTGTTCTATCTCGGTAACGATTCAGAATTGGACACATGTTGATACGAACCTTTTTCTCACAATAAGCGATACTATCACCTCTCACAATATTGACCTTTCCTCACGAATCACCCTGTATATGTCATATTACACCCGCTACCCATCTTCTGCAACAAATAAATATCAGAACAAAGTTTTGTACATTCTTGTAAGTAATACATTAAAGCAGCATAATATTCCTTAGTAAAACAAATACATTTTTCTGGTTCCATTTTACAGGCGTACACAAAAATCTACTACTACTACTACCACTACCGCCACCACCACCATCACATTACCAGTGTCGCCGTACCGTCAGTACTGTATCTACTACTGCCTAGGTCACTGCCACATAGTCACTAGTCACGATTACCCCTACTACTGCTCCGCATTGCTACTCTACAACACAGGAAACCGCCGCTCTAACACAATGGCGTTTCCAATTATAACGAACCGTTTCCCGAATTCAATATGCGTAGCTAATTTTAAAATGCTCCGGTAGATGAATTTCAGGTCCATTAATGTGAATAAAAACAGTGTGTACAATTTGTCCACGGAAATTGGTATACGATGCAAGTAATTACATGAAATGATGACTAATTTGATTATAAACGAATATTTCCTTGCATTCCAATGACTATGCATGAGATCCGTGTAATTAGTATGTGACCACTGGAAAATATGTGGTTGTGTGCGGTTCGCTGTTCAAACCCGAACAGCAGCACACTGCGGTCGCTGATACAGCACTGCCGTCAGCGACATTCGCCCCGTTTTGTTCACAGGATTCTTACACTGCCACCACTTGTGTGTGCCAGTCCTGTATCCTGTACAGGAGAAAATCGTATATCACACATAGGGAAATTTCACGATCTTTGAATGTTACTAAATGTTGCGATAATTAGATCTAGGAGACTATGATTCGTTGGACGTGCAGCTTGAATCGAGACACACTAGGAATACACACAGGAGTTTGGTGCGCAGATGTTTTAGAAAAACTTCAATTATTTGTATTCTTTACCAATTATTACTAGATTTATCAACAGGAGTATTAAAATGGGAGTGGGGCATGTGATAAGTATTGGAGGGGAGAGAAACGATTATAGGGTTTTGGTTAAAAAAATTGAAAGAAAGAAACCGTTTGGAAGTCTTAGGCGCAGATGTGAGAATAATAATGAAATGGATCTTGAAGAAACAGGGTGGAGGGAGTGGACTGGATTCATCTTGCTTAAGGTAGGGGCAAAAGGCAGGCGTTTGTGAACACGGTAATTCACCTTCGTGTTCCACAACATTTGTGGAATTGTTGAGCAACTCTTAGATTCTAGAGAGGGAGTTGTTGGTTCAGAGTCTTACAAAATACTGACAATTAGGTTCAACAGTATTACAGAGCATTATTGATAGACTAGTTAAAGCTGGAAGACGCAGTGCAATGGACATGAATGTGGAAACAACAAAGGTAATGAGAATCTCAAGGCAACCATCCCCAAAACAGATTATGATAGGTCAAAAACGACTGAAGAATGTGGAATATTCCAACTATCTGGGTAGCCTGATAACAAGTGATGAAGATGTACACGTGAAATTAAATCCAGGACTGCTATGGCAAAATCGGCATTCAACAAAAATAAGACCTTTTTTACCAACAAATTGGGCTTATATATTTAGAGAAGTAACTAATGAAATGCTACATTTGGAGCATAGCTTTGTATGGTGCTGAAACGTGGACACTTCGGAAAATAGATAAACAAAATTCCTTCAAAGTGCTGAAATGTAGTGCTGGAGAAGGATGGACAAAAGCAGTTGGACCGATCGAGACAGAAAAATAGTATTACATTCAGTCAAAGAAGAAAGGAACATCCTACATATAATAAAACGCAGGAAGGCTACCTGGATGGTTATATCTTGCCTAGAAACTGTCCTTCTAAAACATATTACTGAAGGAATGGCAGAATAAAGGATAAAAGTGAGGGGAAGAAGAGGAATCCGTAAGTAGATACGGGATGACTGTAAGGAAAAGAGAAGCTACTGCAATTTGCAAGATAAATCACTAGATCACACTCTATGGAGAACTGGCTTTGGAAGAGGCTTATCGGTTCCCATAAAAGATGAGGTAACTGACATTAATCGTGTCCAATTATGAATTTCTTACAAGCGGTATTGAAATTTTGGTGCTCCCAACTCCAAGAAGTGAAGTATTTCTTGAGAAACTGACAGTTAATCATGAAGTCATGAAATTCTCGCCTTAGGCTACTTGAAGGTTACTTGAAGGTTACTTGAAGGCAACAGTCTTCAACTGGGTCGTATAATGAGTCAGACGAAACTAGCCGACAGACATTATCTATGTCTCCGCGATCCATTTCAAAAACATCTTTGCTTTAGCATAACAAATGGTCTCATCCTTCTTAGTTTCTTGCGACTTTCCCAAATTTCCCGGCGGTGAGGTACTTTATAAAGACTGAGCCAAGACTATCTCTTTCCGCAAACATGCAGCCTCACAATTCGACGCTATTAAATACCATAACTCAAATACAACCCTCAATATCTCACTTCTTAAAACTGTTCAGTGAAATATAAACATCCGTTTATTATGCAAACAGATTGACGGCGAACGCATCTTTTCCTATGATATAAAAAATATCGCACTTACTAATCGTGTAAGTTGCTGTGTGCAATATACTATAACGCTTTTCCAATCAGTAAAAACGGGTTTAGAAATTTCATACTTCAAACCACAGAAGGTATTGAGATTGAAAAAAACAGCCGTGCGAGGTGGTCTCGGACCCATTACCACACTTTAACCACTACGCTACTGCGTCTGTTCATACAGACGTCGTCTCTTATAGACTTACTAATTTCGAAAGCATTGTTTGTTCTTGCAGTCTGCATTAGTAGTATGTATTTGATTTTATAACTTAAATTAAACAATCCAACATGAACAAATTGCTGAGCCTTACTAGCACCCTTAGTCCAACAATCTTCTGGTGTTGGAGCTCAGAACACGAAGTTTCTTGTTACATAACTTCCTCACTCATAACTCATTTCGTTAAGTAATTGTCTATGTGCATTTTACTTCCTAAAACACGTCATAGGTTGCTACAGGGAGAGGTAATTTCTTTTAGAGAAGAATCGCTTTTAGTTTTCTAGGCTTACGTCTGAATTGCGTAACTGAGTTTTCACGGCAGAGAAAATTCATAATATCAACTTCAAGGTCATGACAACGTGTAATCTCGCAGCTGAATTCAAACATTTAGGAGGGAAATATTGCCTTCATGAGATGCAAGCTGTATGTTCCTTCGAAAGACTGGTAACAGAGGACCACAATATGAAAAGTCAGAGTTGTAAACAACTTCCCTGTAGCCAACATTTTAAATTTAAGTCATAAGTAAGCAAAATATTCCTCTAAAAACGCGAAACATTTCCCAACATATTAAACTCTATAACGAAAGCAATTTTATTCCAGTTTATACACAGTATAGTAATAGAAATATAATTACATCACCTTTTAATTGAATTTTTTAATTAGAAATCCGAAAAAATTCTGCCTAATGTAAAAATATCTCCCCGTACTGATCCCGTACCTTATGAAATTAACGAACAACATTTTTTCATTAAACTTTTCAGGGATTAATTTTTTATTTTGTCTGCTAGTTTCCAAGTTCCTTCTGCAGGCTTCTGTTTATTGTAATAATAACTCCTCAACATCACACTGTATTCAGAAAGGCGTGTTTCACGAAAACAGCTGCAGGTGTTTAACTTACCTTGGTTTGTGCTATATATCTTAGGCCCTCCTCATCTCGCCCACGAGTTTCAATATTTTCTGAGCTCAAGATGCAGGAAAATCTTCCCTTTCACGAAAAACAATCCACAAATTTAATAAAAGATAAAAACAGCAGTGTACTTTGTCTGTAACTATAAATATGCCAGACAATGTTTTAAAAATGAAACTGCAGAGTGTTTAATACTTGAGACCGAAGAAAATTAGAGGTGTAGGTTAATTATAACTGTAAAATTATTTCCCGGCACATATCACAGGAAGAATGATAGGAATTAAATATGTGCCTTCCTTTGAAATTCTTTCGCATACACATCATAGCCAGGATGGCGTAAAAACTGAACACTATCTAATTTTCTTCAAAGAAACATGGACTCTTGACAGTGAACAGACAAGAGTACAGTAAGAAACGTAAGAATGTGCAGATCTGTTTCTCATAGTGAAACCTTAACTTGTCTAAACACTTCATTGTATGATAACATTAACACTAATCTTAGGCACGTGAATCATCTGACCTATTAATAGTATAAAGAGTAGGCCTATTCCATTTTAAAGGCGTCTGTCTATAAGAAATATCGTGTAATAATGCAAAAACCTGTTGCAATGCCGGTTTCAAATACAGCATAAATTTTTTGAATTATTTACAAAAATATCTGATGCCATATTGGCAAGATGCAACTCATGCAGAGACATTATTCATACAATTTACTATTCAGCAGCTGTGTGGAAATTAAGGAAGTGCAACTTATAATAACATACACTATTTTAGGTTATGAAAAGACATTTGACAAACGATTTAAATCGTAAATATGGCATATGCTACAAAAGGTACTTTGAAGTCGCCTCGAAAAACGCAGTACGCAGCTTATGCTATCAAACAGAAATAAATAAATAAAAATAAATAAATAAATGATGATGACGATGATGGTAATGGTGTGTGCGTGTTTGTGAGTAAGCGGTCAGACACGCATTAGCATCAAAGGCACTACGTGGGTAACGACGACGTTGTTGCTGCTGCTGTTGTTGTTGTTGTTGTTGTTGTTGTTGTTGTTGTCGTCGTCGTCGGCGGACAGAATTTATCTCAAATAGATGTGAGTGCTGAATCTAATTTTATGGCAAAAGAATGGCGTCCTCTTCAGCCATTCCTTTTAATACTTACACTGACGATATCTTTATAAATTTATGCTAGAAAACTGACCTTCAATTTACCTTTTGATTGGAAGTGAAAAAAATATTGTAAAATTATAATATGGCATACAAAAGCAGTATTTTTAAGCCAAATAACAGCATATTACAAGTTATAATTATCAAAAGCAAAAAAAGCATTTTTAATGAAGACAAAACCGAAGAGCGGAAATGTCCAAATATATTAAAACAATAGAATTATGTCATTTTGATCAAAGTCTACTGATAACAAAACAAATCTTAAACAGCAAATATGTAAATAGAAAATAAATTAGCACACAAAGCAATGGTGTTGAGGAAAACTAAAAATATATATAATTTTATCCCTCTACGAATGAAAATTTATCTACATTTTACAAAAAATCAGTTTGTACCTCACAGAAAGCAAAGTTTCCTTCGACAGTGTGTTTACGCAAAAAAAAAGCTTTTGAAAATTTTAAAACCGGAGGTACACATAATTAACCACTGGACTTTAAAAAGGTTATATAAGACAACGTAAGAGACATTCTGTCGTATAGACGAGAAGACTTGCACTGCTTCATGAAGTATTTCAAAGATTTATGCCGCTAAAATTAATTTCCTGAAATTCGATGCGGGATTTACACCCCGAGGGAGTCCTAACAGATAAATTAAGATATACGTCCGACGCTATACAACTCAGTAATTTATAGCGTCATTAAACAACACGCTCAGAACAGATTCGCATGTAATGAAGGACCTACAAAATAATTTAATACTTCAGAATGACTTTTGTAAACAAGTTCAAAGATTGAAAGAAATTTTTTTTTCTGAAAAGAAATTTTTAACTACAAATAAAAAGTAAAGTCGAAAGTACCAACATAAAGCTGCACTATGCAAAGATTCTCACAAGGCCCGTAAAGGTTATTAAGCAGTTTGTGGTGGGATGTTGGTCTGCAACGGAACAGGCTGTGTATACGTGTTTAAGTATAATTTGAGGATGCTTTCGCCTGTCCAAAGTGTCCTGTCAATATTTAAAACAAGATACATAAAAACGTAAAAAGGAAGGCTTTAAACCGGAGTGACCTACAGCGCAATATGGATGAGAAATGTATACTTATTTAAACAGTTCTGAGAAGGAGGCGCTCGTTTAATTTAAATCCGAGCGAAAAATTTATCTACAGTAACTTGATTTATCTGAAATATGAGGATAGAAACCACATGATAATTGAAGGAAAAAATGTCAAACGGCCTACCAGTAACGAAAACACCATGACATAAGAGTATGAACCAATTTCGGAAAGACTAATTAAACCTTTTAACATTTCTTAACCTCAAATAGATCCACACAACATAAAACAATGCAATTCCTGAATCACAATAATTACACTACATCTCCATTATATAGAAAAATGTGTAAACATATAAAGCCGAGGTGTAACTATTTGTTCCACCTGCCGTAACAGTAAGAAATATACATTTTGCCACACAGCGTATTTACGTATGTGTTTAGTATCATTGTCATAATCATCAAACTATCATTTCCCTAAATATCATTACAAAGGTCTTTCTAATGGTCAGGGAATATCTTCTCTGTGAGGTAGAAACTGAAGTTTCATATGCAGTTTAGATGTTTTGTTTTCGAAGGGTTAACGGTTTGTTTTTCAGGAATTAACACGTGTTTATTCTGAGTATGATACGAATCCAATAAATTATCGTTCACTGTGTAGGTAAAATAAAAAGTTTCTGAATGTTATTAAGTGGTATAGTAATCGCAGTCCTTTGAAACGTTAATCAATTCATTCACTTTTAATGTTTAACCTTTTAGGGATTAAGTTTAAATTGCTAGGACACCCCAGGGGCACTGGTTTAAATGTCACAGCCATTATTACAAGTGCATGTTTTTATTTCAGTCGGAGTCACTGGGTCTTAAAATTTTAAAATGCATGGATTTAAACCTTTAAAATATAATTTCTAGTCAGTATTTGCTGGTAAATAATATGGGTATACACTTGATGACACCGTGAACTGGGGACGAAACATGTAGCGTTAAACTAAATGCTTTAAAAACTTCAGTTTGACGATCCAGTTATTTTAAAACATGTACACTGAAGTAAAGTAATGTAGTAACCCTAAAAGTATGCAAAACTGACAAACTAATCTGAAAGGTGAATTTACACATTAACAAATAACACTGTGCAAAAAATTTGAGGTCGTATCCTGTTACGGAAACAAAAATATGTTTACTTAGTACAATTTGCAATGTAGAACATTCAACTACTAGTAGCACTTAAATTACGAGATTGGCTCTGGTTAAAAAAACAATTTTGATTATATTGCTGTATGGAAGCAGGACATAACAGTGAACTTACACGAATCAAATGAGGCGCCTTGTCGCTTGCACTGAAATTCCGGTGCATCCCTCTTCACCGTCCAGCAGTAATCGGCTAACATGGCAGCACTCCATTTGCCCTTGTATCTGTTCTCCATCGCTGAGACGTCCTGGTGAAAACGCTCACCGTGTTCGTCACTTGCGGCACCACAGTTAACCGGAAAGGAATCTAAGCATGAATGGAGGAAATGCACCTTGAGTGACATGTTGCAGCCGAGCTTCTCGTAAGAAGCTGTATGATCCTTCACAAGCTTCCTGAAGTTGACGGCTTTTACATTTCCCAGAAAACCAGTCGCATCAGTTCTAAAGGCATTCCAGGCTGCATTCTCGTCATCGCTGAGAACGAGATCAAATTGAGGGTCCCTGAAGATCTGACGTATCTGGGGGCCAATGAACACACCCGCCTTAATCTTCTCCGTACTAGGCCTTGGGAATTTCTCACACAAGAATGAGAATGCTGAGCCATTTCTGTCTAGTGCCTTCACGAAATTTTTCATGAGGCCCAATTTAACATGTAGAGGGGGAAGCAACACTTTACAGGGATCTACTAAGTACAAGAGGCTGATGAGCTACGTTCTTTGTTCCAGGTGTATGTAATTTATGTAGAGGCCAGTGCTTCTTCTGTAGTGAACACTTTTGGCATGACTATCCCATTAGCAGAGGAAATAACAGAATTTTGTGTAACCCTTTTTCCGTCCCATCAAAGTAGCAATTACCTTCAAATCACCGCAGATGTGCCATTGATATGTCAGTTCACGCAGCTGAGAATTGCCTTCATGTTTTCATATGTTTCTTGTTTGTCGATGCCATAGGCAACAGGGTTTGAAGGCAGTACTTTGTCCTTGTACAACAACACTGCTTTTAGGCTATGCATGGAAGAGACTATGAATAGTCGCCATTATTCCGGATTGTACCTATGTTCATTGCTGCCATCAGACCCTCGACTTTCTTACAAGCACTGAGTTCACCTTGTGTTATGAAGAACTGCTCAAAATCTTTTTGGCGGGAGCGAAATGCTGTCACTTTCACAGTGTCGCCCAGAAGACGAACAGTTCTGCTTTATTCTTCGGCAGTTCCGATCTCTGATGAGATCAGAAACTTCTTTTTGCGTGATCGTGTGTGCTTGAGCAGGGGTTACGTTCAAGAAAAATTCCAAATCTCTTGAAGTAGATGGCTGTGGTGTTTCTACGGGTGTATCCTCCTCTTCCTCACCACATTCTAGGGAAATACTGTCGGAGGGTTCTGGAATAAGCAGACCTTCACAGTGAGGCACTGGACAAATGGCCGATGGTACATTTGGGTACTCCACTCACCACTTTTTCTTCTTGGTAATCCCTTTCTGAATAGGAGGCAACATACAGAAGTAGCAGTCTGTGAGGTGAGCGCTCTACTCGTCCGCTGAGCGGTAATTCGTTCTTACGAGATCCCTTCCCTAACTTGGAAACCAGAGCCAATTTTCAATTATTAATGTCATTTTCGTGTTCAGCACCCCAAAATTAGATAAGATTAGGTATTTTCAGTTTTGTGTGTTTCTCAGTGTAATATACCTATTTGTGTTAAACTGGTATGTTGTTTTTTAGTACAAACCAACATCTACGTCATTCCCACGAGAAAATCCAGGGAAAAATTCAGGTTTCTAGCTTAGAAATTACAATCCCATGTATCGATAATGTGCAGAAGAAAAGAATCCCTGATGTGAAGATCGTGCTTATTAAGTTTCCGGTAGCCTTGCATCCTTGCGTTGTCCAGGCTGTTGAAAACTGTATTATAACTCAACAGCAGATGCATACAGAAACCATCACAACTCCAGTAATGTTAATACATATTTAATATACTTTAGTGGACTTGTATTGTAAATTACTATATGCATTTAGGACTAAAAGTACACACAGATTAAATTGTTCTAAAAAGTGCAGAACATCTTTTCCGTTAAACCTGAAGACGGAAGCAAAGGCATCTTCCAAAGTGTCGACAATATCAAATACTGTATACATCGCATATATAATTAAGAATATAATTAATTACTTTAAATTATTTAATACGAGTTTGTATGAACGGGGGAAAACTGGGAACTTATATAGAAGTGCATAATTTCAGGCTTCCGCCGCGCAATAGATTAGATCTGCGCTCTTCTACGATATTACGCAGCGTAGAGTGGTAATTATGTACCGACGTTTCAGGACTTTGGCCACTGAAGGTGGGACCAATAGGTTGTCCTGAAACGTCGGTAAATAATTAACATTCTACGCTGCTTAATAGCCCAGAAGAGCGCAGATGTTATATAGACGTGAGTTGAGGGTGACGAATACGCCGATATTGATGGACATTTTTAGTTTCACGACCTATCAGCAACCTGGACTGCATAACGTCAAATTATTGGATGGTGGTGAAGTATGAAATGGAAATAGTGTGGAAGAAAGTGGTCGTCACCTAACTTAAAGTACTATTCCCACACTTTCCTGGACAGTCCGTGAAAAAACACAATAACACACAGTCAGGGTAGTCAAGAGTGCCGGATGAGATACGAACCCAAAAGCTCAACCAGCATTACCATTTGAGCCAACAGTCTTGGGGACACTTTATGGCGAGCGTTCTTCTTGTTAGTTTGAGGTTCGACTGTGGTGTCTTCTGGGTAGTGAAGCCCTGTAGTCAGGTTGCAATTATCAGCAATTTGCCACCATCTCCAGCCTCCAACTTGAAGGCAGTTCTCAAAATGCAAGCAGAAGCGCCCCCCGAAACTTGGCAAGTTTTGCCGTCATGCACGTCGTCACATCCCAGAAATCGGGCTAATCCAATAATTTTTAGCGTGCATTTTTTTTACTAAAGGACCCTAAAATGTGTGTCCAGATTGTACCACATTCTGATGACTGGCAAGAGATCGAAGTCAAACGTGCGGCTAAAGAATAAGATGGGAGTTATGTGTCGCTAATAAATACGAGTATTACTCCTACAGAACACATTGCAACGAAGTGAAAACCATTTCCTGCAAGCTACAGCAGGTTATACTCTAAAATGAATTTGTTGGTTGTTGCAAACGAGATGAAAATATTTGTCTAAACGACAAGATGTGAAACTTAAATAAAAAGCTAAATTGATAACTGAAGACTTCAGTTAACTATATATTAAAGTCAACAATAAGTCGCAATCTAAACGAACTTCATATTCCATCCAATTTTATCACATTTTTTCCATATTCAAGAGCTCCCGGGTTCGAATCTGGATCCGACGATCTTGATGTGTTTTCAGGTTTATTTTTAATTTCTTCGTGACAGTATTTGAACAAGCATCAAGAAGCAGGCTTAAAAAACCCTTCCCTCCACAATTTCTCCATTTCATTGCTAACCTTTTAATACACAATGTTCACTACACTAAACTGCTTACTATAATAAAATGTGCATTGAAGAGGTAATAATGGTTTAATATTTACAAAACTCGATTTTCAAAACAAACGTAGTTATTCCCCTGAACTACCTAACAAATTTATCCTCCAGACCCTGTACAAGAGAAAGAGTGAATTTTTTTTAAAATTGTTTGCATAAATTTCAGACTCTAAAGGTTTGTACACCTACACAGTAAACAAGAGACCATTTACCGACAAGTTATAAAAGCGATGCAAATCACAGTTTCCTCACACACGAGATAAATTGTACTGAATGGGCACTGGTAAAAGAATTTTCAACATTTTTGCATTCCAGAATAAGCGCGGTAAGATAAATAAACTAAAGTGACAACCACATAAAGCAGTTAAGGATTTATGATACGCACTAACAATTATGCGTTTGCAGTGATTCCACTGTCCTTACCTAATCATACTAGCATCTCTTGCGCTGTCGCAGAACCACCTAGACGTTTACCATCCAGCTGACACATGGATTTCCGACTAGCTGAACAACCAACCAACTAACAAAAGTCGTTAAAGAGGTCCACGCATGGGGGTCTGTTGGACATGTTCCATACCACCCTTCTACTGCACACCAGCTTTGCTACCGCCCTTTGGTGCACGCACGCACAAACTGCACAAGCAGTGTCAGCAAATTGTGGCAATTCATTCATTATTTCAGCTATAATCTACAACTCTATTCTTGCGTTGTATTACAAGAATAAACAATACAGTTTAATTGTGAGTGTGGAAGTTGCATCCATTTATCATATAAATGACCATACATGTTGCGCCGGCAGAATATGAATATTTTGTCCCTGTGCTTTGTAACAATCTGATTTTAACTGCTGTAATATCTGCTGTGTCCTCATGACGACAGAGCATTAAACAAAATGTGACAAATAATTTCGGTGCCTTTCCTAATCTCTGAATTGTTTCGTTTTCTAGCTTAACTGTATTAGGCTGAACTAAAGTACTCATGATTTAAAGTTCCTTTATTGGAAAAAAGAAACACAATGTCGAAAAAATGTTATAACTGTTTGTAAAATTGAAATAACAATGAAGCAACTCACACACAGGTGTGCTGATGACTACGTTTTGTAAAATGTAGAAAATAACAATGAAGCAACTCACACACAGGTGTGCTGATGACTACGTTTTGTAAAATGTCGAAATAACAATGAAGCAACTCACACACAGTGTGATGACTACGTTTGTAATGTCGATACATGACACTCACAAGCGATGACTATTTTGTAAAATGTCGAAATAACAATGAAGCAACTCACACACAGGTGTGCTGATGACTACGTTTTGTAAAATGTCGAAATAACAATGAAGCAACTCACACACAGGTGTGCTGATGACTACGTTTTCCTGTGACGCCATAAAGTATTCACTGCAAAGAATCGTACGCTACATTAACATAAAATTTTCAAAACAAAATGTTACTGCAAATAACGCGAATACTGGGAAACAAAGTTCTGGAATCAAAAAAAACACAATGTAAAAGTATATTTTTGTCCAGTGCTCCCCGACTTATGAAAGAGCATTGCTTAACTTAAAGTCTCTCAGTTTCGGTCAATGGTCCATCTGATAATACTGGTATTAAGATAAATATGCCGTTTTGGTGGAATTACACTTACAGGTAAAACCGGTGTCTTCGGAGAAAAACCTCTTTCAGTTTTTACGGGGTAAAATGAGTTCACATTATACACAAAGATTCAGTTCTTACCTCACAGAGAACACAGTCTTTCCTCAGAAAGATCAATCAGAAAATACTGTATAGCGAAATAATGCTGTTTATTGTAAGAATCATATGGGACATGTAATAAATACACTGTGTGAAAAAATGCAAATTTTATAGAGTTAAATTTGGCGGCATATATAATTATTACTAGGCTTTAAAGGACCAAATACACTCACTGTGAATTCTGCTGACTAGTACCAGCTCTGTTTTGACGGACCAGATTGTGACCAGCAGATCCAAAAATACTCGTAAATATACAGGGCTACCCTTAATGCTAAGAAAGGCAGTGAGATACATCAGAAGAAAATTCTCATTCATACTATTACAGTATTTCGTGATTCTTCCTCAGTCTGTCCAGCCGAATATTGTTTTAATATCTTTAAAGATACCACAATTCTGTTTTAAACTTTACTTCTTCTTCATTACTTATCATAGTTCAGTCTTATTCGACCTTATAAACATTACAGAAATATCGTAATTAAATAATCCAGAAATCAATCTACGATAAAATATCCTAAAATGCCTTTACTCCGTTGGCGGATATTCTATAATGGAAATTAAGGAAATGCAAGACTTTTCCTCAATATAAACACACAAGGACACAACACAATGCGTTATTCACCTTCTTGTCTCCTGCAATCAAAGTAACCACAGTCACTTTCAGGATGAGTCTCAAAACTGCGGACAAGACACGAATCCAAGTTGTTTTACCACATTAACCACTTAAGGTGTAGTGTTAACTATGTACACAACCTGCTGTACTGTTAAGAACTATGCACAGTCTACACACTGCATCTATTTAAAAGGGGAAAAGTAAAGTTTAATCATTAACCTGTCATGAAGGCTTAGAGGCGGAGTAGAGGAATACTCCTGTTTATGTGTTTCTTAAGATTCTAACATCATCAGTGATATTTCCCTACGCATCACGCCTATTCAGTTAGCGGCCCATAATGCCGACTGCACCCGGAACAACACAATAAATACTATGGGCAAATTATTGTAGTGTATGAATTTTTGTTTCGGTTGGGTTGAAATATGGTTACTGACAACCGGTTTTCGTTTTTAGATTTTGTCGTATTTTCATGAAGTTTATGCTGCGTTTAACTCTAAATAAAACAAACTCACTACAGCCTACATACTCGTAGTCCACAGGCCCATCGACTCCCCTTAACTTACCTAGTATCAGAGCAGCCATCTCAAAACATTAAATGAACAAACTTGTAATACTCCATTACTCGACTGTTCTTTACAATAGACATGGACTGTACTCGTTATGAGGTAAGAAATAAACTTCTCTATACAGTGAAAAACAAATTCGCGCACAAGCTCTCCATAAATGATTATTATGGACAATGTTACAGATCGTACGTGCTTACACGTTAAGTTTTCGAGATACACGCCGATGTAGCGCGTTGCTGGGCGTACAGTACGGCTCACTTGTGTTCTAACGATTGTGGAATACACAAACGATAAGTGCCGTAACATGCTCTTACCCCTCGGAACCTGTAATAGTTACAGTATTGCTGGTGAGTAGGAAAACCCGTTATGTTATTCTCGTCGCCGTAATCCGGGAGCTACTGTGTTTCGACGGTCGGAGCAGCGTCTCCGTCAGACACGAAGTGTAACCGTACAACAGTTGTGAAGGTAGGTACGGACTTCGACCAATGAAGACGCCAAAACTGTAGTTGTGGGAAGAGAGCCGTGGAGAAGTTCACGTGATAACGCATAAGAACTGAGACTATCCCAAGCGAGGGTCGTCAAAGTGCGTCTTGACAATTAAATGGATCCATTTCCCTACTCATGAAACGGATATCCGGGTCGCGATTGTACACTGCATGTGTTTTACGTGTAACTATGATGCGCCCATTTTTCTGTTACTTATACCTCGAGCCATTTAACGGTTATGTGTATCATGAAAATTATACGTCTCATGTGTTTTACGTGTAACCATGATGCGCCCAAGTTCTATCATCATACCTGAGCCATTAAACGGTCATTGTACTCATGAAAATTATACGTCCATGTGTTTTACGTGTAACTATGAGGCGCCCATGTTTCTATCACTTATACCTCGAGCCATTTAACGGTTATGTGTATCATGAAAATTATACGTCTCATGTGTTTTACGTGTAACTATGAGGCGCCCATGTTTCTATCACTTATACCTCGAGCCATTTAACGGTTACGTGTATCATGAAAATTATATCCTCATGTGTTTTACGTGTAACTATGAGGCGCCCATGTTTCTATCACTTATACCTCGAGCCATTTAACGGTTACGTGTATCTGAACAATTATACGTCTCATGTGTTTTACGTGTAACTATGAGGCGCCCATGTTTCTATCACTTGATACCTCGAGCCATTTAACGGTTACGTGTATCTTGACAATTATACGTCTCATGTGTTTTACGTGTAACTATGAGGCGCCCATGTTTCTATCACTTATACCTCGAGCCATTTAACGGTTACGTGTATCATTGACAATTATACGTCTCATGTGTTTTACGTGTAACTATGAGGCGCCCATGTTTCTATCACTTGATACCTCGAGCCATTTAACGGTTACGTGTATCTTGACAATTATACGTCTCATGTGTTTTACGTGTAACTATGAGGCGCCCATGTTTCTAACACTTATACCTCGAGCCATTTAACGGTTACGTGTATCTTGACAATTATACGTCTCATGTGTTTTACGTGTAACTATGAGGCGCCCATGTTTCTATCACTTGATACCTCGAGCCATTTAACGGTTAGTGTATCTTGACAATTATAGTCTCATGTGTTTTACGTGTAACTATGAGGCGCCCATGTTTCTAACACTTGATACCTCGAAGCATTTAACGGTTACGTGTATCTTGACAATTATACGATCTCATGTGTTTTACGTGTAACTATGAGGCGCCCATGTTTCTATCACTTGATACCTCGAGCCATTTAACGGTTACGTGTATCTTGACAATTATACGTCTCAGTACGTAACTTGTATAATGTTTTCTTTTTAAAAAAGAAATCACACTATGGAGAGAGTGTTCGAGGATTTCTTTTTACCCTGAATAATTTAGAAGAATAAAGTCAGTCTTCAAAGGTTTAATGTTCTTTCTTTACTGGAGGATCTAATATACCTGAGCCCCCTTGTTGGGAAACGTGACTAGCAAGCTAAATTTAATTTGGAGTACACTGCTGTAATGTCAAAGCTGATGAGTTTAGCCATACGTACGTGACCATTGTAAATGTACATGACTACATCAAAAGATTTATTTACATTTGTGTAAGTTTAATTAACTATTGTGACTGAAATTTTTTCACTGTTTTCTTTACGTCAAAGCAGCCTATGATATAAACAGTCGCTTTAAGTGCACATCTATTGTACCTAATCAACATCTGTGTAATCCTTCTGTTTCTCCATAATTATATTACCTGCAGTGCTGTCAGTCCTGTCTGTGTCCATTATTCTGTTTCTCTCCAACTACCTACCAAAACTACAATCCAACTACAGTGTATGCAAAACTACCTAAAAATATGAATGTCATGGAAGTCGAATTTCACCAAGTATGCCTAAATATACTGTCCTCAGTTCTATCTACTCCAGGCGGGTTGCATGTACGTCAGATTACAGCCAAACTTCTTATTAATGAAGTGTTCTGTACATATTGAAATCACCCTTTGGAAATCCGCGATTAAACAAAACGAAGGAAATATCATTACATCATGACTTTCTTAACTGCATAATGTACCAAATTACTATCATCTCTCTTCACTGTTTCTCAAAAAAAATATTTGAACATTTTTATTTTATGAAGCGGAGATCAAATTTCGCACTCACAGGATGAAATGGGAGAAGCAGCTCTTCTACACGTATAACCTCAAATGAAAAAGGTACGACATTTTCCTATTTCCAATCTCTTTTTTTTAACTGATATGTCAAACTACTTCATGTATATCGTATAAGGGTTAATCCATGGTCGAACTACCAAACTTGGGGTTCTGTGATTTATGTATATGAGAACTATACATGGTTGAAATATACGTAAAGATCCGTGACTTGGAATAAAGTGCTTGCTCCACCCAGCACTGTC
Organism: Reticulitermes speratus; assembly: GCA_021186555.1. Classification (NCBI taxonomy): domain Eukaryota; kingdom Metazoa; phylum Arthropoda; class Insecta; order Blattodea; family Rhinotermitidae; genus Reticulitermes; species Reticulitermes speratus. The sequence continues at coordinate 21,867,690 of JAJKFL010000330.1, forward strand.
ACTTGATTTTCTGTAAAGGTTTCTGACAAAAGATTCTGAACGGACTGGTACCATGTATTCTGAGAACGATGGATCCATTACACCACACTTATGAGAACACTGTCTAAGAAATATAGTCAGGACCAGAGGCGGACCCTTACAAACATCGCAGTAAACCATTACGTTCCGTAGATGGTGTGGAAATCTTTTAAGAGCTGAGGCACTATCAGCTTCTCAAAAAGGCTTCCACCAAAAGTGCCGTTCTTCGGCAACACCAGTCAAGGACTGGAGCCCCAAAATACCCTTGCCTTTTGAACCCGCGACCCGTAGCAGCCTTATTTTCTATACTGCACATTACTGTCAGCGGTCACTATTGACCTCACAAGTGCTTAAATACTAACATACGATAACAGCTAGATTCATGCCAGCATGTCAGTATTATTTCTCAGTCCTAAGGCTGTGTATCAACACATGACAAAAATGATTGCTAAACGTAAAATAAATGTTGGTAAACTATATCACTTTTGCGCACGAGGGCAGAACAGCTCAGTCATTAAGTTCACTGACCCTATACAACACCAGCTGGTGCAGTCTGCGTACGTTAAGCTGTGTTTTATCATTACGAAAATCGCACATTACTGTCAAGAGGTGCGTTAACATTCTGAATGCACAGGAAACACGGTGTATGTAACACGAATAATATTGCGATAGGTATTGCGTAAAATGTAAATCACTGCCGACATTCTACTGCTGTACTCTTGAAAATTTCACCCTCTCACATCCAGTTTCATACAACATTTCCATTTTATTAATGTAACTGTAATTGCATCACATATGAATTGTAATGTCACTCTATATATTCCTCTGAAAATAATGAAATGCTATTCTAGTAGATAGTTCATCTCAATGAAGCCTTGATTAATGAAATGCCTTTGTCAGTGATTCTACAATAGCGATGGCCGATGTGCCAGTTCGTCCGGTGCTGGACTGACTAAAGGCGTGCATAGCTAACAGGAACAACCTCCGAACACGACCTAACCTAACAGGGCAGGAGTGAAAAAGTACATTAAAATACACAGAGTAAGAGTAATCGTAAAATGTGGCAGAGCTTGTCTCCAGAATCTGACATGTGCGCAAGTGTTCATTACCCTCTGCCTTGTTACGAAATCTGATGTTTATTACTACAGTCACAGGAAATCTAAACTGGACCCCACTCTGCCTTCCAGCCTATAGGGCTACTTTCATCTCCATATTTTTTTCGTTCCTTTAGGTTTCCGTTGAAAATTTGTAAATGTACAAGCGGTAAAAAGACCGCCCAAAATATACACCTTGATTTGGTCATCGTAACGAAATGTCGGTACGAAACGTGAACGGTATATATTACGAATTTTACAATTAGGCAGTTTCGGCAAAATTTCGTCTCTCCTTGTTTCAACCCAAGTCTGCGTTCTTCCTTAGTTTTAACAATAGACTTCCTTCTATTAACGTGGTTTAGCCGTCTGGATTCTTCAATTGTATGTACATATTCTTGCCAATTTTCTCTATATCATGTACTACGAAGTCATAACCTCATTTGGCTGCTGATAGTTTTAATTTTTCATTTCAATAATAATAATATAAAATAATAATAATAATAATAATTTACTTGCTCAGTCTTATTACAGAATTTCACTGATGTGCCAGTTCACACCACTTTTCTGCAGTGCGCATTCTCTTTATTTGTTTTAAGTTCTACACTGTAAATGCAATGTTAATCTTAATTCTTCACTATTTAACACACATTTCTTTCAGTTTTCAGCTCTTGCTCTATGTTTTGTTTTCTAGGTCTAAGCTATGATTTTTTTTTCACTTTTTCTCCCATTTAACAGCCTATCGATCCCACATGCAACCTACTTCTTGCCCTTCCTTCAACCTCAGCTCTGTTTCTTCAACTGCTTTTCCAATTTACATTTGATCTTATATGCAAGCGTACGTAAATTTCTCAGTTCTGTCATCTAAAAACGGTTAATTCAATAAAGTAATTCTGTATTCGCAGTATGTTCGAAAATGATTCTGGGCCAAAATAAAAAGTATTTGACTTCTTACAATAATTACATTTAGGTTCATAAGAAGAAAAATGCGCCGGTAATGCAGAGAACTAAAACAGCGGTTCGTCGTCTAAAATTATGAAACTACTGAGGAAGTTAGTGTGGTAAAGAAGTAGTGGATTCGCATTTCATCTGCTTTACATGTTACCCTGAGAAGGTCTTGTAGTTTTCCTGACTTCTTCACATGAAATCCCGGAACTATCTCCTTCCAAATTTTTCTCTCTTTACCATTTACGACGATCGTCACATATTATTCGACAACACGCTTTGACGTGTACAACTGTCAATTACAACAAAGAATCTATCGGAAGTTGCAAGATGTAAAGCGGATGGAAATAACTTCGGGGTACCTGCAAAGTTTGTTACATTATTCAACGTAACTACTTCCATAACTGCATTATTTTCAAAACACAATATCATAATCCTATATTTCTGTTACAATACGATACAGACAGATGTTTACGAAACGTCCATTTAAAAACCTGTTACCGACATCCAAAACATACAGTGAAGGATGTCTGTTTCAAACATTTAATTTCCAGCCTTCAAAACGACTATTCCGAATTCCGTTGTCTCTCAGGAGAAAACGTTTCCTGTCTACAAAGCATATTCGCACTTGCTCCTGGCAAAGGAACACGACTGGATGCTGATTCCATGCTCTTGCGAGGAAGCTCCTAACAAAGTATATATACAGCCTGTGAGTTCAAATAAAATTAGCAAATATGCGTTGTTGAGATGGAAAAGCTTTGGAGCTCAAGCTGAAAGCTCAAAGCACAGCTGAAGCTGAATGGGTCTGTACATCGCTGTGTAGTATTGAAAACAAAAGGAGATTCGTATAACAGATCTTAATTAACCTGACAGATGAGGTATTTTAACTGAGATTAAAGTTACGTTCCTTAGGCAAAGGTGATATCCGCTTTGATGAGCTGGCAACAGCAGTTTCTCGAGTTTATATACAGTCATTGTATTCAGATATTTCATCTGTGCTTTGCTGTTCCTGCTTTCCAAAGCCCTGCTAAGATATCTGCTCTTAAGGCGGGTGGTCCTTGCATTAATAACAATAATAATAATAGTAATAACAATAATAATAAAGTGACCAAAAAAGGCATACACATACAAAAGCAAAATTAGGAGAGTTTTTACAGAAACTGGGAACGCAAAGTAATGTACGGAAAAATATGACTTGGTTTAAAAAAAAAAGAAGAGGGACAGGCAGTGCACGAAAACATAGGTACAGACAAAGCTCGAGGCTCGGCTTGCTTCAATGCAGCGAGCGAATGATACAAAATGTACTGCTTCCAAGTCACGTGTCAGAAAATACTGCCACAAGCATATGCTTTAAATTCAGTTTGGCATTTACAGGCCTCATATTTGAAGTTCTGATTATCAATGTATTTCCTGCTGCATCATTTCCTAACAAGTCCGTACTAACCAGCTACTTAAACGAAAAACTATCTAAACGTAACAATTAATTCAGCTTCGTAATGCATTACAATTCAACAGTACATCGTATAAAACAAAGCTCATACTAAGCCAGTCAAATCTAACGAATCAAGTTCTACTTCCTTACTATTTGCTTTAGTATTAACCTTCATTTTCCCTCTTCGAGTAGATCATTTCCAAGACGTTTTCGCACCAAAACACTGTGTAGGCCTGTATGTCTCTCTTACTTCCTCCATTTCTGGAGAACATCACGACGCTCCTGAATCAATCATCTTGAAACAAGCTGGGAATATGAAAATTGAACTGTTCTGGCACGCGACGCCGTGTGATATGATAGCTGGTCACCTAAGTTATGCTGGAACCTCCTGCCCCCATCTCCAAAATTGACACAGCCGAGTAACGTCAAATCTCATTGTGGGAGAAGCTCAAATCATAAAACCCTTTCTTATGTAACTCTTTCATTCCATATAGGTTCGCCGTCAATTTTTTTTGGAATTAGCTAGTAACACAACCAACAGAAGTACACAAACATTACCGACCACAACCATGCTTTGTTCTGCTACGTGTTTTCGACCGAGCGGCCACTTTCATTCAGGGAGACTACTCCATGCTACTAGGAACTACTAGCTCTGTTGTTTCTATTACTAGCTACACTGACAGCACGCGGTAAGAAAATGCAACACAAAATTGTTTTCGAATGTTTACATTTTATGTATTTTCTCACGGTCAGAGAACGTATGTCACTACGAAAAAAGTAAATTTTATATCTGCAGATTTCAGAACAGCATACTTCCATGCAAGTAATTAAACACAATTTTCTTTACTTTGTAACAGATTAAAATAAAGAAAGTAGTGTATATAGTCTGAAACATTCAGCGGGGAGTGTTAAAAATACCTTGGTCTCTGAAAGTAATCCGTGACATACACAGCACATGTCACCTGCCTGCCTGTGGAATAGGGAGAATGCATGACAGTCTGGACTGCAGGTTTCTTTACGTATCGGATTCTAGAAGCTGTAAGCCAGCATATATATGACAGTCTGAGTTTTCCGTTGATTTCCTTTATTCCACGACAGACAAGAAGCAGCAGCGGCTTCGCGCAACAGTTTTTCGATTACACAAAACAGTAAATTGTGAAGATGTGCGTTTATTCGTTTGGTAAGCCACTGACTTTCTCATTACGAAAGTTTGTGTAACAAGCAGACCGCTTTTAAAGCGTCTCGTACTTTAATTCGTATCTCACATTCATGTTGTGACCATGCTGCTGTAAACGAGATTCTGTAGCCGACTCCCTCGCATCATGTTTTTATAATGTTAATATTATTTTATCCTCTAGGCCCGGCTCTTTCTTCTCTTTACATCAGTTGTCACGGAGACAGGCATGATACTGAAACCGCACATTCCAAGTACAGGAAGTGCTCAGCTCGGAAGGTGCGAGACCAGAAGGGTCAGCAACATTTCCATCTCATACGAGCCCGGACGCTCTTGTAGCTCGTCCCAACTTGGCAGAATGTTATTTTCACGGTCCAGCGGCTGCATTGTACGAAAGTCTGATGGGAGAGGCAGCCGCTTTCAAGTTGTCACGATGGAAGAAGTTCTACTTGAAGTGACGGAGGTGTGGAACAGCGTTTCTTGATGCCACTTCCCTTGTGTAGCCTGAATAGTCTCTCTTGTTTGTCCAAGATCGGAACCCATTTTCCCAGGAGTCTCGGGAAAGTATAGAGTCTGTAACCCGTAGTGGTGCTATCTGATGTGATGCTGACAAACGTCGTGGGCGAAACACGCTGATGTGATGCTGCGGTGCCCGTAAGGTTGTGAACTTTCAGCGAGCGCGCACCCAGGCGGAAATTCAGACGCTCCTCCGGTCAAGTCGCAGTGACCCGTAACACTTAAACTGACTTCACGGTTACGCTATCTCTATAAAGCTTACTGTGTTTAAGTTATGAGTCACATGTGAAAACTGGATTAGGGTTACGTAGCAAAGCAATTCTCAGCAGGCGCACTTGACGTTTCGGTAAAAATTCTTTACCAACCGCACGTGTTCTGAAGCTTCGAAGGACAGATGTTAGATGGGCACGAATACAGAATATTGGCGAAATGATCCTGACACAAGAAGACCGAAGTGCGCGGAGATAATCTATCCCAGTGTCACTTTTTCGACCATAAACCCCATATGGACTGCCTGGAGACGGACATGTAGATCCGAGGTCAGAAAGCTACTTGAAATAAACCGCTTCAAAGGAACAGCAGCATACTGTTACTCGCAGTGCATTCTGACATGTGATTCGTACCATAATTACGTAAATACAGTATATGCAGTACGTGTGCATGTATATTAATATTTTATCCACACATTATTATTATTATTATTATTATTATTATTATATTATTATTATTAAAGTGAAGCGTGTCAAAATTTAACAGGAGATAATTTTCCTTTTCATTCTTTTGTAAGAACGGTTTAATGTAATCTGAAACTAATATTCACATCTCTGAGGATGAAAATTATTTGCTTATTTTGGTTGAATGGAACGTCTATAGTAGTGGATTAAACCTGTAAGTAAAAAACGAGGTTCAGTGTGCCTTTTGTCTCAAACTTTGTCTTGATTCACGAAGCATTTGTTTTGATAGGCAAATTATAGCGAAGTGTTAAGGAATCAGTGTAATGAAATTCAACTACAGTACTGTTTGTGTTTGGTCTTACAGTGCCATCATACAGGGCGATAGTTAACTTGTTCAAAAGCTATATCCGCCAGTGATTCCGTGTGTACTTCATAATGCTCTAGCAACACATCTACAGACTGGAGTATAGAATTACTGCGCCTATATGTAAGGTCTCGTATAGCAATCGGAGCAGAATGATAAGCCCTTAGCTTCGCACGGGGGAATTTAATTTGTTTGGGAATCCGAACCTTGTGAAATATACTTAACAGTCCTATACATTTAGAGTGGAGTCGTAGCGAATAATACGCTCAGAATGGGTTCGATTTCACTCAGATGAATATGTTGACATCCAACGTCTCTACTGTGAAAATGCAATGCTCCTTACACACTCAACGGAAATACTCGTATGTAACACAATGAATAATATCAACAACGCACTGAATAATTAGCGGTACGTAGGGCTACATGTAACACAGCCTAAGTATCGTTATTGAATTCAGACAAACTGTATAAATTCATCCACATGCTTCCCACAAACTTACAATTAAACACTTTTTTCTCTCAGTTTTTGAGCAACCCATGAATATTACTGTTGGTAAAAATAGTTCATATTTCTATTAACACTCATAAAACAAACGATTTCTTTCTCCATGTCATTGAACATTTTGGCGTATTGTTTAGAAGATATAAAGTAGATTTCAAATAACAGATCCAAGATTGGAACCTAAGACACTTTTATTATGGATTTTACTGTCTTTGGGAGAGGTAAATTCACAGCTTCTTAAGTGTCAATTTCTATACTGGTACATTAACTTCAACTGGAAGTGCCCTTATACATAGTGCCTGTACCACAAATTCACATTTTACTGTCTTTGGGAGAGGTAAATTCACAGCTTCTTAAGTGCCAATTTCTATACTGATACATTAACTTCAACTGGAAGTGCCCTTATACATAGTGCCTGTACCACAAATTCACATTTTACTGTCTTTGGGAGAGGTAAATTCACAGCTTCTTAAGTGTCAATTTCTATACTGGTACCTTAACTTCAACTGGAAGTGCCCTTATACATAGTGCCTGTACCACAAATTCACATTTTACTGTCTTTGGGAGAGGTAAATTCACAGCTTCTTAAGTGTCAATTTCTATACTGGTACCTTAACTTCAACTGGAAGTGCCCTTATACATAGTGTCTGTATCAAAAATTCACATTTTACTGTCTTTGGGAGAGGTAAATTCACAGCTTCTTAAGTGTCAATTTCTATACTGGTACCTTAACTTCAACTGGAAGTGCCCTTATACATAGTGTCTGTACCACAAATTCACATTTTACTGTCTTTGGGAGAGGTAAATTCACAGCTTCTTAAGTGCCAATTTCTATACTGGTACCTTAACTTCAACTGGAAGTGCCCTTATACATAGTGTCTGTACCACAAATTCACATTTTACTGTCTTTGGGAGAGGTAAATTCACAGCTTCTTAAGTGCCAATTTCTATACTGATACATTAACTTCAACTGGAAGTGCCCTTATACATAGTGCCTGTACCACAAATTCACATTTTACTGTCTTTGGGAGAGGTAAATTCACAGCTTCTTAAGTGCCAATTTCTATACTGATACATTAACTTCAACTGGAAGTGCCCTTATACATAGTGTCTGTACCACAAATTCACATTTTACTGTCTTTGGGAGAGGTAAATTCACAGCTTCTTAAGTGCCAATTTCTATACTGATACATTAACTTCAACTGGAAGTGCCCTTATACATAGTGTCTGTACCACAAATTCACATTTTACTGTCTTTGGGAGAGGTAAATTCACAGCTTCTTAAGTGCCAATTTCTATACTGATACATTAACTTCAACTGGAAGTGCCCTTATACATAGTGTCTGTACCACAAATTCACATTTTACTGTCTTTGGGAGAGGTAAATTCACAGCTTCTTAAGTGCCAATTTCTATACTGGTACCTTAACTTCAACTGGAAGTGCCCTTATACATAGTGTCTGTACCACAAATTCACATTTTACTGTCTTTGGGAGAGGTAAATTCACAGCTTCTTAAGTGCCAATTTCTATACTGATACATTAACTTCAACTGGAAGTGCCCTTATACATAGTGCCTGTACCACAAATTCACATTTTACTGTCTTTGGGAGAGGTAAATTCACAGCTTCTTAAGTGCCAATTTCTATACTGATACATTAACTTCAACTGGAAGTGCCCTTATACATAGTGCCTGTACCACAAATTCACATTTTACTGTCTTTGGGAGAGGTAAATTCACAGCTTCTTAAGTGCCAATTTCTATACTGATACATTAACTTCAACTGGAAGTGCCCTTATACATAGTGTCTGTATCAAAAATTCACATTTCCCCAGTGTTTATGTGATTAACGTTCAGTGTGACATTTCTCCCCTCCCAAGGTGGGCTGGATGAAGGCGGAGGATCAGACTATCTTGACGCTTCACAACAAGGTCGTGACGCACAATTCACGGATCAGCGTGACGCACGACAATCACCGAACATGGCAACTGCACATCCGTCAGGTGAAGGAGAGTGACCGGGGCTGCTACATGTGTCAGATCAACACCAGCGTCATGAAGAAGCAAGTGGGCTGTGTCGACGTTCATGGTAAGTTCTAAGGCAAAATTCAGACCACAAATCCTTACATCCATCACAATTCGATTATAACTACAGAACTGTGTACGCAAGTTCTACAAATCGTGATCCAATGCAATGTCCGAAGTTTAATTCTGGCCCAATTACACGATTTTTGTTCTATACTTACCCACACAACCTAAAGCTACTTTAAAATAATTTAAATGGTGACACTGTCTCACTGTCTTGCTAAACACAGACCAATGATGACAAGTATTGGTAAAAATGTTACGTACTGGGAAATGTACGTAGATCATAACAGCCGTAGTCAGTTCGATCTGCTGTTGTCTGTACACATTCAATTCTTGATTGCTCACTCTTGATGCTCTGTCACTATTAGCGCAACAAAATAAATACACCCCACGTTGTAAACAGAGTAAATTCACACGCAACCCTTCTCTGTTAGTGGCTGCTTATTCTGACTGGGAAAAGGCACACTTAAGGTACATATTGAATAAATAAACAATAAACAGGCCTATTAAAGCTTCATTCTTCGCTATTTTTTATAAACACTAAAAGCAAATTGTATACCCACACACCTGCATTAACTCTCATTTTCTGCGTGTTTCAATATTCATTCTGCAGTCTGTCTTACGACAGGTCCGTAGCTTCTTCCAAAGCGAGTTCTCCACAGGGTGCGAGCTAGTGCTTCCTCTTTCAATTTCCAGTATCTTTTCTTTTCCTTAAGGTCATCCAGTAGCTGCTTACGCCTTTTCCCTCGTCTTCCCGTCATTTCTATCCTTCCTTCTAACTTTCCTTCAATAACGTATTTCAGAAGGCAGTTTCTACGCAAGATGTGACCAATCCAGTTAGCCTTTCTTCTTTTTATTGTATGTAGGATATTCCTTTCCTCCTTGACTCTGTGTAATACTTCTTCATTTGTCACACGAGCGGTCCAACTGATCTTCTCCATTCGTCTCTAGCACCACATTTCAAAACTTTCCAGATACTTCTGATCTATTTTCCGAAATGTCTACGTTTCAGCACCATAAAAAGCAATGCTCCAAATGTAGCACTTTACTAGTTTCTTCCTTAAATTTAAGTCCAGTTTGCTGGTGAAAAGTCTTCTTCTTGTTGAATGCTGCTTTTGCCATGGCAATTGTGGATTTAATTTCACGTGTACACCTTGCATCATTTGTTATCGTGCTACCCAAATAATTGAAATATTCCACATTCTCCAATCCATTCAATATACTGTATGAAATAAATCAGAACTCCCTTTAAAACAGTTTAAACGCAATTAAGACTTCATTCTTCCACAGAAGCTTGTAAGATAGAAATGTACACACAGTCTCTTTTCTGTAATTATACAGGGAAATACAAACTTGTGGAAAACTCTTTTGGACAAAGAAAGATGTTTCATTCTCCTCTGTAACTTTTATTGCGGACACATTTTAGATCGTGTAAATATGTCACGAACTAAGCTCTACATCCGCAAAACGAAAATTCTCACAGGCCTTCGTATAGAGTGTAAGCTACTTGCTTCCGATCTTAACCCAAATTACGATTGCTCGACATTTTTTTCGTAGAGGTCTTGGATATCACATTTCATAACATTCCATTCCTCCGTTATAAACGTTGTTTCCAATTAAGCAGGTAAAAAACTAAAGATTTTGTCTTGCAGGCCACACGGTATTCCATACTCCGCAATTTCTTCGTACATTTACAGGCAGTTGTGGCGAGGCATTTGTTTCAGAGCGACAATTCTCTGAGCCGCAGAGGAAAATTTACCACGTACAAGGACAGAATCCACCAGTGACCATGTTCGTGTTACCTCAACAGGTTATTAATTGTCCGGCCCATTGTCACCGTGACGTCATACTGTGACTAGCTAAAGTGAATCTGATTGATTAATTATACGACATACAATACGGTGGACAGCATGCCACCAGCATATAAATAGAATACACAGTAAAAATATAACAATCAATATGGGACAAACCCAAAGCACACCTGCATCGACCTGAAGAGGTGTTTATATCGAAATCATGGCCTATAAAATTTAGTAATTTGCATACTAAATATACTCTTAATTGTGCGCCAAGGATCGTTGATAGATGGCACACTCGGAAACGAAATACATCAGATATTCCAATTTTGAGATTATTTATTCGTGCATTTTGATGGAATTAAACTGTTTATTCGTGACACCTACAAATGCACCTTTGATATATATAAAAATACAAGCTACTACCGCTCCTACATGTTTCGGCGAAACAGTTCTTCCGCTAGACAAGAAATTCCTCGCATTTTATTGAGCCCGAAGGTTGATTACAGTGTTCACTAAAGCTCGCCACATGTCCCTGTCTCGAGCCTGATAAATCCAATGCACGCTCCCATCCTACTCCTGGAAGATCAATTTTAAAATTACACCCCATCTACGCCTACGCCTTCCAAGTCGTCTCTTTCCCTCTAGTTTCCCCATCAAAACCCTGTATGCATCTCTTCTCTCCCATGCGTGCCACATGCCCAGCCCATATCATCCTCCTTGATATAATCACCGGAATAATACTTGGTGAGGAATTTCCTTGCCACGCGAAGTCAGACACAGATCCAATGTCCAAAATACCAGTGTTGTCTATTAAAATACATCATCATCAGCATCCTTTAGAGCTGAATGTGGAGGAACTAATTTAAACGTTTGTTGCTGTGGTTCCTATTCACAGTTACGAACAGAAATTTTCAGTTTTCTAATTGCAACGTGACACAGGCTACAGAAGCTTTTGTTATTTCACCTGACGTTACGAATTAAATTACTGTAGACAAATCCGGGTTTTCTGATGAAATGTTTATCACCAAATGTTGCTGTTGAAATGTTACAATTCCTGCCTCGTACTTCGTTTGTCTAGGGTTCAAATAAAAGCCAGATACCGGGGACTTCCTTGCAAGCAAATATATAACTGCAGTGAGACCATAAACGCTTGCTTGTATACTCTAATTTATTATTAAGCATTTATCTATTATTCGACGCCTATACCTAACTACTTAAAACGCTGATGAAACCAATAATAATAAAACAGTTTTTTCGTGTTAGTAAACGCTAATTCAAAGTAGCGTAATCAGCTAACGAGACGGAGAATAAAGTTAATTTATGAAATATAAAATCTTTCGTGATAAATTATCTTGATATCAAGTTGCCTAAAATGCTTTTAAAATGTGTGCAGACCGTTTAAACAATTCCTTTAATAAACAGCACCACAACAAACAAGACAAGAGCGATTTATTTTGTACCGCCTTCTACCGGCATATTTTCTTTTTTGCACACAGCGAGTATTTGTGTCCTGTGACACGGTAAAATTTTGCAGTATACTCCAGTTAGTCGGTTAGGTAATTTTATGATAACCATAAAATCCTCATGGAGACATCATCAATATACTTATATGAAATTTCCCGTTTAGATGTAGGCCTATATAAGAATACAGTGTAAATTTTTAAACCTGTTTTAAAATTCGAATGACAATTCAGTTTTACGTAAAAGACACGAATAATCTTTAGATATGCGTTCTCATACGTAAAACACATATGACTATCCTGCCACTGCATTCCTACCTTTAAATGTGGGCGCGTATGTTAAAATAAAATATTATATAATTCTACGGTTTTAAATCAGGAGTAACACAATACTGAATCCAGCTGTGGGTTTTGAAAATGTCCTATCTGTTTTCGTGTAGGAAGCGGCAATAAACGAGCAAGTAACAAGCATACATCCTGCCAATTTTCAGACCTACGCATGTGATTTGTATCGGAAAAGTTGACTGGGGAATAATTCCGACAAAAAGGGTATATCTGTATTGTGCAGACTGCAGTGAACAACGGCCTGGCAAAGCAGGACAACGCCCATGATATAAGGATACACGATCTGGTGCAAAATCATGACACAACTACAGAAATTTTCTGGCCAAAATAAATATAGGCTATATTACTCGAAATATGATCTTATCATGTAATTTTATAAACAGGCGTACATGTATACTAATTCCATCGAGCAGACTTCTTTTTAAAATACTAAAGTTCCTCAGCTAGTCATTTAATTGCCCGCTTTTTATGGAACCCGACGGTTCATCGCCGTGTTCACAGCAGCCCGCCACTTGTCCCTATCCTGGGCGAGATCAGTCCAGTTCACATCATCCCATTGTATTTCTTTAAGCTGCAGGCTGGGTGATCCGGGTTCTGAATCGCGGCAGGAATTAAATATCTGTCTCTTCTCCAAAAGTCCTGATCAATCAGCTCTGGGGCCCACCCAGCCCCTACTCGATGGGACAGGTATTCTTTACCGGGGGGAGGGGGTGATAGGCGGGGCTTGAAAATCACCACTCACCTCCAACCAGTGCCAGGTTAGGAATGAGTTAAGCTAAACATCTGCTACCCTTATATGCTTTCGTGGAGTATACAGTGACACCTTTACCATTTACCCATTATCTCTCATCTACACCTAGGTCTTCAAAGTGGTCTTTTTCCTTTAGATTTCCCCACCAAAACCCTGTATGCACCTCTTCTCCTCCCCATACGTATCACCTACCCCGCCCAACTCATTGTCCTCGTTTTAATCATTGGAATAATATACGATGTTGATAAGTACAAATCATGAAGCTTCTCATCATGCAGTTTTCTCCATTCTCCTGTTACTTCCGCCCTCTTGGGCCCAAAATATTTCTCTGTACCCTCTTCTTGATCATCCTCTGCCTATATTCTTCACTTAATGTGAGACACCAAGTTTACGCCAACCTAAGAAAGTCATAAGCCGCCGGAGCGCGAAGCTGACCACTCAGCTGCAGCTACTGCGATTAAAAATGAGTGGCGCTACACTTCAACACTCCCAAAAGCCTTCACAGCGTGTAAAGCGACAATTTCACCTTCAGCTGCAAGAGGCTCAATATGACAGATATGCGTTTCTGAGAATAACATTCAGCATCGCAGACACAGCAGCTCGAAATTAACCCTCTGAATACTGGCTTTCATCTACATTATACATAAAACTTTATCTCGCACCTCACAGAGAACACAGTGCATGTCTATCATAAAGACCAATTGTGTGATGATTTTCAGCAAGGTAGTCGATACTTATTGTGAGAATTAGATGGAACACATCGTGCACATTTTTTGAGCAAACTATAGCGTTTATTAATGTTACGGCACGTGGTACATACAAGGCATAAGCGTTAATTTAGCTGATAACACTGGGGGGGAGGGTAGGGGAATCGACAATGGGTATTAGTGGGTATTAGGTACTTTTATTTACCAAGGAGTCAAGTTAGAAAGAGGGGGAGGATTGGTTTGAACCAGTCCTTAATATACATACACTCTTTCCCCCACTCTCACCCCAATTTCTTTATTTGCCCGGCTTCAACTCAGTGGCCAAAAAAACTATTCTTAGGTAGAAAAAATATTTGAGGGGCACTTGCCTCACTTGCCCCCACCCCAAGTTACGTCCATGCATACGGTTACCACGAGGCTTTAAAAGGCAGAAAGCGAATATCGGCATTTATTGTTCAGTGTTAATTTGTTTAACCCAGTGTCACGGACACTATGACGTCACCGTCGTGTTAAGCGGACTGTAAAATGAGATAATGAAAAGTCACACGTGTACGCCGTGCTGTTGTTACAAACACAGGGTCTGCTGCCAAAACAAAAGCCATCTGATGGTCCGTTTGAGAAACTGCAATGTAGCGTTGGCATAGACTGCTCGCGGTATTGAAATGTTCGTAATCACTCTGTATGAATTTCTTTATTGCGTAATTTAAAACCATCCATTACAATTTGTGTTATAAAGTAGCTCTGTATGTATAGTGCAATTTACAACAAATATGACGACACATATAAATATATAAATTTTACCATAATAAACGGTTCTGAATGACATACTGTTTGATTCATACACTGGTGATACGCTCAAATTCATGTCATGAGATTTAAAACATCCGTTTCCAAATAACTAAATATTCAGTTAGCGACCATGATCAGAATTTATTTAAGTTGCATTTAGAACGGTGTATTGCAAATTATTACCATTGCATCACACAAGGTAAAATCGTATCCGTCATGCTGTTTTATTGAACATAATAAAACTTAAAGAAGTTTGCTAGCTACTCCTAAAATACGTATTCAGCTTGCAGGGTCTGGTTCAACGATCTGTACGACAACTAAGGCCTATGCTCACATGCGCATCACAAATACGACTCCTGCGAATGTGAACATGTTAATTTCCCGTAAGTAATAACCATCAGTGACACTACAGAACATGTGTGTGTCGTGGCAAAAGTTTCACATTTTATTGTATTCGGGCGGTACCTGGTTCGAGTCTTGGTCAAGATACCGGTTATTACAACTTCCTCCATTCAAATTCAGGATACCTCAATTTGACCACGACAGATTCCATTAAAATCTTTTCAATTAATGCGTCGCCCTACCATTGGACAGTCTCAGAGAGAGCGTCTTAAAATAAACCACACAATAATCACGGACCCGTTCATCCCGTTTAAAAGCCAGAACGTATCAAAAATTCATATTCATTACGAACCTTAGTCCCACACATTTTTTTTTGGGGGGGGGGGGGGAATTTCAACGCGGAAATTTCCCGAAATGGTCTAGATTAATCTAAATCATTACGTGTATTTGTTTAGGGACAAATTACCTTTACGCCGCACAGTGGTGGGGTGGTTTTGGGATGCAGAAACAGTGCATCAGTGAGTTAAAGTCCATGCAGGGGAATGTAAGCAGGCGCTTCTCGAGTGTGTGTTAATCTGCGTAGGTGCAGGCAACAGATCAAAGGGCCTAATCAATGAAAGGTGAAAAGAAATAACTTGTATTTCCTTCAACGATCTGCAATTCATTGTCATTTAATGGCTGTATTCGCACATGTACCGACTCTGCGTGCACTGCTAAGTTTATGTAAACAGCATTCAAAATATTGATATTGTACTGATTAATAATCCGTTTTCAAACATGGGTGGGCAGTGAAGTGGCTTACTACAAACTGAAAATATGAAATTTACCTGCAAATAATGTTCAAAACAACCGAGCAATCGTGGTTGCATGTCAAGTCAGGGAAAGAGATTTTGCTCTTCTCGAAAGAGTCCAGCCTCTTACCCAATTGATACCAGGAGCCCTTTTCGTGGGGCCAGAGAGGCCGAAGCTTGAAGCTGTTCACTCTCCTACGTCTTGTGTCGAGGTTAGGAATAAAATGACTTACACATTATACCTATCTCCCCCTAGATGCCTTCATGGCCAGCACAGGGACAGCGCTGCCTTTACCTTTGCCTGTCGAATACAAATCAAGACGCTATCTCGGATAAGCTAAGTCAGGGTAACCTTATCAGGCAACGACAACCCTGCTTTCAAACACGACTAAACGCGTTACGTAGGGTTTTATCTAAAAGCGAACCTTCTCTGAGACATACAAGGTTGTTTCCGAGCAAGTGTCTATCTCTTCTCCATAATGCCAAAATAAACTACAGTAAGAGCTACATAAACCAGCTCGATGATACTTTGTGCAGCATCTTTATTCTCGAGTCAAGAGCATTTCGTTCCCTACTTTCTCGTCCGTAAATCTTGTTTGATACTGATATTCTCATTCGAAAAAAGAGCCACAAAGAATTGAAATTTTATTTTAACCCTGAATTCTGAGAAACTTAAAAAGACAAGAAACCTGTAAAGCGAAAGGCCGTAACAGGACAAAAAAAAACTGCTCCATACAATGAGCTCACCTGTTTACTTTCTATGAAACCTTTTTTGAGCGTTCAAAGTACGTACCAACCTTGTGATGGAGCAAACTTTCAGGCTACATTTTCCAATAGATCAGCTTCTAGAAGACCGGGTTACATGCTTCTACTTATCATTTTCAGATCACGTTCGCCGGCTACCCGCAGTCGTGGAAAACGCTTCCCAAAGTTGATTTGGAACTTAAATGATTACTCAGCTGTAGACACCCCGAACGCAGTCGTTAAAGCGGATGAAAACACAAAGACTCGATCTGCGATGAAAGAAATCACAAGAAAAGCTACAGGATGTTTACGCCGTGTCGATGGGTAAATAGTTACAAGCGCTTCGGAAGAGCGTGCTTCTTCCAGGTTAAAGGTCTAGAAGCTGTACGCTCCTCTGTGTCATCGTTAACAGTATATCATTAACAAGGCCTAACATCACAGACTTTAATCTTCATCGGCACCGCTGTGTTAATCTCAAATCTCGCAGTGTCTTTGTGCGCTGTTATTCAATATGAAACCACCACATAATGCCAACCAATTTAACACCTTGAAGACTGGCGTTCTTCTTTACTAAATATAAAAATTTTGTTCATAGCTCACAGAGAACAAATTATATATCAATCACTAAAAACAAACCGCTTACTGCTGCTTAGGGAAATAATTGGTGTTTATTGTAAAAAATCACATGAAACATCAATGCATTGCGTGGGGAAGAATATAGATATTATTAGTGTCAGAGCCGCCGAGAGCGGGTTCGGGCCCGTGTGAAAAATTTTTTTCGGGCCCCCAGCAAAGGCGGGCCGGCTAAAAATCTTTACACTATTTCTCAAAGACTGAATCTCTCTCTTGCAGAGTGACTTGGGCTTGGTCTGAAAGGGTTAATTTGTACAATCGACAAATAATGATACTACTGAGAAAAACAGAAACATATGCAACACAGTCGGGCCCCTGGCCCCCTTCCGGAACTCAGGGCCCCGGTAATATGTACCGGCTTCCCTCCTCCTCTCTTGTTGCTAATCAGAGCGATATCAGCTGCCAGACCTTCTGAAAACAGGAAGAAGGGCTCTGTGCGGGAACATGAGGCTGGTACTGTTGACAGTTCACCGGAAGGCTGTTGACACTATGTTGACAAGCCACTTTGACTAACAGCCCGAATCATTATCAACCCATCACAACAACAATCCTAGTTTGTCCTCAAAACTAACAGCAATTAACAGTCAAGCGTGTATCGTATAAAATAACTCTTTTGACGAATTGGTTGTATTGCTTCTTTATGCTTTAATTCATCGCTATCACGCGACTAGGTACTCAGCTCGCTACCCCATTCTCTGGCCCTTTGAACACGGAAGGTACCCCACCCTATTTCCTCTTCCATTGTATATCCACTGTCATGTTGCATGGTTATGTAGTGGATCGCTTTGTTTGTTGGATACCAACAATTGATAGCGGTCTTTCCTGACGCGTGATACAGGCAATATAATAATGAACGCATACCGTTATGTAGTATCATGAGCAAGATACCTCGCCAAATGATTCCGTTGTTACTGGTTTTCGTACTGAACACTGGGCTAGGAGCCGCCTGCTAAGGTATTATATTGTGCTCTGGAACTGGATACCCTGACATTGAAATAAATCTAACTACATTTTGAGATGTGAATAAAGACTCCTGACAATACACAGCAACTCGACGGCGACTGCGCCTTCCACTTCATCCAAAAACAAGGAAGACACAATTTGGATCATGAGTGTAATGTTGAAGAAACTAAAGGACGTCATTATTTTGACTTCTAAAAATTATGACATAATTATTTTGCGTATTGTTTTAGGCATAGCTACAGAATTATTCACGGGAAAGATGTCCATTTACAGCCGTAGTCCTGTTTGTACACGCTGTTACGGTATTATACGATATACGTTACCACTAACTAATCCATAAATTATCAAACACACATTCAATATTTTAAAAAGGCATATTCCTGCAAACAAGAGCAAATTTTGGTTTGTATTCTGCACAGATTTCTGCCAACTCGGGAAATATCCTATATTTACCTTCTGAGAGTCTAACAGATTATGTCCTTTGTCCCGTCTCAACCCAAAGTTCTGAAGCTAAACTCTTTGGGCATTTGTTACATTCCTGTATCAGGGGCTAAACCTATCGCACGCACACGCATGTCCCAACATGGAGCTCCTGCTTTATCGCCTATTAATGTCCAATAAAAGGGCAGGTTTGAGTGACAAGAAGAGGTCTTGTCACAGGTCCGCAGAGACCTGATTTCAGCTCCTATCAGCAGTTCGGATGTGAACATCTTTTCACGTTATTTTCACGCCCCAAATGCGAATATTTAAATCTTCCCACAAACTATGTCACGGCCGCCCTATTCCGCACACAGCAAACTCTCAATTCGTATTCGTTAACAATACAGAAAATGAGCGGTTCGTGTCAGCCTTCATAAGGTACAGCCCAAACGACATGGCGTTTTATTTATACAGAAAATACTGCGTACTCCAAACAAGATTTAAGTGAAGACTTTTAAATTTTAATCGCGTGTATTTAAAATTGTATGTAAAATATTTCTGATATTTAAGCGAGAAAAAACAGGGGAAAAACCACTTGCTTGACCTGTGCGCAGATGGCAGGATGTCATTACAACGTATCCTAAATAAACAATAAATAAGTTTGTGGACTGTTTTTGCCTGGTACTGGACTGTGGAAATTGGAGCCTGTTGTGATTACGGTCATTAACTTCCGGTTCCACAAAGGCAGAGAATTTTCTGACCGGCTGAGCTGTTATTTGCTTCTCAAGACACACTACTCCATCGAGTTAGTATTCACAGTTTAAAATGTGGAACTGACTGAAGTTGCTCTTTATAATTTTCATGTCACCTGGAGAGCACTACTAAAACTTAAAGCCCTATTTAATTTTGGAAGCTGTCCAAAATACCACATAAAAGTGTATTTTACTCTTATCAATAGCACAGTCACAACCAACACACAAATTTGCAATACGTAATCAGACTACCGGTTTCAGCTCAAAGAGCCATCATCAGGCCTGTGATATTCATAGTTTTCTGTCATAGGCCTGATGATGGCTCTTTGAGCTGAAACCGGTAGCCTGATTACGTATTCCATGTGTATATGTTGGTTGTGACTGTACTATTGATAAGAGTAAAATATACTTTTACATGTACATACCAACGGGGATGTCTAATATTAAAATTTACATATCATTCCAGCCTACATACAGAATAACATTATCACACCATTCATTGAGTTATTTGAGTTATATAAATACCGCTACGTCATTAGTGACACCTCCTTTCGTAGCTGCCAATTTAATTATCTTATTCACGAAACACTAAGGACTACAGAAGACATGACTACCTTTATACGGTAATTAATGATTCGGTGGAAACTACTTTTCATACAACTGTCTGTACTTCGATTTCCGTGGTCACCCACTTAAAAATTCCTTCTTTCACCTCCACCAGGTCATCGTTTAACTGAAGGTCGGTTAATGCATCCCTTGTCAGAACAGCATGGCGCGTTCTCAGGTTGCGGTTAGACACAAGCCTCCAGTTGTATGCAAATTATCAGACAAACAGTTGCGGACAGCCGGCAGGGGTGATAAGGACATGACAGTAGTAACGTCATGGTACAGAGAATGTTGTAATGACAGCCTGGCTAAGCACTGAGATGAGCTCCCATTAACATTTTAAGCCCAGTGGTTACTATACGTGCTGTACGTAACATGGAGAAAGTCTTCGTTTTGCCCACACAGTCAGTATATTTATGTGTTTCGTTTGATTCTCACAAGTAACACAAAACACTTCCCTAAATAACAACAGACCTGCGATTTTTGACGTTTTCAAGGCCCGCAACTCTTGAGCCACTTAAGATTAAGGCGGCACGTTCCCTCGAAACGTCGGAAAACTCCCAGAGACGCAGCGTCAGATCCGAGAAGACTGATATCCACAATACTAACAGAATACTTCTTGTAATAGGCACCGGTTGTTGACGTCTGAGGATGGGAACTGACGTTTCCACATAAAATTTAGATAAACGTTAGCCTGTAGCAGCGTAAAGGCAAATTGCTTGACATTATCTTACGAAGAGCTGAAAGAGAACCACATTAAAGTCAAGGAATTATGAAGACCACACAAAATCTCTATTGTACTCGTATTTTACAGCTCTAATTTCAGTGCGTTTTTTTTTACGTTACTGTCAACTGCTAAGATTACGAGTAGACAGCGTAGGTGACAGATGACAGAGTGAGTGTGGAAGATTAGTAAAATGATCTCACAGGAGAATACCGAATTCATCGGAGAAAACCCTGGCCCCTACATTGACCACAAGATCCGCATGGATAGATGGCTCTAAAATATACCTCAGCACTTTTAAAACCTAGTGGTTACTGCACGTACCACAATGTTTAATCTTTAAGCTTTCTCCGTCCTGCGCAAGGAGTACAATTATGTACTTTGTATAGGCTCTACAGAAAACACGGAATTTATTCCCTCCTAAGCCACTAGTATTCTATCAAGAAAAACTCTTTTGTGATGTTTCTTGTTTTGACTTCCTTCAGGAAACCATTGCTTCTGGGCCTCTAATTTAATACAACAGATTGAAACTGTTACAATAGTCACAAATTTAATTTTCTCTCAGTCGTGCTTTTCTTGACGGATGCATATGACTTCTTTCCTTTTGTGTGTTTTATGACGCTTTCACTTACTGGGACTATGCAGCGTGGAAAGACACAATGGTTCATGAATGACGACTTCAAAGGGCTCAGAAGGAAGCGGTAGTGACCTGACCCAGGCACTACCCTATTATTTGCCTGAAAAAGGTAAAGGCGTCCCATACATGCCATGCAGGCACAGAGAGGAAGTAGAAATATAGTTCAACTCAGTCTCAAGTCTTTGGAGGTCAGTGGTCAACGTCACGCTCCTGGTGTTTTACCCAACAGGAGAGAACCCCGGTACCCATAAAAGTACCATTTGTCTAGAAGAACTGAAAACCACAGGCTATCCGATGACCTGCCAAGATTCAAAGCCGGCATATATTGAAGAGCGTGTTACGGCTACACCGAACTGTGCGGTGTAATGTTGTACTTTGTCCGATAAATGGACGGAACACGTGATAAAGAATAAACATTACGATTGATTTAACACAGCAGGAGCAGGTGGCTATGTTTTAAAGCAGTAAATGCAATTTGTATGTGTTGTCAATTGTGACAGAAACCAGTGAACGGAAAAGTAAAAAAGGATAATACATTTTATTATAAAAGGTCCAACAGCCCCTACAAGTTACGCCACGTTGAACGGACCCAAATAACTTTAACAAAAGCTACAGCTTAATTCACGCAATAGAGCTGTGATTAAAGAGCCTATAGGATGAGCTCTGAAAGGAGCATTGTTACATAGTTTCAGTAGCTTGCAAGTAGTCACAGAAAATTTCACATTATGTTTTCGAGTACAGACTATGTACGAGTATACACCATCGCTATTTTCATTATAAGTGGGACGTAGACAGACCAGGCCAATTCACAAAAGACAATAATATGAGAAGGTGTACTTCCTAATGTTCTTGACTAAATACACACAATGTCGAAAGATTTTACTTAAAAATGTTGCAGATCCGAATATTACATACATCCCACATCACATGAGTTTTGTGCTCAAGTTTTGAGAAAGTGGAGAAATTAAATTCACACAACAGACAAAAAACAGACACATTGTATTTTACATGTGTCAAAAAAAACTGGAAAAAAATCCTATACAATGTCTTGTTTTACTCTGAAATATAGCGAAGCATATGTTTCTGGAAAAAAATATATTTTTCTATTCTGGCGTGGGCATATAAAAATACGCTTAACCATAACCACAGTCAATGAAGCCAGGTCCCAAGTTACACATATTGTATGTGTCTAACGACACGATCGTAAGAGCGAAAGAAGGGATTCTGGATTTACAATGAATTTCGTACACAACGTAGGCGCGAACAGAAACTGTGTGGGCCCGACTTAAAGGGAAGAGCGCCTGACCCACCCGAGCCCGAGTCACAGAAAGAAACTGAAAGTATTACTTCGACAATAGTAGAAACTTCAGAACACCATGTCGAGATTTATGAATTTATATTAAACAAGTTCTCAAGCAATGACATAAGAGCATGGAAAGGTACGAAATTTGTATAAGAAACCACCTGTTATTACGTGGCAAACTTCTTATTCTTTTATGCTGATAAAGATGAACAACGTGAAAATTCATCTTCACTAAATGATAACTGCTAATGCACTTGTCTACAAACTTCCTGCTTTCAAAAAAACCTGTATTTTTATCGTGTTCCAGAACTCCAGCCCAATGATCATATCTCAGCGAATTCAGTCAGTCCACAGAGTCTATTCACACAGTATTCTTCAAAGATCCATTTTCATATTATCGCTTCGTCTGCAACCACGTATCCCAAGCGGACTCTATTTTCGCATTTTTACCGTTTTATGTTTCTTTATTTAATCGAACTATATTCGGTATACAGAAAAAAACTACAAAATTCTTCAGTTTGTCATCTTCTCCATTCTCCTGTCGCTTAATCTTTTCCTGAGTAATACTGTCTTAAAACCCTACTGCTAAACAACTTCTATCGAACCCCTTTTCTAACAGAGAGGGAGAGTTAGCCTATATTGTGTTTAGCGTCGGTAGAGAACACCAGGTGAAGGAAAAACTATTTATTTTTAAGACATTATATTACAATCCACTTTAACAATCTTAACGTTATCAGAAATTCAATCTGTTTCCAACATGCTGCCTCTTATACAAGTGCTAAGACACGGATAATATACAAAAAATACAAAAACTCCGTAAAATTAATCTTTTAAGTTTTAAGGAACACGCTGATAGTTGAGATAATATAAAGTAAATGATAAACAGCAGTTTTCTAATTTATTTCTCTGTTAATTTTATGCGTCATGGATAAGTCTAAAGAGGCCACTTGTTAGACCTAGGTTTAGATAGGAGGAAAATACTAAAATGGATCTGAAAAAAACAGCGAAATGTTAACTGCATTCATCTGGCTCTGGATAAGGACACGTGGAGGGCTGTTGTGAACATGGTAATGAACCTTCGGGTTCTATAAAATGCGTGCATTTTCTTAACTACCTGCGACACTATTAGGTCCTCAGGAATGAATCTTCTCCATGGAGTTAGCCATGGAAAAGTAAAAGCAATTTTGATACCGACGTCTTCCTGTTCCGAAAGCGAACGTACAGATAAGTGTTATTTACACACAGCTACCATCCAACGCTTCTGAACGCATCTAAATCTCCGCGTGAACACGTTCCATATAACGTAACCATAACGTCTGCATGCGGTGGAGGAGCTCCACCATTTGTAACACGATACGTCACGCCGGTATAAAAAGCAAAGGAACTAGCTGATGCACATACATGCAGTGTGGAAACAAATGACGATATGTAAGTTATGTATATACTTCGTACATGAATACTGTCAAACCAGATCTACGGTTTTCTGAATCAGAATATAACAAGCCTATTCAGAAAACACTGTGTTCCCAGCAAAATAGCAGACACTGTCCAAATCTTGAACGAAATATTAATATTATATCATTACAAGCTCATAAGCAGGGAAGCTCAAAATATGGGTGGGTTTATGTACACAGGTTGCCAAAAAATTTCAGCTTGAATTCATTACGTGCACAAACTAGGCAGTTCATGAAACAGGTATTGTTCTGAGGCTTGAATTCGGAATACACTTTGCTCGCATTTTGGGGTGGATTTTGGGCAATTTAAAACTTCCTTCAATGTTTTAAGGCGAATATATTACAGTTAATAGCCAGATGCCATCTTCGCAATCCTTGGTCACTAATCAAGTTTGCCATTTTATTCGATGCTTTCAGTTGACGACGTTTCGTCAAAGTAAGAATAATTCAATGTGTCCGATACGACACATCTGTGACTAGGTCTTTCAGAATTCTTTTGTGTTCTTACTAAGTTCGCATAAATGTAAGCCGATAATAATAATAATAATAATAATAATTCTTGGCTCAACAGCCCTGTATGGGCCTGGGCCTCCTCTTGCCTCCTCTTGTCGAGGTTACTAAGTCATGCGCATTCATGGCAGTTGGTGACCGGCCAGCTAGCCGCGCTTAGTGTTCTATCGATCCTGATGTGCACGCCAGAGCCATCTGGCAGGCAGTCAGGAGACTTGGATGAGAAATGGAGGCAATTTGGCTTACGCAACATTTTTATTCATGCCCGTAAGGTTCTTTTACATGCCGTAAATCTACGACATGGGACCGACGGCTCCGGTGCTCCGGATTTTTATCATCCTTAAAAATCCATCGACCTCGGTCGGGGTCCAGTGGCGAGCACGCTAACCACTAGTCCACCGAGGTCGACAAATGTAAGCCGATGCAGCCTGCTATTTATGAGATAGTTCCTACATCGTTAAATTACAGCGTAGTCTGAGAATCACCGCCGTTCTTCTCGTGCGAATCCCGAAATAGTTCCTTGAATTTGCCTAAAGACAACCTCTTTCATATGACTGACATTCATAGCCACATTCTCCTCTCATCCGATGGTACAAAGATCTAACACTTGCTCTTCATATAGCCCCGTAAAGTAATACAAATGTTCTGTCTCACTGTCCTAGAAACAAAACACAAAGCCACACCATGTTCAGGTCTTCTCATTTTAAATTTAACATGACGGTCGAGTAAACTAGCGAAAGCAGTATCACACCACATACAAAACTACGAAACATTTAGCCATCTTATATCAAAGTGACATAATCAAAAACGTATTTACACGCTTACGAGTGGTAATCCTGCATGTCTTACTAGTATAATA
Organism: Reticulitermes speratus; assembly: GCA_021186555.1. NCBI lineage: Eukaryota > Metazoa > Arthropoda > Insecta > Blattodea > Rhinotermitidae > Reticulitermes > Reticulitermes speratus. The sequence continues at coordinate 21,893,081 of JAJKFL010000330.1, forward strand.
AACTATGTATTTTCAAAGCAATACTTTTGAGGGCCTACTTCAGCAAGCATCACAAAACAAACGCCCGCTTTTGTTATTTTGTTAATGGGCCCTGGTAGCATTACGAACCGCCGAGAAGATAATTTTGCTGAAGATTTAAACAATTAACAATAAACTTGTAGCCGGACACTACACTAGTCACTGTACGGTGGAGTGATGTTCAACTGGGTACCCGGTTTCAAAGTTCAAAGCTCCAGCCTGTCGAGGGTGAGAACGTAATTTGTTACCGCGACATGGTCTTCAGTGCTACATCACCAGTGAATGCACCTTGTCTACATTGCGGAACGTACGAAGTGTGGCACAGTAAGCGTACGAAAAAAAGTGCATTGCTTTCTAAACGAAACAGACTAGCACTATGATGTAAATAGGACTAATCACAAATTTGGTAATATTTTGTTTCAAGCCTGATAACAACGTGGCATTATATAGTATGGTAACAAGACCAAGAATGGGATGGGTACGTCGTATGACATGTATCGTGAATATGAGAGATGCACAGAGCGTTTTGGTGGGGAATCCTGAAGGAAAGAAAACACTTGGAAGGCCCAGGCGTAAATGGGATGATAATAATGAAATGGATTTCACGTTATATTTACCGTGCATTTTTGTACAATTGATTAACTCACACCAACAAATGCACCAAAACAAGTTTGTCACTGATTTAATCAGTGACAAACTTGTTTTGGTACATTTGTTGGTGTGAGTTAATCAAATGAAATGGATGTTAGAGGATATGAGGAAATTAACTGGATTCATCTGGCTCAGGACAGGAACAAGTGTCGGGCCTTTGTAAACATGATGATGAAACTTCGAGTTCAATAAAATGGGAATTTTTGAGAAACCGAGAGACTAGCAGCTTCTCAAAAGGACCCTGCTCTATATGATGAATGGAGTGGTCTGCCCGCCCGCCTCGCCCTTCGTGTTTCATCCGTTACTTATAAATCCCAAGAAGAACGTAACAGATATTTATTTAGGCAGTGCAGAGTAAATTACAGAACAATTAACTGATCAACGTAAACCATTTTGAGAAAGTTATCGCAAGGTAATGCAATGCCTTACCAGCAGTTCTTCGACACACAACATAAACGAAGATGTCTATTCCCAAAAATTTCAATTCCTAAATGTCATGCATTAAATTATGTGCACATATCCTAGGAAAAAATATCAAAATATCAACGTTACAAATTTTAAGGTACATATTTCTTCTCGACAGAGTGATCAGAAATGTATCTCTTTAGTAGCAGTGTATGTTGACATAGTTAAACATGTTAGTATTACATATGAACCTTTACATGCTTCTTACCTTGTTATATTCCTGAAGGATGCAATTAATGCAGCACACATTTTATGTCACTGAGATAATAAATCGCTGAACTGCTATCTGTAAATACGCATTTAAAATTCACTCAAAGACACTGCACATTTTCAAACCTTAATATGTTAAAAATCGGTCACTACTACAATTAGAGTGTCCAATTCTTCCACCAACTCCTTTCTTATTAAACCAAGCAGCATACGCTGAGCAAATGCCATAGGGGGTGGAGAGAAGGAAACGCTTTCAATGTCAGCGTCTTGCGGCCGCTCTCAGAACTACGTACGTAAACATTTACTCGTGTCAGTGGGGTGCATTAAGTAATAGGAAAACTAATATCCTTTACATTTCGATGAAGAGTAACTTAACGTTCAGAAATCGATGGAAGGTATACAAACATGCCTTTTTAACCTAAAAATGATGAAGAACACTTTAATATGGAAGTAGCATCTATAAAAACAAGTCACGTTGTTTAAAGGATCCAATGTCATCGATTACACAAGTTTCACGTTTGATATATTTGGGTAGTGTATTGAGTATGAAGCTACGATGTAGGTAAAAACTTCCACTCATACAACATAAACAGCACATTAAAATGACAACAGACAGCAGTTCCCACGCCTTTACATAGAAATGAATATTGGGTCGAAAAGTACAGGTACTTTAGTAAAATACAAGCCGCGAGAATGAAGTTGTTCGTGTCAAGAGATCGTAGCAGTTTAGACACGTTTGAAAACGAAAAAGAGGTACTTTTTTTTTTGTGGAGAAGGGCCCCGCAGCAAATGCTACGGACGCACCGCAGCCTCAAGGCTTATTGTGCAATCCTGTGATGAAGATGAAGAGAAAGATGATAAGTTTTTTTTCAAGTAATGGAGCACCGGTGGAATGAAATTGACAGGGGAAAACCAAAGTACTCGGGGAAAAACCTGTCCCAATGCCACTTTGTACCCACAAATCCCACATGGATTGACCCCGGGATCGAATCCGGGCCTCCTCAGTGGGAGGCCGGCGACTAACCGCCCGAGCCATGGTACGGCCACGTTACTAAACTATTCTGTAAACTGAAGATAAATTAATATACTGAAACATTTGATTCAGTGTAATCAACAGACTCCAGATGCTCCTAAGTCGTTGTAACGGAAATGGACACTGAGATGAAAGGACATCAGCCTAATTCATGGACAGCAGAGACAAAAGTCCTTTCCTTGCGATGTTTCATGTCCTCAGAGCGGCTTTGCTGAGGTTCCCGTCTTGAGCGATGTTACGCTCTGTCGACGTGTCGAAGGATCGTGGTGATTTCATCTTCAGGTTAAAGCAGTCTTCTCGAACTTGTTCGCCCTGAAAGTGAAGGCACTACGACCCTACGAAGCGCCGATAACTGGCATGTTACGCCCTGCTGACGAGTTTCGCTGAATAGAAAATGTTTCCTCCGCCTCGAACACCAAAGATTCCTTGTTTACAACTCTGAAACACACAGGCACCTGGGACGGAACAACCGTAAACACAGGGAACATTGCACTGAGTTATTGTAGTTGGTTATAATCTACAACTTAACTGTTTGCAAAAATTTCAATTAAGCCTTTATTGCCGTTTCACAATAATTCGAATTCACCTTCAGTATAAGTAAATCCATGAAACAGATATCTTCTTGAGAATCTAACAGTGGGTAAGCTGGTTGAGATATTCTCCAGCACTTATTTACCCTTCAGGTTCTCTTGAACTTTCAAAACAGCCCCTTCTGGTCCCTAACCTGATCCAAAAGTATCCAGTCCATATCTTCAATACTACTAAAATACTCTTCAATATTTTCCCAACTCTGCTCCTAACTTTCCCAATTGGTCTTTACCGTTAAGTTTTCGAAAGCAATCGTCGCTTTTCTCTGCCCTCTATTTAATAATGAAATGGTAATACTGGGCCTTTATCGGACCCGTTTGAGTACAATACGGCCTTGATACTTTGAAGCATAGCGGTTAACAATGTACCACCAAGTGTAACACTGTAAACTCTGCAATTGATCCATACGGTTTATGTACATGTTCCGTATCATTAACACAAAAAGAAGCGATTATTTCGCTGTATAGCACTCAACATCTTGTATTATAAATGGAAATAGACTGTGTTCTCCGTGATGTACGAACTGAATATTTACACATAGTGTCGATTAATTTTGGTCTTCAAAGGGCTAAATAATTTTCGACAGTTAATACCGCGAGCCCTTGCACCAATATATGCTGCTGTTTCGTAGCTATAAATTCTAGATATTGATTATTTCGAATTTAAACATAAAGTTAACAACGAATAGGACAGACAAGACAGGTAATATATGTGTTACGTAACACTGAGGCAATAAATATTAAATATGAGTGTGTGTCTGTATTCGTGCATCTTTTCTGCGCCGTATTATATTGTCATCTGCGGCCTGTCTGGCTCTACCATATTTTTCCACATTATATAAAAAACGGTGCGAATTTCCGAAAAAAACTTATCGAATATAAAATGTGTGTTTTGATTTTCTCTACAACTTTTGTCTGAAACATTTCTCATTCTAACAAGAATGAGCGATATATTACCATAAATGTACATAGGTCTTTAGGTAAAACACCCGTTACTCTTGTCAGATTTTAATGAAGCTTGAATTTTCCCGAAAGATTTTCGAAGAATCCTCAAATAACCATTTTCATGAAAATGCGTCCAGTGGGAGCCGAGTTGTTGTATGCGGACAGTCAGAGAGACGGACGGACAGACAGATAGACATGGTGAAGCTAATAGTCGCTGTCCGCAATTTTGCGAAGGCGTGTGAAAACAGGACACATCTGGAGTCAGTTTCGTATAAAACGCTGTCGTTCTTACACTCCAACGCAAAATCAGTCTTGGCTTAGGCACAGACACTTGCGGAACGAACAAATAACATTTTACTTCCAAAAGTGCTTTGAATTGACTCAAACTGCGTACCACAAAAGAACCTCAAACCACTGTAAGCACTGCGCTCTGAGAGATCTGTTGTAAAGGGAACTATTATTTACAGAACTCACAGCATCAGAACTTTCAAAGTGGCGTCCTTAATGAAAGGTTTTGGAAAGGATACAAAATAGTTAAGACTTGCATATACGGAAGGATAACAAGCATCGTGAATGTCACAAGCAGAACACTAAATCTAAGAAAACAACGTTAACTGATAAACACGCGTCGAATTTTGTCACGTTCTAGAACAAAATTTTTACAATTGAATTGAACACATTTCGTTTCCTCTGCTGTCATTTATCAATCATACACGCCTACTGAATTTCACAGCAGCCTGCTTCTTCTTTGAAAAGTAATTTCAGTCTATGTACTTTAATTACAGTTACAATATCTGGAGATTTATTATAAATTTCTTGATTAATTTTTATTCTCCAGGAACCATTTTCATATGTTGGCCCATGTATTCGCATCATAACCACAAAGGTCAAAATATCGGTACGGACAAAGTTGTACAGTTTTCCTACAACTATTTGTCTCATCAGAAGGGCGAGATGTCCTGTACATACAATGGGAAGAGTAGAATTAAGAATCAAAGACCCTTCCTTAAATTTCAGTTCATAACTGACTGTATAGGAATGAAACAAATATGTAAGTACCTGTACAATGTCAAACAGACATTGTATGTCGGAACAATAATTTAGAAATATGTTATTTGTTGTCGATATAAACGTGCTTCATCTCAGAGCAAACCTTTGTCCCTACTCCATCGCTATGTACAAGCTTACACTTCTATACACAAAACGCTGAAATGACAAAAAATACGCTATGCAGATTTATGTCTACGTTAGAAACATTTTCTCCAGAATATGAGAGAGAAATGTCGTCAGTAAAATACGATCGACAGGGAAGTTTGCAGCTGATACATTTACATCTGAACCAACAGCATGTATGAACAAATCGAAGAGACTTTACAGAGCAGAAGGTTCTCCATTCAGCGTACATCGTAACCTGAACCTGAATTTTATTGGTCTTGGCCTGTATCGGCGGTGAATCGACGGGGCTGTCGATAAACGGGACCATCATTTCCTGTGAGACCTGTGGCGGAGAAAGCGACCGAGCAAAGGACCCGTTCAACTTAACACCCCTTCCTCACACTCATATTCCCTGTGGCATTCACACAAGTCTTCCGCACTGAACAAAGAAATGCACTGAAGGCAAGGGCATTTTATTTTTACATGTGTAGATAATCTTCATCTTTAGTGTAGGAACGTAAGTTTGTTCTGTTGAGGAAGTTTGTACATTTACAAACGGAAGAATTAACTTGAAATTGTTGAGTACAAATACTTTATTGTGAAGTCGTTTAATTTAACGCATTTATATACCGAATTCACTTGCTCAAAATTTACTTATAAAAAATAAAAAACTCAAGATCCAGTAGTTTGTAATCATGCTTCATATTCTGACGGTCAAACTTTTGAACTTACGTCAGGAGATCAGCTACTTTCATGGAGGTTTATCTAATTTTTGCCAGTGATACCCTGCAATGCTGAATTTAACACATTTTGCTTCCTCAGATGTTACAATTCTCCATTAATAAGCGGCACTAAAGCTGTTCTTAAACAAAACATATCGTAAGATGTAGTAACGTTTCAACTGGTCCGGAATACGGTCCAGCGACATGGTAACAAACCTTCAGGTTTCATTAGGCAATATAATTCCATTGCCAGTTCAGTAAAAACAAAAACTAAAATACTTCAGTTGAGGGTTAAATAATAACTGGCAAAAACAAAAAATTTCAGTACAGTGTGCAATTCGTCAGTAATCATCTAGAACGAAAACCATTTAATAAGACAAGCAGTGTGATTTTTACATACAAAATGTATTTATAAAAACAAAACCTGTCCATGAAATAAATTGGATTTTAAGGATGTTGAATTCTGAGTTCTTTCTCCGCATCGGAAAGCCAATTACTGTCGCCAGTGCAATTCTGAATCATATATCCGATATCGTACCCACAGAAAGAAAATACAAAACTGCTGTCCTTCTTAGACGGTGCACTTCCTTGGAACAGCAGAACACAGCAGTGGATCGTATGTGGCCTATCTAGGGAATATGTCGTTCGTAATTTCCGTCGAAATAAAATACTACTTTCGGGTACATTTCGAATTCACAGTGGTTTTGCTGATGGTTTAAGTCTCCTGGGAAGTTACGCCATGTTGATTGATAAATACTTACCGGCTTCTTGAAGGATAGTATTATATTCATCCACAGGGCCAGTCACTAAAAGAATACCCTGAACAGGTAGGCACAAGAACCCTTCGAAATGTCGAAACTATTCAGCTGGCGACAAGGAATTAACTTCCCAGAAGAACCGAGTCCTCAATAACACTTTTGTGAGAACATTAATTTCGAACAGTAACAGTACAGTTTACACAAACATATCGCCCTACTTTACGGTCACTGAGCTACCTAGCCGGTGATATCAGCAAGAGGTGTCAACGAACATATATGTTATTACGTATCGGAAATCAATACAGTAACATGTACAGGGATAGTGAAATTTATGCGGGGGAAACAAAGGAACTTTTGCCGTGTTATGTGAATGGTTCAGAGGCAGGAGAAGAGAGTGATAAAAGGATGGAAGAGACAGTAAATAAGGGTGGGGAAGGGCCAAATTTGTAAGAAAGCAAGCAATTGTAACACGTGTGTACGGAACTCCATGAAATAAAACCGAACAAAGAGACAGATAAAGGAAAGAAACGCATTCATGTAAAAATGAAAGTCATAGGGCATGAATACCAATCACAGTGACAGCGCAGCCTGAGGCCTTCAGTTGCAGATGCCACAGAGTTTAAGGCATCAACCTGAAGCTGATGAAGGAGAAGAATTAATTAACAAATGGAAGATTATAAACAGATCATTATCGTACATTCCACACACAACATTTGAAAGTGTAATTTACTAGCGCAGATCAAAATGACAGTGCGACATTTCACCTTCCTTTCTTAAAGAACTATAATTTTGCCTGTTTTCTATGGGTGTGAAACTTGGTCTCTCACACAGAGGAAGAAAAATAGTCTGAGAGTTTTCGAGAACAGGGTGGTGAGGAAGACATTTGGGCCTAAGAGGAACGAGGTAACAGGGAAGTGGAAATAGCTACACAACCAGAAGCTTTACGATCTGTACTCCCCACCAAATATTATTCGGGCAATCAACTCGAAAAAATGAGATGGGCAGGGCATGAAGCTCGTATAGGGGACAGGAGAGGTACATATAGGGTTTTGGTAGGGAAACCCGAGAGAAAGATACCACTTGGAAGACCCAGACATAGAAGATACTATTCAAAAGGATATTCAAGAAATGGGATGGAAGCATGGGCTGGATTGATCTGGCTCGGGTTTGGGACAGGTAGCGGGTTCTTTTGAATGTGGTAATGAACCTTCGGGTTCCATAAAACGCGGGGAGTTTCTTGACTAGCTGAGGACCTGTTAGTATCTCAAGAAGTAATCTTCTCCATGAATTTAGATTTTACGTATCTGCAGTACTTAGATCACGGATAACGCATTCATTAGGGATTTAGCAAGAAACAGGTTTCTTTTACATGAATACACCCACTAAAGAGAAATATTTGCAACGATTTGGTCATCCAGCCTTCTCAAGTGACTGATATCCTTCAGGCTGCTGGTGTCAAAGGTTCTAAAATGAAGTGACCGACATTCATACCTCGTCAAAAAGTAGTGGTCACTACACGACAAAAAACATAAGAAAATACACACAACTCTTGAAGACTTAGGACAAAGGATAACCTCAAGAAAAGATGCATAACTGAAAGTGAAATACTTAAAGTACTTTCAAGAATATGCTGGAGAAGGAACAAGCTCGGCAAGTAAAATGCGGCAAAAGAAGCAAAGGAACGATCAGCCAGCTAACAAAGAAAAAGGAACTAAGGAACTTCAGTTGGAAAATAAAACCGTGAATGAGACAAAGGAATAATCGTGTACATCATTCGTGGACATCAGAGGGATTCAGTGTCTCCGACGGGCACTTGAAAACCGTGCTGAACTTCGAGGACTTGCTGATAACTAATTTTGTGATTTCTGCAAATGGATTGTTCGATGGTTAGAAGAAATGCAACATCGAGGCATCACATATTATACTTTTGTTCTCTTTACATATTCGCATTAATACTCTTCCTGAATCAGATGGCGTTATATTTATACGTGAATACATACAAGTTTTACGTAATGATAAATCACAATATGGTGAAGCACAGAAGTCCGAGGTTGCAGGAATTTCCCCTGCTCATATTTTAATATGCCTACCAACGTCAGTTGATAAAATCTTTTACGGCACGTGCTCCCATCTAAAATCTTGAGGATTATAACACAAAAAAGTAGTATATTTTATTGTCTGTAGGGAATACATTTTAATCTTTCACCATGAGCACAGTAATCCGACCGATATTACGTCACAACAAGTTCATAAAAGTAACGTTTATATTTAACAGGAAAGAATACGAGAATATAATTCCATGATTATAAACCACAACAATTAACCGTATTATCTACGCTTTGCTTGCAATTAAGGGAGACACATGAAATATCAAGCATCTCTGTCTAATGTTCCCATTCAAATATAAGTCACACACATTTTTATAAGCTGTGCGGATACGAAATCGTGTAAGCTATAAGTAACAGCAGACTCAAAATTGGAAATGTATATCGAAGCGCCCGTTTCCTTACGGTGTTCAGAAAGAAAAATAATCAGAATTTCCGATGCGTCATCATCGGAAGAATAAAGTCGTAAGGACAAATGAGATCAGGTCCACGGTAGCAGGTGCTGGGTACGAGTAAAAGAGTGCCGTTCCATTTCATCTTTCTCCAAGCCGGGGGCATGAAAACCACTCTCACGAGCGTACTTGTCGGTGGCTAAATGCAGACTTGAGTGAAAAGAGGAAAGAAAGTAGCGGCATCACGACGTTACCAAGAGTTCACTGGCCGTAGAATACAAGCGGTCATCATAAAGAGATATTCATTTCTTTATCATCCTATGGTGGGGTGACACTACCCTCTGTGGCACTGTGGCCGTTAATGGGCCCATTGTTCGTTCCACGAATAACTGGTGAATGAATACGGAACATTGGTGGGACGATAACTGACAGAGGAAAACAAAAGTACTGAGAGAAAACCATCCCCCAGTGTAACTCTATCGACCACAAACCCAAATCGATTACATTGTAATCGAACCTGGGCCTCCACGGTCTGAAGTCGGTTACCAAACTCCCGAGATATGCAACGGCGAGTAACCAATATTACAAAGCAATAAAGGGGAAACACTTGTGTGTGTGTGTGGGGGGGGGGGGGGGTTCTGCTGACAATATATGGAGTTTCCCCCGGAACTGTAATTCCTTTAAAATATGTGTTAGGTATAAAATTACGACAAAAGAATTTTGTACAGCCGCGCAAAGAATAACTGCAGTATACGACACTTTAATCAAGTGTATTTGTTTCAGCAATTCACTCTCTATTCATACACGCACCTGATGAACCACGAGTAATGTCGTATGACTACCAAGGAAAGCGGAATGCAGGATATGTGCAGAAGAATCCTGTAGCTCAGTAAAGTCGTGGAATAACATGGTGGCAGGTACTGGTCACAGCAAGTGTTTGTGATGCCGGTCTTCATATCAACTCAAAAATATCGGAGTGCAAAGTGGGGTGATATTAATGCCAGGATGTGTCATTATACCATCTGAGAAGGATGTGCATTCATCCAGAAATCCAGGGCTTCCGAGGTTCCACGTATAATCCACAATTTAAGAAATTGTTAGACGAACGCTATAAAATCCCCCAACAAACTTTATACTAAAAAAAAAGTCTCGTGTTAGCTTGTAATGAAGAGAGCAGTTAGCTATAGGCCTATGCTTAAAGCGTTAACCTCCCTCCACAACAATTACTAATACGTGATTCCTAGTATCCTTAATTGGCCCTCAATCTTCTCACACTAATACAATAATTGAATCACATTTACTTTCTTGATACGCATTAAATATATTTATGTAACAACCTAACTCATTTCATAGGATTTATGGCATAATCATGGCTGAATTCCACATACCTTTCAAATTATATATGACGATAAAAAAAAGTACCAGAATCAAAGCTCAACTTCTGAGCTCGGATTTATAGATGTTTGTAATTCATACATCTATTTAAGACTCTTAATAAATCAACTTGGGCTACTTTGCTGACATTGGAATAAACTTTCCGTTTACAAGCACCAGCCCCTCTATTCCTTCCCGTCTCTGCCATCCATATTTATGAGAAATCAGTGAACTATATTAAAGGTAATTTTTAATTGGGGTTGAAGTTATTTGTTCGTAAACTGTTAATAACGCGTCAATTCTCAGTGAGGTGATGGGATTTCAAGTAAGCGGTAGGGGTTTCATCCTGCGCAGTGTACATCGGTTTCTTTGATTCATCATTTCGCTATCGTGTTGAGAGTAACCAAACTGACTGGGTCTTTTAGCGAGATAATAGCATCAAAACAGACTGCAGTAGCGACTCAGTTCGTACAGCTGTTGAAACTTACTAATTAGTTCGAACGTTATCCGGGGGGATCCACATATTTAGAATGTAAGGCCACGCAGGATTAGATACAACAAGTTTTTATTTACGTTTATATTCTATTAGGATATTCGTAGAAAAATGTGAAGTTATGTAATTAAAATGTATAAGGGAATTCGATGATTCCTCACACACAAAACACACACACACACACACACAACTAAGTCCCTCTGCTCAACGCGTGCGCGTTATGCATGACTAAAAATGTTGTGTTTATCTTTACTAAATTCATTAAAATTACCATTTTAAATATAAAGTACTGCTTTTATTACGCAACATACAAACTTGAAATGGTTGTCAATACCACAAGAGGCAAAACTAAGCAGCCTAGGCACCAAGCTCGACGTATACACAAAATAAATGGTAAAACAAAGCATTGCTTGAACAAGGAAAGAAGTAAGGGAAGTTATATGGTAATACATTTATTGTAAACAGTATTTCACAGACAACTAGACATTCAGAAAATACCTGAGCATCTGGGAAAAGCACGAAATCAAGGAACTACAGAAAATAGCCATATTGGGCACTGCACACATACTGCGGAAAGTACTAATGTAAAGTACAAAACATTCAGCATGGGAAGTAACATTACATGTACCTCAAACTGTAATTACAGAATATCAGCAACACTACACACTCTAGAAATATGTTTTATCTGGTATATAACAGTAAATACCCGGAATAAAGTGATTAATAATAATAATAATAATAACATAAAATGACAGAGTATGTTACCAGTTTATCATTCACGTTATTGCACGGTATACAAATCAACTGCTGTAACACAGACAAGCATAAATCACGTGATAAATGAATAAAGAGGCACGCCTTCTTGACATTATGGCTACCACCCGTCTTGAGAACATGCTCTCGGAATTACCTTTATCCAGCATGTTCTTTACTTGAATTGGTATGTCCAATACATCACATAATGAAGCAGGAATTTAGGTATCTTACTACTATCAATCTAGTGCACCCACCACCGTCCTGTCCCTTTCATCTACACTCCTGGATGCAGAGTTTACCCGCCCGACGCCCTCCTAGGGCTCCTACCAGAGGAGTCAGGTTAATTATTACAGTACGTGAGAGAAAATGAAGATGAACAGACGAGTTCAAAGGAATTGAAGCACACAGTAAATATGTAGGGTCTTAAAGGGCATAGCATTAAAACAGAGGACAAACGTTAATGAAGTGAAGAACACAGGACAAGTTCAGGAAATATTACTTTACTTGAAAGACTCTGGTGTGAAGATAATCACAAAGTAGTGACGATTCTGATACTGACGGCAAAAAGCAGATTGCGGTCTTCCAAGGTTTGAAGTCGTGCAGTATTGTGTACACTTAGCGAAGTTTCTAAGGACTACTGACTCAATCTTCAGTGAAAAAGTCACAGCACCACGCTCCTCGTAAACGTCGGCAAGTTCCTACCTGACTACACGGTAGTCACATCCAAGAAGAAAGGAATCTTCGAAGTTACGACGGCGAGAATCTCATTATCATTGCGTCTTATTTAAATTTATAAGCTGAAATTCTGCTGGCGACTGTTTCAAAACATGAACATTTTGAAGGGTTTAGCACGGAACGGAATGGTACAAGGCACACAATTTGTACAAGATTAATTATTCATGTTATTTAACTGCTATAGATCGTAAGAAACACAAATATGTCAGCAGCTTTTCTTGTGTGTGCTGAGAATATTCTTGCTTGCGACTGAAGGGGAAGGCATTTGAAGGCAAAACTGTTTAATACAAACGACAGAAATTGTGACTGCCTGACTAAACACGCTTTGCTAATTTCGTAAGAATACGGAAGCTGAGGCAGGACTGGCTTCCTCAGTCCACAAGACGGTAACAGGAGTATAACATCGCCAACAACTAACATCGTGGTCCATTAAACCTTGATGTTAATAACATGTACATCTATTTCAGTACCTCCTGATATCACGGACGAGGAAACAAGCTCGGACATCACAGTGCAGGAGAGCGAGAACGCTACCCTGGTATGCCATGCTGCTGGCCACCCAGCTCCACGCATTCTCTGGCGACGTGAAGATGGGGAGAGCCTGATCCTTAGGAAAGGTCCCAGGGACGTTACGAAAGGTAAGAGACTGCATCTCATATGAAAAGTACGTGAGAAGTGTTCGTCTCTTAATAAATACGCTTACACACATTAGGCGTACGTACGTTGTCATAGGGCTATAAATGGGTGAATAACGTAACAAAAAGAGTACAACAAATTTTAATATCTGAATCCATACCCTCTTAGAAAATATCGTATAATTACTCTTCATTTTGTTTTCTGTATACGGTTTTTTACGCAAGCAAAATACATTACTTGTGTGTAATGATATTACTCTGATAATGTCAATACGCCGAAATATGTAGGGATGTGAACAATAAAATGTCACAAAATAAGTTTACAATGCATATACGTGTATAATGGCTCTTTGTTTTCAGCATCAATAAGAACAGCTGACATTTAACTGTACTACGGAACGACGACTTTCCTAAAATTCAGGCAATTCATTCTCTCGGCAAGTGTCCTGTTTCTACAGTTCGTGTGACAGTGTGTACTGTATTTAAAACTTCAGAAAAAGTTAATTCGTCTTAAAGCACTGTGCAATTTACTTATTGGTACCATACATTTTCTATGCAATTCGAAGCAGGTAGGCTTAACATAACGTTAATTTGCATACCACATTTCGCCACTCAACACCCGTCCATTAACTTAACGCTTATCTGAGCACAGCAGTGGCATCGGGGAACTGCAAGATCGACACATATGCAGGCCCAACAGAGGAACGTGTTACCAGGAAACCTAAGTGCTAATTTAGGGCTACATCAATTTACGTTACTTAACATAATATCCTACTTATTAAATTAATGTTAATTATACTTCAATTACAGGCTTACATCACACAGTAAAATGTATTTTTATTCATTTATTTACTTATTTGTGTTCTATTTTACAATGCTCCTAGTATGAGGGATCATAGAGCATCGACTTTTAGGATGGTAGGTGAATGAAAAATTATGTAGTGCCTGCAAGGATACGTTTGAGGCCTAATTGAGAAACTTTCCATTAATTTTACTGGAGAAACTGAGAAAAATCACGAAGAACCTAAACCCAGTACCCCGGCCGGTACACAATACACCCCGAGTATATGCCACAAGCTTTATGTCTTAGAACCAACGTGCTCGGTAGTTATTAGAGATGGGCAGCACATTGTTGCATTTTCATATGTATATTCAGTACAGGTTTGTACTAATTAATGAACACCTTCAGAATTTGCACACTCCCTCTAATCTTATTAGTGTTTAATTCACAGAGGCTTAAATTGGCGGGATATAGAGCATGCATTAGACAGTAGAAATGGACACAAAAGTGTTGCTGAAGAATATCAGCGAAAGAGTCCGTTTGAAAGACCTAGATCAAATGTGAGGAAAACATTACTACAACTCTTTGAAAAATATAATTTGATACAGATCAATTTGAAGTGGCCCAGGTTATGGCTTCAAGGACAACATTCCCGCATGGTGTTAGTTCCGTAACATAGTCACACGGGAATAAGGAAATAATATATATTTTGCCTGTAATACATAAAAGAAGGAAGGAAGAACTACAGAAGACTGAGGAACGAATTGAAAAGAACCACGGACAACGCCAAGAAGTAATACCTAGAGAGCATATGCGACGAGATCATAGAATTTCAAAGAACAGGACGTTATGATCTAATGTACATAAAGACAAAGGAGCTACGTTGGAAAACGTTGGCATCGAGGACTCTCAAGGGAATATAATAATAGATCAGAGACGAGTACTGCAAATTTGGGAGAATTATATCACAGATTTCTACAGAGCTAATCGACCAGAACACCTGGAAGTCGAACCTGAAGCTGAAGTAGATGAAGACGAGAAAGGCCCTAATATTTTGCAAAGTGAAGTGGAAAAAGCTATCAAGGAGATGAGGGATAAGTAGGCTACAGGACATGATGATGTACCTGGGGATGTACTCAAATTTTTTGGAGAAGATGGTCTCAGACTAATGACACAGCTTATCAACAGCATATATATGTAACTGGGGAGTGGCCAAGAGATTTAATTGAAGTTACAATGATTGCCTTAAAGAAGAAGCCCAAAGCTACAAAATGCAGCGACCATCGCATAATAAGCATAATCCCACATGCAGCAAAGATAGTAGCGAGGATACTTTGAAGAAGGATTGAAAGGAAGACTGAGGATGCGCTTGGAGAAGATCAGTTTGGATTTAGGAGAGGAAAAGAAACTACGGATGCAATTGGGATGCTGAGAATAATATCAGAACGAACCTTGGTCATAGATGAGGAATTGTGTGCTTGCTTCCATGACTGGCAGAAGGCATTTGACCGTGTCAACTGGACCAAGTTAATGCAGATCCTTAAGGGAATTGGGATAGACTGGCGCGAAAGAAGACTGATCAGCAAACTTCACTTTGAACAGAGTGTCAAAATACGACTGGACCAAGGGGAGATGAGGAGTGTGAAGATTGGAAGAGGAGTTAGACAAGGTTGCTTTCCATCGCCGATTCTGTTCAACTTATACAACTAGTACCTTACAAAGGAAGCTCTTGAAGGGTTTGGAGATTTCAAAATAGGAGGACAGGTAATTCGCACTGTGAAATACGCAGATGACCTTGTGCTACTGGCTAGGGAAGAAAAGGTGCTACAGGGCATGATTGATAGACTAATTGAAATTGGAAGATGCTATGGAATGGAAATGAATGTGGAAAAAACTAAGGTATGAGAATCTCAAGGCAACCATACCCAATAAAAATTATGATACATCAAAAACAACTGGAGAATGTGGAACATTTCAATTATTTGGGTAGCATGATAACAAATGATGCAAGGTGTACACGTGAAATTAAATCCAGAATTACCATGGGAAAAGCAGCATTCAACAAGAAGAAGACTCTTTTCACCAGCAAATTGGACTTAAATTTAAGGAAGAAACTAGTAAAGTGCTACATTTGGAGCATAGCTTTGTATGGTGCTGAAACGTGGACACTTCGGAAAGTAGATCAGAAGTATCCGGAAAGTTTTGAAATGTGGTGCTGGAGAAGAATGGAGATCAGATGGACCGATCGTGTGAGGAATGAAGAAGTATTACACAGAGTCAAGGAGGAAAGGAATATCCTACATACAATAAAAAGAAGAAAGGCTACCTGGATTGGTCACATCTTGCGTAGAAACTGCCTTCTGAAACACATGATTGAAGGAAAGTTAGCAGGAAGGATAGAAATGACGGGAAGAAGAGGGAGAAGAAGTAGGCAGCTACTGGATGACCTTAAGGAAAAAAGAAGATACTGGAACACCTATAATTTTATGCTTCTAATAAGGACCGAGGGCAGTAACGTTTGAGAACTTAAGGTGCGAATATAACAATATACATGCATAAAACAAACATTTAATTTTATTACATTGACTGAATTTTATAAACGAACTGTAGACTGTGTTACGCAGAGTTACAAAAAAACGTTGTAACAAAACTATAGCATAAACAGGAAATTGTTAAGGAAGTTAACGCGGAAGATGCGGGGAAATAATTACTTGCTACATAACATAAACTAACATGTCACAGTTCATTTTGAAACGTCAATTTTAAAGCACAGTGGGATTAACGATGTGGTGAGGGAAAGCAGTTTATAAGCAAGAAAGCAAGTCATACAAAACCTGCTCGACACAGCGTGCGACAGACCAACAGAACAACACTCGTAAACTCAGTGATAAGCCAATGAAGGCTTCAGTGTGAGAAGGAACAAGCTAAACCCCGTGAGACGGAAAGAGACCGGACTTGTCCGTTGAGAAATCCAGAAGAGACCTCGATTAACGTTCCGCCCTCCAGTCGTAAGCGGTTTAAAAATGACGCCATCAACGGGGCGTTGGGAACACTTCGCCAACTCGGAAAATGGAGTAAAAAAGGCTTAGAGAAGTAAGAAAGCCTGAAGATTCTAAAAGAAATCTGGTGATGGCGGTGGGTGCTCCACGGTAAAAAAAAATCCCGTTCTTTTTCGTTATAGTTAATCCAGTAATTATCCTTTAAAACCGCTTAAAAGCATTAAAAGCATCCAATTTTATCTTCCAATAACGATGAAACGATTTCCAGTCAAACCACTAACTTTTTATCGCTTTCAGTCTTGTTACGTAACTTTAATCTTGTAAGTTGTACTTAATATCATGTTTGATTTCTTCACCATTCTAACTTCCTCGTGGCATGAAACATTATCGAAGTTCACGTAATGTATCACTATAAATAATACGAATTAACTGCATTTAATTTAAAAATCTTGTCACACGATGCGATCCGCCAACCTGGCTTATAACTACTTGGTCAAATGGTGGGATATTGTTAACACGGTGATGAACCCTTGTCTTTCAAAAACGCAAGGGATTTCGTCACCACCTGACAACCAGATTTCCTGAAGTCCTCTGTAACATTCACTCAGTTTAAGCTGTCACTAAAGAATAAAAAATTAATTCCTATTTTCAAGAGACAAATTTTCAGTGTCATTAAAAATACTCAGGACCTAAATTTTAACCTGAACCATTTCATACCAGTCGGCATTCCCACAAATTATCTCCGGTGTTGTCAGTTAGGTAGGTGGGTGGGTGGGTATGTAGGTAGGTAGGTAGGTAGGTAGCTAGGTAGGCAGGTAGCTAGCTAGGTAGGTAGGTAGGTAGGTAGGTAGGGAGGCAGGTAGGTTGGTAGGGAGGGAGAAAAGTAGGTAGGTGGGTAGGTAGGTGGGTAGGTAGGTGGGTGGAAGGGCAGGTACCTACGTAGGTATGTGGGTGGGTAGGTAGCTAGGTAGGTAGGCAGGTAGGTAGATAGGTAGGTAGTTATTTAATAATTGCAGGAATGAAAAATTAGAGCCCTGTTCACAGCTTGAGATTAGATTTTACCATAATAGGCCACGTGTACTTGATATCACAGGCAGAAAAGCGCAGAGGAGCAGCGACGTGTTCTCTCTCTGTCGTAAGATAAAACCTATAACAGTACCGTGTAGTTAGCTAATTACACACCCGTTGTAATGACCTCTGCCGTCCCTTCTCTCTAGCTGTCTCAATTTGAAAACAAGTTTGCAACAGTGCAGAGCAACACAAGCACATGAAATCATCGGTGTTTTGCCTGTAATATGCTTCAACACGAAACTATAGAACTTTAAACTTTTAAGTCCAATAATTTCATTCCAATTTACAACCTGTAACAGAGTTCATTTCCATGTGCAATTCAGGGCAGATTTGTTTTCTGGAAAGCCATCATAGTATTTAGAGTGCGGCAAAATTCAATTTATATAAGAGAGTAGCCAGTTTAGTTTCAAGAAATTCATTTCAATATAGCCTATAGAGAGCATAAAAAGTCCATTTCCCTACCAGAGCACCTTTCGCTAATCAGGAACCACGACAAACGTGAATCGGTTAGTTGGAAAAAGGGAATATGTCTGCATTTCAGGCACTGGATATATTCAAATATGTTTACTGTTACTCTCTATACTTAAGGGGATAATAACCTACTGACACCGCAAGTGCCAGCATAGCCAGTCACGTACCCTGCAATTGTAACTATTGATTAACTTTTTAAATCCCAGAGGTAAATACGTGAAAATTAAAAACTCTGCATTTTATCAGTATAGTATCTGAATGTTTCACACGATTCTCATAACACGCAGTGATTATTTCCCTATAACTTACAACATTAACAGATTGGTCTGCACAATGGATGCAGTGTGTTATCTGTCGGGTGGAAAATGAATTTTTAAATACAATTTAGATCACTTTTAGTTTTGTAATTGTTAACGTTTTTCTACCTCCAAATTAACGTTTCTGCAGTTATCAAAAATTTTTCCTTCAGTTTCCAAAAAAGTTCTAAAATCGAGAAGAGAAGCAGCTTTCCTCACAGACCTTCTAAACAGGGATGCTGTCCAACCAGAAATCAGAAGTGGAACAAAAATTTCGTGATCGAGAAAATGGAAATTACCAACAGAAAATACACATCGGTATACGGGACGGACACTCAATCACATTTACAAGTCCACTGTTTCTCGGAGCTTGTTTCGAAGAAACATTTAATGTAATATGCATTCGGATTTAGAAGATACAATTCCGATATGAACCGAACCAATATTTACATTTGAAAATTTTATTTGTTTTAACATAGCTTGATTCCGGGCTATGCATTAATTACATTTTTATGAACGCTGATAAAATTATGGTAATCACTGATAAAGAAGAGCAAACATCCCTTCATTGATATACGAATAGTGCATTATAATAATATCGGACTATTATAGCTCCCTAATTAATCACTAAATTCATTTGTCAGAATTGTCATTATTGACAAACACACCTGCCATAAACACGACACTATGATAAATGCAACATGAGCACTATCAGTTTGTAGCATCTAATTACAGTTAATGAATGTCGCATGATAGCGAACTCTGGCGTAAAATCAGAAAACTGAGGACAACAATAATATTGTGCTCACAATACAACTCCACGAGCCTAAACGTATTCACTGCTTCATACAATGTCCAACAGACCGACGTACGCAGCCATCGCACTACAATATGGAAATCCGACATTTTTAACGGAAAATTTCGTCTCATTGCCCGATCGTGATCCTGAGCCTGTTTATTGCAATCCACATCGCCAGGGTAAGTTTCCTTGCGATCCACCGTGCTGTCACCCTGCTGTCACGAACATGTCTCTCAGCGGTTTCAGCAAGACTGAGAGCTTCTTGGTTGTCGCGCAGAAACTCTTAACTTATTTCATTTAATGGTTCCGTCTACGCTAGCGTAATTCGCAGTTTCTTTCTACGCAATTTCCTCCATCCTCTTCAGTCTTAGACTGTATGTCAGAGTTACAACAGTCACTGCATCATAGCTAACATAGCTTTCCACGAGAAATGTCAGAAAGTTACATCTGAGAACCGCAATTACTCGGTATTATTTATGAGATAATACAAAAACAGAACTTTTTACTAAATAAAAATCAGTCTATTACATTTTTCTGAAGTAAGCTCTAGTAATGTGTTTTTTCTTGTGGCGAAGGGCCCCGCAGCAGATGCTATAAACGCACCGCAGCCTTGAGGCTTATTGTGCAACCCTGTGATGAAGATAATCAGTTTCTTTTCGTTTTTCCGTGTAATGGAGCACCGGTGGAATGACATTTACAGGGGAAAGCCGAAGTACTCGGGAAAATCCCGTCCCAGTGCCACTTTGCCCACCACGAATCCCACATGGATTGACCCGGGATCGAACCCGTGCCTCCGCGGTGAGAAGCCAGCGACTAACTTCCTGAGCCATGTCACGGCCCTTCGTAATGTGTTTACAGGCATTAAACATCGATAATTATCCTAAGTACTGACAGACAATACGTGCGAGTTTTAAGTGTTTGTGACACACGTCGGTCGTAATAATCAGAAACTATAGTAGTTACGTTTTTAAACCATGAAACATAACACAACAATAAAAACATAGGGGAAGATAGAAGTTAATAAACATAACAAAAATGATTAAAAAAAAATTAAAAACTGGCGAAAAGAAGTTTTATCCATTTGTAGTTTATTTAACGACGCCGTCAGTAACTCAGTGCGCATTGGCGAATAATTGGATGGCAGTGCATAGTGAATTGGAAAGAACGTGGAAGGAAGCGACTGTGGCCTAACTGGAGGTGTGGTCCCTGAATTTTGCTGAACGGACTGAAGAAAACCACTTAAGATCTCAATCAGAACGGTCAGTATCGCTGCTGAGAGTAGAACCAAAAACATGTGGCGTACAAACTAGAAACGTCACCACTTGAATGAACTTGTGCGGTAAATGCAAGCAGAGAAAGAAACCCCAAACAGAACAAACTAATTACAAATGTAAATAGTGAGGCTACTTTGCCCGCAGCATCCGAACCATTAAGAATTACACATTTAATCCCACGTAGTCTCTCTTCTCTTTACTTTTCAGTGAGCTGTAAAAAAGATTCTACTCTCCTCACAACTTTGAGGTAAACTTATTAAAATACTCTTATATAAAGCTTCCTAAAAGCGAGTCCTTTAGATGTGGAATGCCAAAGGGCGCAGCAAGCAAGGCACAAGCAGGGAAAGCTGGAACAATAGGGAGGTGTTGCAGATAGCTGCAAAAGAAACAAACCCCCATTCATATCTCTTTCTCGCTCAGAACTGCATTGACGATAGCTACGACGGCCTCATTTCGCTAGAAACCGTTGCCATGGCAGTGGTTGTACGTAAGCATTAATGTTACCAGAGAGCAAGAAGATATATTTTAGTACAAACGTTCACACACAATAAAATTTCCGTTTCCTTACCTCTTCTTATTCATTCTCAACTGAGAACTCGGGTAGGCAATATCATTATTACAATGGAAGTTAGCTATCCAATGTTAGTGGATATATGCTTCCAAAAACTGAAATTTTATGTATAGTAAGTGTCTCAGGTTACTGCACAGTTTGTGCGTCTCGGTGGTGTAACAAGATAATGGAAGTTCTCAGAGTTTTTATTTCTGTCTGAATTTTACATTTACGTTGAGAACTCATGGACACAATAATGGATATATGAAATAGATCAGGAACTACAGTTCTCAGTGGTAGCGCATTCTAGAGATCGAAAGGACTCCGAATGTTAGAATACGGAGAATGCTGTTTCGAATCCAGACAGTCATCGCATAACCTACAATTAGCCATGCTGTGTACTGAACCCTACTCGAGAAATCCTCATCATTCATTCTGTAGTCTGTCTTACGACAGGTCCGTAGCCTCTTCCAAAGCGAGATCTCCATAGGGTGCGATCCAGTGCTTCCTCTTTCAATTTCCAGTATCTTCTCTTTTCCTTAAGGTCATCCAGCAGCTGCTTACGTCTTCTCCCTCGTCTTCCCGTCATTTCTATCCTTCCTTCTAACTTTCCTTCAATCACGTGTTTCAGAAGGCAGTTTCTGCGCAATATGTGACCAATCCAGTTAGCCTTTCTTCTTTTTATTGTATGTACGATATTCCTCTCCTCCTTGACTCTGTGTAATACTTCTTCATTTCTCACACGATCGGTCCAACTGATCTTCTCCATTCTTCTCCAGCACCACATTTCAACACTTTCCAGATACTTCTGATCCATTTTCCGAAGTGTCCACGTTTCAGCACCATACAAAGCTATGCTCCAAATGTAGCACTTTACTAGTTTCTTCCTTAAATTTAAGTCCAGTTTGCTGGTGAAAAGAGTCTTCTTCTTGTTGAATGCTGCTTTAGCCATGGTAATTCTGGATTTAATTTCACGTGTACACCTTGCATCATTTGTTATCATGCTACCCAAATAATTGAAATATTCCACATTCTCCAATTGCTTTTGATCTATCATAATTTTCATTGGGGCTGGTTGCCTTGAGATTCTCCTACCTTAGTTTTTTCCACATTAATTTCCATTCCATAGCGTCTTCCAATTTCACTTAGTCTATCAACCATGCCCTATAGCACCTTTTCTTCCCTAGCCAGTAGCACAAGGTCATCTGCATATTTCACTGTGCAAATTACTTGTCCTCCTATTTTGAAGTCTCCAAACCCTTCAAGAGCTTCCTTGGTAAGGTATTCACTGTATAAGTTGAACAGAATGGACGACAAACAGCAACCTTGTCTAACTCCTCTTCAAATCTTCACACTCCTCGTCTCCCCTTGGTCCAGTCGTATTTTGACACTCTGTTCCACGTACAAGAAATCCTACCCAAAAAAAAAAATATATACGTTCTGCAACAAATTACTTTACCTCATTTTTATTCAGCAGATTCACTCGGTATCCGGTAAAATTACACGCCTCTCCTGATTTCCCGTCAACCGAATAAGAGTGGTGACTTCTACTCCATATTGTTTAAGCTAAAACTTACCTCCAAAGATCAGCTGGGCCTCTTCACCAGAATTTACGTCAAACCAAAGTGACAAGCGGATTTCATTAGTATTCAAGAACTGGTGACATTCCCTCTTTTCCTAACTAATGTTATAGATGACTGATCGGCTTGTGAGTCACCATGTTACCACTTTCTGACGTAATTTGACGTAACTCCCCAACTTCTCTAATCCAGACCCGTCGTTACAGTCTGTTTCAAAATTCAGACTTTAATACTGAGAAAAATTAGTGTATTATTTTAGAAGAATAGACAATCACACCTATGCCGTGTTCCATATGCAGTACACGTACATTCCATTTCAGCCTTGATTCAGGATTAGTGGCTGTAAAGGTAATTTTACACGCTAATATTTCCGAGACATTTGGAATACTGCTACATCTTACCTCACTTTATATTGCGAGCATTTCATGCATAATAAAAATAAGAGTAATCTAAAATTTTAGACGATGCTGTTTCATGTACATCTTCGCAACTACTTCTACGTAGTGCCGGATTACATATTTATGAGAGTTTTGGATATCAGAGTAACAAATATGAGGGCGTTGACTGCAGTCACTGGCTCAGAGTCCAACGACGGATGCTACTGAACAGGACAATAAAAAGCAAAAGTCCCAACATGTTGAAAATTTTCTCATCTGCTGAGCAACTGTCTGCTTCCCAAGAAGAATTCTGCTTACGCACATAATTTTAGTGAGTCAGCTGATTAGTCTAAACGTCTTTATCATTCCAGCTGACGTCACATTACATTCGGGTGTACATATTCACATTCGCCACAGAACTCTGCTTAAACAGGTGTTTTCAGAATTAGTAAGGTACAGGTAAATTTCGCCCTAGAACAGGCCATTAACGCCCAGAGGGGGAGCAGAGGTACAGCTCTACTCTTTCTTTAACCTCGGAGCTAGATCAGGGTGGGTGGTCAACGCCACGCCCCGGCCACTTTACCCCCGGGAATGACCCGGTACCCAGTGTACAGGAGGCTAGGTAGACCCCAGGGCCGGTCTGGACAGGTGCTGAAAATCTCACCCCCCACCGGGATTCGATCCCCGGACTGTCCAGCTCGTAGCCAGTCACTATACCGACTACGCTATCCCGACCCACTTTCACAATAAGTATGTACTCTAAATTAAGGCAAACTTCCCCTATCTTTTCAACGATGTAATGTAACCGATCAAGTTATCTAAACGGTAGCGCACGTGTTCCACATTCAGAAGGTAACAGGTTGGATCTGAAGCCGGGCATCACATATTCTTTCTCAATTTCCTACAGACGAATTCTGGAAAATAAAAATACGTATCAGGTCGTTCTTCTCCAGTTTTCTTCCTGCAGTTCCATGCTAAATTACCCCCACATCTGATGCAGCGTCGTAAAATAACCATAAAAATAAACACACTGCTTATGACGTAAGGAACACTGAGAATAGGTAGTTATCGGTATATTGCTCATGTTACAGCATTTTAAAGAAAGGGCGAGGAACGGTTACACACTTCTTTACAGAAACAACTCTTTGTACTGCGACGTTTAGGTTTTCACAACGGTGCTGCTGAAAACTGCAATGTTCTGGGGTGTTAGCTGCGTCTTTGGATGAGCATACGTTGCCAAGGATCGTAGTGCCTTCATGTTCAGGGTCAAGCAGTCGAAGAAGTACTGTTTCACCCTGAAGATGAAGGCACTGCCATCCTTCGAAACGTCGGCAACTACTCACCCAACAACACAGCATTTCCCAGAATACGTGAATCTTCACTTGTTTAAACTCTTTAAACGGTCAGTAAATACTAACAGAAGTACCCACGCCGGTAAACACCTGATTAAGAAGGAACTTACGCCGAAAAGAAAACATAATTCCTTTGAAATATTATAGGATTATAGGTAAGGCGCAGCACTATCAAAACCACGAACGTTACCCGGAAACGTGCGGATATAGTGCTATGTACTTGAAAGGCAAGTTGGTTAGGGCGAAAGACGTTGATTATCCTTTCCAGAAGTCTAGTGCTATAATGCTTCCTATTCATTCTCGTTTCCATAATCTCGTTGTCCAGCAAGGTCTGGTTCATAATTAAGATGAATCGAATACGTTCAATAATTTTGATATTATTACCATTGTAAAGACATTTACTCACTTAAAAACAAGAATAAGCCCTTTTGCACGATCGCGAAAATCGACATAAAATAAAGACTCTACTAACATGTAGTAAAACGTACATGAGGATTATAAGATTTCTGTATGTTAAAGTAACCATAGCAGTCCTTAGGTATGGGGACTCCATATAGCGATTTCAGAAAACATATGCACGTGTTAGCTATTCATCTTTAGTCAGCAACGCACAGGACGAGTATTTGATTTCCAAATATCTTCTCAAGACGATCTTGTTACAAGATTAAAAGGTTTTTACTATTATGTTTCAGAAATATGTATTTTTCCCTGTTTCACGAAAAATAAAATTTAAATGCCTCTCTGACCAAAAATTTGAAACTTTACATGGACTAATTTTCGAATCCGAAGCAGTAACAGTGCTGTGCAGTAGGCAGAGTCCTACGTCGAAAATACAAATTGCGCTCTCTCATTTTCTTCCCGTCCTGCATAAAAATATCACATACGTTTCGAAGACGAAGATAAGACTGTATCTCAGACACTGAAGATCGAAGACGCATTCGTACGAAATTTTCACGACCATTTCTAAGAAAACACAACGCTACAGCCTAGAAAATCGCAATCTTAAAACTGCATTTACTAATTTGCTGCACATTAACATATCAAAAATACACACCGCAACGTAAAACAAACACGTCCCCTAAAATTCAACAAAGGACCGAATTTCTTAAATCTGAAATACTAATCTACTTCAATCTCTTCAAAAACGAATACATAAAAAGCAATGACAACGTAAGGTGCATTACGAGTACATAGCCCAGAACTGATACCTACTCAGTAAAATATCCTGAACCCCAAGATGACTAAATGTGACCAGTGCATCATAAGGGTTGCTTCTTCTCTGGCAGAATTTCGTTGATGGCTTCATCAGTAACAAAATGCTGCATTTAATGAGACGGGGGACGAAATGCTGTCTATTTCGGGTGTGGGAAGTTATGTAAATGACGTTATATCTATCACTTCGAGGCTTGTAAATTGCGGAACAAAGGATATAAATTTCACCAACAAATTTCGAAGCTTCCTGTGTGTCTACAAAACAGCAGCGTCTATATATTATTTAACATATAAATGGGTCATTTAGTAGAGAAATGCTTGTTTTATGTACTACATACTGGTCTGCTTAGCAAATGCAATATGCACACATGCACCAGAGTGATCATCTGTGAAATCTTATTAACAAGTTAATGATTATACTTCGGGTATTGGTTCAACTTCTACCATGTAGTGAACTAATTCCTTTAAATCAGGTGTAATTGAGACACTAAGCTACACATTGTACATTCTGCTCAAGTTACAAGCTGAAATATATGTTAAAGCCGGAACGCAAATCGTAGCGTCAAGATTACTAAGCAGTTCTTCATTATGTGCGATACATTTTTCAGTGCAGTGACTAAGAAAATTCCCGTGACGTCATACAGTCTGGTAGCTCGTTACCAACGAACGTGACTGATATTTCTAATACAAATGCCAGTCTAACACATTCAGTATCCTCTCACAATAATTTCTTCAAAATCCACTTCAACATCAGGCTAGATTTCTCACGTAGCCCTTTCCCTTTTGGTTCTCTGATTAAAATGTTCTATGCCTTTCACCTAACCCCCTCCCCCCTCACACGTATACTACATGCCCCACCTATTTCGTTCTGCTTGATCTTATCACGCTAAAATATTTTACGAATGGCAGAAATGACCACTCTCCTCGTTACGAAATAATGTCCTTCCTGTTGATTCCTCCTCACTTTACGGCACATCCTCATCAATTAATTCCCAAATAAGCTCAGTCTATACTGCGCGAGATTTTCATTTCTTACGGCGGTGACTAAAGTAATCTTCAAGGTCACCGTATTACGGGTTGCGATGTCGTTCAGTCGGTAGACCCGTGCATTTACCATTGGAAACATGTAAACCGATATTTGTTCGGCCCTGCTTACACAGTCTGTGGAACAGCCATTCAAGAGAACTCACTGAATTAAATATAACACATTAACACCTCTACAAAGTTCATGTAACAGAAGACAACAGAGTTTGCACATGCCCCGCGAAACAATTGTTCCGCCGTAAGCAATATTATTCAGCAATGGATTCAGCAATGTTAATTAAGATGCGTAAATAGATGACACGGTTGACATTTGGTGGAATCTCAATGGTGATGGTAATGAAACAGCTGTGATTTCTAACACAGAGGATGTTGTGTTCTCTACCGTTAATCACAACTCAGTGTACGTAGCCCTACGCTTAATCCGCGTGTGGAATTAACTCCCACCAAGCGGCATTTCCCTAATAAATTATTACGGTTTTCGTACATTCTAACATCTTAAGATAAATACATCTAAGAATATTGCTGCAACAATATTTACAAAAGAACTCAGATACGAAACATTGTCAATAGTCTGAATGTCATCTGATTTCTGTAACATTGCGTTCGTTTTGAACAAAGATTCGGTCCTTAGTTCAGAATATTTCTTTATCTGTAAAACGTGATTCTAAATTTATACTGTGTGGCGATACGTCTGATAGTTTAGAACTACAAAATTGCTTTAAGAATCTCTTTTACTCCACGGCACGAATTTTAGTCTAGTATCATTACTTCCTTCCTTCTGCTCCTTCTGCTTCTGTTTGTGGTTTATTACTTCGTACATACTATAAAAAAAATAAAAAAAAAAGAAAAAAGGCTAACTGGATTGGTCACATCTTGCGTAGAAACTGCCTTCTAAAACACGTGATTGAAGGATAGAAATAACGGAAAGACGAGGGAAGAAGACGTAAGCAGCTACTGGATGACCTTAAGGAAGAGAAAAGATACCGGAAATTGAAAGAGGAAGCACTAGATCGCACCCTGTGGAGAACTCATTTTGGAAGAGGCTACGGACCTGTCGTAAGACACTACTGAATGAATTAATCACTACTTCGTATGAAAAGTAGGGCTGAACGAGAACATAATTATATGCGTGGCCTGTTCATGTTTATGGCCTTGCATCTCTGCAACGCCAATAACTCCTATGTAATAAGCAGTCGTGAAAGCTGCTATACGGGTTACGCTATTAGAGAGCTTTCCGTATCCTTTCTTTACGCTAATTGCACAATGATATCGTGTCACAGTCCTCACAAATATCTCGCTATTTACCATACTATAAGCGCATTCTGGTGAGTGTGGTCTCTAAAAGAACAATACTGTGAACACACGCAAAAGGTAACACGCCTAAAGAAGTTCTGACGATCGTAGATCACACTTAACATCAGTCTTAGAACAATTTTTTTTAATTTGTGAATCTTATGGACAAAATACAAAGACTGAATGGTGCTGTTGAAGTAAATGTCCTGTATTCTGGAACTGCCTGCTTCGAATCTCGACCGAGACACCGACATTCTAGATCATCAAACGTAATTAACTCATATCATTATACGCCGTAAAAACTCCACAGATGACAGACGGCTGTTAAATAATATATGAACCATCATCTGTCAAAAATCCCACACTTTGATTTTGTCCTCAGCCAACTGAATCAATAACCACATCCTGAAACCGTATTTCTCCGAAGATATCTTACTACTATCCTTCTACCACAAACAGTCCTTTCCTTTGATGTCTTCTGTTTTGTTTGCGCATGTAATAAATATTAAAGACATCATGTAACTTATTAATTTAAGACAAAAGTCAAGACTTAAGATACGGTTAAAAAATTAGCTATGAAACATCAAGTTTTCACATTTACACCCTGACGACAGAAGCAGAACTTTTCACAGAAACGCTGATAACCATCTACCAAAAGATACAGTGTCGTAACACAGAAGATCACAAGCCATATGAGAGTAAAGAAAATTCTTACAAGTTAAGCTTCTGTGCCTGACGATTTCGTGTCCGCAGAATGTAATACTGCGGATACCGATACGACTGGTATCGGATAAACGTGAGCGGTGTGGGAAATTAGACGCCGCTTCTGCAGTGCAAAGCTTGAGTGCTATGTAAACACGGCCGAACACCGCCACGTTACTGCTTCTAAATCTATTACGCGTTATATTCCTGCAGGATTAAAATATTACAGCGTACATATAAAAAGATATAAAACGGGCAGTAGGTAACAGGTGTTGAAATGCGCATTTTGAAATTTCATGGTGCTTTGTTATTGCTTATAAGAGTTTTGATGGCATACTACACGTATACACTTCCCAATGTTTTAAATGCTGAAACATAACGTGATTTGATTCAATATGCAGGCTGCAAATTAGAACAATGACAAACAGAATAACTCTGTAAGATATTATCAGAGCACGTGAAGTCGCCTACTTACCGCGCTGAACAATACTGCTGGAGATCTGCGCTCTTCTGGGATATTACGCGGCGTCGTGTGGTAATTGTTTACCGACGTTTCGGGACAACGTATCGGTCCCATCTTCACGGGTCAAGTTCCCAGGGGCAGACATTCTTCTTTCTGGTTCAGTTAACCTGTGACCACCACCACAGGTTACGGTTGACGGAGACACAGCCCACATGCGAAGGTTATCTGCAAACACATTAAATATGTAACAGTGCGCAGCCGATAAGGGGTGGTCCTCTCCAGATTAAGGTTGAGCAGTAACAAGCAGTCCGCAGCCGGATTCGGAAAGCATCTTACCTCGTTCTACTGTTCTACTAATCCATAATTCTTGCTGTATTATCTTATTTTATGAAAACCTTATCACTTAGGCACATATACATGTCGAACGCGTCAAATTTTCGCATCTTCACCATGTCTCAATTACAAGCTTACGATCAACGTTTCACATATAGTACGTAGGTATTTTATACTATATGTACTGTGCATTTTGTCATAAGTTTAAGTTGTGCAATAGTTGGTTTAACTTAAACTTACGTACGTATGTATGTTTGTGGTCTATAGTATACCAGTTTATACATGCCAAATCAAAGAGTCAATTAGTTGTCTCAATCAAATCGAAAGCCAAACGGCGTTTTCTGTGTCCAGCTACAATCTACAAAAAAGCACCTTCACCGACATGACAGTTGCATCTTTTCCCCAACACCTTTAATAAGCATACGTCATATCAGGACCCTAAACTAAGGGGCGCTAGAGGCTCTCTTACCCTCAAATTTCACGCGTCTGCCATGGTATTATTAACGACTATAGGAAATTATAAATTACAGCGATGAGGCGTTCTTCTGTGACACAATGTTCGTACCAGTCTTCACAAATATCGGTCAAGTTTGCGTGAATTCAGACTTCCGCCGCGGTGTATCTAAATGAGATCTTCGCTTTTCTAAGATGTTTGGCAGCGTATATCGGTAGTTAGTTACCGATGTTTCTGGACAAATTATCGGCCCTATCTTCAAGGGTCAAGTAGTCTTCTTGGACGGGAACAGGATGTTGGTTTTCTTTGGAATGTAATTCTGGCACTTGTATATAGCTACAGCATTATTTCAATACGTTCATAGCAGTAGGCTATCAATGATTTCAAGTCAAAGCAACTGGACAGAAATGTACTTAAATGATTTACATGGTCACTTCATAGATAAACGTTTTGAAGCAAACGCTCCAGATCGTTATAAATTAATAAACAATCAATGATAAGTAAACGCCTTACCATCACTATACATACACACATTATTACAAAAGGAACACAATGTACAAAATTATTCGTACGTTGTGACCTTTCAGAATGATTACAATATATCAGACCCCGTTGCTGTATTTTAATGGGCGATAATTATTTGCTATGGTTAACCCACCTACAACACACATGACTTCCTTATCAAAGATAAATGAATACATGCATGTAATTTTGTAGAATGGCCTCACATATCCTGTAGAACATTGCACGAACCTTTCTCCCTGAGTAATTCTGTAAGTCGGCTACATTTCATCATTATTTACCCTTAATGGCCATTCACGTGACAATGATATCTGTAATAATTACACCAAAATGTGGTTTAGAAGTGTTTATGCAGAAAATAATGCCAGAACAGGTCCGTAAATGAAACAGTTAAAATAAAGTAGTAGTATTTCACTGTAATCCGGACTGAACTACACACTACGTCTCGTCAGAAGTTTAATATCAACTGGGACATTTCCCTTTTTAGTGGGAAACAATTAGTGGTACACGACGTTTAAACACCCAGCAGTAGGCTTTTAGCAGTCGTAATGAAATTAATTGTTGCACGGATGCAGTGACGTCCACGCCACCTTCAGCGCATTATTTCCTAGCAGCTTCTTCTGACTCCTATTCTTTCACTTACATGGATTGTGTTGTTAGTCCTACTCCTATTCTTTCACTTACATGGATTGTGTTGTTAGTCCTACTCCTATTCTTTCACTTACATGGATTGTGTTGTTAGTCCTACTCCTATTCTTTCACTTACATGGATTGTGTTGTTAGTCCTACTCCTATTCTTTCACTTACATGGATTGTGTTGTTAGTCCTACTTCTATTCTTTCACTTACATGGATTGTGTTGTTAGTCCTACTCCTATTCTTTCACTTACATGGATTGTGTTGTTAGTCCTACTCCTATTCAGTATTAAATCTGAGATAAACGTTGTGACACTGAAAGCAGTGACCGCATGGCGTGACTGAGCAATCTTGGATCGCGCGTTTCAGTCCCTCTAGGAGTCAATATGCATGTCGACGTTCTTCTATATGTTTGAGAAGAATCGTTATATTCTAGTACATATATAATTTGTCGAAAGCTTTAATCATGTGCAACAGGCTAGAGGACTTATAGCTGTTGTTACACTATAGACTCTAATGCGAAGCTTTGCTTGGGCCTCTCAATGGTTAGGAGGCTGCATAAGGTTGAGCAAGTCGACTCAATTTCTAAGGCTTATGACTTCTGTTTGATAGCTGTACATTTCGTATATCGGCTGAGACACCGTCTATGCCGAATCAGATTTCTGACGGTTTTCCCAGTCCCTTGAACAAATTCTGTGATAATATATCAAATAAGTCCACGGCCGCTTCCTGCCAGATCTTTCCGAATCACTAATCATCCCACCATTAAACATTATATAAACTGCCGATATCATCGTTCGACATATCGAAAATGAAAAAATAAGCCAATGGGTTTCTCGATATTTTTAGCACACCGTCATCAGCATGATTTAAAACGGCTGGCCGAGCAAGTAAAATTAGAACCAAAGTAATGACATTTAACGTCGAGCCTTTTTATTATGTACAACGCTCTCGAGACTAAACAGTTTTCATTAGGATGTGTTTCAAAACAACGTGAAGAATATGAAGCGCTTTCGTGCCATGAAGGAAAATTTTCAACCATTTAATAAATTTTACATGTGACGTGTATCTACTAGTAGGTAAAAAAAACACACGCCACTAAATATTGAGATGACGTAGTGTTCGCTCTGTAGAATCTTTTGGCAGGTACCTGGCTGGAATATCCGGCGGTTTATTTACTGTCAAAACTGAGATATATCATAATTTTCCTTGACTTCTTGTAAATGTCCGGATGGGCAGTTCATATACCATACTTTACATCGCCTTCAATATTCCTTTAGTTATCATCAGTGTTCCATCTAAATGTAACTGGATATACATAGCAGCTGCAACTGAAACGGCGCTGTTAACATTTTTCATTCTACGTGCGACATAAACGTGCTAAAAATTCACTGGCCTTTTTATGCTGCATTATTCTGTGGTTAGGAACAATGAAATAAAAACATCTCTTAAGCTCCCTCAACGATTACTCGTATATGTGGCTGTTCGCAATCAAGCCATATCCATTACAACGAAAATATTCGAAGGAAGACAATTCTTGGTGCAGTATTCGACATGAAAGCCGTTAAATAACTACTAATCAGTCGTAACAATGAGGCTTGAACTACAGCGTATAAGACATAATCCTTGAGAATTACAGACTGAATCGTAAAAATAGTTCTTTGATTAATTTTTCCGGTACAAATAACAAACATTGAAGCTTGTTTTGGTCTCTAAATAGCTTGGCATTATATTCAAAAATCGCTGGCCCTATAAATGGTGTAAAACTTAATCTCAGTAATTCTACCGAGCATGTCCCTTTAAGCACATATCGCTCCAGCGGAAGGTAGAACATTTGTCCACTAAAGGGACTGGATTGTCAGATCCTCCCCAGCTCTTAATCCTATTTCAGTAAATGGTTGGTTACTTGAGCCACCAGCAGAGGATGCAATCCCTTGCTAAATCGCTCGCTGGAGACCTCAGACAAGATAGTTTGGCAGAGCTGCAAAGATTTAACTCTAACGACACACTCGAATTTTCACACATTACAGAGCAGTAACTGCTGACCTTCCTACGCTGTACCGAATTAAGTCTTAAGTGAAAAGCGTCTTGAAACGTTAAAATGTAAGTAACCGAAAGTATAATTTTGCCTGTTGTTTTGGTGTGAATGTTGATATATCTTTTCTAAGGTAATTAAATATACGGAAGGTATCTGAAATCAGGATGCTAAAGACAATGATGGAAACAATGAGGTAGGAGAAATGATAAGAGAAGTGTTGAAAGACGCTGTCAGTTGCCAAGATTATATAAAGTGCGTACTAGACAAATGAAATGTATGGAGCAATGGTGGAATTATACTGACAAAGAAATCCGGAAGTACTCAGAAAGAAACCTGCCCCAGTGTCATTCTGTCCACCACACATCCTAAATGGACTAGCTTGTGATGGAACCCGGGCCTTCTAGTTCAGACGCCGGCGACTAACCGCCTGAGACATGGAACTGCTCTACGAAACAGGAAGTAACAGGACGAATGCAACTGCATAACGAGCGGTCCCATTGAAATTCTTTCACTAACGTTATGAGCGTGATCGAAACATGAACGATAATAAATACTTGTACATACGATGTAGCATATACGGAATATATAAAAAGACATACACAACTTTAGTCGGAAAACCTGAGGAGCAGGAAATACGTAGGAGTCCCTGATCTAGACGAAAAGATAGGCTTGCTATTGAAATAGGTCTTAAACACAGAGTGCATGAGGATGTTAATTGGATTCCTATGACTGAGGACAAAACCAGTGGCGGATTGGTGTGGGCATTTGGATTTAGTAAATGAGATCGACACACCTGCAATCCAAGAAGGGTTAAGCTGCACGTAGTTACTTGTTATAAACTTCCAGCTTATAAAATATGCATCTCAGTTTATTCAAACACGCTTTATCTTTGTTCATTCATAACTACATATCGTCAGATGGTTATATGACAATGAATAGGAATACTGGAGGATGTAAAAGGAGTATGCCTGAACTAACTAATGATGATGAGCCGTGCCATGGCTCAGGCGGTTAGTCGCCGGCCTCTCACCACAGAGGCCCGCGTTTGATCCCGGGTCAGTCCATGTGGGATTTGTGGTGGACAAAGTGGCACTGGGACAGGTTTTTCCTCGAGTACTTCGGTTTTCCCCTGTCAGTTTCATTCCACCGGTGCTCTATTACGAGGAAAAACGAAAAAAGAAAACTAATCATCTTCATCACAAAGGTTGCACAATAAGCCTCAAGGCTGCGGTGCATCCGTAGCATCTGCTGCGGGGCCCTTCACCACACACACAAAAAAACTAATGATGATTTTTTCTAGAGGGATTAAGAGAACCCGTAGACGGGTTAGTCGGTGTTGTGTCCCAGGCTCTAATCGGGTACCTACTGGTTACTGTCTGAGCGTAACTTCTCGGCTCGTGCAGTGGAAGTTAGGGAGAGTGATGACATGTTGATGAATTATTGCAGTACAGACATGATACTCTCATTCACAACGGCGTCCAGAGTAGGTATAATCCTTTATCGAACTGCCTGTTGTTAACAAAATGGCGCTCAACATGGTAGAAACTTAACAATTCTGAATCTCTGTGTTTCAGTGGATACGTACAGTGGAGACACGCTAACCCTTGTGAAGCTGGACAGAAGGCAAATGGGTGCTTATCTCTGCATCGCTTCGAATGACGTGCCGCCAGCTGTTAGCAAAAGGATTACACTAAACGTCAACTGTAAGTACACTTTACATAAACATTTGTGTTATTTTAACAGTAGGCACTCAATTACGAAGCATCTTCCAATGCAACCACAAGCGCTGCCACTTGCTCCAGAAGCCTGAGACAGTGCTACTTTGCACGTTCAATACAAGCAACGGTGTTCATATCGCATTACAGAACACAGTCTGCCTCAAGTAAAAACTACGACTTATTTAATTA
Organism: Reticulitermes speratus; assembly: GCA_021186555.1. Taxonomy (NCBI): domain Eukaryota; kingdom Metazoa; phylum Arthropoda; class Insecta; order Blattodea; family Rhinotermitidae; genus Reticulitermes; species Reticulitermes speratus. Next base: position 21,928,268 of record JAJKFL010000330.1, read on the forward strand.
AGGATTTGTTAACATGTTTGTTCTGACAGTCAATCCCTTCACAGTTTAATATGGAGTTCATATATTTGTCGATAATGGCATTTTTCGTTGACTTTACAAAACTTCCATGGTTCAGGCAGTTAGTCGCCTGTCTCTCACCGCAGAGATCCGGTTTCGATCCCAGGTCAATTCACGTGGAATTTGTGGTGGACAAAGCTGCAGTGAAAGAGGTTCCCCTCCGAGTTGTTTGCTTTTCCTCTGTCACTATCATTCCACCAAAGCTTCGCAGTCATGTTGTATTTATCCACCATTTACGCTACGTATTCTCGGCAACTGACAGCGTCGTTAAATAAAACGTCTCCCCCCCCCAATACAATTACTCTTATTACTATGAGTGCCTTAATACAGATTTTTTGTGTGTTTCAATGGTAGTGATTCAGACGCTTCATACATTTTCCGTTACTACATGTTATTTACAATGTAAAATAATACATACAGTTTTGCGGTCGTTATATTTTGAGCTACGAGCTTCAAACATTTTACCTTCATACACTAACTTACGCTTTGATTCTATTAATTAGTTTTCGCAAAATATTTATACATTTAACAAAAATTCGAGATGAAGAATGAATACACTTTACATTAAGTAAAGTAACAGGCCTCTCAAAGTGATTAAAATACTTCAGTTTATTACAAATTACTCCACATGCTACATCTCGCAGTAAAACAATTCTCCTTCACTTTTATTAAAGCTGTATAGAGCCCACACAAAGTAGAAATGGAAGCCTCTCGCAAAACGCGCTTCAAGTAGACCGGACCTTTCGCAACAGAATATCAGTCTTATAGTTGGTTCATTGCGACAGTTTGCTGTGAGACAGCATGCAACAGGTGCAAACTGACACAACATATAACACCATTGATGGCTTCACACAACTCTGTTACATTTCTAAGGACAACGTACATTGCAATACCAAAGTTCAGGAGCGACATTAGTGCATAGTTATTAATTTGTTCACATTCTTGGCTTATAAATATATAAGAGAAATCGCTGTACCAATATCCAAACAGGTTTTGACCAAAAAAAGGTATAATTTTATCATCAACATTATTGTGGGTCCGGTAAGGTCTAGTTGTGAATTAATATATTTCGTTTCTTAGCACATGGCAACGTCTTATAGTAATACAAATCTTTTCAACAGTAAGCAAACAGAAAGTGTCCATATCAGTAATACATTCAGACGTCTAGCCATTCTCTGCTCAGCGATGCCACAATCAGCAGCATTCGCTCAATAAAAAATATCGTGAAGGAACAGAAGCTGCGGGGGCATTGTAATGTTAATGCAACCAGCCTTCTGCCGCTTTCCGAATTTTAGGACAACAACGCCAACCTATCTATGTCCGAGGAAAGTTAATACTCCAGGAAAGTAATATTATTAGAAGTATTCGTCTTCCTGTGGATGTATTTGAGTTAATCTTGTTATCTTTCCTTTCTGCAGTTGCCCCTGTTGTCAAAGTTCCAAATCAGCTACTTGGAGCGCCACTTGGGACAAACGTATCCCTGGAGTGCCACGTTGAGGCTTTCCCCAACACCATCAACTACTGGGTGAAGAACAGAGCAGAAATGTTACTAGACGGGTGAGTAGTGCTATGTTGCATCAGAAGAGTGGAACACTCGGACGCGACATTAGGCAAGAAGAATAGACGAGGTGTTACTGGAACGATACATGCTACTGTTATGTGGGTGGCAAACAAAGGCGGTGAGGTTCTGAGCTACAGGATGAAAGCGAGATTTTCTACGTACTCTATAGAGTGAGGAACAAACGATGTTATCATAATGACAAGAAATACTGCCTTATATTAACAGAGTGAGACGCTACACTCTTGACATTAGTATCTACTCGGTGAATATCAGATGTATATTAGCGTGCTGTGTGGGTTAATACTTCTCCAAGTTGAATGTTATACTTGTAGTTCCAACACGAAGTTAATACACGCACTTTCGACACTATATCGTCGCTATTGCCGTAATATTCCATGGGCATTGCTACAGCCAGCTGCAAACCGGAGCCAGTCTAGGAGTCGGCGTTGATACATAGTTGGATCGGGGCACCCCGTCATATGTAAAAACTTATTCAACAAAGCACTTTTCATTCTGAAAAGCATGCGTAGTTAAACACGCCGTTGACCTGAAGTTCTCATATTTTGCATTCTGTGCATACCGCTTCTGTATTTAACTGTCCATCTTCGTAGGTTGACAAGTATGAGTTGTCTTACATAGTTGACATAGGTTTCGGCAGGGATGGTGTGCGTATGGATAGATTTTGACTAGGGTTTTGTGTTTGCTTAAATTAGAGTACATAATAATAGTAACGCGGGAAGCCGTATCATTAAATTTGACTTGAATCCTTCAGTTTCCTGGAGTGAACGCATGCGCTCTTCCTCGTAAGGCCTTAATCCTAACAGTAGGAGTTGCCTTCGAAGCTCGCGTATTTGCAGACGTCCGGGTCGTCTTTTAGTTCTACATAATTCTGTCTTTCCCATTTTATTTTGAAACCCATCTGACGAAGTACGCTTCCATACCCAAGTGATAAAGGTATTGCTGGCCTCTTGTTGTACCGTCCGTTCTGTGCAGGTACTTCTGCCTGAACCTGCTTATCCCTGTGTTTTGCAAAGTACAGATTTTGTGTTTCCTTATATAAAAGTTTATGATCAGAAGTGTCCTCAGGAACGCAGACCGTAAGAGACGTGTTACTAGAAATACACCTGTTATTATTAATATTTTGTAATTTTTAAAATCTTCTGTCACAGTTCTGTTTTCAATTTTATGCCTTGGATACGAGCAGATTAAGGTACAACTTACGCCATTATTCTTAATTTGAGAAAAGTGATAAAAGTATGGTCTACCAAACATACTATTGATATTAGCCATTTAAAGGAGTGCTTCTCAACTGGGGTCCACAAATTGTGCCCAAAGGGTACGCGAGTTAAATACCTTCAACTGAGGTGAACATAAGCTTTCTGTAGGCTTTTCCTGGTATTTCATTGTCCTTACTACTAGAAAAAACAATGTTTTTATAATACATTTTTACAATGAATGGGAGGTTTTTGGATTTCAAATATATTTCTTATTTGTAAACAATGCAACATTAAATGTTACCACGAGCTGTTCCTACGGGGTCTGCAAGTTGAGAATTTTGTGCAAGGGGCCCGCAGAATTAGTGAGGCTTTGTAAAGTGTCCGCAAGAGAACAGTTTCCCCTCGTAGTGCATTTACTAGTTTCCTACGCTTCTGACAACAAACGTCTATTTCCTAAACAGCAATAGCCAGTTGTTCTTTGTAACTCAGACGTGACGTGTCTTCTGCACTGTAGGAATGAATTTTAAACATTATTTCAATTACGACAGTCTTTTAAACGGTTATATTTGGCAGTGAGGAGGAAAAGATGTTATAAATGAGTACGATACTTCTGTTTGTCAATCATGTGGGAATGCAGTTTAACTCTTGAACCTCCGTCTGTAACAAAGAACGCTTAAAATGGCATGTATTAGGAGTCATAAGTGGAACGTTTGGTGGCGGCGTGGTAAACAGAGAGGTGTCTGAAGGTATCTGCTTTTTCTGACGGCTGACTCCGCTGTTGGAGAGATGAAAGCAAGCCCACTGCGCTGAGGAAAAGGAGCCTGTGGTATGTTTCTGATATTTGTATTAGTTCCATAAATGTTCGGGAGGTGAATATATATTCAGCTCTTAATTATTCCACATTTCGTGCTCAGACTTCAACAAGCATTCCACTACCAAATAACAAAACCGAAGTGTATAGGTGTTGTGAATTTTTATTCAATTGCATGTTTACAGAAGTGAAAATTAAATTAGTACGACACACAAATTAACATCGATATTCATTGAGTTCGGTCACCAGTGATATATACTGGCTGACACTAACCAACATCAGCACATCCACGACACTATAATTTGACGCCCGGGGCGAGGAATCACAATTTCCGCCCCTGATATAAATTAAAAAGTTTTAAAAAAAATTGAGTTCTTTTTAAATTCCTTCTGTCTTGATAATTTAAAATTTGTTGAATGCAGAAAATCAAACTTCTGCATTTAAAATACTCATTTTGCCGCCATTGTATACAATGTATACAATTGTATATAATAATAAAATAAAACAGCTGCAAATGTAAAGAACCCAATAGTAGTTTGAGATTTAAATTTTAAAAAGCAAAGTGTTTTTTCGTTGCTTGTTAAACACATTTTAAACCACTGCGCATTTCTTACATTTGCAACTGACCTATTCCGGTCTTGTTTACAACGTTAAATCTTTTGACCTTTCACATATATTTTTATGGTGGGTTCGTGTGAAAATGGTCATGAATATTCGTGTTCCATAAAACGTGGAAAATTTCTTGTCCACTTAAAAAATAATAGATTTTACGAAAGAATAAGCTGCACAGAGTTAGTCAGTTCGTCTATGTTCTGTTAGTCTCTAAGTAAACGGAAAAGAAATTCGCGAAAGGAACAGGAAGACATAAGGGATAAGAGGGAGAAAAAATGAGTTCAGCGGAGTATACTATATTCAGTGATCATGAAGATGGCGGCAGGAAATTCCTCGCAACTTCGCTAAATAGGTACCGAACTATATGGATTCACTTCCCAGAAAACGCTACTCTTCGTAGTCACAACTGTGAGCAGCTGCAACCATACCAGTGTAATGAAATCTTAGAATTATAGTTGAAGGTAATGACACTGAAATATTTTTTTAATTTTACAGGAATATCTACAAATTCCTTCTATAATGTGAGTTCAGAAATAGTTTTATTTATCAATTGTGCCCTTTGTTTGAGAACAGAAGGTAACAGGGAAGTTAGAAAATGAAGGTAGATATTAAACATGTTACAGACCGTAATTTAATTGTCTGGGTTTATAACCTTTCAGAACTCTGCCAGAAGTCTGACAATTGCATAAGAGTGGTAATTTCAACCTTTCGTTCACACTTGGCATCAGAATCTAATTGCAACCGCATATACACTTGCACAAAAACGAATGAAGTATTGGTCTATCCCTCGAGCTATCCATCCATCCGAATGCGCCCCCACACCAAACCGTCCATCCTCACTCCTGACGACACAGAATCATAATTCTGTCACAAGGGTGCAGACCTGCTACAGTAATTAGTGAGGGCTCTGAGTTCTGTACACACTTGCAGAAAATCTCATTTGCAGGAACGTCAATTGCCTTGATTAGTTCCATACACACACTTGGACCAATACGAGGGCGGTTTCTCTCAGCTAGGTTGTCCATCGTTCACACGCTGCAGTGTTTTACAGTATACCCTGCTAGAATGAGCATGATTCACTGGATATAGTGGCGTACACCCTACTAGACTGAACATGACTCACTGGAGACAGCTGTGTGCTACCTGCCAGGCTGTCCATGATACACTGAATACAGTGGTGTGATGCCTGCTAGGCTGTCCTCGATTCTCTGATACAGTTGTGTATTCCCAACACAAATTTGGAAAATGATTACTGCTTCATTAACGAAGTCTTGGATTAAGTATCGAATTTGCAAACCACACATGGTCTGTGTCATTTGATATTTACATGATTTAATCAATATAGACACTGTGTATGACGGATGATTTGAAGCAAACAGCTACTTCCATCTTTAGTGTACACAGTAAAAGAGGCAGCATTTTCTTCCGAAACGTTTGTGCGTATCTACCAAATTGCAAGTCGTCACATCCCAGACGAAGTCTCTGCCGTGAGAACCACAAATTCCGCGCTCTGTGGACCTTCTTCTTACTTCGGCTTCTGGTGTTCCACAACTATTTAACATTTTTTCCTTCGTTCGTCCAGCCAGTCAGATGATGCAGCTGTTTTCTAAGACATGTCTTGAAAAATCTGTTACTTAAACAGTACTATTAACAGCATGTTCTTTCTTAAGAGTCGATAATTACTGGACAGTTAAAATCATTTCCAGTTGATAACACAGCAGGCTATTGGTTCCTAAGTTGGGGAAGTTTAAAAAACATACCACGCACATAGGAATGCTTCATTAGGTGTCTTAATGTTATCCTCCCATCTTTGCTTTGTTCTATAAGTGTCTCACTCTCATACGAGTTTCCCACAAATACCAGATCCATACCTTCTTTTATATCTAGGTCATTTTTTTTTTCTATGGCTCGACAGCCCTATATGGGCCTGGGCCTCCTCGTTTCGTCGAGGTTTCATGATCACACACATTTCAGACACACCACAGTCGGTAGGACTCCTCTGGACGAGGGACCAGCCCGTCGCAGAGACCTCTACCTGACAACACACAACATTCACAAGAGACAGACATCCATGCCCCCGGTGGGATTCGAACCCACGATCCTAGTAAGCGAGCGGCCGAAGACCCACGCCTTAGACCGCACGGCCACTGGGATCGGCATCTAGGCCATTACATCCCCGTAATTTAATTATAACATTAACAACGAAAAAAACATGTATAATTAGATTCCTCTTTACATACTGTTTTGCGCATTCTCTCTGTAATCCATTCATTATAGGCTTAACATATTCCAAAGAATACTTTACCCTATATTATTTGCACTTATTCAGTCCAAAGAACTTTATAATAGAACTTATAGAAACTTCTGTTTGCTACAACATAAATACTGCATTTTCTTCTCTGCACGTAGAAAGATTGCTTGCACAAAGCATGTAGCACGCGTGAAGAGAAAGCAACAGACGTAGTGCTTGAGTTCGAAAACTTCGGGGCAGACCAAGGCAAAAGCGGCATGTTAGTATTAGGAATGTTACACAACTTATATAGATGCCACTTGGACTGAATGGTTCAGGACAGAGGTGTTTTTAGACAACGGTGATAAAGCCCCACCTTCCGTGAAACTAAGGAATCTTACTAAGAGTTGAATAATTAGTAGGTGATCCAAGGAAGAACATACAGGAGGACTAAGTTAATTAGTAACGTCTTGGCTGTTTAATTAATTCCTAACTACATGGAAGTAAATAATTAGCTTCATATTCTAGCTGTACCACTATTGTATACAGGCTGCAACAGCCCAACAGCCGTTCTATACTAACCAGTGCTCAGTAAAACCTGAAACATACTTCCACCTTTAAGACTCTAATAGTCTCATGCGACTCTTTCTTTCCCAAAAATGGCCGTGTACAAAGAAGTTCTGCTAGTTGCCTTTACTGATTTTAACTACCTTCAATTTACGCTGAACATGCCCTACGTAATTTAATTAAATTTAAGACCACAAATTTTAGCCACTTAGAAATCCTAACGTGATATTTTTGTTCCAGACAAATAATTTATTGTTTTTAGTCTTAATTACAGGACGAAATTCCTAACATAATACAAAATCACACTAATGCAAAATTTGCTTAATTATGGACTGCATATATCTGAAACGTAAGGGATTTTTGGATGTATAATTCTACAGATAACAAAATAATCGACCAACTCCATGGTGCCCAGTCCTTCATGAGAAGCTAACAGTTTCTCAGCTAGTCCAGATATTCCCCGCATACTATGGAAACTCAAGTTTAATTATCTTGTTAACAAAAGCCAGACATTTGTCCCTAGCCTGAGTCACATGAATACTATCCACGCTCCCTCACCTTACCTGTTTAATACCAATTTTAATATTATCCTCCAATCTGCGCCCACGTATTCCAAGTGATTTCCTTCCTTCACGTTCCCCAGCCAAAATCTTACATGTACACGTACTTCTCCTCTACACATCACATCTCCTATCACATGCCTCAGCGATCTGATCCTTCTTGATATGATCACTAGGGTAATGTTTGATGAGGTGTACAAATTACGAAGCTCCTCATTATGCAATTTTCTCCATCCTCCTGTTAATTCTTCCATCATAGGCCAAAATATCTTCCTTGGCATATTATCCAACACCGTCAGCCTTTGTCTTGTACCTCAATACGACAGACCGAATTTTACAACTGTGTAAGGCATTATATTGGTAGGTACATTTATTCAGTAGATCTAGTACCGTGCAATTCACGTATTCCATAATCACCTGTTCATATACGGCACGCCACTGATCCATTACGCTGGCAGCTTTCCTGCAAAACCAGGCTGACGAGAGAACGAACACAGTCCCTGATAACGGAGTTATTTGTTCAGGAATGGTGAGAATTGTTAGAACGTCGAGTCAAATATGTCACCATTGTACGGATTACTAATGGGCTGACACCTCAGTTTATCACCCTTTTACAAATCATGTTATCCTGTGAATAGAGTCTGTGTAAATGGAACTAGGAAGTATATAAATGGCTTTGTAGACACAAACAAAAGTAACTAAAGTACACTCTTTATAATTTATTCTCATAGACCTGAATCTAAATAAATTACATGTAACATACGTAAATGTAATTTATGGGTCCCGGTTCGAATTTTAGGAAAGAGTATATGAGGGACAGTGCGTGATTTGATATTAACATAGACAAAGGTGTTTGGAACAGAAACAGACTACTCCTATGCACAGTACAGCTTACTCCTATGCACAGTACAGCTTACTCCAATGCACAGTACAGCTTACTCCTATGCACAGTACAGCTTACTCCTATGCACAGTACAGCTTACTCCTATGCACAGTACAGCTTACTCCTATGCACAGTACAGCTTACTCCTATGCACAGTACAGCTTACTCCTATGCACAGTACAGCTTACTCCTATACACAGTACAGCTTACTCCTATGCACAGCACAGCTTACTCCTATGCACAGTACAGCTTACTCCTATGCACAGTACAGCTTACTCCTATGCACAGCACAGCTTACTCCTATGCACATGTACAGCTTACTCCTATGCACAGTACAGCTTACTCCTATGCACAGCACAGCTTACTCCTATGCACAGTACACACTACTCCTATGCACAGTACAGACTACTCCTATCATGGAAAAGGTTCAAGCAGGTGCGTTGTAATTCTGAAAACACAATTTTACGTAAGTGTGGAAATATTCGTCACACTTTTTAGATATTAATATTTAACATGATCCGCATGAACTTAAGAATGGTGATTTAAACATAACGAAGTGCAGAAGAACGATTTTCCTTCCCAATCACACCACACAACAGTTAAGGAGTTCAGAATCCCTAACTGTGAACCAATAACAGTATCTGCCTGTTACATTTCCTGTCTCTTATGTGTGCGTGTGCGTGTGGCAGAGACAGGAATAGAGATACCGTAATAATTTTGACACGCACCGTACCACAGTGATAGAAAATTCAGCCTCCTTTGGAGGGAACGACAAGTGTAATTCGATATTTTTCACAGCCTAAATTCTGGCAAAAGTTCCTTCTATGGGTTTCTTGCAGAGGGTTTACTTAGTGAATTCACACTAGGGCGTTACATAAGGAGCGTTTAGGGACTTTCCTTGGCTCCGAATATATGTACATCAGTTCATATTTGAAGTTATAAATGTCACCGCCTTTACTGCCGCCATCCTAACCTAATGCAAACTTATACGGATATAAAAGCGAAAGCTGGGAAGGCTTGGCTTCGAAGTCTTAAGTTCTGTATCCAAAGTCGTTAGCATATAGCATGCTTATGATTGAACTACATAATATACTGAACTGAGGTAGATCGGTCAGCAGGGTGACTGGCTACGTTCTGCACAATTCTTGGCAGATGCAATAACATAATACTTCGCCGCCATGCCTGAATTCGTTCTGAAACTCATTGACCTTCCTATCTAACTAGCTTCCGGGGCTCTATTTCATGTAGGAAAGCGGCCGTAGCGTGAAGATTACTGATAAAATACATCTAGTAGAAATATTAATGATATGCTGGTACTTTCCACCTTCGTATATGCCATCTTGATGTATCGCTTGGACACAGATTTAGCTTAACTTTCAAGCTATACTAAGGAGTGACTTTAAATAAAAAGAGAAAATCATACCCATAGGCCATTGCTGCAATTGAATAGAATCTACAAAGGTGCACTGAAACCTAACGCGTCCTAATTCCCCTGTCCGATATCATGGATGGATATTTCATTGAAACAACAGAGTTTACCTACTTAAAATCTATTCCGTAATTTTACGCAGATAACTCTCAACACTAGAAATTTAAGAATAATATCTTTAGTTTTATGACTCCGTCACGATAGAACTGCGCGTCTTGTTGATGGAACTACATCTGCAGTGATGTCATTATTTCATCATCCGGCAATAAGTGATGTTCTCTTATATTTCCCATCAGCTGTGGGAAGACAGATGCCACACGGAGTCAAGTATGGGCTGTGTGATGGGTGGTCTAAGGCAGTGAAACGCTCAGACCTCTCCTTGATAACTTTATCAAAGCGACTTTCGTAGGCCTCATCAGATGGTGATTGAGATTTCCCACTCCGCTACGCTCCTTGATCATCAATCAACGCAATTTCAGTGAGCCTCATCACATGCCGTTCGAGGTCTCCAGCTATGCTGCACGCCATTCAGGCTGACATGTCCAAGATTTGCATCGCGGACCCGTACAGCAGAACACTGAACAGCGCAGATGTCCACACAATCGCTGCCAAAAACAACTTCCATTCACCGTTGCGTGTCAATCAGTGCAACATTTTGTGCAATCAAGAACTCAAACACTGCACACTGTTTATTCCACACTGACATCCTTTTCTCATGCTGTGGCATTTCCATGGGTGTAAATCAGAGATCTCTAAAGCCAGAACTACGAAACTTTACACAAAGGTACGGATAACTCTGAATGATTGTAGTTCCCATTGCTGCGTGGGTTTGTTTCGAAGAAAAATAAATGGGAGACTACTTTTGAACACGCCAATGTAATCAGTGTTTAAAATTTGTGCGGCTGAATTCCGCAAAGTATAAAGTGGCTTTAAGTACTGCACGTGGTGGAGAGCAGTGGAAAGCACTATTGTGTTTGATTCTGATTACATGGTAATAAGCCTGTACACCGCAGCACAAAACAAAGCACTAAAATGATGACATAAACAAAGGCCACTAAACGCCGAGTACTATGGTGCTTAGTATCATCGTTGATTGTATTAAATGCGCATTAAAATAGATGGTCGCTGGCTAAACATATTATATTGTTTGGAAGAATAAGAGAGTGTAGATTGATTAAGGTTATTCTTTCGGACTTTCCCCATCGTTTCAGGTTTTCAAAACACTACGTTTCGGAAACTGGATCCATCTCCGCCATTAGACAAATAAAATTCTACTTCATTCGTCCTCAGAGAGAGTTACACTGAAACCAAACACGGCCAGCTTCCAAATGCAGTCTTTTTAAAAAAAAATCAAGAGATGGACAAAGGCCACAAAATAATTTTCTACGTTATTCATTCCGTGCATTTATAAAGACTAATTTATAACAACTGTGCATTTGTTGGTGAATTATTATAAATTAGTCAACAATACTCTTAATACGTCTGACCAGTAACATGATATCTTTACATTTTAGAGAGCGCATTTTTTGAATCGCTCACGCCACGTATGTCTTTACGATACGGCAGCATATATTTGAAGGTTCACTTCTTCGGCAAGCAATGATGAGGACACCTACAATTTCTGAAAGTCAGAAGACTCTCATTTTTACGTGTGACAGCTTAATTTTTAGTGATCAACTTTGATGTTAGTTAAAGTCGGTCAATGTACAGCTTCATAAATGCACGCTGCATACAATTGAGAACCGCCAACTTCTTCTTGTTTAAAATTCCTTTCCTTCAAAACATAATATTCGTAAAACAGCAGCAGCAGCAGCAGCAGCAGTAGTAGTAGTAGTAGTAGTAGTAGTAGTAGTAGTAGTAGCAGTAGTAGTAGTCGTAAGCTTAATTTCCTTGAAATGTCAGATAAAATTAGTGAACTTTAATAACCGCAAGCAGTTGCTACTTGTTCATTTTTCAAGAAATCTGGCCGGCATCGACAGTTACCAGTCCCTTCCGAAATTCGCATATTTCTGAAAATTGTACATTTACAAAATGTCAACACGTCTGCTGAAAGTACCTAATGTTTAGCAAGTCATATAATTCAGAAAATGACTACGCCAAAAGAAACTGAAATTAATTTAAGACCTTCCCTAATATTTTCCGCCACATAACTTTGTTATTAGCCAAACAGACATACGGAATGACATTTTTGTCCTCCAGGTACCTACTATCAAGGCAAAAAAACAGTGAAGTTATCCTTGCGTTAAAGTAGGACAAAATGAAAAATGTAACGTAAAGCTTCACGCATTGTAACATCGGACATAGACGGACCTGCGTGGTCACATTCAGCTTTGGCCTTTTTATCAGTCTGGAAAATCCTCCTGACTGGGTACAAAGCTGGGCGAGTCACTATGCAGGTGTTGACCCAGTACCAAATAAAAAAAATTGTCAGTGTATCATGTCTTCCGACAAAGATGCGAATACATACTGGTGTATTGCCGCTTAACCAAACATTCTGGACGTAGGAAATATTTAAATAAAGTGTCCAGGTTCCCCTCCTATTGCCATTTTTTAAAAAAAGAGAAATCAAAATCCATAACAAATCGCAGTAAAACTTATGCGTGTGATTATAGGTATAAAGCGGTCAGATAGAAACGGTTCGGTGAAGCTGATAAGAAATTGAGAACAGTGTACGTTAAAAAGTGATGAAATATCAAGCTGTTGATGATAATGACACTGGAGTCGTAAAATACTAAGCAAAACAATCGACAAACATATAAAACGTTTAAGATGTATAATGGCATAACACACGAGTTAAATCAACTATGACAGCCCAACATTCTTCAACATTGCTAAATAATTAGACACGCTGCGACGATGGTCTCCAAGAATGGAAGGTATGATGTTCTTCCATAAAATAGACTTTCGATCAGTAGAAAGTCCCCACACGGTAAGGACACAGTTCTGGGCTCTCCCGCTCAACAAACTGCCGCGTGTCATCTGAGACTGGCCATTCTAAAAACGCGTGAGCTTCTTTTCCTCCTTACCGACAGAACACAAGCACTGCCACACACCAATGGAAGCCTAATGCTTCCTTTCAGATGATTCTGTTCTCTATTTCCCTACAACATGACAACAGGTATTGCTCATTCATTCGTTCTTCCATTCATTCATTAGGTAGTCTATCTTAGAGAGGTCCATAGCCTCTTCCAAAGCGAGTTCTACACATAGAGCGATCTAGTGCTTCCTCTTTCAATTTCTAGTATACTAGCTTTTCCTTAAGGACATCCTGTAGCTTCTTACGTCTTCTTCCTCGTCTTTCCGTCACTTCTAACATTCCCTCTACCTTTCTTTCAATAACGTGTTTTAGAAGGCAGTTCTTGCTCATATCTGTGTCTAATAACAAGAGGGTTTCTTTTCCAGGACTAAACACTCGATTGTGGAGAATCGAACGTCATACAAGGTACACCTGAAGCTGACAATCAATCAGTTCAGCCGAAGGGACCTGGGAACATACATGTGTGTGTCTACCAACTCGCTGGGGCAAGCGAATGGCACAGTCCGTCTATACGGTAAGTACACTGTGCTTCTGTAGAGATCAGGGCCCTTCGGTGTGTGTCTTAAGCCGGGATTAGACGGCGCGTGGCTCGGCTCGTTTTACGTCATAACTGACGTCATTGACAAAGAATCGTATTCAAACGCGCCGTGTATCCGGCCTGGCGCGGCGCGGCTTGTGATTGGGGGAGCGAGGCTCGTTGGATCGCCGCAGAAGCGGTTTTTTCACGATCCTCAAAGGGACACGGCGCGGGCAGCTGTTGCGGCTACACGGGGCTTGCAGTCTACGCGCCAAGCCAGTCTCGTCCAAGTCTCTATACACTTAGGTCTGGTCTTTGTTTTCTGCTGTCGGGTGTGCGCGAAGAGTGAAATTTTCTGTCCCACAATTGGTATTAGCTAGAATGGAGTGGTCAAACGAGTACATTTTTAAGTTCATAGAACAACACGACTTATTCCACAAGCCGAGTCGAACCTACCCGAGCAAGGCCGCTGGTCCGCCATTTGCCGAGCTGCGCCGCGTCGTGTAGCCAGATTGTCTTTTCTGTTCCGATCTGTTGGCCGAGCAAATGACGTCACGTCACTCGACGAGCAGCGCGCCGTCTAATCCCGGCTTTATACTCACACAGACATCAGGACCTCTCGACAAGTTCTTTACATTCCTCTAGTGATCACGACCACGACCACGACCACGACCCTTCTTCTATTTCCATACGTGCCGGTAGAGATCAAGGTCCTTCAGCATGTCCCTGATGTTCATACAACGAACACGATCCTTCGGTTATGTCCCTTGTATTTCTGTAATGACCAACCTTCGGTAAGACTCTTATTTACAGTAGCGATCATAACACTTACGAAGGTCCTGAAACTTTGAGCATTAAATCCTTCTAAATAATTTTTAAACGTTCAGTTTGCAACTCACAGTAAACACACTGCGTCTCTGCTACGAAGTGCAACGTGGTAATGGTGGTTAGAACACTACGTAACCCTTCGAATCAGATGACCACCTGTGAAACAGTTCTTTGATCTCGAAAATATTTTATTCAAATACTGCGCCTTGTTCTTCTTCTGTTGCGCAACAGCCTGCGTCGGAAATAGGCCGCCTTATTGTTAAGGCTTCTAAATCACACACAATTAATATACACACACGCACGGTAAGACTCTTCTGAATGAGTGATCAGCTCGTCGCAGAGGTCGCTACCTACACAGCGCACAACAAAGACAAGAGAGAACCATCCATGCCCTCAACGGGATTCGAACCCGCAGTCCCAGCAATCGTGGGCACGGGCACCAGGATCGACAAACTACTACATCCACCTTATTTATTTATTTGTGTTTAACAACAGTAGCTACTTGGACATGTATCAATTCTACGTCTTTCATCCCTAGATACAACTTCATTATGCATTAAAACTCAATAAATAAACGCTGAATCTTTTGTAATAATCACGTCAACTTCAAGCGTACTGGCAAAGTTATTGTTCCAGCGCACTTAGGTTACACAAAAAATGTAAGTTAAGTATAAAATAACTTTAAAACAAACATAACACAACAAGACAGTTTAAAATAAAAGTATGAGATATCGTTCAAAACGTTATATTCAGTTAAAGCCACAAATAATCCAGGAAACATTAACGGTCTAAAATTAGGAAAGGTTGGTTTCAAGAAATAATTATTGTTTACTGTAGATAAGTGGTTCCCAAAATGGGCGGTACCGCCCCCTGTGGGGTGGTGGGATTACCGAGGTGGGCGCTAATAGGTACGAGAGGTGGAAGGGAGCGCTGTTATTATCACAGGGAGCGCTAGTAGACAAGTAGTGCATTTATTTTTATATTAAAATTCAAATAAAGTAATTTTTGTGTTAAAAATAAGAAATGAACTAAATTTCTTAGTATTTTAATTTATGAATCTTATTCAAGCACATATTATTTTTTAAGTAAACTATTGCTAGATGAATTATTGTTAATCATAAAAATATAATAAATTTTAATTTATTAATTAACACATAAAATTTTAAGTCTAACTCTTATAATTTTATTTAAACGATTTTTTAAATATAAAATAAAAGTGGAAACAAAAGCGCATTTATGTTTTTTAAAAAAGGTAGGGGGACGCTGTGGGTGTGTATATGGAACCAAGGGGGCGGTGGACCGAAAACGTTTGGGAACCACTGCTGTAGATTATAAGAAACAAACACATTCTTTAGAAAAGATGAATAATTTTTAAAGCTAAAATAAGTGCTACACATCAAAGCCAAAGGGTTTTAGAAAGATTTAAATTCTTTTTCAGTTTCGGTTTGCATGCAAAGAGTAGTTTAATTCCTTTTCTCATTCTGCTTTTCGCGGATTAGGTTGAAGAACTTGCAACTTCATAGCCACATTTTATATCAGACTCTTTGTATCTCTGTAGGCAAATTTTGTAGATCCCCTGTATCTCTGGAGTCACACTTTTATTAGCCTCCCTATATCTCTGCAGACACATTTTTATTAGTCAATATATCTGTAGGCATATGGCATTAGTCTCTCTGCATCTCCATTGGCGTGCACCTTCCTTTTGCGACGGAAAGCAAGTTTTTGGGGTCTGTCATTATCCATTCCGCTCAAGCGGATTAAAAGTCTGAAGCCCTACGTCTGCAGTAACACTCGGAAACTCCTAAAGGCATCAGCAGGGTTTATTTATGGGTTCTACATGCTTGTCACAATAAATACCTATTGTTCCTATAAACATAACTAACCGATTTGTTTTTACAATGGACACGTACTGTGCTGGCTATGAGGTAGGAAGCGGATTTTTGTGCGTAATTTAGATAAATGTCAGTGTTTAAACTACTGGCCAGTTTTCTTCACATTCATCCATTCTTCAGCTTTATGAAAAAATGTTTTTTTTCCTTTCCATATTCTTGGTTTTACTGTTAATGTTATGGACAAACGGCGGCTCTTATGAAGGCGGTAATGAACATTCGGCTCCCACAAAATGCGGGGAATTTTGACTAGCAGAGAAGAATTTGTCAAGAAAGACTCTGCTCCATGGAGTTAGTTCTTATACGATTAGGTATACCGCTTGTCGTTGGGAGCCTCAACCTCCTGGAACCCTAAGGGCCTGTCCAGGCCTGTACAGAGATTGCTTTACCTTTTTATACCGCTTGTCGTTTCGGTCATTTTTGCTGATTCCATTTTAATATTCTATTCATCAACGCTGCTCTGAGAACCTGATGTCTCCCATAAACAGCACCTTCCTTATTTGTACAACGAGAAGGAATCTGTGCTGAGTAAGGTTTCAGATAGTACTGTGTGCAGAACCTCGGGGACACATAATTTTAAAAATTCAGAATATCAGAATAATTTTTAAAATTGTGATAATGAACAACAGAAAAAAGAATAAACTCAACCACACTCACCATATCTCGGTTTCATACACGATAAATCTCATATGGATTAAGAGTCTCTTTCTTCAGGTTTGACCGACTGCTGAAACATTAACAGAACGCCTTCTTTTTCCAGAACGGACTACAGTTCTATATGCTGAGATGAAACTGTAAACCCTTGGTTGTATAACCGACAAATAGGAAGTCCAAAACTTTTGGAAATTACGTGCCGAAAGAGTGTTCTCCTGTGCAGGTCTTGGGACCTATTGTGGATAGACGTACTGTAAATCTATTTACAGAGGACAATTTATATTTTCGATACACCTTAACGTATTTGTCTTTCGACGAAATATCTGATTCTATCCTTCAGAACTGTACAAACACAATATCAGGCAATGTCCGTCTTTCTTGTGCAGCCTAAGTTGCTCTGAGTCAGGAAGTAACTCTTGTCTCCGAAGAATCAATAAGAATCAAAGAGGAAACATTTTGACTTACACGCTCTCGGAACTGAATATTTTATATGGCAAGCTAAAAATAAACACGAATGGTGAATTTTTCTGTGTCCACTTAGAACTTCTCGCTCTAAAATCACATGTCCCCACACTGATTTCTAAACATGTTCTTCTGTCATTTAATTCTATAATTTCTGCGAAACTTCTCTAATCTCTGATGAGAAAAATGCAATTAATTAACTTCGTTCAGGAAATCTGCGCTCTTCTGGGATATTACGCATCGTCGTGTGGTAATTGTTTACCGACGTTTCGGGACAACGTATTGGTCCCATCTTCACGGGTCAAGAGTCCGAGTAGGAAAGAAAGAAAGCCAGCAACCTACAACGTAGATTCTATATGGGAAGGTGTGCCCGGGTTAGCAGTCAGTACGCGTGATGAGAGCCAATAGGGTAGAACCAGAGTGAGAGAGGGGTGGATAGAGACAACGTATAGGAGCTAGGGGTACAGTGAATGCAATCAGCTAAGTCCGAGTAGGACTCTTGACCCGTGAAGATGGGACCGATACGATTGTCCCGAAACGTCGGTAAACAATTACCACACGACGCCGCGTAATATCCCAGAAGAGCGCAGATTTCAACGTTGCGGCGGAAGCCTGAAATCAGACTTCGTTCAGATTCTAAGAAATTCCAATTTAGATGCTTGATCCATAGGTTTATGAATTTACTTTGTCATCAAAACTTAGAATAGTATGATGATTGTAAGTGATGAGTGTGAATGCATGGAAGGAAGCGGACACAGCGTAAGTAAAATATAATTATACAGAGTTTTTATAACCTGCTGCCTTAAAAAGTGTTGTTAAAGGTCCTATGTTCTAAACACATGAATGTAAAAACGAATACTTTCCAACATTGTATTTGCACAAAACATATTCTAGATCAAATAAACCGATCAACACACGTAACAATCGAATGTGTCATACTTCCATTAATATTCAGATGGAGCAAAGTAAAAGGAAATACGTGTTCAGTTCCCTCCAGTATCTCCCTATATAAATCTGATTAGATTCAGCAAACGCTGAGTTATAGAAAACTGACTGACCTTGCTGGTAACTTGAATTTAGGAGGTATGAGATTCGAATTTCTCGCAAATCACCGGTTATTATGGCTGAGGTTTGCCGTGATTTCATTAAGTCACTTCAGGGTAATACCGGCACAGTACTTGTTAACAGGACAAAACCTAATATTGTCAGTCCTTACGCATCCTTCACTTTGTCTTCTATGTTATTATAAAGTACATAGTCTACACACCTGAAAAAACGCTCCTCGACAGCCCAAGAATCAAGCGCTACGGAGCCCACTCTGTGCACATGTCGACATCTATCTCCGCAATATACGTATAAAACAAAGAACGAACATCAGTTTGTGTCGCCAGGCGACGCACATAAGAACGAAGTTGAGTGTCATCATTTTTCTTGAATGAGGTCGCAGTAGAGAGTCATTTGTTCAAAAACCAACTGGTGTTGCCGCCTGTTGCGAGAGAACAAAATGATGAAGAGACAAACTGAAGGCAAGTTTGAAAGGAGGCCAAATTGCTTTCTCGTAGGCATAATGTGCCTCCTTTGTTTATGTCTAAACCTCTGTTGAGGACCATTTAGATCAATTATACGGTGTATGCAAACCCAAAACACTTTGTTTTACATTCAGCTACTTGAGTAAGAGAAAAATGGAATATTTAATGTGTTTAGACGCCTATTACCACCTACACTTGTCTTTAGTTGGGATTATTTAATATTTCAACTCAAATTTACGGTGATTGCAGCATTGCAGGCCGATCCCAGTTGCCGTACGGTCTAAAGCGTGGGTATATGGCCGCTCACTTGGCGGGATTGCGGGTTCGAATCCCGCCGGGGACAAGGATGTCTGTCTCTTGTGAGTGTTGTGTTATTAGGTAGAGGTCTCTGCGTCGCGCTGATCACTCGTCCAGAGGAGCCCTACCGAGTGTGGTGTGTCTGAGTGTGATCGTGAAGCCTCGATAATGAGGAGGCTCTGGCCCACTAGAGCCTGTTACACTGCAGATTTAAATGTCCACTTTCAAACAATTCTTTTGCCTAGCCAACTATTTCAAGAATTAGTACACAATAATTACTTTACGCTGTCGGTGTTATTATTTGAACAAGGAAGTCGCCGCACATAACTTGCGCGTTTTAAAAATATGTCTAATACACGTTTGCACAAAGAAAATGTTAAACTCTTGCGATGCACAATGTTTTACCGCGGCAAAGACTGCTGCGGTAGAACAGATAATATCTATCAAAGTATGAATAAAGGGAAAATTACCTGAATAAAGTCAGATGTTACGAACACCTACCGACTTTACGAAAATACATTTTCGAGAAAGAAAACGACCTAACAGAACATAAACACAATCAGCACGCGTCTTTTAAGGTTTTAGGTTATTATGGCGTTCACTATGAAGAATACTTTTTCTGGCATGTGAGGCCGCGCAGTTTACTGGAAACTTACCAACATTCGGAACCTCTTACTGCCTCTACATCCAGTAAAGAAAAGTGAAGATGGTGGCAGCAGGTTTGCCCAAAAAGTTGGAATAGTGTCTTTAGAGTACACAACATTACATACCAGAAGAAAAATATTTTAAATACGCCTTATTATAAGACTGTAGGCAAGTCAAGACCAACCCCCATACAACCCGTTATAAAGAAAACCAAACAACAAATTAAAATATGCTGTCCCTTACGAAAGACGAATGCTGACATAAGATAACTTGGATACGGAAACAGCCAGTTCGGAATATTAATTTTTACCTTCCCCTTAGCTGTCTATGTTATTGAAATCCACATCCTTATGCATTTTTTAAAAAAAAAAAAAGCTTGTAAAAGCTAGTTTTATGGAACCTTTACATTCCGCCTACATATAAAGAATGAAACAGATGAAATAATCCTGCAAATTATGCAGCACTTCATATGTAACAGCGGTAGTAAAATTCTAAATAGCATAGCATAAAATACCTGCCACATCACAAGAATGATGTTGACAGAGTAATTCCTGCCTTTCTGTAACTTTGTCTAGCCTTACATTTGATGTATGAAGTACACTTGGTCCACACTATGGTTTCTGATGTCAGCTTGAGTGCAGAACTCTTAAAGGAACTGGCACAGATATGAAATACAGAAGAAAGGAGTCCTGCAATATTTGGAGATGACAAAACGAGAAGAACAGGGTACTGAAGCGTAGAAACGAGAGAGTGGGAAAAGAGATATCGAAGTAAAGTGATCGATAGTGTGGAATAACAGGCAATAGGCTTTCCTCTCCACGTACCCGTAGCCGATTTTATTGCCCGACGTGACATTCGTGCGAGATATCGAGTGGAGAAGAAAAGAAAAGAAAAGAAAAAATCGATACTTGCTGCACACGGAATGCAAAATGTGACGGTACTGTACTTTATCCAGTGTTAGCAATTCCTAGCTTCAGACGGAATGAGGGAAGGTAACTCAAGAAGAACCTCTACATTTCTCCTCCCGGATGGCGATTCTGTCTCTTCATGGGTTTATTTCGCTGTCACTTGAACATCACGCCTGCAGCAATCCTCAAACGTGCTTAGCCTTATACAACCTTCCACCCACAATACGTTGTTGGTGTCGATTTTCGGGCCTTATTTCGCTTTCGGCTTCGGTGCGTCAGTACAACACCAGTGGACATTTTCTTCCAAACCGAAGAGAATACAAAATAACTGCTCCCATAACTTCAATAAGCCTGCATGCTGAACCGTCAGTCATATGCGAAGGGGACAAGACTTCAAAGTCAAATTGTACAGGTCACCTTTACCACATTTTACAGAGGTCAGTCAGATATGAATCAGCGACCGTAATGATGTGCCGTGGTGCAATGATTCGGGAGAACTTTCATCATGGGGGACAGTGAATACGACAGCCTCGGGTTAGACGATGACTGTTCTTCGACTGTACGTTCTCGGGTGCAAATATGAAATTCACTTTGTTGCCAAAACGAGATGTCTGACGACAATTTTCCGCAATCTGAGTTTACGGCATATAAATATATGTTATATAACAGACGACAGCAACACAATTTCAATATGCTTCCTTCAGTATCAGTATGCTTCTTTTGTTCGTACTTACATGCATTACAAATACGTTTCCTCAATATGTGTTTATGTTTGTATCTTTGTGCTTCTGTGTTTGCAAATACTTACCCATAAACGTAACTCCTGTGTGTGCTAAAGTGGAGATCATAATACCGTTCCTCTTTACTCCAAAATAAGTTGTGCAATGCTAATATACGGCAGCGTATGATCCGTATTTGAATAATGTCAGTATAATGAATATTGTTGAACATTTGGTTCAAGATTGTGCATTTTAATTCGAACTGTTATACTGTATCTTCAATTTAATTCTACATCTCATTCAGTCAACTTAGAATGTCGTTTAAAGGAGCAGTACGTTAGTTCAGGCGACCCGGTCTTTTAAGAAGTCCCTGCTGCAGTTTTAAATTTTCGTAATTTAAAAGAATAATAGTTGTGATTAGCTAGGATGTGAAGACGAATAGGGTTTTGCTTTCTTTTAAAACACATTGTGAGAATATTGTTTACAGATCTATTTAACCTCTCCTAGAAAGAAATTTGAATATGACTATTGTTACATACACGTCACACAGAATTACAAGCAGGTTGTTAGTCCTACTTAAAGAAAAGGAATAGTCTTAGATCACTAAGTCTGACGGACCGTCCACATTGCGATTCAACTACATAAGCGACATGAAGTTACATTTTTGGTGTAAATATCATACAATATTATGTATGCACATTATTTGCTTACATAACACACACACATGTACATATATATTCCCACACATAGTCATATATATACAGACGTATACATAATTGTACTACATACATACACACATTTACATAATACTAAGACCTACATAAGTCTGTGTGTGTGTCAGTATGTGCGTGCGCGTGTGTCAGAAATTTGTTGTCGACTTGAAGTTTATCGTAATTATGTGCTCTGAGGAATGAAGCAATATTTAACGGGCAAAAGCAGCTGAAAGAAAGCGATTACACGAACTCGGCAGAAACAGTGTCTTTCAATGGACGTACACACTTATGTGGCAAGGTAGGGTCGGACAAGAAATGAAATAACAAGCTACCTTTATAGGAGGATAAATATAGAATATGTACTCATTGTATGGACATAAATAAAAGCAAAACTATGAAAGAATTACCTCCACAAGAAGAGATTCCTTCTTCAGAAGCTAACAGTCTATTACAGTGTTCACAACAGCCCCGCCACCTGTCCCTAACCCGAGCCACATTAATCCAGACCACGCTGACTTATGCTTGTGTTCTTATTTACACTTTATATCCTTGTGTTCCTTTTCAGAAATCAAGGTAGCAACGCCTATGCCTATTGGGTCAACAGAGAATCAGATATTTACATTATCAGGTAAGTTAGTATTCATTGTACTTCAGACAGATTTTATTTTTCTTAGAAAATTAAAACATTTACATTGCTTTACATTTACAATGCACAGGCCTAAATAGCACTTCTATATTAATTTCAAAATAACATTACTATTTCCTCAGTTAACATTCTGTAAAACTTTGAAAAATATTATTACTAATGAGGCAGTACAACTTCCAAAAGTAATGTTTCACCGTTCATAATATAAATAACATTTTGCTTTTAATTCAAAATATACTACAGAACGCAAGATCTAACAGGTATAAATGTAACGGATCCACTTGTAAATACACCGAAGATGCATAAATATTTATACTAACATGTGTGACAAAAGAGAGGACACGAAATGGTTTCTATTACTTTGATATTTTGTACAATTGCAAAAAATACTATTATCGACGGTTATGTGATATCAAGTTATCCTGCACATATAGCATTGCACGTAACGATAGATTCAATAATCGACATTCTGAAATCGCGTTTCTATGACCATTTATGTTATGTTCACGATAGTACGTGAAAATAACAGCTACCATACATTATAAGAGTGCTGGATTTATGTTGGTTCATAAATCATAGTCAATTTTATAGACCTTTGTTGATAATATAATATACTGTAACAATCGTTGGTCGATACAGGGTATAATTTGCACCACTGAAGTGTTGGGTACTCCAGAAACTAATATTCTGAAGTTTCATCCTGTCTGCTATGAGTAATTAAGCCTCATTCACTGTAAATTTCTGCGAATTGGAAACAAAGACACACTGTACGTACACATATGCTTCATGGACTCTGTCTAATGTCTCAAATTAAAAATAAGTAAACTTTAAAAAAAAGCATTACTTTTGGGGAACAGAAGCAGTCTCCATCCTCAGGCCAAAAATACGCCTGATACCTACTCAGCTGGGCCCGATATATTTTACGCCTGAGGATGGGGCCGATCCTGGCCCCGAAACATAGTGTTATATTGATTTCTTACTGTTACTTTTTGACACGAGACTATGGACAGAGTTTACAACGTAAAGAATTCCCAATATGATACACCATCGTCAGACCCATATATGTAGAATTGTAACACTGTTTTCTGCTCGTAATTCAACGCTATATAGTTCCAGCTCTCGATGCGACTGGTGATGCAGGAATGGTCGACGTAGCCAACGATATTTCTCTTACAACGATTGGTGAGTAGTTAGCACAATTTATATTAAGCAATTGAGGCTATTTTCAAAATGTAATGGGCGATATATTTGGCAAGGGTGTGAATAATTATTCTGTATAACTGAGCATTCAACCTTTCGTTGCTCTTTAAAGGGATGTAATACAGTGTGCACAACTAATCGTGTCCCGGATATAAAATTCCATTGGTAACAGACTTTTGAAACCACCTTCAATACAGCTTCTTGCTTCCCGGTCTAGAGGGAAGAGTTGTTGTAGGGCTTTAATTTTATATGGGCCTAGTTTAAAAGTTTTGTTGCTGTGAGAGCTGAGAATGTTTAGGCGCCACTTCGAAAAGACAACCGGCACAAAGATTTTCTGAGGCCTTTTTTCATTCCACAATAAACGTCTTCCAATCACTATTTAGTTAAAATATAACGTCTGTCTATTACATTTTTGTTCAATACTGAATCTATCATTTTAAATTTGCTCAATATTACAAGGCAGCGAGCACTCACCATCAACACAACTATTTATTATATATTAGCATAGGATAACGGCTACATATTTCTACCACTAGGTGATCATGCCTGAAGAGGACCACCTAATGGTACAAATATGTAGCCGTGTTATCCTTCTGTATATTGCTCCTTTAAACACCAGTGGTGACGAGAGAAGCAATTTTTTCATGACGCACTGCTTTGCAAAAGTGCTTCACATCGGAGCTCCTTGTTCAATACAATACATTTCTCACGTGCACTGTCCACTCGCTGCCTATGACTCAACATTTGCCTCAGTGCTCGTCTAACGTCAAGAACATGTGTGGGCTGAGTCCCTTAAGTAAATACACATCGCGTATTTCTGCGCTTGGGACACGATTAGAGGTTCTCTCTGCACATAGGCAACGTAAAAATGAACAGACTTAGTTCTGCTCGCTACGTAAGTGATTCTTGCAATAAGATCCACCGTAATAAAAGCAGAATGCATTCGAGAGATGTTATACTTACGTACAGTATGGTGCTTCATTCGATATGGTACCTAGTCTGATACACATCAAGGGATGTCTTACAGTATGGTGCCTAATCTGACATTCTTTACGGTGTGGTAACTACGGTAACCCGTTATCAAAGCAGATACTGTAATACTCCGATGAATGAAAACAAGGAACTTTGTGGAAAAACTACGTATACTTGTGCGATCCATCTCAATTAACTTCAGTGTTAAAATAGATTCATTTTTGCTTCGCATAATTAGGACGTGACATAATTTATGATGCTCACAAACAAATGTTACTAATAGCATAAAGGAAAATGTGGATGTAATTTTTCTGGTGTGATTTTCAGGTTCAAATATGAAACTTCACTATAACTTCGAAAACAAACAAGACATGCAATGTACGTATAACGTAACATTGTGGCGCGTTTGCGTAACCACTGTGGCCATGTAAACGCAACAATGCGTTACATTTGTTATTATTGTTGACCTACATGTAGCTGTCAACAATAAAAAAGCCGTTCAGTGTTGCCATGGAAAAGCAAGAATTGGTTCCCTCTGCACTGTTGTCGAGATACTAAATATTTGAGACTGCGGTCAGGGAACGTCCGATTTCTTTCACGGTTTATTGCAGGGTTCAATATCATGTCCAATTTCGTTCACGAGATAAGCAGGTAGTTCTCAAGCCCCTTTTATGGTATATCCGTTTTCGTACACCGCTATTGTTCATGTTTGCATCCCGGTCAACACTGCCGATCCCAATGGCCGCACGGTCTAAGGTGTGGGTCTGCGGCCGCTCGCTTGTTGGGATTGCGGCTTCGAATCCCGCCAGGGGCATGGATGTCTCTCGTCAAGAGGAGTCCTACCGAGTGCGGTGTGTCTGAGTGCGATCGTGAAGCCTCGACAATGAGGAGGCCCTGGCTCCCTATGGGCTGTTGCGCCATGAAAAAAAAAATATCCCAATACCAAGGTGTCCAGGTATGCGGTTGCCAAATCATACTTGGTCAGCTTGAATGACGTAACCTTTGTTTTCATCCCTTTCCGCCAACATGTTTAGCCGATTAGTTTCTATTAACATGTTAATTACTTTTTTTTATTCAACCAACCAAGTTCGATTACTGTTTCTGAGTTCTAACTAAAGTTTGCCACTGTACAGAAATCTCCTAAATTTCTGTTTTATATTATAACACTAGTGTCATCAGCAAAAAGTATTGGTTTGATATGAATTTATTTTCCGAGGAAGGTCGTTTGTATATATTATGAATAATAAAGACCCTAGAAATGATCCTTGCTTCACTGTACCCTAATCACAGAAAACGTTTTGAGTTGCATTACGTGATTTTATTTCTACTTTCTGTCTTCTGTTAGTTAAATAGGATTTGAACCAATCTGCAGTTACTCCTCGAATGCCATAGAAATGTAATTTAACCAACAAAATTTCATGATTTGCACAGTCAAAAGCCTTTGCCAAATCACAGAAAATTCCTCCAACATGCATTCTTTAGTTCATAGATGTAAATACACTATCTGGTAGCCTGAAGGTAGCATTTTCAGTAGATATCCCTTTCCTAAAACCATGCTGTTCTGTGACCAGTATGTTGTTAGTATGTAGATGTTGGCTTAACCTACTGTGCATAGCTTTCTCAAAAACTTTAGAAAAAACAGTTAATAAAGAAATAGGCCTATAATTTGTCATACTAGTTTTGTCTCCCTTCTTGTATAGTGGTTTTACTACCGCAATTTGAAGACGATCAGGGAAAACACCTGTATGTAGTGAGTGATTACAAATGTAGCTTAATGGGTGGCTAATGAGAGATGCACAAGCTTTTAAGATTTTGCTTGTTATTTCATTATAACTTGTTGATTGTTTTCCAGTGTCATCACAATTCTGACGCTGTTCCAGGTTTTCTGTTTGTTGCAGAAGCCGTGTTTCGAAACTTCTGTACCCAGTTCTTGATAATGTTGTGATCAGGAACCTTGCAGTGTCTCTCAGAGTTAAAATGTCATCTGAATATTTGTTGCGTTGGTATCACAGTCGTTATTTTTTAAAAAGTCTCTACGGCGAACGTACGGTGTACAGTCGATCGCTGATCCATGTTTACTAAATGGCGTCCCTAGCTTAACTCTATAACACAATTAGTTCAATCTCCTTTCCGGGCCCACCATCATACTAGGCAAATCAAAATGATGAGTGAACTCTGCCCCACCCTGTATTTTAGTCCTGTAATTATACTTATTTAAGAATTTCATTAAACTAAAGCTACATAAGTCTAATACCAACCAACAGATGCACAAGATTATTGACATATATAAAACGTATTTGAGTCCCCTACACATGTTTCAGCAAAGGAGTTGCCATCTTCAGGGGGTTTTTAGCGGAGAACTACAAGAACTTTTTACATCCAAGTATACAGTATGGTTATTAAATACTTTTATGTAAAAAGTTCTTGTAATTCTCTATACAGAATGGTTATTAACCATACTATATACTTGGATGTAAAAAATTCTTGTCATTCTCTGCTAAAAACCCCCTCAGGATAGCAACTCGTTTGCTGAAACATATGTAGGGGGCTCAAATACATTTCATATATGTCAATAACCTTGTCCATTTGTTGGCTGGTATTAGACTTATGATAAAATGCACGGTACATAAAATATAAAATAAGGCTACATTGCTTGATAAAAAATGGTCATATTGGTACATTGTTTTAATACAGGACTTCTCATTAAATTCAGTCAACTTCATTTCAAACATGCACACGAACTTTTTCCCTCCCGAGGGGTAAGGGATTGACCGTGTGCGAAATCGTATACTATACCTGCTGGCCGTGAACGAATTTGGATATGACCTTTTTCCTCCTGAAGGGTAGGCCATAAACCGTGTACGAAATTGGACATGCCCCTGCGGTCAACAGTATAACAATGTAACACCCACGGATTCAGATCTCAATCTAATCATAAAAAATGAACTTGCAATTGTAATTTTACCTTTATTGACTTTAGTAACCTGATGATTACCACCTAGTGGTGGAAACATGTAGCCGTGTAACTAGTCTGATAAAAAATAATGAATAGTTTTTTTGATGGTGATTAATAACTACTATGTACTGTAAACGTACTTGGGTCTTCGTGTAAAGTGCCCGGCATTTTTTCCCGATTTTAACAAAATTTGGACTTTCTAGAGAGATTTTCGTATAACGATTCTAATTTCACGAAAATCCGTCCAGCGGGAGCCGCGCTGATGCATGCGGACAGGCGGCTAGACATGACGAAGCTAATGGGCGCTTTTTTCGGTATTTATGCAAACGCGCCTAAAATGATAATTCTAAAACAAAGCTCTAATATGTGTGTGTTGTTGAGTTAAGAACATTTACGTATGGAAAGACGTACAAATATAAAAGTGACATTTTACCATAATCACAGGTTGAAGTTTGTAATAATTGTAGTAATATCAAGCACCTCAAACTTAGTAACTGTGTATTTACGTCTCAAGTAATGTTATTCTGGGTTACCACATTGCGTAGAGTTTCAGGCATATTCCGACGTTTCGGAGGGACGTGCCGCCTCCATCTTCAGGGTGACTGGTTAAACTGTAGTGGATACTGAATTATCATCAATAATGTCGGTATCAACACATAACAACACAGAATATCATCATTTCAGCAACACCCCCCGTGAATGACTCAATGCCTTACGTGTATTCATTTGTTCCGCAGCCCCTATGCAGTCAATGATGGAGGAAACGGTGCTTGATCAAAGCTCAACAATGCAAGACGTCCAGGCCGAAAGGGGGTCAACTCTGGGGCACGGAAGGGCGCAGCCTCCCGAGTGCTAGCAACTTTCATGGCACCTTTCCTTTCTGTGCTTGTTCATGTGGTCAGGTGACAATGCCAGGCGTCAGTTTGTGCACTCCGAGTGTGTACGCGCATTTACAAAACAAACCGTCACAACTGAGGAGAAAATAGAGAGACGAGATTATCAAGAGCCATTCACTGAAAGTAGTTTAAATACTGAATGCTTGCAAGAGAAAAGCGACAATGGAGAAGAGTGAAGTTATAAATCTAAGCTAATTATTTAAAATTTCAAGATTCTTCACTATTGTAATGTGATCATGTGTGAGAAATGGACAGAAATGTGTTTTATTATTACAGGGACTCAGCAATCGAAATAAAAGTTGTTAATGTATATTTCAGAAATTTGAATTTTAGAAGGGGAAGCATGTGTGATTCGTAACCAAATGTAGCGAACAACTTAAAGGGTGCTGCTCAACAGGATCACTTCACTTCACAACACAAAAACCACAGTGTCTATGCCAGTAATGTTTGTATGTATTTCATGTTTTGCAGCGCTGGCCAATAAAACCAAACGAAACATCTCACCATTCCTTCAGTCATATAAACGCAGGTTCGTTGTTAGCAACGCATGTACAATGACTATTTTCCGTAGCCCGGTATTTCAGAATCCGTACACATGGATGATAGCATTAAATTAACGTGTCCAATTGGTCTTCAGAATATGGTAGTTCATTACTAAGACAATTACTGCATAAACAGTGTACTGTAAGAAGAACTGAGACCTATGTCAAAAGAGAGACTAGGAATTCATTACTAGTTTGCTCTCGAACGCATCACAATACGTTAAACATTAAGGGAGAAGTAACAACGTGTGATTTGCTTGAGGATACCTGTGTGACGAAGTTGTAACAAACAGCCAATAATACAGAAATTTAATAAATGTCTTCGAACATTTTATCACAACGGAGCTGATTTTGGTGCTGGAATATTAAACCGACTCCTAAGACCAGAGTTTGATCTTGTATGGTTTCTGCAGTTGGCCTCACATTCCTAAATATATATCAAATGTTTGTAGTGGGATGAACACAGACCTTCTAATTAAAATGCCTTGACAAAATAAGAGGTCTAGTATGCATAAATGTGTATAAACTTAATGTGTACAGAAAAATAAACTCTGCTGAAGGCAACATTAAAGAAATAATTGCTATGTGGCCCATGATCTTCCAGCGACGTTTTTTCATTAATAAATATAATGGCCTGCAAACATGTACAGAGAGCGAAAGGTCAGGGG
This sequence comes from Reticulitermes speratus, assembly GCA_021186555.1. Classification (NCBI taxonomy): domain Eukaryota; kingdom Metazoa; phylum Arthropoda; class Insecta; order Blattodea; family Rhinotermitidae; genus Reticulitermes; species Reticulitermes speratus. The sequence continues at coordinate 21,958,273 of JAJKFL010000330.1, forward strand.
TCTAGTTTGATAGGAAGATATGCATTCTTATGAAAGAACCTTAGAATGTGTACAAGGCTGCAGCAGAATATTCCCAGCAAAATGTTTCAATTCATATCGTGCTTGATAGGTCAAACATATCAAAACAACGGTGGAAACAATATTAAAGATAAGTTTCGCATATATCACAGCAAACATACCTACAATACAGCCATTACGAAAACACTATCTGAACTACAGTGTTATGGTATGACATTCGTAGTGCAAAAAGATTTCTGTAAGTGAGAATTCCGATTCAAAAACAAAGATATAAAGAAAGGAACTACAATACAACAGAAATATGATGACTCTGAAATGGAAATTACTATTTGAAATCTAATAAAAATATTCTATTATCTAGGTGTATGTTTCTATCATCACACGACTCCCCTTAAATATAAACATTGCACTTTAAAATAAAATTCACACCCCCTAAACACGAAACATGCTTTCGATACTTTACTCCTGTCGGCTTCAAACAGACGAAAATAAAAAGAAAAAATGTACAAGAATAAAGATCAGATGAAAGACTAAATAAACATTCATACGAGAAAAATTTGAAATAGTGTAATAATTACTTGTTTTATACCCATACAGATAATCTAAATCCACTTCAAAACCTTAATCTAAATTTAATGACCAAGGATTTCGACAAAACAAAACTGTGTTACGTGTGGTGTTTACGAAATGCAGACCTGTTTGTCTTACTTTAATCGTTTGAAGTTTTGCTGCAATAAAATGTAACCAGCCTTGGCTGTTGCCTCGGGAAAGGGAACGTCAGACACGCTAATTCACTTTCGGAACTCGACACTTTCTTTTGCAACTGCAATCATGTCACACAAAGTGAAACAAAAATAAATTAGTGTTTCAGAAAGCGAAGCGACTGACTTTATATATCTCTTTTTTGTTGAATTATATTCAACACAATTTTATGATAAAATACAAAAAATACATTTTCTCGAAAAAATAATTTAAAATCTAAGTATCTTCTTCCATAGCATGAATTAGCATTAGCTCGCTGGGCTCAGTACTGTTCCTTTTCACGAGAAATTTATGTCATGATTTTTCCTTCTTTCATTTTTGAGAATCGATTTGTATGAAACAACGTACTCAAAACAGGATATAGTTAAGTCAAGATAATAATAAAGATAATGAACTGATGATTTTGGCCGCTACAGAAATCAAAATAAATTTACAATTCTCAACTAATCTCCATTTCAGAGCAACAAAATCAGAGCACTTCCATGTTGAATTGCTTTTGTATGTTATGTTTTATATTGTCTTAGTACCGAACAAGTGTAATGTATATAAATGTAAATACAAATCATCTTAACAATACGAACTGCATTCAGCTGATTCAGAAGACTTAAGTTTACCAGCTTCTCAAAAACTACTACAGAAACAGAAGCAACAGTAGCTACAAACATCACACCACTCGCCTGTACTTCCAAAGACAAGGACTGTGGTGCATTCAGTTGTAGAAATGGAAACTTCAAATTAATATTAATTAAGTTTATGTACAATGTTTTATATTTGTTTACCGATATTCTAATCCTGATTTAATCCCATCATCTTTCCTTCTGTTTAAACACATAATTTTGAAGGTAATTACATGTATCAGCTGCTGTAACAAAAAGAAACTCTGTGTTTTGCTCACACCGCGTTTCACGCCCTTCGCAAGCATCTCACAATAAACAGCGATTCATTTCCTAAAGAGCACAAACTAGGTGACCTTTACAGTGAACACTTAAGGCGTTTATTGTGAGATAAGAACTAAACTTTCGAGTCTCGATATTCTTGTCCTAGAATTGTGTTTTAAATTACAATGTAAACAATGAAGTTCATACGCCATAAAGAATAATTCTCAGAGTTGTAATCGTCTGTTAACGAGTTCAATGTGCGCCCCGCTGGTGAATCTACACACATCAAAATGATATATTTATATTCACAGTCCGACAAAATGTACAATTCAATCACATTAATGTGCAATTCTACTGACCTGCATGTTTCGAACCCTTAATTTTGGTTCATCTTCAGGACTCATTACACACTATTCACATGAACTGGTACAATTGTTTACATGAATTCTTTACATCTGTGTATGTACGTTGTCCATGGTTGTGAATAGTGTGTAATGAGTCCCTGAAGATGAACCCAAATTAAGGGTTCGAAACATGTAGGACAGTAGAATTGCACAATTAATGTGATTGAATTGTACATTTGTCGTACTGTGAATATAAAGTTAAAATGTACTGTATGAATAATATTAAGTTTATATAAATGATATCCCACATATTTCAGTCTGTTTTCTTGAAGTGTGTTATTTAATCAATGAACGAGCGTGTAAACGAATCAATAAGTACGGAGCATGGATGGCATGATACTGACAGGACAAACCTGAGGTAATCAGAAAAAACATATCCCATTGCCAGTTTTCCCACTATACATCGCACACGGACTGGTCTGGGATCGAACCCGGGGCCCCACGCAGACAGCTGACGACTAACTGCCTGCGCCATGATACGATCGTTCAGTCTATTAAAACAACTTTCTTACACATTATAATCGCGTTACGCTTTTCGACTCTATCGTGTCACCTTCAAACTGGCGTGTGAACAAATTACAGGTAGTGCCACGTGCTTTGATTACTCGCCGCACAGTTACAGATGTACGTCACACAACACCTAAACCACGTGGGATGGATAGTTACTACAAGAGTCAAAACCATAAAATTAGTGTTACGGATTTTTGAACTGCAACGAAATAACTCGATCCGTTTTATCTTTTTGTAACTCTTCTGCTGACTATATAAGACACACACAAAGAGTCACAGTATTGTAAACTTGTTGAGTTGTTGCTGTTGTGCTAGAAATGTCCACTTGCATGATGTTGGTTGTCTCTTATGATACTCTGAAATGATCCATCTATTGTTTGTGTTTGAAGGTATCGTTTATGGGATACCTTCTTATGTGTTCTTGATTAATGAGAATCCTATTTTATGTACAGTGGACCCTCGAACTTCGAACGGTTTGATGTTCGAACAACTTGAAACTCGAACAAAAAATTCGAGGAAAATCCGGTTTTGAAACTCGAACAATAACTCGAAAGTCGAACAAAGAATCACGTGGTCGTCACGTGGTCGCCTCTCTCTCTGCTTGGTCCAGATGAAAGAAGGGTAATTCACCTTCCAGTAAACAGTAATATCCCTCCTACTATTATTATTGATTGATTATTATACAATATTTTTATGTATGTACTATTATAAATAAAAATTTTCAATTATTGAAATTAAATATACTTGTTTTATCATTATTTACCAATATGATATTTTGAAATAGGCACTTAAAATGTTTTATATTGGGTACAGTTTGGGGGTCTGGAACGGATTAATTCAATTTACATTATTTCTTATGGGGAAATTTAACTCGAAAGTCGAACAACTTGAAAGTGGAACCGTCTCCTGGAACGGATTGTGTTCGAAGTTCGAGGTTCCACTGTACTTGCTTCGGCATGTACCGGTTCAGCGGTGTGCCTGCTGGTGTAATAGCCACATAAAAACACCAGATTCCTCGATCGTAATGTTCTTTCTGGGCATGCGTTAAGGATGGGAGTAGGGACAGCGCAGTCGGTTAAGCGACTACGCTACAGGCTGGACAGTACGGGGTTCGAATCCTTGCACGGACAAGATACTTTGCTCCAAAACGTCCAGGCCGGCTCTGGGGCTCAGCCAGCCTCGTATTCAATGCGTACGCGTGTTCTTTATCGGCTGTAAAGCGCCCGGGGCGTGATGTTGACCACTCAGCGCCATCCAGCGCCAAGGTTAAGAATGAGTGGAGCTAGAGTTACTGGCATGGACAGGGACAACTTTACCTTTTGTACCTTTTTCACTTGTTAAGGGTAATGTATACTTCCTCCAGTGCCACAAAAGCTCTACGAAGTCAAATTTCCCATTGGAGTTGTTTGTGAATCAGTTCACATGCAAATGGTGTCCCGAGGTTTAGATGAGATTGACTGGGGTTTTGACGTGTGTAGAATAACACGAAATTCGACAAACAAAAAAACCTTGCGGCCTTTTCCTTGCTCTCCATAAATTCCATTGCTTACTTTAGAATAAAATTTGAAAAATATGAAGACAATTCATAATCACTCTGAATTATTTTGACGCATTCCGGTTTCAAAGGATTTATTCACTCAACGCTTGAACTTGCTGTCCATTTTTTACTAGGTCCCAACAATCATCAGTCAGCTGTTTCAACTTTCGTTCACATTATTTTGTTCTGACGCATACAAGATAAAAGTAACAATCCTTGCATATCTGTCGCTATTTCATGAACACAATTTTATAACACAGTTCCACAACTGCGCATTAAAATGAAACAATACATAACAATAACCTCGTTGCACAAGCGTATGCTACTTTATTGTTACGGCTAAAAATACCAAACCGATGACCCAACTCAATTTACTACAAAGATACGTCAAACAAAAGCGGTTTATACTGACGTAACAATTTTAATTAACGTATTTCCAATCGAAAGGATAACGTTATTAGGCCCATATATGGAATAATAAATATTTTAGTACACTTTTAAAGAGAACTAAATTGGTTTAGTAATAATAAAGTCATAAGTACTTTTCCCATTAATAGTTTTACGTCTACCTTGTTGCCCGTAAAATACAATTTCTCAAGAAATAAAAACAGTCTTAATGGCAAGAAATTCTAAAGCCCAAATACTATTCATGAACAAAATATATTGTTAATCACGTACGTATTTAAGGTTCTCGTAAACGAACGGACCGTGCGACATTATTTACTGCGGAGATGGAACAGCCCATTATGTGCAGTTACTAGGCGAAAGACTAGACGACTGAGGAATCGGGGTTCGATGTCCATGAAGAGTAAGGGATTTTCTGTTCTCCAAAGCTCCCTACCCAACTGTCTAATCAGTGGGTACCAAGGACTCTTTCTGCGAGGGTAAAGTGGTCAGGGCCTTTTCTATTGCTATATGATGTTAGCATGGTTGCTCACACCTCAACTGTTTTAACGTTAGAGGTTTCTCCGATTTAAAAGCAAAGAATTCATAAATGGTCTCCTAATGGGAAGATTATATTTCACTGCCTATGTGTCTGTCTTTACACCCGAACGAATACTTCGTCTCCGAAAATAAGCAACCGATATTCGTGAATTTCATATTGGATGCCTACATTAAATTTACGTAAATTTTATTAGGTAATGGTGTAATGCAACTTTTACTTTGTAAAAAGCTGAAAACAAAAATATACAATTTTCTAGCGGGGGCTTAAATTGTTAAGAACTGTGACTAGCGAGAAATTAACAAATCATCCAGCTCTATAACCCATTTAAATGACTTTACATCTACAGTGATTTTCTTTTATCGCTGTCCTGAGAACCGCAGCTGTCGTGGGATGTCTCGCTGGATGGAGGCTTCCTATGCGACAAATCGAAACGCCCGGTGCGGCAGCGAAAAAAAAAAACATCCTGTACTGAATATGCTATCTAAAGCAACATAAGGAAAACCATCATATAACTGCATTCGGGTTGGAATATGTAGTGCGGTTAGACAGTATCAATAATTGTATCTGTAATAATTAATTTCTCTAAACGGTAAATGGGTATAAAAACCAAGAGGCAGCGAAAATGTAAAGAACTCATTTATGTAGTATGCGTAAACCTACCACGTTTGAATGCTGACGTTAGGGCACCCGGTAGGATAGGTAACAACAAGGCCCAGATACTAACAGAAATGGAATTATAATTCCCAATCACACTCTTGCAACTGCGTCCGCGAAAGCAAAGGTGTAATGTCTTACGAGGGCCGTGATAGCGTCGTCGGTATAGCGACTCGCTAAGCGCTACACGGCTCGGGGTTCAAACCCCGGTGGTGGCAAACTTTCCAGACCCGCTCCAGGAGCCATTCAGATTTCTGTACTATGGGGATCGGCGTTTTTTCCCCGGGTAAAGAGGCCGGGGCGTGAAACTTGCCACCCACCCCATCCAGCGTTGATGTTAATAATGCGTAGCTATAACTCTACTCCCCTTCTGTGTCTTCATGGCATGTTTACAGAATGACCTTCTTCACCTTTAATGTCTTATAAACCTGAACACTAGGATAGCGGTTTAGAATCCTGTTACGGTCATGGATAAACGCCTGCGTTTCTTCTATTTGGGCTACCTTATGCAAAGCTCACAGGGTACTGTAGGAGTATGGTAGCTCCCCCAACTTCACCTGCCAGCCATCTGAACTAGTACGCAGCTCTTTTCCTTGCTCTTTACCACCATCCATCTTCAGTACGCAGTCAGACAGCAGATATAGATCTTGCTGCGGGCAGATTCCCCTTCCGATTTATTACTGTTCCCAAGTTACTTTCATCATGCCAACAACAAATTATAAGTTTAAAGTTATCGTAGAATCCACATAAGATACTTTACATGAAGGCACATTTTGAAGCAGTTGTGAAATTAACCACGTTTTATGCATCCAGTACAGTACTGAAAACTGACAAAAGCGTGTGCAGTCATCAAACGATAATTAAGCCATGAAACTAATGAAAGAATAAACCAGGGAATGGAAGTTACTGCGTATTTATAAAGCCGTTGATAAATGTATTTGCAAATGCCGAGTCTGATATCGAGGCAGTTGACTACTTCTGCAACTAACCTGTTGCTGCAGAAATTATGCACTCACTTAAGTTCGGAGTAATATTTAGGTCTCATACGTATTTCACGAAACTGCATCGTAAGAAAGGTCGTCTGCGATACAATGCATTCTACACGGCCTACTCACCTTCTCCGGCGATCAGCGGTCAGCGAAGGTGAGCTTGGGACGAGATTGAATTCCCGTGTTTTCAGTGTATAGTGAGGAATGGTCCAGTACCTTAATGGATTATGGACTGATGCCCAGGGTAAGAATAAACTAATCATATGAAACATATGGAGGATGTCTTCAAAATCAGAACCGACTTTCTGCCCCCAGCTTTTGGAATTCGACAAAAATGAATGTTATACACAAGGTGAGATGTATTCAGTAAATGAAGTTTATATTCACAAACCAGTGATCCATAATTTTAATGTCGGCACAGTACGAATGCTCGTGATTTGGTTGCTGCTAGTTTCTATCAGCACTTAAAAAGCCAAATTTACGGTAATTGGGCGACTGTTCAGCTTCGGTTGTCTTTAGTTCTAAATGGATTTTTATCCGCCGCACCAGAAGATCAAACAACACAGGTCTCACTCGGCAACCAAAAAAGCGTGTCACAATTTGTATAACAGATTGAACTTAAAATGGTATTTACATAACACGTGAAATATATGTACAAGAATTACGTATAAGAAAGCACAGAATATAAACATTTGTACCAGAACAGCTCGCGCCACGTTCGGTCTCACTATGTAAAGCGTTCTGCACAAAGTTCGCAGGGAAAGGGAGGCTCGGACTACGGGGTAGAGGGTGAGAGGGTAACATCAGCTTAGACCTAAGGATAGAGATCGTGAGGGTGTGTGTGCATGGATGGCTTTTCATGGGGATCGTGTCCAGAGACGGGCTTTGATATTAGCGGTGCTGAACCTTCAGGTTATGCTACAGACACAGATTGAATTAATTAAGAAATTTTAATTACAATGAAATATATTAGCAGTATTTCAATATCCAAATTATCTGATAAAATAATATGTGCTTTAATTTAACTCATGCAAGTTGCAAGCAGTAATAAGTTTTCATCTTCGTTTTTAATATACTTGAGACACAATCTCAAATTCAAGTTTACAGCAAAAGAAATGTGTTTCCAACGTAGTTCTTCCCTTTAACATTTTAAATTACAATAATGGAGAAAAGTATTTCCCGAGTTACATCTATCACATCGCTGTTGTGTCTGAACGTTGTTTGAAGAGATATATCTTGAGTACTTGTTGTTAATTACAAGTGTGAAGTGGGCAATTAAGTTAGGCATTTCGTTCCGATCCGGCGAGTTTTATGCCTTATATGAAAGGGACAGAGGGACAACTTTCGATACTTACACAACCCTATGTTTATAACCGTGTCGAATAGTGACACAAGTCATGTCAATATAAGGATCAAAACAGCGACGTGGCTGTCGACTAGCTTCGCAGAGAGCGACGATGGAAACTTACATCTTCGTGGCATTGCTCATCGTTGGGGTAAGCTGAATGTACAACTAATCCTGCTTAATAACACGTCGTTATGTGAAGTTATATGTCTTGTATTTTTACATGGTCACCGTGTACTTATTACTAATTATAACTGACTAAAAACCAACATTTTTCTCTGTGGCGCAACAGTCCAAACAAGGCCTAGGCCGCCTCATTGTTGAGGTACCCAGATTGCACACAATTAGACACACACACACCCCGTAGGACTCCTCCGAAAGAATTATCATCTTGTTTCTGAGGCCTACATAACAAACAACAAACACAAGAGACGAATATCCATGCCCTCAGCAGGGATTCGAACCCGCGATCCCACTCAAGCGGCTGCAGACCTACGCCTTAGACCGCACGGCCACCGGGATAACCAACATATTACATATGGTAAAATAATCTGGATGCAAAACAATTGTCAATACACTCTCCTACACGTTTCTTCCCTGCACAGCCATCTTCAGAAAAAACAATATTTGCCAAAGGTACTAATGCTAAAAAACTGTTATATTCCTCAGTCAGCTTAGTTGTTACACAGTACACAAAAACTTCCACCAGCGTCTATGTTATTGCTCCCTAAACAAAATGTCTGTGTGTCAGTAACATTGTCGTCATTACGTATAACTTCTATTATACATAATACAACTAGTTTTTGTAACAAACGGATGGTTCAAAATAAGTACATTCAAACATATTTAATGTGCCGTATACGGCTGAATGCGTATTTCCACGGTAGTACATACTATCTCCATCATACTTCATATAAGTGTCTTTATGTACCAGGTTTGTCAGTCTCTTTTGACTTGAACGATATCCTGAAATCTTCTAACCACCACGGGCTGTTGACACGTGGGATCTGTACACGTGCGCCCTGCCTGTTCTACAGCACTATCTCTCAGAGCGTTTTTGGTTCTGCAGTAATGTAAGACGTTAATATTACATGCAGCTGGAGCGTGTATGTGTGTTGCACTTGGTGTGTCTACTGTGTGTGTGAGAACTGTGTTGGTTTGTAATCAGTTATAGGGAGACGCATCTTTGTGAAACTGCTCATCCGTCGGGTGAGCTTTCTTAACACGGTGTACTATGTAACGCGGTACACCGTAAAGGGCATGGCATAAGCTTCCTTGTACTTCACAACTGATCAGCCTTCCACATGTAAACAAGCAATTTTCGATACACAGTGGACCCAGGAACCAACAGAGATAGCCTACAATTTTAACCTTTATAGATCTTATACTTTTAATATGTACCTTTATTGCTAATTTGTAATGGTGTAATTTATAATCTAAACGTCCCTGATGATGATCCCAACAAGGGATCGAAACATGTCGGGCTAGTTCACTGTGACTGAATGCCATATCATAACAAGGTACAATAAGAGTGCATTTGTTGATCAAAGTGCTGTGTGTTCGAATGACAGTGCACGGTATGAACAGTATAAAGTTTATCTTCTATAAAATGTTAAGAAGTTCGGACATACAATTCAATACCCTTTCAATGTAACCAAGTGATGTGTCGTCGTTATGCAACCTATGATGCTACTACTTCATAAACTTTTAGAGTTGCCACTTACATTTTATTTTTTCCTAGGGAACTGCTGGAAGTCCATGCAGCCCCGTCGGTAAGTTAAAGAATACTTCTTCATGCGATTCATATCGTAAACATGTATTTTGTACTACATCTTTCAAGTCACTTAACTAACATTTGTTTACCTATAACACTTACTAGTTAAATGAATATAACGCGCACTCGAATAAAATATTTTTGTACGAACTCCAGATTCTTTCGGTTATGAGAGTCAATTAATTTACACTACTTACTTTGTGAGCACTAATTAAATATCTTTTTGTTGTAATATAACTGAACTACTAAGTACTACTTCCTTACTCTGTGCAAGTAATTGTATCGATTTTATTGGTCCTATTCAGTATTTTTAAAATATCATGAAGGTATACGATCCCAGGTAACATAACAAGTAAATTGACCATTAATGGATAAGTAATTTGTATCGACAGACATGTACGGAAATTCGGAGATATATGAAACGAAAATATATGAAAGACCTGAAGGTGTCGCAGTCAATAGCGTTGCTAAATATTTGTTACATTATTATTGAGTGCCGTGTGTAAACAAATAAAAAAGATTTTAAAAACTTTATCTGGTATTTACACGTGTATAGACATATAGAAATGAGTACCATGTTAAAGAACTGGAGGTGAACCAAGGGCTTTGATTATATTTATTTTATCATTAATGTGGGCAAATTTATTCGAATCTCCATGGAGCAGGATCGACATTGTGAACCTAACAGTCACTTGGATTGTTAATAAATTATCTGCAGAACAAACTGTGCTAACAAATATAAATGTTTTGAAAATAGCATTTGGCTTATTCAAGTGTTTCCTATCGAGAGAGATTTGTGACAGTTTGTTAAGTTAAATGGGTATCTTTCAATGCGTCATAAGACTTAGCGCCCTGAAATATTACACAGTATATTTATCTAAAGCTGTGGTAAACATCTACCTGAATACTCTGCATCACATCTCAGAAAACGGAAATATTTATTAAGCAGTCTCTCCGAGGATCGGTTTGTGAGTTGCTTAAAATTAAGACAACGTATGGACTGTGGTCACTGCATAACATCAAACGATCACTATCGGCATGGGACTACAGCGGTCGTGGTGTTCACATGTACACTGACAGATACTATGGACACAACGGAGATTCGAGCTTATTCAAAATTTATCACTCACCTGAGATCTGAAATTCTTACGAATATGACTATGAACATTGCGTGCTTTTGGATGTGACGCCGTGTAGTTTGGAAGATAAGTAACCACTATCAAGCTACACGGCTTCATATTCCAGAATCAAGCAATTATGTATGAGTACTCCACGAAGGCAAGTTTAATGTTATGTTGCCACATGAATCTTCTACGATTGTTTGTCATTTCGTATGGAAATAGAATCATAAACTTTTTGGTAGAGCAATGTTTTCTTTTAACAAATTAAGTGTCACACATATAAGCCCACTATAGAATTTTTAAACTACTAATCCCAAAAATGTGTTAGATAACCCGCATAATATTTAATACACTGTCGTTTCTACTTCAGGCAAGGCTTTTGAGGAAAATCACATCCCGGCTTTTGTATACACAGAAAGTAACGAAGAACAACGCCCAGTACAAGCAGTTTCACCGCCTGAAGAACGTCGTCGTTCAACCAATGAAGATTATTTTTACCCACTTAACGACGGTATCGGGAAATCAGATAAGTCTCCCAGTTCATCACAACGTTATGGATATCCACCGCGCGATAACAGTCACAACGAACTGCCGCTTACACAGCCACTACAGAAGTCTCCACCTTATGGTTCTAGTGACCTTACAACACGCCATGAGCATCCGTCGGTTGAAGATCATCAACATGAGAGATCTGAACCTTTACTTGTAGAACAAGTACAGAATTATTCGCCGTCCGATTATACTCCCCAGATCCTTAGCCAGCCACTGTCTCTTCAAAAAGACCAGAAATCTCCACCGGTTTATGACACTCATTATGTACCTGAACCCTACGAATATCCACGTGTGGGAAGTGTCTATAATGAAAAACGCGAGGAATATAATATTCCAGTTCTTCCAAATGAAGTGACGCCAGTATATGGATTCGCTACACCTATACATGTTCCTGAACTGTCACTTCCCAACAAGCGTCTAAGGCTTGAATATGTTCCTCGTCTAGAGATACACCATCCACAAGAATTCTACAGTCCTCAGTGGGTCTATCTCGGCAGTGACCAAGAAACTGAATATGTTCCCCGCTTAGTGAAACTCCAGGTAAACAGTCAGCCACAGAAGATATATCACCGTCCACAGGTGATACAGGACCATGGTGAAGTATACGACTACATTCTTGTACAAAATAATGACACCAAGAATGAAAATTCACCACAAGAAAATGCTGCAACTGAGTATGATCCTTCTCATGAAGGGAATGCTCAAGATGACTCTCAGAAAAAGGCTGAATCGCAAAGTGAAGAGGATAATTCAGACAAACCCGCCAAAGTATCGGCAGATCAAAACCATCCTGTCTCTGCACCAAGATTTTATTTCAACGCAAGAGTTTACCTCAAAGGAAAACACTGAAATATATCATAGTAAAATGGATAGTATCATTGTAGGTACTTAATCTGGTGAGTCCTGTAGCACAAAGACAACGTCGAAGGGAATAAAATTTGTGATATATTACACAGAACTGTAACCGAAAAACACCTGTTGTTTGTTATACCTGTTAACGCAGTTCACACTGACAATTGACACCAGTTATAAAATAAATGTTATTAAATTTAAATCACTTTTATTTTATCTACATGATTATTAGGCGTCCTTTATTAAGAAAAAAGGAAGGCATTATGTGAAGACTATATCCGTCCGCCCGTCTCTCTGTATCACCTAGTACCAGCGACTAAACCTCTTAACGGATTTTGCAGAAAATTATTAATCGAGAGTGAGTTTCGTAAAAATGGGTGCAGTGAAAGGTGTACGTTATCTAAGGGCGAGAAAGCAATTTTAGTCTATGTTCTTCATTTTCGTCCTATTTAGACAAAATTCGGCATACCAGATCTCCATAAAATGTTGTTAGCAATTACGGATTTTTTTTAAAATTGGATTAGTGAAAGGAATTATTTACTGAAGGGCATAACTTAAACCTTCACCATGTTTTCTAAAATTTTTGTCTGATTTAGATACAATTCGGTAAACGGAATGACAACAACAGTTTATTGAGTGATCGTGAGTTTTGTGAAATCTGCGTAGTGAAGATCATACTTCATACTTCACGCCTGAACTTTCTATGCTTATCATAAGGTTTTCGTGAAATTCCGTATAAGAGATCCGAACATAATTCTATTGAGTATTTCTGAGTTTCGTTAAAATTCAAGTAGGGTATACCACATTTTTCTTACGGGCGTAGGAAAAACGAAACGTTTTCGCTTATACTGTAAAGCCTATGATATTTAGAAAGTAAATAACGCTTTGGGAAAGTATAAGCAAAACTTCACGGACTGCATGCGAAATTATATTGTGTTTAAGACGTAAAAACGCAAACAGCAAATTCAAGGGCATCCAAACGAAAACTTTTCCTGCTAGTTCAGGGTAGTCGTTTTCATCACCTTTACGCTTTTTCCAAAAGAACTAGATAATGAAAGTGTTTTGTAGAGATCAGGCCCATTTATCCGTTGGTGACTGCGAACACGATATCGATCAACAATGGTATAAAGTCTTACTCAAGAGAACGCAGTAGAGCTGCACAGCATGAGTGATGGGTTACCGGTCACAAGCAAGAGACGGTCGGCTGTCTCCAGCTCACACCACTACGACTGGCAACTGCAAACTCCAAAGTCAGTAACAGTGAGTATAACAATGACGACCCTGCTTGCAACAGAAACGTAAAATACCAATTCTAAACACGTCTGACACTATCCAGGGAAAAAAAACATAAATGCGGGAAAAATAACATTCAGCAAACATGAGGGACTGGCTACAAATTGGTGCAGTGTGAAGCTGTAAATTCCAAATTTAAATTTTAAATTCTCCTGGAGTGGCGTAACCCTGCTTTAACAGTTAGTGCAAAAGGAAAAACAATCCTATATTTATAACATTACGGTTAGTTGGAGAAAGACTCTGAATTTCTTCAGATTCCTGTGCATGCAGAACAAAAACCGCTCACAGGTGAAATGATAGTTATGATTATGTTAATAACAGAATGGTTCTTCACGTAGACGGAGGACGTGCATGTGGAATACTGGCGTAGCTTTAACAGGATATAATATATATGAAAGTAATTTTAAATAGATATTTACAGATATTACTGCGCGGCAAATGTGTAGCAAGGCTCATCCATAAACTGCAAGAACTCTGCTTTACACTGCATCCAGTAGTCAATCATTACATCTCTTCCCTCATCTTGCACCCTCGGACTGAGTTACGTGAAATTATTAGCTAGCTACGTGTTAGCATATGGTGTTAGCGGTAACTAGTAGTGCTGAATCCAATTACTTCGTAAATACACGGGTGTAAACTTGGGGTTAACAGGGGGCTCACCCCTGCTTATTAGCTGGATCAACATTCAGGCACGTTGCTCGCAGGATACAGCGTGTGGCCCGTAAATCCTGTACACGTTGGGCACATTGGCGTAGAAAGCTTATGGAACAGAGAACTAGGAACTGGCCAGAAAAATTATTTATGTATTTATTTATTTTTATCAATCATTTCACGAATTTGTCATTAGCTCTGACCACACAAAATTACAGCGTCTACAACCACGCACAGAACATGTGGATTGGAGCGTAATCTGATCTGTGTTAAATCGACATAGTCGTAACTTATCGTTAAAGGAGGGACACTGACCAACCGTTAAAGTATGTACGAAACCAATAAAGTTTCCCAACAGACGGTGAGAATAAGGTAAGTTCTAATGTACAGAATTAAATGAGGAAGAATTAATTCAGAATTGCGAGGTTTCAGTTTCTCACAGCGGTGCTGATGAAGATGCACGTCCACTGGGAGGTTACGTCGTGACGACTGGTAAATAAGTACCGACCTCATAAAGACTCATAATTAATTTATCTTTATGGCCAAACAGTCCAAGAAAACTTGAGAAACGGTAGTTGATTATATACACGGGAGCAGCTTTGAAACATCCGCAGGAATTTTATGAAAAATTACAATTGCATTTAATGTAATTTAATTGATGTACATATTTTAATTAAATTGTAATAAGTTTTAATGTCCATAATTTTCACAGTGGTAAGCCGATGTGTAACTAGTAAATTATAAAGGACAACGTACTTAATGACCACAATTCGTTAAGTGTACAAATCCGA
Organism: Reticulitermes speratus; assembly: GCA_021186555.1. Classification (NCBI taxonomy): domain Eukaryota; kingdom Metazoa; phylum Arthropoda; class Insecta; order Blattodea; family Rhinotermitidae; genus Reticulitermes; species Reticulitermes speratus. The sequence goes on from JAJKFL010000330.1 coordinate 21,973,350, forward strand.
CAGCATTATTTCTGGAGTGTAACTGTTTTATGTTTCAAAGTGTGCCCCTGAGGATACTCGATCACTGTCGAAATATTTTGAGGTCGCTTTGAGGTTCATAGTCAATGCGATATGCAGTGCTATGCTGGTTATGATACTTAATTAATTGGACTCGTCATTAGCAAAAATTATGGAATAAAACATGAATGTGTTCCAGCAAATGTAATTTTTAACAGAACTAAAAATTACATTTGCTGGAACATACCCCAAGAGCAACAAATTTCATATTCTATATGAAAGTCATTTATCGTGGGATCCGTGAAGTTTCTTTTTCAAAAGCAAGAGGGTCCAACAACAAACACGTTCGGGAACACTAAAATAAACAGCAAACCACTCGACAAAGCTGACTCCCACATTACAACTGAAAGAAATCTGAACAGAATTTTACTGCGTATGATAAATTACATGCCTTAAACTTGTTTCTAAAGTTCCAATATGTAGTACTAGTAGATCAAGTCCATTAAAACTCAACAGAGAATCACTTATTTCGTACTTTTCTTTATCCCTTTCGTATTTTTATCTCCTTAACCCAATTTCCCACATCCCTTTCCTATTCTTCCCACTCGTCAGTCCCATCGCCTCCTTCCATTCTAAGCCTGATCGTTGTTACGTTACAACACTCAAGTCCCATCTACATCATTCATATGTCACCATTTCGAAAACAGAACTGCCATCTGAGTATGCCCCTTATAATTACATATTATATCACCAGCAGGTAGCACATACACAATCATAAACCGTGCCTGCTACAGGATGTGTGTGTGTGTGTGTGTGTTTGATAGAGAGCGAAAAGAAATTCGAGCACAAGCTGTCTTCAGAACGTGATTATCTGTTTTAAAAACATGAAGTGAAAATGTTACACAAAACATGTCCTTGGAAGTTTACTTTACGAGACAGACGTCACAGTCAAACGGCGAGAAGTGTCAAAATGATCAAACCACGGACTCCTCGCGGTTTTAGTAACTTTTCGAAGCTGACTCACTTCATTTCAATGCAGACGGAAGTGCGCCGCACGGTAATGTCTCGAAGGCACCTTAATACCCCAGAAACGACAGAATTTACAGCTACCTGAATTCTTCCTACGTCTTCCGTAGTCTTGTAAGGTATTACGTAAACGTGGGCTTTCAAGATACTCTACAGGGGAAAAGAAATCGTCGGATTTAGATCCGACGAACAAGGAGGCCACGCAATTAACCTTCCCCGTATATGTCGTGTTAAATCACTGCCGGATTCTTCTTCACAGCGTGCTGCAGCTTCGTAGTGCTGCAACCACGTCTGCCTCACATCCAGAGGCACGTCTGCAACAGTCCCGGTGGAACAGTTTCTAGAAAATTACGATATCGTTGAGCAGGGAGCCTTTTAAATAACAGATAGGGGCCTACAAAAATGCCCCCTACGATACCAGGCCGAACTCTGAGGCTGAAGCGGACTTGGCACCAAACTTCGAGGACAGCATTATGATTATCCCGTGCATAGAGACTGTTGATGACACTGAAAACACTCTCAAGTGTAAAAGACGCTTCGTCTGTCCACGACATTTTTGTAAGCAGACCTCATCCGCAAAACTGCATCTGCAGAGGAAGATCATCTGGAAACGAGTATGATCTCCACCAGTAGTGGTATTAACACAACTAATCGTCACGAAGTAGCATACTTCGGTTGATCCCAATTATCGTGCGATGATGGTTACAGTCTCCACAACTCTCATTCCAGAACTACAATTACACCACTTTCATTGGCTGGTATACGTGAAGTCCGTTGACAAACTTGTGTTCAAAAGTGCGTAGGTGTTACACTTCACGTCTCATGGACAGACTGCTACAGTCGTAGCAAAACATGAGTGTCTGGATGACGTCAACCAGAACAATGTATGGCGCACTCCTGTGAATCAGTACCAGCTCGACTATCAGAGGCACAGAGGGTTAACAGCATGTCGCAGGATTCGTTGTGTGTGTACTTCCAAGAACATTTCATTTCGACTGTGCCCTGCTGTGCACTGTGTGCCTTCAGGTCATCTAACAACGCGCGGTACCATTGTGGCAAATAATGCTGCTGAGAAATGTGTTAACCAATCTGGCAAACTAATCTCGAAAACTAACCTCCCAAGACACAGGTTTTATGACACTTTCGATTTTTAACACTGAATCGTATTACTGAGAGCCTGTGGGTGAATTTAATTTCACCTCGTACATATAATTGATACTCCTTTGTGTATATACACTGTCACAAAGAGTATGATCATTCCTGGTATCAGTGTATATAACCTATATTCTGTTGCATATAGTATGGTAATACACTATCGCATGTAATTCATGTTGGACATGTCAAACGACATCTATCTCCCTCTGTCATGAGCAGAGTTTAAACTGTGTCTCATCTGCAGTAAATGAAATTGATGTCTACGCATTTATTAACCATCGATCCAACAAATACCTATTTTATATCAGCTTTGATATCCATGTAGGATTTTATCTGTGATTTTCGATATTCAGGAAATCAAAATGGTTCGTTACTATGAGAGAAACGTTGGATTCTGAACCTCGAACATTTTATTTCTCTTCGAGTGTACCAGTCAGTAAGAGAGTAATTTCATAACCAAAATCAATTCCTTACTTCCAGAGCAGGAGTCCTCTCCCGTGAAATGAATCACTGATATCCATACGTGGTGCGCAAACAGAGAAATATTAGGAGCCAAAGAACTACTCATATTTTATTTTACGCTCTCCCTCGAGCTGAATACGAGAAATCAGTACATACAACCAGTGAATAATAAATTTCTGTATCATAAATTATTTCAAAGTGAAAATTTCCCATCAAGAAACTTTCAGAATTTGCTACTGTAAAAAGCAATTTTGCATATTTCTAATAGCTAAGTTCGAAAACTGAAAATTCTGTTGAAGGGAATCACACAGTGGAAAGATTGGGTTTGAACTTCGAATAAGAGCTTAATGCTAACAATTTTTTTCCAATGGCTCGGCAGCCCCTTGGGGGCCTAGGCCGCCTCATTTCGAGGCTTCACGATCACACATTAGACACACCACACTCGGTAGGACTCCTCTGGACGAGGGACCAGCCCGTCGCAGAAACCTCTACATGACAACACACAACACTCATAAGAGACAGACACCCATGCCCCCGGCGGGATTCGAACCCACAATCCCAGTAAGCCAGAATGCTAACAAATATTAAACTTAATAATTGACAGTTTCTGAGAGCTTCCTGAATAACACGCAAACTGCAGAGGAGCGCTTTAAAAAAGATATCACTTTCTATTTGCATTTCCCTCTTCAAAATATACGTCTTTGTTATATATTTTATGTTATATTTAAATACGATTTCTCAAACGTATAGGTTGAATAGGAAGATGACAGTATGGGAATATTGAATGAGTAAAACGTTAAAAAAAGCTGATCAAGACCTAACCCAAGACGTTACCAAAGACTACACGAAACAACGAAGTACCTCAGAAGGGCCGAATTTCCGACAGCGACGCACAACCGGAAACTCGCATTGCGAAACAGAGTATTAACCACACGACCGTGACATCAGGCCCCCATCTGGTTACGCCCTTAGTTCTGATCCTTATAAACCAGTGAGATAGGCAGAGCCAAGTGATTCCCAACCTTTGTACCACCAATTACCATTTTAACCAACCTCCTATTCAATGAATACCGGGGGCTCTTTCCCCAGGAGTAAAGCGGCCGAAGCCCGAATCTAACCACTCACCTCCACCTAGTTCCGAGGTTAACAATGCGTGCAGCTGTACGTTCACTCCCCCATACGTCCTTATGGCGTAGTGTTTAAGCACAGTGACAAACTTTGTTTTATTATTTGTCCCTCCCGGCTCCGTCTTTCATTATCCTTTCAGAGCCTAGTGGTTACTTTAAGTTCCACCAGTGTTAACATTGAAAATTCCACATTCTTCCCGCGGTATGCATTTATGTGTTTTGTATTTATCTCATAACTAACAGCGATTATTTCCCTACACAGCACTAACTAGTTTTCATAACCAAGACGGGCAGTGTTTACAACGCGGTACGAGCTGAATGTTTAACTACAGTTCACGTTATTCTTAGCCTTTAAAGGGTTAAAGATGTATACTAATTTGACGTGTCCGGTGTCATGTGTATGACTGGATGGACTGAATAAATAAATATGAAAAATATGAACTTAGTTTAAACAAGCAGTGAATTACATGAGTGTACAGACACTTAAGCTCCGTTCAACTGCACCCGTCGCGTAATTTTTGTTGTCACTACGGGCTAAGCGGTACCAACTTTTCATGGTCTATCTCTTACTGGACGCATTTAGTTGCAGTAGGCACTGTCAATCCCCGACTTGCAGCTCTGGTTTAACAATAATTATATTTTCAATAGCCAATCAAAGTTCTTGACCACTGTTGGTCTTAAGACAGGGGAAGATCTGTACCGGGAAGTGTCTTCCTTTAACGTGCAGTTAAACACTGCATGGACAAATATTAAACGAGTGACGACATTAATGTTATGTCAGCAAATGATATTGCATAACAATATAAACAGAATGAAGTCCGTTGATGCTTCTTAAAATACTGAAAATAACTGAACGAATAGAACTACCTTCACGGACTCCCAGGGACCCCGGATTAGGAAATAACGCCTTAGTCAAATTTTATTTTCTAAAACATACTGCTGCACTGTTGACTGTTAGGCATGCACCATTAAATACAACTCAGAATCCTCTTATTCAAACTTCCAACCATCTCGACATGTGACGAACCTATAGGCCCACAATACTTGTATACTTACTCTAGCTACTGAGCTGGTTTGTATAGTTTACGATATAGTACTTAAATACGGTATTAGTCAATTTTAACTAAATTTTAGAGGTCCCAAAATCAACGGTCGGATGCCATTGACGCATTTGTGAACCTCAACAGCTGACATAAATATGAACCAGTGAAAACGACGCCGTAGGCATGAAATACGTCGAGCTATCTGAAAGGCTGAACAAAATGGCTTATTTATATTTGATAGCACTTGTTTAAACGCCCCAGGCAGTTGGCCTGGCTCTAGCCAATATCCGTAGAAAGTACAACCAGATTACTAGTCAAAATAATTTACCACTGGAGGCACCTGGGTGAGTACAACGATACATCCAAGTACGACACAAATACGCACAAGAGGCGGCTTTTAGTTTCGACAACAGGACACACGAATTACAGTGTAAAGGAACCTCACACACAAAGGAGGCAGTAGGTTCCATACCAGAGCAGTTTATGTGGAAAATTTGAGGACAAATTGATACTTGGTCAGGTGTATCGTCGAGTACTTCGGTATTCCCTTGTCAATATCAGTCCCTGTTGCGCACATTTCATGCATTGAAATATCGAAGGTATGTAACCTTGGTAAATGACAGCATAGTCAAATAAACTAAAAGAAAGCCAAGTTGCCGACTGTTCATTTGTTCACAGCACGACCAACACGTGTTTGTGACACAATAAACGTGTCTTCTGCAGTTCTACGGTTAATTACTAAGAAAATGGCACGTTGGAGATAAAGATTTGTTGTCGTTTCAAAACAAAACATAGCTACCAGAAGCAGAAGAGTACGTGTCCTAAGATAAAGGAGTATTTTTACATGCACTCATGAGTTACATCGCAAACGCGTCAACTACTGCCACGAGTAATACGGTGTATAAATGTGGACTGAGACTCTTGTGTCGTGTCTGAGACTTGCGGCAAGAACAAGAGTAATAACTATGCTGGTCAGGAATTTGTGCATTCTTCTTCTACTGCAGGTACGTAAATATTTCTCTCCCCGCTTCATTTGTGTGTGTAAAGGACACGGTTTTCTTAATCATAACCACAATCAGATAAACCCTCAGGACCATCAGCATCTTAATCAAAGAGTAGTGGGTGCGTCAGAGGGCATCAAGTGGCTGCGGGTGTTAAGCTAATCACTGGCCTATATCTAGCGCCATCTTTGTCCTGTGCGGCCACGTAGTGCAGAATATAGACACAATAACAACTACATTTTACTAACATGAATGTAAGGACGGGTATCTCTCACGACGTAAATCACTGCATGACCACTGAGAGGGACTGTAAACACTGACAAGGTTCATAATGATATACCGCACTGCAGAAAGAAAGAAAGAGTGAAAATTCATAAATTCGGTTTAAAACGTAAAGGATTTTATATATAAATATAAGTTTAGCATTTAACGGTTATAATACACTCGACGAAAAAACTCTGAAATTCTACTGTTTATTTGAAATATGTAGCATTGTACGCTCTTACCATTCCCTTTGCAAATTTGTACGAGCTGCCTGAAGATGACCACATACACTGGCCGAAACATGTCGCACTAGAGCATAGAGAAAAGCAAGGAAAAACTGTTGTGCGTACTACAGGCCTACAATTTATTGTCTAAATTACTTCTAAAGCACAACTCCGATATACCAATTAAAATATGCACAGTTACGTGTGACCTTTAATAATAAAGTACGACTTAATGAAAAGGAATAGAGGTTAAGGCAAAGTTGTTCCTGTGCATGCCATGAAGGCGTATCGAGACGTGGAGGTACACATATGACTCAAGTCATTCCTAAGTTTGGCATTAAATAGGAAAGTGTTTAGCTTCAAGCCCCGGCCATCTTACCCCAGGGGAAAGCACTGCCGGTAATCACTGTATAGGATGGTAGATGAGCCCAGAAGCTTAGGAGAAAAGACAATGTCGTGCACTTGGCGGGAACTAAACCACGTTTTGTCGGTTGCACAGCCCGCAGTCTAGTCACTAAAGTGACTGAGCTCTTTTATATCACATAAAATGTGAAGGCATGGTACTAAACAGAGAATTTCGAAAATTTACAACACAAAATCCAACATCACGCTCCGAACAGTTCAGAAAATATATTAAATATTTATGTAATGTACGCACGGCGCAACAATCTAGCACGGTCGCCCCCTTTTCTCTACTTCTACAGAGAACTATAAAACTAGCACGAAAACTCTACTGAACATAAAATGTGTGTGACAATATTCTCCATAATATTTGCTCGAAAGGCTTTTCGCCCAAATATTTAGCGATCTGCAATCGAGATGTGCGAAGAGGCATGTGTAGGAGTTCATAGTGTCCGTTATTGTCGAAGGAATTTGAAGAAACTTGGGGAGTATCGACAAATTCAATGTTTTCACATTGGTGCTGCAATGTGTCAAGAATGTTTGACTAAATTCTGAGATTACAAAATTAATGCTCTACGGTTATTGTAACGTACCTTTTAAACAATAACTGTCTGTTATCACAGACTTGTTACATTCATCGCTTACTGATTAAGAGCCAGGTAATATAGTTACAATCTTATTCCTATCTCACTTATCAAAATTGTATTTCGATTACAAAACAAGCTTCACTTCTTCTAAAATCAAATGAGTGTAATTCTCATACAGAGGAGGTTCTAAGATCACAGTATGTGTCTCTATTGCAGTGTAAATCTCAGATCTTATACAGTATGCAATCACGTTTACATTTTTAGGAAACGTACCTTTGTAACAGCACACACAATGGCCAAAACAAATACGCCTCTTTGTCTATGTTAAGCGACATTAATGATTAATGATTAAACTTTCTGATCAAAAGACATGACAGTAGGCCTAACATTTATGACAACGCAAATTCCTAAACTTCTCCTTACAAGCTTTCCTCTAATTCCATGCCAATCAGCTTAACTTTAGTCTCGATGTTTATCACTAAATCCAGTCTAAATGTCTGATTAGCTCTTGCCACTAACATCGGAAGAGGTGACGAACAGTACATATAGCCTACTCGTACATAATCACATACCAGAATGTCTGATTCCAACATGGAACTTGTAGGTAGGCAACACAGCACATCGAACAAAGCAATGTTCGGTATCACTGCTTGGTTGTTTCATTCGCAGTTATTTAGCGAACGTTCTATCAGAGATTATGTACGGCCTAATCTGAAGGTATGATGATTAACTGCGGAGAGTTGAAAATAATTAGACACTCTTTCCCCGGTCTAACTAGTCTTCGATATGCGTCCAGTGACTGGGTCTAGCTCTTTCTAAGGGTCTTACCTGAGTAAAAAGCTTAATATCTGATAAAGAAAACATCCAATTTTCTAAAAGATAGGTATCAAAAACGAACAAGATATGGGTTTTGCTCAAAACAAATCCTGTTTAATTTTAATCTTTATTTTTCAGGGTGAATCCCTAGCAAACAGAATAGTCGGTAAGTGAAATAAAAATATTAATTAAATATGACGTAATATAATGTTATCGTACATGATAAATGTGTTTCACAAGTCCAGAAGTCCCACAAATGGTGCATACGTTGAACTACTTGTGACTCCGCACCGGTAATTTCAAGTGACAGGGGTGGGTTAGTAATATGGTTCAATAGAAAGATTAACTTTTTTTGTGGTCAAGGGCCACGCAGCCTTGAGGCTTATTGTGCAACCCTATGATATAGATGACTAGTTGTTTCGTTTTTTCCGTGTAATAGAGCACAGGTGTAATGAAACTGACAGGGGAAAACCGAAGTACTCGGGAAAAACCTGTCCCAGTGCCACTTTGTCCACCACAAATCCCACATGGACTGACCCGGGAATTAAATCGGGCCTCCGCGGTGAAAGGCCGGCGACTAACCGCCTGAGCTATGGCACGGCCGAAAGATTCACTTAACTCTGATTTACTTCACGGTGTTCCATTTGTTATGATCCTCCGCTGTTACACAGTCTGGTGACTGTTATTACAACATAAACCAGACCGGAATGTTGTGATACATTTAATTTGAGAACTTTATGCTTAAAATATCTGCAAACGTGCGAGATTTCAGGCTTCTGCAGAGGTGTAGTTGAGTTTTTCTTTCTGACGTTTCGGGACGATATCGGTCCCATCTTAAAGCAGTCCAAGAAGGATGCATTCTCCTTGGACTGCTTGATCTTAGAAGATGGGGCCGATATTTTTCCCGAAACGCCTGTAACCAACTGCCCACCGACGCCGAGTAACTTGTAAGTTATAAGGAAGCTCCGGAACTGATTTATGAAAGATCAGTTTCACGGCAACCTTTATACTGAAGCTAAGATACAGGATTACGGTTTAAACCGAAACGCAGTATGTAATGTCAAATTCTGGCAAACTGATGATATTACAATTTATATACGACTATACATAAAACATCATTCAAATTATGTAACTGTTTGTCTCTAGATCTAATTCATTGCGATTCCCAAGCTATCCCATTACACGCGTGAACAGGCTTTCAGGGTTCCAGGAGGTTGAGGCTCTCAGAATTTCTAAACAATCGGCACATGAAAGTTGTAAGGCTGTCAGTCTTAGGCACCGGCCGCCTTTAACCCCCCCCCCCCCCCCCCCCCGGAGATATCCCTGTTACTCATTTCTGATAAAGGCTGAGTCGACCCCAGGGCCATGGTGCGGCCTGAAGGATTAAGTAAATAGGAAATCCCAATGACCTCATTGGGTATCGAACCCGTAACCTTCCGGATTATAGCGCAGTGCCTCAAACAAATGCACCACCACTTTAAACACGTGTTTTGTATTTCCTTAACTAGGGTGTTTGACGCTAAGAGACGGAAGAATACACACTACTTATACTTCAAACTACTGAACAAAGCTTAGTTTTTACGTTCCATCCTACATCTTACATTTTAATACTTCACTTGTATTCTAACCTGAATAATTTTTAGTAACATTTTGCATCAGCTAAATGTTTTATGATGCTGGTGTATATATGTTTACCATTTACTGACATATGATACGCTGCTTGAGTATTTGTAATATTATAGCTCCCTGATGACGGCAACAATAGGTGGCTGAAACATGGAGCGAAAAAAACTAAGCTTTGTGCAGTAGGTGGAAATAAAACAAGCGCCTAGAAGGCAACTGCACGAAGTTTGTATAACATTAAATATAGAAGAAAGAATATTGACAGGAGTATCATTTCAGGCAGTATAATTTTTTCATAATATTCTGAAACCTATTTCTACTGTTTCAGACGCTCTGCCTCTGAAGGGAATAATAACAGGTAATCACTCATCATACACTGGTACATAAGAAATTTGTTTGAATTTATATGAATGTTATTGTAATTTCCCAATAAATTATCAGTCTAGTAACAGCGTCTTGCTTAAAATCTAAATAACTGTTTGCTTGTACGACTGATATGATTGTCACACTTGGTAGATGAAGCTAAGAAAATGTCAAATATGTAGTTAAGTTTCATTTTGTTCTGTACTTCTAATTTATAATTCACATGAACTGGTATCCGTTGTTACACATAACCAGCCTTTAGGAGGGGTCATACCAGGTAATCATTAATATTATATTGTTTAATTAGAAATACCACATAACTGCATTTATATAGAATGTTATGAGACATTTCCACAAAATGATCAACACAGGAAACACGTCTTGCATAAAATTATGTGTTTCGTATATGACGTGTGTGTCCGCGGTCGCTAAAGATAAATACTAAGTTATGTTCCAAATTACACTACATCACTACTTTAAAATTTACTTAAGGTGACATCTATTGTTTCAGGCAATCTGCCTTTCGAAGGGGCCATACCTGGTAAGCAATTAAATCATAAGTTGATTAGAACAACTGTTACCGGATATAATTTATCTGATATTCCATTAGAACGTTAGAACAAGAACCCAAGTATCAACCGCTGTTTTATATTACTACTGTTACATTTGTTCGTTCACCCTCTGAAGAGAAGTACAGTATAGTTCAGTTTAAATGTACAATCTAGTATCACTTCCTAGTTTACTTAAATTTACACCTACTCTTTCAGAAATTGCGCCTTTAAGAGGAACCATACCAGGTAAATCATAATATTATATATTTCCACTAAGCAGTATCACCCATTCCCTTAACTTAAGATGATATTTCAACTTACAAATAAATTACCAATATAGAAATTACTGCTTGAATAAAATTAAAAAAGTTTGGTTGCTTTATATGCGAGTTAAGCGTGGCCGCTGACGCCATGAGACTGAACTATATTACTATTAACTGTAGATCGTATTACAATTTTATCATTTTCTTAAAATGGTACATATTTCTTTTCAGACACTCTGCCTCTTCAACGAATCATACCAGGTAATAACATTATACAGCGATTTATTAAAAATACTCCTTCATATTTTTTATGGCTGCTAAGCTTATTCGCTAAATCTAAGAGAAAAACAAACCTTGCCTTCAGTTTTGAACAGCATCATCACTTTATAAGTTATTTTAATTTGCATCTATTGTTTCAGACATTCCACATCTCGAAGGAGGAATACCAGGTAATTCATTCAATTGCAAGTTGAGTAGTGAAAACTATCACTGCAATCAGTCTTAACTAATTATACTAGAACAGTGGCGTAACGATCAACTTACAAGCTGACACTTACGTAATAATAAATACCCACTTGTACATAAACGGTACAAGAGTACGGAACTCGGTAGCTCACTCTAACAAAAAATGTAAAATATACATTTAATCTCAACTACCATTTCACAATTTACTCAAATGGTTATCAACTTCTTCAAGACTTCTGCCTTTAAGATGGGCAATACAATGTATTTTTAATAGTACATCTGTGGTTAATTAGTACCATTACTTTATTTTATTTCATTACATTTTAGTGCCTCCGTATGAATTGCTAATACACAAAAAAACCTGCAAACAAAAAATTTAAATGCTCCTTTTAGGGTTCAAACGTGTCTACGGATACAAAAACAAGGACAAATATTAATTATATTCAGACTGCCTTACTACTTTATAATTTACTTACAGTCATATCTATTTTTTCTGGCTCTCTGCCTTCAGCAGGCTCCATACGTGACAACTATTCATATTATAGTCTGGTTAATTAGAAATATCCCTTGTGTGAAGTAAATGACCAATATGGGAACTACTGGTTGCATAAATATTTATACAACTGTTTGTGTATGTGACTTGTAGGTGTGTCAAAACTAGATCGCTGAAGCCAAGAGACCAAATCGCGTTGAGCGAAGTTCCATTTTATACTGCATACTACTTTATAGTTTACTTAGAAAGACATCTATTGTTTTAGGCACTACACCTCTGGTAGGGGGCATACCAGGTAGGTGATTCACTTACACGCTGATTAATGAGAACTATCATTGACTTGGTTTACGTCAAGTTGTATAAGCGCACTGGAATCGGAATCGTTGTAGAAAACACTGCTTACGTTATAATAAGCACCTGTGTACATGTAGTTAAGACACCATGTTAATATTTGGTCCATCACCCAGAGAAATAATAAAGTTTAAAGTCACACTGTACACGTATTGTATAATATAACCTATAAAATATATTTTGTTTTAGACACTCTGCCGTCACTAGGTTTCTTACCAGGTAAGAATTAATTCTCTGTGTAGTTTTTTTAAATTAACGTTCCTTAATTTTATTCATATAAACCTTTATTAGAACTTGGAATAAACGACCAACATAAAAAAATTCTAGCACAGAATTAAGTAGGTCTAAGTTTCTTGTGTGTGACTTTAATATGTTTGGCAAAATTCGTCGCTAACGATAACACAAGTTCAAATATTGATCTAAGTTTCAAATCGTACTTTAAAACTCATGAAAAAATTACTTAAGGTGATATCTATTGTTTCAGACACTCTGCCTTTCGAAGGGGACATACCAGGTAAGCAATTAAATTATACCTTGATTACAACAACTGTTACCGTATTTAATTTATTTGATATTCCATTAGAACTTTACAATAAGAACTTAAGTAGCAACTGCTGTTTATATAATACTACCGTTACATTTGTTCGCTCACCCTCTGAAGAGAAGTACAGTATAGTTCAGTTTAAATGTACAATCTAGTATCACTTCCTAGTTTACTTAAATTTACACCTACTCTTTCAGAAATTGCGCCTTTAAGAGGAACCATACCAGGTAAATCATAATATTATATATTTCCACTTAGAAGTATCCCTCGATTGCCTGCACTTAAGATGATATTTGACCTTTCAAATAAATTACCAGTATAGAAAGTATTGCATGAATAAAAATTTATAAAGATTGACTGTTTTATATGCGCGTTAAGCGTGGCCGCTAACGCCATGAGACTGAAATATATTGTATAATATAACCTATATAATATATTTTGTTTCAGACACTCTGCCGTCACTAGGTATCTTACCAGGTAAGAATTAATTCTCTGTGTATTTTTTTTAAATTAACGTTCCTTAATTTTATTCATATAAACCTTTATTAGAACTTGGAATAAACGATCAACATAAAAAAATTGTAGCATAAAATTAAGTAGGTCTAAGTTTCTTCTGTATGACTTTAATACGTTTGGCAAAATTCGTCGCTAAGGATAACACAAGTTCAAATATTGATCTAAGTTGCAAATCATACTTTAAAACTCATGAAAAAATTACTTAAGGTGATATCTATTGTTTCAAATACTCTGCCTTTCGAAGGGGCCATACCAGGTAAGCAATTAAATTATACCTCGATTACAACAACTGTTGCCGGATTTAATTTATTTGATATTCCATTAGAACGTTAGAATAAGAACTCAAGTAGCAACTGCTGTTTATATAATACTACCGTTACATTTGTTCGCTCACCCTCGGAAGAGAAATAATGTTTAGCTAAGTTTAAATGTACAATATAGTATCACTTTCTAGTTTACTTAAATTTACACCTACTGTTTCAGAAATTGCGCCTTTAAGAGGAACCATACCAGGAAAATCATAATATTATATATTTCCACTTAGAAGTATCCCTCGATTGCCTGCACTTAAGATGATATTTGACCTTTCAAATAAATTACCAGTATAGAAAGTATTGCATGAATAAAAATTTATAAAGATTGACTGTTTTATATGCGCGTTAAGCGTGGCCGCTAAAGCCATGAGACTGAAATATATTGTATAATATAACCTATATAATATATTTTGTTTCAGACACTCTGCCGTCACTAGGTATCTTACCAGGTAAGAATTAATTCTCTGTGTATTTTTTTTAAATTAACGTTCCTTAATTTTATTCATATAAACCGTTATTAGAACTTGGAATAAACGATCAACATAAAAAAATTGTAGCATAAAATTAAGTAGGTCTAAGTTTCGTCTGTGTGACTTTAATACGTTTGGCAAAATTCGTCGCTAACGATAACACAAGTTCAAATATTGATCTAAGTTGCAAATCATACTTTAAAACTCATGAAAAAATTACTTAAGGTGATATCTATTGTTTCAGATACTCTGCCTTTCGAAGGGGCCATACCAGGTAAGCAATTAAATTATACCTCGATTACAACAACTGTTGCCGGATTTAATTTATTTGATATTCCATTAGAACGTTAGAATAAGAACTCAAGTCGCAACTGCTGTTTATATAATACTACCGTTACATTTGTTCGCTCACCCTCTGAAGAGAAATAATGTTTAGCTGAGTTTAAATGTACAATATAGTATCACTTTCTAATTTACTTAAATTTACACCTACTGTTTCAGAAATTGCGCCTGTAAGAGGAACCATACCAGGTAAATCATAATATTATATATTTCCACTTAGAAGTATCCCTCGATTGCCTGCACTTAAGATGATATTTGACCTTTCAAATAAATTACCAGTATAGAAAGTACTGCTTGAATAAAAATTTATAAAGATTGATTGTTTTATATGCGCGTTAAGCGTGGCCGCTAACGCCATGAGACTGAACTATATTAAGTTTAACTGTAGACCGTATTACAATTTTATCATTTTCTTAAACTGGTATATATTTCTTTTCAGACACCCTGCCTCTTAAACGTATCCTACCAGGTAAATCAAAATATTATATATTTCCACTTAGAAATATCCCTCGATTGCCTTCATTTAAGATTGTATTTGACCTTTCAAATAAATTGCTAATATAGAAAGTTCTGCTTGAATAAAATAAAAAAAGTTTGGTTGTTTTATATGCGAGTTAAGCGTGACCGCTGACGCCATGAAACTGAATTATATTAATTAATTAATGTTATTTCAATCCATCAAATGCACTACACATTCTTTCACTGATATCTTGCCCCTACATATGTTTCGGCACACCCTGTGCCATCCTCAGGGGGGTCGTCGACAGTTCACAATCTACAATACATCCAATTGTTTTTCACTCAATTTCACAGCACATAATTTTGTAAGCTGTGCTGTGAAAGTCTGTTAAAAACAATTGGATGTATTGAAGATTATGAACTCTCGACGACTCCCTTGAGGATGGCACAGGTTGTGCCGAAACATATGTAGGGGACGATATCAGTGAAAGAAAGTGTAGTGCATTTGTTGGAATTAAATAAAATTAATTAATTATCAAAAATGCAAGTATATATAATATAATGAACTATATTAATTTTAACTGTAGATCGTATTACAATTTTATCATTTTCTCAAACTGGTACATATTTCTTTTCAGACACTCTGCCTCTTCAACGAATCATACCAGGTAATAATATTACACGGCGATTTATTAAAAACACTCCTTCATATTTTTTATGGCTGCTACGCTTATTCGCTAAATCTAAGAGAAAAACAAACTTTGCTTCAGTTTTAAACAGCATCATCACTTTATAAGTTATTTTAATTTGCATCTATTGTTTCAGACATTCCACATCTCGAAGGAGGAATACCAGGTAATTCATTCAATTGCAAGTTGAGTAGTGAAAACTATCACTGCAATCAGTCTTAACTAATTATACTAGAACAGTGGCGTAACGACCAACTTACAAGCTGACACGTAATAATAAACACCCACTTGTGCATAAATGGTACAAGAGTACAGAACTCGGTAGCTCACTCTAACAAAAAATGTAAAATATACATTTAATCTCAACTACCATTTCACAATTTACTCAAATGGTTATCAACTTCTTCAAGACTTCTGCCTTTAAGAGGGGCAATACAATGTATTTTTAATAGTACATCTGTGGTTAATTAGTACCATTACTTTATTTTATTTCATTACATTTTAGTGCCTCCGTATGAATTGCTAATACACAAAAAAAACCTGCAGACAAAAAATTTAAATGCTCCTTTTAGGGTTCAAACGTGTCTACGGATACAAAAACAAGGACAAATATTAATTATATTCAGACTGCCTTACTACTTTATAATTTACTTACAGTCATATCTATTTTTTCTGGCTCTCTGCCTTCAGCAGGCTCCATACGTGACAACTGTTCATATTATAGTCTCGTTAATTAGAAATATCCCTTGTGTGAAGTAAATGACCAATATGGGAACTACTGGTTGCATAAATATTTATACAACTGTTTGTGTATGTGACTTGTAGGTGTGTCAAAACTAGATCGCTGACGCCCAAGAGTCCAAATCTTGTTGAGCGAAGTTCCATTTTATACTGCATACTACTTTATAGTTTACTTAGAAAGACATCTATTGTTTCAGGCACTACACCTCTGGTAGGGGCATACCAGGTAAGTGATTCACTTACACGCTGATTAATGAGAACTATCATTGACTTGGTTTACATCAAGTTGTATAAGCGCACTGGAATCGGAATCGTTGTAGAAAACACTGCTTACATTATAATAAGCATCTGTGTACATGTAATTATTACACCAGGTTAATACTTGGTCCATCACACAGAGAAATAATAAAGTTTATAGTCACACTGAATACGTACTGTATAAACATAATCTTTTGTTTCAGCCACTCTGCCGTCACTAGGTATCTTACCAGGTAAGAATTAATTCTCTGTGTATTTTTTAAATATTAATATTCCTCAATTTTATTCAGATAAACCTTTATTAGAACTTGGAATAAACGACCAACATAAAAAAATTCTAGCATAGAATTAAGTAGGTCTAAGTTTCTTGTGTGTGACTTTAATATGTTTGGCAAAATTCGTCGCTAACGATAACACAAGTTCAAATATTGATCTAAGTTTCAAATCATACTTTAAACTCATGAAAAATTTACTTAAGGTGATATCTATTGTTTCAGACACTCTCCCTTTCGAAGGGGCCATACCAGGTAAGCAATTAAGTTATACCTTGATTACAACAAATTTTACCGTATTTAATTTATTTGATATTCCATTTGAACGTTAGAATAAGAACTCAAGTAGCAACTGCTGTTTATATAATACTACTGTTACATTTGTTCGCTCACCCTCGGAAGAGAAATAATGTTTAGCTAAGTTTAAATGTAAAATATAGTATCACTTTCTAGTTTACTTAAATTTACACCTACTGTTTCAGAAATTGCGCCTTTAAGAGGAACCATACCAGGTAAATCATAATATTATATATTTCCACTTAGAAGTATCCCTCGATTGCCTGCAATTAAGATGATAAATAAATTACCAGTACAGAAAGTACTGCTTGAATAAAAATTTATAAAGATTGATTGCTTTATATGCGCGTTAGGCGTGGCCGCTAACGCCATGAGACTGAACTATATTAAGTTTAACTGTAGACCGTATTACAATTTTATCATTTTCTTAAACTGGTATATATTTCTTTTCAGACAACCTGCTTCTTAAATCTATCATACCAGGTAAATCAAAATATTATATATTTCCACTTAGAAATATCCCTCGATTGCCTTCATTTAAGATTATTTTTCACCTTACAAATAAATTACCAATATAGATAGTACTGCTTGAATAAAATAAAAAAAGTTTGGTTGTTTTATATGCGCGTCAAGCGTGTCCGCTAACGCCATTAAACTGAATTACATTAATTAATTAATGTTATTTCAATCCATCAAATGCACTACACTTTCTTTCACTGATATCTTGCCCCTACATATGTTTCGGCACACCCTGTGCCATCCTCAGGGGGGTCGTCGACAGTTCACAATCTACAATACATCCAATTGTTTTTCACTCAATTTCACAGCACATAATTTTGTAAGCTGTGCTGTGAAAGTCTGTTAAAAACAATTGGATGTATTGAAGATTATGAACTCTCGACGACCCCCTTGAGGATGGCACAGGTTGTGCCGAAACATATGTAGGGGACGATATCAGTGAAAGAAAGTGTAGTGCATTTGTTGGAATTAAATAAAATTAATTAATTATCAAAAATGCAAGTTATATATAATATAATGAACTATATTAATTTTAACTGTAGATCGTATTATAATTTTATCATTTTCTTAAACTGGTGTATATTTCTTTTCAGACACTCTGCCTCTTCAACGAATCATACCAGGTAATAACATTATACAGCGATTTATTACAAATACTCCTTCATATTTTTATGGCTGCTACGCTTATTCGCTAAATCTAAGAGAAAAACAAACTTTGCCTTAGTTTTAAACAGCATCATCACTTTATAAGTTATTTTAATTTGCATCTATTGTTTCAGACATTCCACATCTCGAAGGAGGAATACCAGGTAATTCATTCAATTGCAAGTTGAGTAGTGAAAACTATCACTGCAATCAGTCTTAACTAATTATACTAGAACAGTGGCGTAACGATCAACTTACAAGCTGACACTTACGTAATAATAAATACCCACTTGTGCATAAACGGTACAAGAGTACGGAACTCGGTAGCTCACTCTAACAAAAAATGTAAAATATACATTTAATCTCAACTACCATTTCACAATTTACTCAAATGGTTATCAACTTCTTCAAGACTTCTGCCTTTAAGAGGGGCAATACAATGTATTTTTAATAGTACATCTGTGGTTAATTAGTACCATTACTTTATTTTATTTCATTACATTTTAGTGCCTCCGTATGAATTGCTAATACACAAAAAAACCTGCAAACAAAAAATTTAAATGCTCCTTTTAGGGTTCAAACGTGTCTACGGATACAAAAACAAGGACAAATATTAATTATATTCAGACTGCCTTACTACTTTATAATTTACTTACAGTCATATCTATTTTTTCTGGCTCTCTGCCTTCAGCAGGCTCCATACGTGACAACTGTTCATATTATAGTCTGGTTAATTAGAAATATCCCTTGTGTGAAGTAAATGACCAATATGGGAACTACTGGTTGCATAAATATTTATACAACTGTTTGTGTATGTGACTTGTAGGTGTGTCAAAACTAGATCGCTGACGCCCAGAGTCCAAATCTTGTTGAGCGAAGTTCCATTTTATACTGCATACTACTTTATAGTTTACTTAGAAAGACATCTATTGTTTCAGGCACTACACCTCTGGTAGGGGGCATACCAGGTAAGTGATTCACTTACACGCTGATTAATGAGAACTATCATTGACTTGGTTTACATCAAGTTGTATAAGCGCACTGGAATCGGAATCGTTGTAGAAAACACTGCTTACATTATAATAAGCATCTGTGTACATGTAGTTATTACACCAGGTTAATACTTGGTCCATCACACAGAGAAATAATAAAGTTTATAGTCACACTGAATACGTACTGTATAACATAACCTATATATAATCTTTTGTTTTAGCCACTCTGCCGTCACTAGGTATCTTACCAGGTAAGAATTAATTCTCTGTGTATTTTTTAAATATTAATATTCCTCAATTTTATTCAGATAAACCTTTATTAGAACTTGGAATAAACGACCAACATAAAAAAATTCTAGCATAGAATTAAGTAGGTCTAAGTTTCTTGTGTGTGACTTTAATATGTTTGGCAAAATTCGTCGCTAACGATAACACAAGTTCAAATATTGATCTAAGTTTCAAATCATACTTTAAACTCATGAAAAATTTACTTAAGGTGATATCTATTGTTTCAGACACTCTCCCTTTCGAAGGGGCCATTCCAGGTAAGCAATTAAGTTATACCTTGATTACAACAAATTTTACCGTATTTAATTTATTTGATATTCCATTTGAACGTTAGAATAAGAACTCAAGTAGCAACTGCTGTTTATATAATACTACTGTTACATTTGTTCGCTCACCCTCGGAAGAGAAATAATGTTCAGCTAAGTTTAAATGTAAAATATAGTATCACTTTCTAGTTTACTTAAATTTACACCTACTGTTTCAGAAATTGCGCCTTTAAGAGGAACCATACCAGGTAAATCATAATATTATATATTTCCACTTAGAAGTATCCCTCGATTGCCTGCAATTAAGATGATATTTGACCTTTCAAATAAATTACCAGTATAGAAAGTACTGCTTGAATAAAAATTTATAAAGATTGATTGCTTTATATGCGCGTTAGGCGTGGCCGCTAACGCCATGAGACTGAACTATATTAAGTTTAACTGTAGACCGTATTACAATTTTATCATTTTCTTAAACTGGTATATATTTCTTTTCAGACACCCTGCCTCTTAAACGTATCCTACCAGGTAAATCAAAATATTATATATTTCCACTTAGAAATATCCCTCGATTGCCTTCATTTAAGATTGTATTTGACCTTTCAAATAAATTGCCAATATAGAAAGTTCTGCTTGAATAAAATAAAAAAAGTTTGGTTGTTTTATATGCGAGTTAAGCGTGACCGCTGACGCCATGAAACTGAATTATATTAATTAATTAATGTTATTTCAATCCATCAAATGCACTACACATTCTTTCACTGATATCTTGCCCCTACATATGTTTCGGCACACCCTGTGCCATCCTCAGGGGGGTCGTCGACAGTTCACAATCTACAATACATCCAATTGTTTTTCACTCAATTTCACAGCACATAATTTTGTAAGCTGTGCTGTGAAAGTCTGTTAAAAACAATTGGATGTATTGAAGATTATGAACTCTCGACGACCCCCTTGAGGATGGCACAGGTTGTGCCGAAACATATGTAGGGGACGATATCAGTGAAAGAAAGTGTAGTGCATTTGTTGGAATTAAATAAAATTAATTAATTATCAAAAATGCAAGTTATATATAATATAATGAACTATATTAATTTTAACTGTAGATCGTATTATAATTTTATCATTTTCTTAAACTGGTTATATTTCTTTTCAGACACTCTGCCTCTTCAACGAATCATACCAGGTAATAAATTATACAGCGATTTATTAAAAACATCCTTCATATTTTTTATGGCTGCTACGCTTATTCGCTAAATCTAAGAGAAAAACAAACTTTGCCTTAGTTTTAAACAGCATCATCACTTTATAAGTTATTTTAATTTGCATCTATTGTTTCAGACATTCCACATCTCGAAGGAGGAATACCAGGTAATTCATTCAATTGCAAGTTGAGTAGTGAAAACTATCACTGCAATCAGTCTTAACTAATTATACTAGAACAGTGGCGTAACGATCAACTTACAAGCTGACACTTACGTAATAATAAATACCCACTTGTGCATAAACGGTACAAGAGTACGGAACTCGGTAGCTCACTCTAACAAAAAATGTAAAATATACATTTAATCTCAACTACCATTTCACAATTTACTCAAATGGTTATCAACTTCTTCAAGACTTCTGCCTTTAAGAGGGGCAATACAATGTATTTTTAATAGTACATCTGTGGTTAATTAGTACCATTACTTTATTTTATTTCATTACATTTTAGTGCCTCCGTATGAATTGCTAATACACAAAAAAACCTGCAAACAAAAAATTTAAATGCTCCTTTTAGGGTTCAAACGTGTCTACGGATACAAAAACAAGGACAAATATTAATCATATTCAGACTGCCTTACTACTTTATAATTTACTTACAGTCATATCTATTTTTTCTGGCTCTCTGCCTTCAGCAGGCTCCATACGTGACAACTGTTCATATTATAGTCTGGTTAATTAGAAATATCCCTTGTGTGAAGTAAATGACCAATATGGGAACTACTGGTTGCATAAATATTTATACAACTGTTTGTGTATGTGACTTGTAGGTGTGTCAAAACTAGATCGCTGACGCCAAGAGTCCAAATCTTGTTGAGCGAAGTTCCATTTTATACTGCATACTACTTTATAGTTTACTTAGAAAGACATCTATTGTTTCAGGCACTACACCTCTGGTAGGGGGCATACCAGGTAAGTGATTCACTTACACGCTGATTAATGAGAACTATCATTGACTTGGTTTACATCAAGTTGTATAAGCGCACTGGAATCGGAATCGTTGTAGAAAACACTGCTTACATTATAATAAGCATCTGTGTACATGTAGTTATTACACCAGGTTAATACTTGGTCCATCACACAGAGAAATAATAAAGTTTATAGTCACACTGAATACGTACTGTATAACATAACCTATATATAATCTTTTGTTTTCAGCCACTCTGCCGTCACTAGGTATCTTACCAGGTAAGAATTAATTCTCTGTGTATTTTTTAAATATTAATATTCCTCAATTTTATTCAGATAAACCTTTATTAGAACTTGGAATAAACGACCAACATAAAAAAATTCTAGCATAGAATTAAGTAGGTCTAAGTTTCTTGTGTGTGACTTTAATATGTTTGGCAAAATTCGTCGCTAACGATAACACAAGTTCAAATATTGATCTAAGTTTCAAATCATACTTTAAACTCATGAAAAATTTACTTAAGGTGATATCTATTGTTTCAGACACTCTCCCTTTCGAAGGGGCCATACCAGGAAAGCAATTAAGTTATACCTTGATTACAACAAATTTTACCGTATTTAATTTATTTGATATTCCATTTGAACGTTAGAATAAGAACTCAAGTAGCAACTGCTGTTTATATAATACTACTGTTACATTTGTTCGCTCACCCTCGGAAGAGAAATAATGTTTAGCTAAGTTTAAATGTAAAATATAGTATCACTTTCTAGTTTACTTAAATTTACACCTACTGTTTCAGAAATTGCGCCTTTAAGAGGAACCATACCAGGTAAATCATAATATTATATATTTCCACTTAGAAGTATCCCTCGATTGCCTGCAATTAAGATGATAAATAAATTACCAGTACAGAAAGTACTGCTTGAATAAAAATTTATAAAGATTGATTGCTTTATATGCGCGTTAGGCGTGGCCGCTAACGCCATGAGACTGAACTATATTAAGTTTAACTGTAGACCGTATTACAATTTTATCATTTTCTTAAACTGGTATATATTTCTTTTCAGACAACCTGCTTCTTAAATCTATCATACCAGGTAAATCAAAATATTATATATTTCCACTTAGAAATATCCCTCGATTGCCTTCATTTAAGATTATTTTTCACCTTACAAATAAATTACCAATATAGATAGTACTGCTTGAATAAAATAAAAAAAGTTTGGTTTGTTTTATATGCGCGTCAAGCGTGTCCGCTAACGCCATTAAACTGAATTACATTAATTAATTAATGTTATTTCAATCCATCAAATGCACTACACTTTCTTTCACTGATATCTTGCCCCTACATATGTTTCGGCACACCCTGTGCCATCCTCAGGGGGGTCGTCGACAGTTCACAATCTACAATACATCCAATTGTTTTTCACTCAATTTCACAGCACATAATTTTGTAAGCTGTGCTGTGAAAGTCTGTTAAAAACAATTGGATGTATTGAAGATTATGAACTCTCGACGACCCCCTTGAGGATGGCACAGGTTGTGCCGAAACATATGTAGGGGACGATATCAGTGAAAGAAAGTGTAGTGCATTTGTTGGAATTAAATAAAATTAATTAATTATCAAAAATGCAAGTTATATATAATATAATGAACTATATTAATTTTAACTGTAGATCGTATTATAATTTTATCATTTTCTTAAACTGGTGTATATTTCTTTTCAGACACTCTGCCTCTTCAACGAATCATACCAGGTAATAACATTATACAGCGATTTATTACAAATACTCCTTCATATTTTTATGGCTGCTACGCTTATTCGCTAAATCTAAGAGAAAAACAAACTTTGCCTTAGTTTTAAACAGCATCATCACTTTATAAGTTATTTTAATTTGCATCTATTGTTTCAGACATTCCACATCTCGAAGGAGGAATACCAGGTAATTCATTCAATTGCAAGTTGAGTAGTGAAAACTATCACCGCAATCAGTCTTAACTAATTATACTAGAACAGTGGCGTAACGATCAACTTACAAGCTGACACTTACGTAATAATAAATACCCACTTGTGCATAAACGGTACAAGAGTACGGAACTCGGTAGCTCACTCTAACAAAAAATGTAAAATATACATTTAATCTCAACTACCATTTCACAATTTACTCAAATGGTTATCAACTTCTTCAAGACTTCTGCCTTTAAGAGGGGCAATACAATGTATTTTTAATAGTACATCTGTGGTTAATTAGTACCATTACTTTATTTTATTTCATTACATTTTAGTGCCTCCGTATGAATTGCTAATACACAAAAAACCTGCAAACAAAAAATTTAAATGCTCCTTTTAGGGTTCAAACGTGTCTACGGATACAAAAACAAGGACAAATATTAATTATATTCAGACTGCCTTACTACTTTATAATTTACTTACAGTCATATCTATTTTTTCTGGCTCTCTGCCTTCAGCAGGCTCCATACGTGACAACTGTTCATATTATAGTCTGGTTAATTAGAAATATCCCTTGTGTGAAGTAAATGACCAATATGGGAACTACTGGTTGCATAAATATTTATACAACTGTTTGTGTATGTGACTTGTAGGTGTGTCAAAACTAGATCGCTGACGCCAGAGTCCAAATCTTGTTGAGCGAAGTTCCATTTTATACTGCATACTACTTTATAGTTTACTTAGAAAGACATCTATTGTTTCAGGCACTACACCTCTGGTAGGGGGCATACCAGGTAAGTGATTCACTTACACGCTGATTAATGAGAACTATCATTGACTTGGTTTACATCAAGTTGTATAAGCGCACTGGAATCGGAATCGTTGTAGAAAACACTGCTTACATTATAATAAGCATCTGTGTACATGTAGTTATTACACCAGGTTAATACTTGGTCCATCACACAGAGAAATAATAAAGTTTATAGTCACACTGAATACGTACTGTATAACATAACCTATATATAATCTTTTGTTTTAGCCACTCTGCCGTCACTAGGTATCTTACCAGGTAAGAATTAATTCTCTGTGTATTTTTTAAATATTAATATTCCTCAATTTTATTCAGATAAACCTTTTTAGAACTTGGAATAAACGACCAACATAAAAAAATTCTAGCACAGAATTAAGTAGGTCTAAGTTTCTTGTGTGTGACTTTAATATGTTTGGCAAAATTCGTCGCTAACGATAACACAAGTTCAAATATTGATCTAAGTTTCAAATCATACTTTAAACTCATGAAAAATTTACTTAAGGTGATATCTATTGTTTCAGACACTCTCCCTTTCGAAGGGGCCATACCAGGTAAGCAATTAAGTTATACCTTGATTACAACAAATTTTACCGTATTTAATTTATTTGATATTCCATTTGAACGTTAGAATAAGAACTCAAGTAGCAACTGCTGTTTATATAATACTACTGTTACATTTGTTCGCTCACCCTCGGAAGAGAAATAATGTTTAGCTAAGTTTAAATGTAAAATATAGTATCACTTTCTAGTTTACTTAAATTTACACCTACTGTTTCAGAAATTGCGCCTTTAAGAGGAACCATACCAGGTAAATCATAATATTATATATTTCCACTTAGAAGTATCCCTCGATTGCCTGCAATTAAGATGATAAATAAATTACCAGTACAGAAAGTACTGCTTGAATAAAAATTTATAAAGATTGATTGCTTTATATGCGCGTTAGGCGTGGCCGCTAACGCCATGAGACTGAACTATATTAAGTTTAACTGTAGACCGTATTACAATTTTATCATTTTCTTAAACTGGTATATATTTCTTTTCAGACAACCTGCTTCTTAAATCTATCATACCAGGTAAATCAAAATATTATATACTTCAACTTAGAAATATCCCTCGATTGCCTTCATTTAAGATTATTTTTCACCTTACAAATAAATTACCAATATAGATAGTACTGCTTGAATAAAATAAAAAAAGTTTGGTTGTTTTATATGCGCGTCAAGCGTGTCCGCTAACGCCATTAAACTGAATTACATTAATTAATTAATGTTATTTCAATCCATCAAATGCACTACACTTTATTTCACTGATATCTTGCCCCTACATATGTTTCGGCACACCCTGTGCCATCCTCAGGGGGGTCGTCGACAGTTCACAATCTACAATACATCCAATTGTTTTTCACTCAATTTCACAGCACATAATTTTGTAAGCTGTGCTGTGAAAGTCTGTTAAAAACAATTGGATGTATTGAAGATTATGAACTCTCGACGACCCCCTTGAGGATGGCACAGGTTGTGCCGAAACATATGTAGGGACGATATCAGTGAAAGAAAGTGTAGTGCATTTGTTGGAATTAAATAAAATTAATTAATTATCAAAAATGCAAGTTATATATAATATAATGAACTATATTAATTTTAACTGTAGATCGTATTATAATTTTATCATTTTCTTAAACTGGTGTATATTTCTTTTCAGACACTCTGCCTCTTCAACGAATCATACCAGGTAATAACATTATACAGCGATTTATTACAAATACTCCTTCATATTTTTATGGCTGCTACGCTTATTCGCTAAATCTAAGAGAAAAAACAAACTTTGCCTTAGTTTTAAACAGCATCATCACTTTATAAGTTATTTTAATTTGCATCTATTGTTTCAGACATTCCACATCTCGAAGGAGGAATACCAGGTAATTCATTCAATTGCAAGTTGAGTAGTGAAAACTATCACTGCAATCAGTCTTAACTAATTATACTAGAACAGTGGCGTAACGATCAACTTACAAGCTGACACTTACGTAATAATAAATACCCACTTGTGCATAAACGGTACAAGAGTACGGAACTCGGTAGCTCACTCTAACAAAAAATGTAAAATATACATTTAATCTCAACTACCATTTCACAATTTACTCAAATGGTTATCAACTTCTTCAAGACTTCTGCCTTTAAGAGGGGCAATACAATGTATTTTTAATAGTACATCTGTGGTTAATTAGTACCATTACTTTATTTTATTTCATTACATTTTAGTGCCTCCGTATGAATTGCTAATACACAAAAAAACCTGCAAACAAAAAATTTAAATGCTCCTTTTAGGGTTCAAACGTGTCTACGGATACAAAAACAAGGACAAATATTAATTATATTCAGACTGCCTTACTACTTTATAATTTACTTACAGTCATATCTATTTTTTCTGGCTCTCTGCCTTCAGCAGGCTCCATACGTGACAACTGTTCATATTATAGTCTGGTTAATTAGAAATATCCCTTGTGTGAAGTAAATGACCAATATGGGAACTACTGGTTGCATAAATATTTATACAACTGTTTGTGTATGTGACTTGTAGGTGTGTCAAAACTAGATCGCTGACGCCCAGAGTCCAAATCTTGTTGAGCGAAGTTCCATTTTATACTGCATACTACTTTATAGTTTACTTAGAAAGACATCTATTGTTTCAGGCACTACACCTCTGGTAGGGGGCATACCAGGTAAGTGATTCACTTACACGCTGATTAATGAGAACTATCATTGACTTGGTTTACATCAAGTTGTATAAGCGCACTGGAATCGGAATCGTTGTAGAAAACACTGCTTACATTATAATAAGCATCTGTGTACATGTAGTTATTACACCAGGTTAATACTTGGTCCATCACACAGAGAAATAATAAAGTTTATAGTCACACTGAATACGTACTGTATAACATAACCTATATATAATCTTTTGTTTTAGCCACTCTGCCGTCACTAGGTATCTTACCAGGTAAGAATTAATTCTCTGTGTATTTTTTAAATATTAATATTTCTCAATTTTATTCAGATAAACCTTTTTAGAACTTGGAATAAACGACCAACATAAAAAAATTCTAGCACAGAATTAAGTAGGTCTAAGTTTCTTGTGTGTGACTTTAATATGTTTGGCAAAATTCGTCGCTAACGATAACACAAGTTCAAATATTGATCTAAGTTTCAAATCATACTTTAAACTCATGAAAAATTTACTTAAGGTGATATCTATTGTTTCAGACACTCTCCCTTTCGAAGGGGCCATTCCAGGTAAGCAATTAAGTTATACCTTGATTACAACAAATTTTACCGTATTTAATTTATTTGATATTCCATTTGAACGTTAGAATAAGAACTCAAGTAGCAACTGCTGTTTATATAATACTACTGTTACATTTGTTCGCTCACCCTCGGAAGAGAAATAATGTTCAGCTAAGTTTAAATGTAAAATATAGTATCACTTTCTAGTTTACTTAAATTTACACCTACTGTTTCAGCAATTGCGCCTTTAAGAGGAACCATACCAGGTAAATCATAATATTATATATTTCCACTTAGAAGTATCCCTCGATTGCCTGCAATTAAGATGATATTTGACCTTTCAAATAAATTACCAGTATAGAAAGTACTGCTTGAATAAAAATTTATAAAGATTGATTGCTTTATATGCGCGTTAGGCGTGGCCGCTAACGCCATGAGACTGAACTATATTAAGTTTAACTGTAGACCGTATTACAATTTTATCATTTCCTTAAATTGGTATATATTTCTTTTCAGACACCCTGCCTCTTAAACGTATCCTACCAGGTAAATCAAAATATTATATATTTCCACTTAGAAATATCCCTCGATTGCCTTCATTTAAGATTGTATTTGACCTTTCAAATAAATTGCCAATATAGAAAGTTCTGCTTGAATAAAATAAAAAAAGTTTGGTTGTTTTATATGCGAGTTAAGCGTGACCGCTGACGCCATGAAACTGAATTATATTAATTAATTAATGTTATTTCAATCCATCAAATGCACTACACATTCTTTCACTGATATCTTGCCCCTACATATGTTTCGGCACACCCTGTGCCATCCTCAGGGGGGTCGTCGACAGTTCACAATCTACAATACATCCAATTGTTTTTCACTCAATTTCACAGCACATAATTTTGTAAGCTGTGCTGTGAAAGTCTGTTAAAAACAATTGGATGTATTGAAGATTATGAACTCTCGACGACCCCCTTGAGGATGGCACAGGTTGTGCCGAAACATATGTAGGGGACGATATCAGTGAAAGAAAGTGTAGTGCATTTGTTGGAATTAAATAAAATTAATTAATTATCAAAAATGCAAGGTATATATAATATAATGAACTATATTAATTTTAACTGTAGATCGTATTACAATTTTATCATTTTCTCAAACTGGTACATATTTCTTTTCAGACACTCTGCCTCTTCAACGAATCATACCAGGTAATAATATTACACGGCGATTTATTAAAAACACTCCTTCATATTTTTTATGGCTGCTACGCTTATTCGCTAAATCTAAGAGAAAAACAAACTTTGCTTCAGTTTTAAACAGCATCATCACTTTATAAGTTATTTTAATTTGCATCTATTGTTTCAGACATTCCACATCTCGAAGGAGGAATACCAGGTAATTCATTCAATTGCAAGTTGAGTAGTGAAAACTATCACTGCAATCAGTCTTAACTAATTATACTAGAACAGTGGCGTAACGACCAACTTACAAGCTGACACGTAATAATAAACACCCACTTGTGCATAAATGGTACAAGAGTACAGAACTCGGTAGCTCACTCTAACAAAAAATGTAAAATATACATTTAATCTCAACTACCATTTCACAATTTACTCAAATGGTTATCAACTTCTTCAAGACTTCTGCCTTTAAGAGGGGCAATACAATGTATTTTTAATAGTACATCTGTGGTTAATTAGTACCATTACTTTATTTTATTTCATTACATTTTAGTGCCTCCGTATGAATTGCTAATACACAAAAAACCTACAAACAAAAAATTTACATGCCCCTTTTAGGGTTCAAACCTGTCTACGAATACAAAAACAAGGACAAATATTAATTATATTCAGACTGCCTTACTACTTTATAATTTACTTACAGTCATATCTATTTTTTCTGGCTCTCTGCCTTCAGCAGGCTCCATACGTGACAACTGTTCATATTATAGTCTGGTTAATTAGAAATATCCCTTGTGTGAAGTAAATAACCAATATGGGAACTACTGGTTGCATAAATATTTATACAATAGTTTGTGTATGTGACTTGTAGGTGTGTCAAAACTAGATCGCTGACGCCAGAGACCAAATCTTGTTGAGCGAAGTTCCATTTTATACTGCTCACTACTTTATAGTTTACTTAGAAAAACATCTATTGTTTCAGGCACTACACCTCTGGTAGGGGGCATACCAGGTAAGTGATTCACTTACACGCTGATTAATGAGAACTATCATTGACTTGGTTTACAACAAGTTGTATAAGAGCACTGGAATCGGAATCGTTGTAGAAAACACTGCTTACGTTATAATAAGCACACGTGTACATGTAGTTATTACACCAGGTCAATACTTGGTCCATCACCCAGAGAAATAATAAAGTTTAAAGTCACACTGTTAACGTACTGTATAATATGACCTATACAATATCTTTTGTTTCAGCCACTCTGCCGTCACTAGGTATCTTACCAGGTAAGAATTAATTCTCTGTGTATTTTTTTAAATATTAACATTCCTCAATTTTATTCATATAAACCGTTATTAGAACTTGGAATAAATGACCAACATAAAACAATTCTAGTATAAAATTAAGTAGGTCTAAGTTTCTTGTGTGTGACTTTAATATGTTTGGCAAAATTCGTCGCTAACGATAACACAAGTTCAAATATTGATCTAAGTTTCAAATCCTACTTTAAAAGCCATGAAAAAATTACTTAAGGTGATATATACTGTTTCAGACACTCTGCCTTTCGAAGGGGCCATACCAGATAAGCAATTAAGTTATACCTTGATTACAACAACTTTTACCGGATTTAATTTATTTGATATTCCATTAGAACGTTAGAATAAGAATTCAAGTAGCAACTGCTGTTTATATATTACTACTTTTACATTTGTTTGCTCACCCTCTGAAGAGAAATAATGTTTAGCAACGTTTAAATGTACAATATAGTATCACTTTCTAGTTTACTTAAATTTACACCTACTGTTTCAGAAATTGCGCCTTTAAGAGGAACCATACCAGGTAAATCATAATATTATATATTTCCACTTAGAAGTATCCCTCGATTGCCTGCACTTAAGATGATATTTGACCTTTCAAATAAATTACCAGTATAGAAAGTACTGCTTGAATAAAAATAAAAAAGTTTGGTTGTTTTATATGCGCGTCAAGCGTGTCCGCTAACGCCATGAGACTGAACTATATTACTTTTAACTGTAGATCGTATTACAATTTTATCATTTTCTTAAACTGGTATATATTTCTTTTCAGACACTCTGCCTCTTCAACGAATCATACCAGGTAATAACATTATACAGCGATTTATTAAAAATACTCCTTCATATTTTTATGGCTGCTACGCTTATTCGCTAAATCTAAGAGAAAAACAAACCTTGCCTTCAGTTTTAAACAGCATCATCACTTTATATTTTATTTTAATTTGCATCTATTGTTTCAGACATTCCACATCTCGAAGGAGGAATACCAGGTAATTCATTCAATTGCAAGTTGAGTAGTGAAAACTATCACTGCAATCAGTCTTAACTAATTATACTAGAACAGTGGCGTAACGATCAACTTACAAGGTGACACGTAATAATAAATACCCACTTGTACATAAATGGTACAAGAGTATAGAACTCGGTAGCTCACTCTAAGAAATAAGCTGGGAAATCTACATTTAGATTCTACTGCCATTTGACAATTTACTTAAATGGATATAGTTTTTTTTCAAATAGTCTTTATTTAGAAGGGGCAATAGAATTCCAATTATGCCTCTGTGGTTAATTACTAATATTCTTTTATATCATCACAATAAATTTTCAGGGCTTAATATTAAGATATGCACTTCCTATACTTTAGCCCTGAAATGTTTAGTGTTCCACCAAATGCCCAGTATCTCACCTTAGAATATGTTTTGTTACGACATGTGAAGAAGCGCACGATCTTGTGGGCATATAATAAACATTCGGGCTCCAGTAAGGGGTGGGGGAGTATTTTTCGACGTGCTTAGCTGCTAACATATTCTCAAAAACAATGTCGCTTACCGTTTTTACCCATCTAGAAGGTGCAGATTATTCTGCCTATTTAAAAATTAATTTTAAATACCTCCGATATAAAAAGGATCGTTATCATTATGCATAAAGAAGCAAAGTTGTTAGGTATTGTTTTATAAAATTGCTATCTTCGAAATATCAGTGTATGTGAAGATACGTGAGGTCAGAGGAGTACAATTTATTGTCTAGAACATTAACATCGGCGACATAAAATTCCTAAAATATTTCACGGACCTGTAATAATACAGATATTCTCAGAGAGTAAAATACTTTCTCTTTCGCGACTAGTCAACCAAATGAAGGGACATCTTTAATATAATATAAAAGTCACTTGTAGTAATGGTGACATTAACCCCACCAACTGAGCAAGTTAATCCACACATGTATCACGTTACGCGCACCCGACCAGACAATTTAAATATTAAAATCCATTTTTTAACTCTTAGAAAAGATACTCCGTAAACATACTTTATAATTTTCACTTAAAATGATACATTTATCAGTCTGGTACACAAAACATTTCTGGTATACATTTTCTATACCTATAGGTAACGTTTAAATTATACCTGCACTTTACGCAGGATCCTTACAGCTAGCGTGATTTTAAAGAATGTTGATATAATACTCTGCAGTTCAAGACTGACTGCACTGTGTTTTACAGTTGCTGGAGAAGCGGTAAAGAATACTGAGGCAGCGGAATAAGATACATGGAAGCAAGAGAATCGGCAACGTAGCGATAACGCAAGGATGCACATACCACTCAGTTTCACATATGGAAGAACATGAGGTTCAGAGCAGGTTCATATATCTTGAAGGACTCCACCAGTTTCTTTCACAAAACACAGAAAAAATGTATTACTATTTCAAAAACTTAAGATAATTCTGAGAGAAGTTCGAATACATTAAATGTATCGTATACTGGTTTACGTAACAAAATATGTAATATTCACTTAGATCTTTAAATAACTAGTCACTTGGGCTTCTTCAATAAAAAAATGACCATCCAATTTCTGTATCCCAACAACATGAAGGAAAACTCTTTATTAAGACGCAGGTATCAAATGTTATTAAAATCTGACTTCAGTTTTATGTGACCTAACGATATGTGTCAGAGGCCATTTGAAAAGGCGACAGTCTATCGGAAAATGAAGAAAATCTTCGTTTTGGTTTCAAATTAGTCAGAATATTACGACACCTTTATTTCCAACTTCAAAATTCAGCAATTCACAGCTAGCTAACCTAAAAATTAAAGGATCCACCACAATATTTCTTTACGTATAATTATCTAACAAGTCCTTACAATAATGGTTCTCTTCCTGTACATCATTTGAATGTGGATATAAAGTCAGTATCTGAAATGTAGTAACTTCTGGCATTCTATATTTTAAATTACATGCAATGGAAATAGTGCAAATAAAATATAAGATTTCTGTCATATATATTCAAGGGCGACTGGTGAGCGACTATTCGTGTACCCTTGTTTGAAAGTCTGGTAGACGAAGAATAACACTGAATAAAGATTTTCGTATTTCTTGTTGGCATTCAAAGAAAAAGAAAAATCAATGAAAGACGAGGTGACGAGAAGACAGAGAATCCAAGCCTGTCTCCAAAGTACGAGACAAATTCTGAAGCACTTCTGCTCTGTTCTAATTAATGAGCGTCTAAATTACAAACTTATTTAGTTGCTCTGTTAAAATTGTAAACTTAGAAGAGCTAAGTATATTTAATGAATTCCAACAGGACCGCATTTCATATGATTTATAACAAGACCCAGAGATTCCTTTCTTTGAAGATGTCACAAAGTAATAAACTGCAGTCTTGACTGAGAAACACGTAGTCTGGATACAGATATGTAATTAGGATTTACCGGGGAACAGAGGTCATATTCATAATTCAATCTAAACGTCCTACAAAGTTTTCGTACATTATAGCTGTTTGGTTTCCACCTATAATTAAACAGTAATTAAGCTGACGTACTTAGTAAAGAGATCTAATGATCAGAATGAACACTAACGCAATTTTAAAAAATCTTTCATACTAAACTAAGGTATTCTGCACTTTACTGCAGCCCCAGAAAATAGGGTGCAGTAAAGGAGAAGCATTATGAACTTATGCTTGCAAAACTGAGAGTTCATTACTTTGTCTATTTCTTGGTTCATATAATGTTGTTTTATAGACTGCACAGGATATAGCTCCGAAAGACAGAAAATGAGAATTAGAATCGAATGTAGGACACACTGTTATAGTTTTTCATGACAAGTACCCGTTATTCTTGTCAGATTTTAATGAAACTTGAATTTCTTCGACAGATTTTCGAAAAATACTCAAATATCAAATCAAGAAAGTCCGTCCATGCAGACAGACAGACAGACAGACAGACAGACAGACATGACGAAGCTAATGGTCGTTTTTCGCAATTTTGCGAACGCGCCTAAAAACTAAAAATCTGCTACTATAGTATTCGAAATAAAAGTTCCAATATTCGAGCTCTCTAAAACACTTCGCGCTTTACAGAGCGCGACTATGGATTTGATGAACACTTCTTCAATATACGAGACCTACTTCTTCAGGTCCAGTGGTTTCTACAGCACCACGATGACTTTCTAATCCAGCTTCACTCCCACAGCCATCGTTCCTGCAAGCTTGTCGCAACTTCATGAACTTCTCCGTTACTGCAGTCGAGAGTGTCAATTAGGAACAGTGCAAAACTGTCTAATGAGGAACTGCAAGCTAAGCACAAAGTCTTGATTAATAACCGCAACTCATACTTTACTATCGTGTGAACAGCGTGAAGAATAGTCAATCACATTTAACTGCCGACAAATGGTGCCCACTTCTTACTGACGGTTTATTTAAATCATTATTTTTTTATGGCTCAACAGCCCCTTTTTTCGGGTGCCTAGGCCTCCTCATTTCGAGGTTTCATGATCACACTTTTAGACACACCACACTCGGTAGGACTTCTCTGGACGAGTGATCAGCTGTCGCAGAGACCTCTACCTGACAACACACAACACTCACAAGAGACAGACATCCATGCCCCCGGTGCGATTCGAACCCACGATCCTAGTAAGCGAGCGGCCGCAGACCCACGCCTTAGACCGCACGGCCACTGGGACGGCTTAAGTGATTATTAGCTCAGGGAAGTATTTTCTTAGGTCTGGAGTCCACCGCCTCTTTGACTGTACACCTATGCAATATCCGCAACTTCAGAACAGTGTTTAAGGAAGCAGAACTGATGTTTCTGTTTGTATGTCGCTCAATAAGACACCTATAACACACATTATAAATTAACTTTACACTATATCATTTATATTCACATAAAATCATTACTGATATTCGTCTTCTGTCCTAGTAATTCTAGTCAACATTTTACGAAGTAATTAAATCTTCTCGGGTTATCAGATCTGTCAGTTCGGAATCAAAGCTGAGTATTTGTCACTTTGGTTGCAGAGAAGCATAACGAGGAGCTTCAATATTTGTACTCCTCACTAAATATTACAGCAAATCTTTAAATAATCCGTCCAACAGAACTATGTTTAAGTAAAAAGTAGCACATGTTTCAGTCACAATTGACCATCATCGGGCTATCATACAATATTTAAAAGAACGTAAAACGTAATATATATAAATTCATCATTCTGATTTTACTCCATGAGATCCCACAAGTTAACAATCATTTTTTTTTCCAATGGCTCGACAGCCCCTTGGGGGCCTAGGTCGCCTCATTTTTTCGAGGCTTCACGATCACACTTTTTAGACACACCACACCGGTAGGACTCCTCTGGACGAGGGACCAGCTCGTCGCAGAGACCTCTACCTGACAACACACAACACTCACAAGAGACAGACATCCATGCCCCGGCGGGATTCGAACCCACAATCCTAGTAAGCGCGCGGCCGCAGACCCACGCCTTAGACCGCACGGCCACTGGATCGGCAGTTAACAATCATTACAATTACAAAATTGTAAAACTGTATTCGTCAATCAATTACCGATTTTTCTCAACACAGACTAATGTGCAATGTTTCACGTTGTAGCCTTATTGAATTGATCGTCGAAAAGAAGCTTGAGTTCGAAATTTTTGGCATGTGCACAATTTTTAATTCCAACAACTTTCAATAATCACGGCGTAAAATACTCCATAATTTATGCAGTCGGTTTGGGAAATATTTCCTGAAACCCCTACGTAATTTTTATAGTTAGTGCTTACAAAAGTTGGCTTATTTCTAAGACATTTATTGTAATAACAGTTCTTACAATCCTGTAGTGAGCGGAGATTATATTTATCCCTCATAGTCTTAAAAGTGGGCCGGGAAGCGTAGTCGGTATAGACTCACTACGAGCTGGACAGTCCGGAATCGAATCCCAGTGGGGGCGAGATTTTCAACATTCATCCAGAGTGGCCCTAGGGCCTACCCAGCCTCCTGTACAATGGGTACCGGGTTATTCCGGGGGTAAAGCGGCGAGGCGTGGTGCTGACCACCCACCCCCATCTAGCGCCGAGGTTATAAGAAGAGTAGAGCTATACCTCCACTCCCCCTCTGGGCCTTCATGGCCTGTTCTAAGGTGTAACTTTACCTTTACCACTTACCATAGTCTCAAAAACCGAAGCTTTTTACTAATTTCATCGCCATGTTCAAAGTCATCATGTAGCAAGACGTTCAATATATATAGTTCTTAATTAATCTTAATTATTTACAATAAATAAGGAATTGTGTTCTGTACTTAAAATCAAGCCAAAAATTTCCAATAAACACCGGTCTCACGCCTTTTGTTAGCGAGATATGACAACCGAAAAACTGACCCAGCTATGGGAAGATGTGCCATTCGCAACGCGACACGGTATGTGGCTATGTATGACGGAGTTCCTGTTCGTGTTGCCTGCGAGGTAAAGTAGTTTTAGCCGCTCAGTATGCAGATCGATAGACAGGACGAAACGAACAGGGCTGTGTCCTCCGCGATCGCCCGACCTCACTCCCGCCGACTTTACCCATGCGGCCATCTGAAAGGTTTAGCGTGTTCGAAGAATCAGAACGTGGGGCGAGCTTTGGTATTTTATTGAAGCAGATGCGACAGTAGTATGACACTTGCGTGGAATTTTTCAGGGTGCCAGAAATTCTTGGCAATACTAGGTTCATTTTTTCATTCTAACTAACAGAAAGCGTTTAAGTGTCTTTCATATGTATTTTGTCAACGTTAAGACGCTTTTATGTTGAAGTTTAATAAATGCAACATAATAGTATTATTCAATAATAATATTATTATATTGCATTTATCAAATTATTATTATTATTTTTATTATTATTATTATTAACTGATTTCTTTGCTTGCGGCCACCCACCGATTAACCACGACTTAGCACGGTGGTAGCCCTTTCGCAATTAAATACATTACTTACAAATCTTTTATCTTATTAAACTGATTTAACTTACTGAACTTTGCCTCAATATCGACCTAGGTCAATACCCGGAGCTTTATTAGTATGTCTCAACATTGTCTTATATATCTCGTTCACATTGAACCTTTTATTGAAGAATTCCCTTCTCTATTTTCTAGTTTCTGAACAGTTCGGTAATATGTGTTCGAAATCCTCTTCACCTTAACATAAGGAGCTTCTCCCTTTATTTATTTTCTTAATAATTCCTCTCAATTTCCACACTCCTGCTAACAACCATGCTACCCCACTTTTTTCTTTCCTAGTACAGCACTGTGTACGTAACCTTTTACCCCAACTAAAATTCGCGTCCCGATACATGGCTAATGCAATCTTTTTCACACATTTTTCTACCATATTCTCTCGTTCCATATCATTACGTCTTTCTTTTACCATTTCCCTTATTTCTCTTAAGTCACACTCTGCTGCTTCGGCGACACAAATGCTGGACCAATCCTGCCAACTACGAGGTATTCATAATTCCCTGACACATTTCACAAAATGGTACACTTGAATGGCGGAAAGGACTTCAACATGCAACCCACATACAGAAAGAGAAACTCTCGAGTTTATTTGAACGTAACGCAGAAGCTTAGTTCCGTCGTTGGCTCTCCAGTGGAGCAGGTTGACAGAAAAATGGCAGCGATGGGAGCAGCAGAGAAGGCTTTATGCGTGCTGCAGTACGCACAAACACAGTTGATTGTGGTTGTGCAGCGAAGATTTTCGGACCAAGTTGGGAACGAACCGTCGGTGAGGAAGAGCATCAAGCAGTGGTATGAAGGTGACGGGTGCCTGTGCATCGCAAAACGCCCAGGACGACCAGGCCCTTCGGAGGAGAGAGTGCAGCATGCGGAGAAGTCTTTTCAACGCAGCCTCCGTAAGACCACTAACAGAGCAAGTCGACAGCTGGGTTTCCCACAACCTACCCTGCGGCGAATTCTTCACAAGCGTCTGCGGGTGAATCCATGCAGCCATTCTTTCCGTCATTCCAGTGTACAGATTTTATGAAATGTGTAAGGGAATTATGAATAACCCTGTACTTGGCCAAGACGGATATATCCATATTGCTCCTCTGCCATTCACAACATCATACCGGATCGTCTACATCCCTATACAAATGCGACACCAGTATTTTATTACTGGGCTCATGACTTTGCTCTCCTGCTTTCTACTAAGTTCTATTTCGGCAAATCCAAGCACTACAAAACTCGGCAGCTCCATTAACTTCGTACAGAATATAACATGTACCTTGTCTATGTCTCTGTATGCCCCAAACCTCTTTTCCGACCTAGTCTTGGATTCACGTGCAGTTTCATAAATAGGCCTATTTTCACATGCATGTACTTATAGTAACGGCTATTGATACACATTTATCTTTAGCTACAACAGCTTGATATCCTCTTGCTTTAGCTAACGTTTCCTATCTGTTCAGGCCTCCTGTGCTTTCCAACGTTAATCCTGAAAAATTAAATTTATCTACTACCTCACTATTCCGCCCGTTCATTCTTCATCTCTCCGTTCGCTTTAATCTCCCTTCTTACTTGAAAAGCATTATTTTCGATTTCGTCAAACTGTATCTCAACTTATGCTTTTAAAATATTTACTTGCTAAATCAATTTTCGTTTTTAATTCATAACTTGTAAAAGACGCCGCGGCAAGATCGTCAGCGGATAAGAGTATCAAAATTCTTAATCCGCCTATTACAGTAGATAAATGCAGTACAGAGTATAAATGCGATCCTCAACTACAATGTTGTCTCATTTGACTTTCTAATGCTTCCCGTTCCCGCTAACAACGCGGCTGTGACCATACGTGTTAGGAAATTTTGGTTTCATTTTAGGACCAGAACACGATATTAATATTTATTTAATCTAATTAAAAACAATAATATAAAACACGCCTATACGTATTTGCGTATATATGTATTATGTTTATACATACTATATACGTATGCATATACACAAAGAGAGAGTAATTCTTAATTTGATATATTATTTTCAGATTTCCCAGGCAAAACATCAAGCTAATGTTAAAACCAAATCTCAACGAGTACGGACTTACCAATCAATGAATT
The DNA here is from genome assembly GCA_021186555.1 of Reticulitermes speratus. Lineage (NCBI taxonomy): Eukaryota > Metazoa > Arthropoda > Insecta > Blattodea > Rhinotermitidae > Reticulitermes > Reticulitermes speratus. Next base: position 22,012,958 of record JAJKFL010000330.1, read on the forward strand.
AAAACAATAAGAATATACGGACACGTCTTATTGTGTCGTTATGAACTGTTTTCGTTAATCAAAGTTGGTTTACAATAAAGATCTCACAAGCAGGCTCCTGCGTGGTTATTTTCACTGAGATAAGATATATAAATGTCCAAGAATACGCCTAAAATTTAAAATAATTGACCCTGTACTATCAAATCTTATTTACATGCAATTCCGAACAATATATGATGTACGCACGTACGTACGTATGTCTATATGTATTTATGTATATTATGTGTATGTCGGGATGTCACAAACACGCAACAAGGCGTAAGTCCACCACACAGCACAAAACGAGCGTTACGAACTACGTAATTACAAAACTACAAATAAATTGCTGAATAATTACCATTACCGAGGGTAACCTGACGATCGTCAAGAAATCTTCAGAGGCGATTCTGGTGTTTGAATTGATAATATCACATGTGAGCACAATTACACATTTATATGAATTCACAGAGCAAACATTCAGTTCACCAAGCGTTGAAATTGTAATCACTATAAATGAATTTACAACACAAAGCAACATGCCTGTGTTAACATCACAAGCTATACAATTCCAACCATTCACCACTCTTCATAGGAACTAATCTAGCAAAGCGAATCAATCATTTACATTGGTAGAACAGTCCGCTGGATGGCAAAGCACACAACGCGAATACGTTTCCTCCGACGAATAACTATAAACAGGTGAAGCGAAGCACCGTAGATACTACGATAAATATCCGGAGTGAAATGGCGTCGTACTGACCTGGGTAATCTGTGTGCAGGTATAAAGGAGCACAGGGTAGACCTACTTGGTGCATCTCACAGGATACTTAACCGCTTGTACCATTTATAATGCAATGCAGAGAAGAAAAAGAACCGAGTAATTTTTTCTACAGAGGGTAACAAGTCGTGGTGCTGAGGGTACACAACACAGACGTAAAGAACTGTAAAATAAGAAACGTTAAAGGAAACAGAAGTAAATAAAAAGAAAAAGTCGCCCATGGAGCGCGTGAACGTAGGTGCCTATGGTCTCAAACCTCGGATATTTGAATCACCTGATCAAATCTATCATAAGCACGAATTTTTGTCTGTATTTTATGTTATTTCTCCCTCTGCAGGCAGAAGAATTTCCAAGGACCTGGCTAGCATACAATGAGTCATCCTAAATGTCTAATGCCTAATAGTTTTAAACTTACTTATGAATTTAATTGATCAGGGGCCACAATTCGTGAGAACGAAAGGATAAGGCAAAATCAGCAGACGAAATCAATAAACTTTAAAAATCTTATAAGGGAAAGAAATACTCCCACACAAACATACTATTAGCCGACTCGGATATAGTGACCGAAATTTTTGCGGGCTACTATTTGCACGACCCAGCCCAAGTTGGTGACATGATTATCACTCTTTTCAACGTAAGACCTTTGTATTTTGACTACATTTTCCAGAAAACAATCTGGAGATTGATATAGCCCAGGTACTTCTAATGGAAGGAGGAAGATGAGAAACAGAAAAAAAATAAATAAGAATGTATGATTTTCGTCAATAAATCACAGAGACACCAAGCAAGAACCTAACCAAAGTCAGTGGGTTGGAGAACCAATTTTCTAGTCACTCTACCAGACTGTTCCATAGCCAAACAGTAAGTTATGTCGTAGTTATCTCATTCTAACGACACTATTAGCAAACTTCTCTTCCCATTTCCGCGCAGTTGGATACCCTAGGGGCTCTGGGGGTGGAGGTTGCACCATAAATCTGACGCATTACAATTCAGAGGGTTAAAGAACCATATAATTAACTGCAGGATTTCGTGATCAGGTAATACACCGTTACATACAAAATTCAGTGCTTCGAGTTTGCTTGTTTCCAAGAACATGTTGAATGGATAAATCAAAAACATTTTTGTTGAAGTAGAGAGTTTCATGTCGACTTTTTTATATCATATAAACATACAGGCTTGTAAACGTACAGCATTCTAGCATATTCTCTCTGTCTTGATTTGTTTTAAGAACAATCAGTGACCAGTCTACCAGCTCGCTCGTAATGCAACAAGATACTTCAATAATACTAAAACTAAATCACAGCTCAAACCGATTCCGAGACATTCAATCCAACGAAATAACTACCAATTTCTCCGAAATCTATACCGATACCATCTTCCTAGCCCTGTGTTCCATCTAATGCTTGCTTACAGACGACAAGCTTCGGTGGGAAGATAATATTAAAGTACATCGCAAGGTAAATCAGTATTTAGAACGTACGTGTTTATATCAATACTAAACTGTAATTTAAACTGTAACTCATGCAGAGAGGCAGTAAAAACAGACACGTTTGACAGGCAGAAACCACAAGTTAACCGAATTATATCAAAATTTTGGTAGTGGTAATTAAAACGTTTATTACTGTCGCAAGGAAGCACTAGTTACTGTTTTGCACAAACTATATCCATCTAGATACTCCGCATGGCTCATGAATAGCACTTAAAACTAGGAGTGAGTCTGCATTTGATAGCCCCAAACTTTTTCTTCAATGCATAATTTTACTTCCCACAAGAACTTCTGAAATATCTTTTCTAAGGACGCTGGTTTGAAGAGACAAGATAAAGTTGAAGGATGGCTTCAGTGCACTTACATTCCCTTTTCGCAGCCTTAGCCTTCAGAAGCAGCAATGTGCTTCAGGGATGTGTGTACGTCACATTTCTAGACCTTCCTTTCTGAAATAAGGAGTAGGAGTCGGTATTCATAAAAGTTTCAGTTTTCAATCTTCGCTCATGACCTTGAAGTAGAATATCGGATTCGTCAAAGACGTATGTTAAGATTTCCATCAGAGATGGAAAACCACCATAGTGGTTATTCCATTCCGCTCTGATAATACACAAATGTCAAATCGCTGAGTTTACAGTATATTTCTCTGTACTTCCAGTCAAGCACACAGTGTTCATCACACACACTAAATTATCAATTAATTAATTAGTAAACCGCCATCAAAAACAACTAAGCTATATATTTATTTTGTAACGAAAAGCTACATGTGTCGGTCCTACCGGAACATCATCAGGCTATACATAAACAACTTAAAACGAAGGTAAAAATATAAATATTCCACACATATTTCTTGTGAGATCTTACATGTAGCCTATTGTTACACAATAAACATAGTTATTTTTCATGTGTCTTAATAATTAAATAATTAATCGTTTAAACACAACAGGATTTCTTCTATCCAGAAACTCAAACGTCGTTTGCTCAATCCACGGTCACATTCTTTCTTCGGAAAGCGGTCACATGCGAAAAATGACGTAGGTGAAATATTAAGATTAAAACTGATATAACAGCAAACTTGTGTGATGATTTTGATTGGGTTCAACAGGTTATGGTGCAGATGAAATGTTGGGACGTGTTTGAACACAGTAAGTAACTAGTCTAGTTCGCTTACTGCAGCCAATCTGCTTCAGCTTCCCCCACGCCAGGCCTCCAAACATTTCCATCCAAAATTCTGTACATAACAATTTAAGTCTTCAGGGACGTTACGTCACGTCTACCGGTAAACAGTTACACAGATTTCGAAGAAACGTAGTGCCTACCTTTTCAGGACCAGGCGGCACTACGTTCCTTTGAAACGTAGGTAACTACGAGTATTTACCAGCAGAACTGGCGCAACATGCCAGAATACTTGAATCTTTAGCAACATCGAAGTGAGAACTTCAAATACCGCACTTCTATGTACGTTTCTATCTTCTCCCACCCAAACCAAATGCTTGTTGTAATGTTTTTCTCATAGTAAGAGTATTTGACACGTACGCACGTAGTTATCTGCAACGGAAAATTTAAGGTCCCTTGAGATTCCATTATCAGCACATAAATTTACTAACAACACTTTGCGTCTAATTAAATACGTAAAATATAAGGTGACAAAGGCAAGAAATGAGACTGAGGCTGCAGTCACTTGTGTCAAGATATCAAAAGTGACCAGCTTTGATGTGCTGAGATTAAAAATCACCCTTCCAGGATATCTCATTTTCTAAGTCAACGTCATTTCTGCAAAGCTGAAGGCTCTTTTTCGCTATTCGTTATATCGATTTCGAAATTTTGGGAAGGCACGATGAAACTGATATCATTTTCTAACTACTTCAATGCATATTGTTAAATCTTTCCGCCATAATTACACATTCTTACATTCTAAAAATATTCTATAACACAACTCAGAGATCTGCGGGGGAAAAATGCTAAAATATAAGACAGTCAGTGACAAAGAACAACGCGGCTGTTCCGGACTCAGGTAATACGTTACTGGTATAATAACGTGAAAATTCCTCTCCGAATTCTTGACGAGAATATGGATAAAGGGAAAGTTTTATTCTCTGACCCTTGAAATCAGAGCTGTTAGTAAAAGAGGGCTGGAAGATAAAAAAGGATGGGTAAGTAATTGAAATAAGTAACCCTGTCTTCGAAAATAATGGCATCTCCTTTCCCCTGATTAAACCAACCGATCCCAATCTAGCTCTTTGCGTCGGTCTTCACGCCTTCTCTTGTTTTATTCATAACAAGGCAAGAATGGCTTCGCTTTTCCATTAGTGACGCTCTCCTGGGTCAGGACGCTGATATGGAATTTATGGTATTGCTACGATGCCTGTATTATTCGAGGAAAGAAACTTTCGTAACTGCATAATGCTATAAAAGTAAACGAAATAATTTCAAATATAATTTGGCAGTGCTACATTAACTCTTGGAAAGACAAAGCTTGTCTCAGAAATGTATTAAAGAAATCATTTCTCCTTAAATGTTGTTGCTTATTCTCAGTAGGAAATAAAACCCATAAGGACAGTCTCTGCGAAACATACAGACTTACGGGACGGAAACCTTAACTCAAACGTCTTCAAATTTGAGAAATAAATATTTAACGAAAATTTGAGAGGCCCGTTTCTTTTGACATTAAACCGATAAGAACCTAATTGAAAAAAACAAGATTTGCGGTTGTAACAGCACTCTTAACTAAGATCAAGTCTTCTTGGATACAATGCCTTGCTGATTCTTACGGCCATTTCCGAGGAGCTTGCTACCTCCATCTTCAGCGTCTAGGCAGTCAAATAGAGCAAAATTAGCCCCACAAAACGTAAAGTAAAGAACTCATTTCATGTTTCGTCGGAATTCTTTCATCAGATTCGAGATGTAATATACATAAAGAACAATTATTTTCTGCTTATGCTATTTACAGAGCTTTGTCCACTCGGCCATTCTGGCTAATTTTTTTGACACAGTTTTGTCTTCTATGATGCACTTTCAGGAAACTTGGTGTTTAAACAGGTCATGGTTTAAGTTCACAGACAAGCCTAATCCTCCACGTACATTGCAATTGCCGGAAATTTTATAACAATGTTAGTTCTTGCAAATATGCCTCTGAAAAGACAGGCAAAACTTATCATAAGGAAAAAGGTCTAAACTATATAAAACTGTGTAACGTTATGTCAATTTTATTTTATATTTTAGAAGCAAACAGGGTGGAAAAAATTGTCACTGCTCATAAATAAATAAAGGCACACAACATCGATCACAAATGTTACATTTGCAACACTTTACCTATGCACTTTATTTTGGTACGCGTGAACGATATCACATTTCATTTAGGTCTCATACAGGCCTATGGTTTACACAATTCCCACAGAGAATGGCCTAAATTTTAACCCGGGTCTCGGTGGTGAGAGGACGGCGACTAGGCGCCTGAGCCACGGCACGACCCTGTATATACATATATATATACGTGCATATTTATTACTGAACATAACAGGCAATGTGCAGTGACTTTACTCTGTATGAATATTTTTCGATGCAAACTCAGTTTTAGCCTGTCATATTTCCAGTCTTCAATTCCAGTATTCAATACAGTTTCAAATTCGTTCTATGTGATTTTGCATACGTCATTACTCGATATACAACACGGTCGTAATTAAGTTGAAATATAGGCCTATATATATAAATAACTGCAACATGTGTACACAATGCCTTTTATGTCCCTTTATGGCTGATACAAAACTGCTGACAAAGCTAATGAAAAGCGGAAGTATCGACTGTAACGAGCTGTACCATCACACCTCCAAAAATTAATTAAACAAATCTGAAATCAGTGTTAGTCCGCACATCATTTCAAAAGTGGCAAGCATAAATTGCAGTAAACACCACATTTCGTAAGATACCACTATTCAGGCACAAACAAATAACTGCCATACAGACACTCCCCGACTCAGTTAACTTAAAGTTACGTAATTTCAGACTTGCACAATGAAAGCACAATTTTTTTAAAAGCGCGCCGCAAATTTCCTTGCGGGAATGAATGCGCAATGAGACGAAGGTGACGGAAGAATACTGCTCGGCGATAACGCCCTGCGTTTTTTAAATTTCGCTTTCAGGGGACTGCAACCCGCCAATCTCCCCCCCCCCCTGGGTGCGCCAATGGGTAGACATAGGTATAAAGGCAAAGTTCACCCTAGAACAGGCCATGAAGGCCAATAAGGCCCAGAGGGGGAGTAGAGGTATAGCTATACTCTTTCTTTAACCTCGGCGCTAGATGGGGTGGGTGATCAACGCCACGCCCCGGCCGCTTTACCCCCGGGAATGACCCGGTACCCATTGTAAAAGCGACTGGGTAGGCACCAGGGACGGTCTGGACGGGTGTTGAAAATCTCGCCCCCACCTGAATTCGATCCTCGGACCGTCCAGCTCGTAGCGAGTCGCTATACCGACTACGCAATCCCGGCCCACACACATAGGTATCGTACGACAAATACTTACAGACCGCATGTCACGGTCGAGTGGGCAGATTTGTATTAAGAAGATCCATGGTTCAAATCTCGACGCCGGGGACTGGTTGTATTCACTGAGACTTTCTTGTGTTTTCCTCAGCCCCTTCAGACAATTGCAGAGATAGCACATTAAATTAATCCAAAACTGCATCTTTCCGCATTCTGTGTCACTATTGACTAAATGTCCAGTCAATTCAACAATATGTAAACAAAGCTACTCAGGCATTATTAAATAAACAATAAAAAGAAGAAAGGCTAACTGGATTGGTCACATCTTGCGTAGAAACTGCCTTCTGAAACACGTGATTGAAGGAAAGTTAGAAGGAAGGATAGAAATGACGGGTCGACGAGGGAGAAGACGTAAGCAGCTACTGGATGACCTTAAGGAAAAGAAAAGATACTGGAAATTGAAAGAGGAAGCACTAGATCGCACCCTGTGGAGAACTCGCTTTGGAAGAGGCTACGGACCTGTCGTAAGACAGACAGCAGAATGAATGAAATGAATAAACAAACAAGGAAATAAATAAAGCCTCTGACTGCTAGCACATTATATAAAATGTCTCACTGTCTTGGTGCTGACGTATTATTATTATTATTATATATTATTATTATTATTATTGTTATATGTGTTGTTGTATTGTTTAGAAGTTAGATTGGTGTAAACTGATAAACCTCAAAATATTTCGCCTGTTAATTTATGCTTATCTCGATCTCTCTAAATTTTCCTGCTCAAGAGACCTAGGATATATCTAAACAAGCAATGTACGTATAACGTAACATTGTGGCGCGTTCGCGGAACCACTGCTGCAGGAGAAACGCAATGCATTTTGCATTTTTCCACATTATCTCATGAAAGGCACGATTTTCTAAAAAAAAAAAAAATTTACTGAACATATAATGTTTGTTTTGGTTTTCTCTGCAACTTTTGTCTGACACATTTCTCATTCTAAGAAGAATTCAGAGAGATACTGTCATAAATGTACATAGGTCTTCATGTAAATTGCCCGTTATTCTTGTCAGAGTTTAATCGAATTTGAATTTTCCCGACAGATTTTCGAAAAGTCCTCAAATACGAAATTTCATAAAAATCCGTTCAGTGGGCACCGAGTTGTTCCATGCGGGCGGGCGGACAGACGTGATGAAGCTAACATTCGCTTTCTGCAATGTTTGGAAAGCGACTATAGAGTGCCGTCTTTTACGAACACAAGCGAACACGAAGAAAAATTTTCTACCTTCAATCACAAATTTTAAAACACAGCGCGTGTTGGTACGTGTATTAACACCTACAACATTTTAGCACATACAGTAGCAAAATTTAATCAACAAACTATTGTCAATGCATTATTTGTTGTATTATTGTTGACCGACAATATTATTTCGCTCAGGGAGTCAGTGTTAAATAAACAGTTATGGGATTACAGCTACATGAACAAAAACAAAATTGGAATTGTTTTTCTATTTATGACAGAAGTACTGGACATCCAGTATTTATTTTCACGTGATTCTCTTTCGCACTCTTTGTCGCTCTCTATCGCGTACATGAAATAAATAAGTAATATTCATAATACATTTTAAAGTTTAATATGTTCGTCTGCATGCCATGAATTGATATGGAAGAGTGGAGATATTCACGTAGCTGCACGCATTCGTAATATCGGCACCAGATGGAGGTGACTGGTCAGCTTCACGCAAGGCTGTATTACCCCCGGGGAAAGATCCGCCGGTACCCATTTAATAGGAGGCTGGGTGGGACACAGAGACGGTCTGAGAGTTTTAGAGAAGATCGAAATCTCTTTCCCTGACGAAATCGAACTTTGATTCCTCGGTCACTATATCGACTACGATAGTTTTGTCCGTATGACGATGATTATTATGATGATGATGATAATAATACTCTGTCCCTGTATCAGTTTCATATTTTAAACGAATCAAACTGAAGAATAATTGGCTACAGCAGGGTTAAGCGTTAATGAAAAAACTAAAAATCCTGGCCTTAATAGAGGGACTTAACCCTTCAAGGCCAGTGATTAATACACATAGCACCACGTTTAACATTAAACACCTTCATTTTGTCCACTCAGTCAAAGGGTACAACAGGAACGGATTGGGATAGCTCTATAAGGTGACTGGCTACCTCTAAGCGATAAGTGTTCCATTCTCAGCAGGAGCCGGATTTCTTCCCACCGTCCCGCTCAGACCGGTTCTGAAGCCTCTTATCTGATGAACGAGTTAACACTTGTCTCCACTATGTACCAAGGTTAAGAATTACGAAGTTCGACTATTGAAGTTAGACCATCACTCTGTCACGAAACATCGGGCAACAGTCACCCGATGATGCAACGCCATATCCCAGAAGAACGGAAACCTCAACCGTAGAACTGTGAAAACCTAAAAATTGGCAAGGCTAACGTCCTCGTGGCAAAACGCAAACTTACGTAAGAATACGAACAACATTAGTAATTTTATGGTACAGGAGAAACATTTGTAGTTGTCTCTCAGAATGGTTATGGGGGACTGCAAGTATTATGTGCAAGACAAGAGTGGGCGCGGGGTGTACGTAGGTCGAACACGAGGGTAACTATGCGCATGCGTACTTCACTGTTACTGAGCAACATTCCTGTCTCGCAGAAACAATTTCGTTTCTCTTTAGTGCAGGTAAGGAGAGCGATATTTTCGCAAAACAGTGTGGCGCACATATCTTCCCGCCTCGCCTTCCCAGTTCTGACATCTCGTGGCACGCATCTAGTAATTTTGGAATGGTAGCCAGTAACGCTGCCGAGATTCGACCAGGGAAGCAGGAGTGTTAAAATCTCCAAATTCAAATTCTGATTCAAAAAACACGCTAAGGATTTCTTCGCCTTTACAATGTTTGCAATTCACAATTCCCACGGCGGGAAGGAACTCGGCATCTCGAGACATTTCCACGACTCCTTCGCTTGTGTGACACTGACAGTGACCACTCTCATTTCTACCCGTCCTTCACACACAGCATCATTTCTCTTTGCTACCTTACTTCCTCCATGACAATGCCATTCTTCCGGACGGCCTTCATTCCCATCACTTCTTTTCCGTTTGCCTGTCTCTTTCTCTAGATATACCCAGCTACGTTTCTTTCTCCATTTATCTTTCTCCCTTTCTTCAGTTCTGTAGATCTTTTTTGTCGCTGTGGAGGCATCTTTCCTTTGCAATCTTTTTTATCAGGGGTAGTCAAAATCTAGTTTGATCCTTCAAGTTTTTCTCTTCAAAAGTTTTATCCTTAATCGATTGCCCAATTTCCAGATACTTAAAGCCTGTCAAGTGGCTGAACTCCTCGAATTTCGTTTCTCATAAAAGCAGCGCCCGCAGATGCGCGCTCGGTTTTACAATTAAAGTTGAACAGGGAGATAGACTCGTCACTAACAGCATTTAGTAAGCAAAATATGACACATTAAATCACTGTTAGTAAAACTATTACAATCCATTGGACATGTTACTTTACTCTGTGGGGGTGATGGTGATGAAATAATACACCACTGACAGGTAATATGTGAAACGTTAAAATCAGAAGAAGAAGAACAAATACGTTTTAGCACTCAACGGAGAGAGTATTAATGCATACAAAATTTGAAACTTGGATTACCATGGCAACTTCGAAGAACAAGTCATTTTAAGAGAGAATAATATTAAAGTTGGTAATGAAGAAATTGGGTTTCAGAATATGGACTGCATTTATATGGCTTAGGATAGGGTCCAATGGCGGGCTTTTATGACAAAGGTAATTAACGTCAGGGATTGTAAAAGACGAAAGAATTTATTGGCTAGCTGAGCGACTGCTATCTACTCCATAAGGACTCTGTTCTACTGAGTTTGTCATGCCAAGTCTGCTCACACAAAACCCTTGCTATTGATGTGGCTACTGTGACACTTGACATAATTAAAGTTTGTTTTCGTAAGGATATTACTGTCAAATTTTAAAGCTTGTTCGCCCCTCAAAATCTGAACAGGCTCCTACAAAATTGTTATTTAACCCTTTGAAGAACACATTTTCTCTATACCACATTAAAAATTTCAGTTCCTGTCTCATTGAAGACAGCGTATCTTCATTATAGAGACCATGTGTTTAAGGAATAATCGCTGTGTTTTCTAAAAAGGACCGAAATACATAAATATGTACAAAAATGTGCAAAATGCAGGGTATCATTGTTAAGTATATGGCAATGTGCTTTAAATAATTAAAATAAAAAATGAATATTTATGACAATTTAGAAAATCCACGTAACTTCTGGGATCGGAAAATACAAACTTCAAATAATATTTAATTTTGAAAGTGTTCTGATATTTACGTTGCAGACACAGACTTGGTCAATATATCAGAAGAACATTCTTAAAATTCAATAGAAATGTAATATTCTGCACAGTCAAATAATTATTTTGAATGTGATTTTACATTACTTTCACTTCAGAATATTGAACCTCCCTGGTGCAGATCGTCAATGTTCCGCTACACCCCATTTGGTAAGGTACATCGAATATTATTATATTCATTTTTACGCTTCCCCGTCTCCAAATATAGTTTATACACAAAATATTGATAGGTTATTTAAAATATAACGTTAAATATTTCATTTTAATATCAGGTAACGAAATGAATGTGTGCTCAAACTTTCCTTCTGCACGTTATACATTATTATGATTCATTAATACATCAGACCTTTGAAAACTACAAGCAATCTGGTGCATTATACATACAGATTCAGTTTGCAACTCACAGAGAACAATGTGCTTTCATTAAAAAGGACCAATCTCTTTATGCTGTTTGACAGAAACAGTAAGAATTATTCTAACTAAACAATTTACTAGACTACAGATAACGAGATAATCCGCGCGGGGTGGTAGACGTGTCTGGTGCGGTGCGGAGGACTTATGGCTATAGGGGAAGCTACTGGACTGCTATTGGTAGGAACGACAGACTGCCCTACTAGTGCACAAAGACTGAAAACATCAAGCGTTTCGCGTAGCGTGCAGTGACGGAGTACATTCTGCAAATTCATTCAGTGTGGATACGTCATTTTCCACGAAACCTTGCGCATGCCCATCTAACGCATTCCCAGCATGGATCATTTCCTGCTACGTGGAAAATACACGGAGCAGAGTCCTTCCTCATGCGAGACACATAATAGCACTATGTCAGTAAAACGCGAGTTTTAGTGTACATGCAGTACACATAGTAACAACTAGTCTTTATTTAATTCGGGGACGGTAATGTGGCTCGCGTGAAGGGGGGGGGGGGGGTGCGAAATGCATAGTTTTGCTATGGAACCTGAAAGACACAGACCTTTTGGAAGACCTAGGCGTATGTGGGAGGATACTGTTAGAACGAATCTGAAAGAAACAGAATGGGAAGGCACGAAATGGATTCATCTGCCTAAGGATAGGTACAAGTAGCGAGCTGTTGCGGATACGGTAATAAACCTTCGGGTTCCACAAAATATGGATTTTATTAATTTACGAGTATCTTTTAGTGTTTTAACACGTAACCTAATAATTATTTAAATGTTGTAACTTCACACGACTCTGCGTGGTTACGAAGCGAACAGTCTGGTGTACAGCTGAGAACCCAGACCGTACTAGCGACAATACATGACACTGAAGTACTCTCGAAACACTCCACAAGAGCCGATCAAGTGGACGATTCTTTCTAGTTCTGGCGTCGCATTGTGACAGGATGTGAGGGTACTGGACCCTAACATCTGTTTATTGATCCAGGATGAAAGGAAGGAGCATAATGGTTGGTGCACACCCAAGTGAAAGGGGACTGACTTCACTTCAAACTGTCCAGTCGAGCACTACGTATAATTTATCAGTTAATAGCTGCTGGATTCAGCTGAAAATACGGGGCTTACTCAAGTTTTATCCCCCTTTTTAACAATAGGAACCACAGAATGACGAAACTTTTAAACATCCTGTGACTGAAAGTTTTGTAATTGTGATGTCAGGTTAGAAAGGCTCTCCAGAGAGCGGCAGTGAGAGGCAGCCGTGACGGGTCAGATTAGTCCATTTGCGTCTGCTTATTTTCTGCAACTTTGTATCATTTTTTTTTTTTTGCAAAGTTAGTAAAAGCTTTTTCGAGAGGGTCCTCTTCAGATGCCAAATAACTTTCCTAATAATACAAAAGTGAATTTCAAATATTGCGAGAATTTTATCAGAGATTTAAACATTGCACTTGTATCAAGAGCCTCTCGGACAACTTTACGTCTTTGTTGCTTTACGCGTTTCGATGTGAGAAGAAAAACCAACCATGCACGAAAAAATAAAAGAACATGCACTGTAAAATGAGCCGTATTTCTACGACATTTACATCCACAATACCTGAACATCACAGAACAAGTTCTCTTGCTTTTAATCCAACACCACATCAGTACATTTCCTCCTGCTAATTAGGTTTTACAAAACTTGTAGATACAAGCCAATTCTATATCCTGTCTGAAACTTCAATTGCTCAAACCGAATTATTATCGCTTACGATTTTTTGTTACCAAATCACACATTAAGATGTATTTCACGTGATTTTCCATTACGCCACTCTTAATTTATATATATATATATAAGACCGTAAATAGTTTTGTATTCTTCACAGATAAGGAAATAAGTACAAAATCCTTTCTTTAATGACGTCACCGTTTCTTCTAACTCCAAAATATAAAAGCTCAGGACAGGATCATAGCATAATAATGTAACTGTTAATGCATTCTTAGAATTTGCACTAGAACCCACTAAAAACTTTAGCATCCTTCTAGAGATACATTTCCATTCTTTCTTAGCTTTCGGCCATGCCCATAACCCCCGGGGGGGGGGGTGCAAGTAGATGCAATGCACCCACTAGAAATTTGCAGAACACCACAGACAAACATGCTGATCAGCCCGCTAAAAAACGTGCCACACCCTACCGCATCTGTGGAGCCGCCGAGGTTGGAAAGAACTCATTTTCAAAAATCTATGTATATGTAAGATGTTTTGTGCAATGTTACAGAGCGCATTGTTGATTTTGTGGTCACAACAATGACGCTTTTTACGCTTATGCATACACTATACACACACAGTATGTGTGTATAAACGTATGTACGTACATGTATCCGCACCGCAAGTCGCCACCCACTATGTTCATGGTCTGGCTACGAGCCTGCTTTCGGCACTAAATTGAAGTGATCAGCTTCATGTATCGGAAAATTTACTCCGGCGGAATGAGTAAGAGTGGGTCACAAAGACGGTCCCTATCCCTGTACCTGCCGGGAAAGAAACTTTAGCCAGTCACTTTGCCTACAAAGTAATCAGAAATATTATTTAAATCCAAACGTTACTTACACTTTTCAAATTACTCCGAAACAAAGTTCCTTCTAAAGGGTTGTTATTTCAAAAAGTCCCATAAGACATCGCCATCAACAGTAACATCCTCTTCACGTTACAAGGATTATAACTGTTCCAGGCTTTTTCTACGTCGTCCTTGGCATCTGCTACCCACCGGTTGATACTGATAGGCAATTCCGTAATCTAAATACGAGTAAAATACTACAATAGACCACGTACAGACCAAGAGCAGACAACCATCCTTTGTTCCACACATTCGACCAATAATTTGCCACTTTCATCATTTATTGTACCGAGAGTTCGAAGTGGACTTAACCTACGCGATGATGCCGTCTGTATGTACAGATATTTCGATTGGCTTACCCCATTGAATAAGTTTCACTAAATGTCTAACACGACAAAGCATAGTCCTACTGAGAATCTGATATTAGTAGTAGTTCCTCAGCTAGTCAAGAATTTGCCCGCATTCTACAGTACCTGAAAATTAATTACGGTGTTCGCAAGACTCCGCCACTCGTCCCTATCTTGAGCCACATGAATCCAATCAACACTCTCCTAGCATGTTTCTGTGAATGTATATAACTGCCACTTCACACGCCATAAAAGCATATAGGGGGAGTGTAAATATACTACAATCATTCCTGACTTCGGCACTTGATGGAGTTAAGTGATCAGCCTCCTGCCCCAGCTGCATTATCCCTCGAGCAAGAGTTCCCAGTACTCATTAAGAGTCTTGGTTGGCCCACAATACTGGAAGACACATTTGAATATCATCCCATCTAATCCTAGGTTTTCCAAGCGGGTTCTCTCCTTCACGTTTTCTCAACATACCTCATACCTTCTCTTCTCCCCTATACATACCGCATGTCCCTCCATCTCATCCTCAATTCGATTACCGTACTAATATATGGCGGATAACACAAATCACTAAGCTGCTCATTATGCATTTTTCTCCAACCTAGTGTTATTTCTTCCTTCTTAGGCCCAAATATTTTCCTCAGCACCCTATTCTCCATCGCCCTCAGCGTATGATTCTCTATCACCCTCAGTGTATGATTCAATACTGAAATTAATTTTGAATCGGAAAAGCCACAGGAACCAATGTATGATATCTGAAAGAGGTCATCGGAAAATTCCCCAAGTTTTAATTCGAAAGTTGTTACAGCACTTTCATCCGGACAAAAATTCTCCCCTGGCCTATTTACCGATGGCTCATTTTTGCAACCCCTAACGCCTGCAATACAGACACAAGCACTCAGTCTCCTGTGCAGAGTTAGAACTTTTCAGTTAATAATTTCTTTCCAAAGCTTTCAAGGCAAAAGACATCAGTATAAATATCGAAGAATACAAAAAAAGTTTATATGAAATTAAAGTAAGTAACGGTTTTGAGCTGACAGAACTCTAGATGTCTTATAAGCCGCTGGTCGTGCAGACGGGGAGGATTAACTGAGCTCTATTCCATACTCTGCCCTGGTTAAGTCCTTCCAGTTAGAAGCCTGTTGTAGCATATCCCTCACTCTAGCTGAGATTCAAATTTCCATGTAAACAGGCGATAGGAAGGGATTAGTTGTGTGTCGTTAAGGACGAGGGAACTGGCTGCTGAATGCCCTAAATGTTGGCGAACAGTCTTACGATTATTCGAATATTTAATTTAGAAACAGTTTGGCTCAGTAGCTCGTGAACCTATACAACATTTTGAAGTTTTCTTTTTTCTCTTTCTTTCTCGCTTTTTTCCTCTCAGTCAAGCTTTCTTCTTCCTCTTTTTTGTTACTTCGTCTTTCTTTTTATGTAACTTTCTTTCACCTTTATTATTTTCAGTCGTCCTTCATCCTTTCCTCCTTTCTTAGTCAAGCTCCATGCCACTAATCTACTGCACATTCGGTACGAAGTCTTAAAGCTGCAAATATTTTTAAATTTATTAATATAAGCTGTAATTAGTCCATCTTAAGGCCTCTATACAAGACAATGTAAAAATGCACACCTGTAAACCTGTAGACAATTCGTTCAAGTACTCTTTGATTGTACACATGAATCACATGATAACAATATTTAGACACCACACTACTGACCGCAGCAATGCCAAAGAACGAAACTTAAGCCTTTAAGGACGAAACGTAATCTGTTTTATATAAGCAGCAAGTACGTACCGCGCAGTAAACTGTTTCCATCTCGGTTATGAAAAACGAATCAATTAATATTACGGTAAAAGGCAAAAGTCGCTGTTGTTCTGAGATCCGTAAAAAACACATAAATCCACTCTGTGGGCAGAATGTATAATTTGTTAATGTTAAACATGATGGCACATAAATTAATCACTAGGATTTAAAAGGTTAACCACGTTTCGCGGTGTGACAAGGATATCGAAATTTCTATCCTTGTCGGCACAGAGCCCATTATTTCTACTTACAGTATTAAAATTAGAGAACACACAGGTGTATAGACTCTCTGGAGCACAGTTCTTTATTATTAACATCTAAATATATGCACTTTGCTCACAAAGTGGATACATGTATTTCATAACATTCTCAGAATAAACAGCGACCGTCTTCCTACAGAGCTTTAATCGCTAAGTTCTTGTAAGTTCTTACAGCGGGTGTTATTCAACTGATGGTCTACCGACTGTTGGCACCTTGTCGTGCGATATATTTGTTCCGACGTTCCGGAGAAGCGTGGAACAAACACATTACACTGCATTGCAGAAGAACCCACAAGACCGTCACTTCTAGATGCAGTGTTTCCTGTGAAGTAAGAAATGCAATTGTGAATATTATCGAGATAGGTTTGATGTTGCAAAAAATTAAGCCAACATGTTCTGCAGAGATTGCAAGCACGTTGCTTGAAATGTGCAGACAATTACATACAGCGAGCTAATAACGTCTTGTAACGAAGCGGAGGTTTATTTGAGGTATTTTTCCAGAATTTATAGGTTTGTGAACAACCATAAACGTCCCTTGTAACCAAGTCATGGCATTCCATGAGTTCGCCGCTTAGAGAAAACGGCCTCTATATATGAAATGTTGTTGTAAATATATGAGTAGGTAGCGGATGGCCAAAAAAAACGGTCCTCCAGCTTAGGGGTTTTCGCGGCTGGCTAACAATTCCGCATTGTAGAAACCAACACATCACACACTGATACACAGAATTTCTAAACTGCGGTAATGAACCTTCTTTAAATGATTATTGGCTTCTCAAGGAGGCAGAATGTGTAGTAAATTTATTTTTTTACTTATACCACTCTAATATTCACCACTCAGAACAGTCGGTGCCTCAGCTAAAATCTGACACTCGAGTCAAGCACACCGGAATGATGGGAACTTCGGTCATGTTGCTTTCAGTACCTACCCCCTCAACTGTGGATTCCAGTTTCACCCATTGCAGGGTGAAAGTGGCAGGTCTTCTACCGACACGTTGTGCCGAAACGTAGGTAACAACGCACGAACTGACGCTGCACAGCATCCCAGAAAATAGAAGACCTTAACTACACCGCGGCGAAGGAAATTCTCATTGAGTGTCTACCACGGAGTTATGTGCAAGTGAATGACTCGTTCCACCTGACCAATTCAGCAATGAGTTCTGAGCGTGCAAGATTCAATATCAGCTAGGGAAATTACCTGGATATATCGTGGAGAGGTTCATCTGATACGAAGAACAATACACTCAGGAAGGTGAAACTAAGCACTCTGTGCATACAAGCAGGTACATTCACTCAGATGCGACAGAGCCATCTCTCACCCGTTCCTTGTATTACCTTAATTACAGCCACGCTCACGGAAAATTAAAGCGGAGTTGTAGAGCACTTCTCTTTGCATACAATGAACTGAAAGTTTTTAATAATGATACCGCAAAATAAAAGCATGCATTTTCTACGCCTGACGTGAGCAACAACAATTCTGTTTTATTTAATGCATATTACTATACTCAGAAAGGTGGGCTGCTATAATTTTATGACTACGTATTAATTCATAATGGAATAAAACCAATTCAGGTGGAGAAAATTACCTTATAATCAAGTGTCACTACTCAAGTATTCATCCTACTTAGGGCTCAAAGTTATGGGTTCGACTCTCTGCCTTAATGCCTTAGAAAGCTTTGTTTTTGCGAATTTTGGGATAAAAACGTTTTCCGTGTACAAGCCATGAAGGCATATGAGGAAGTGGAGGTATAACTCCACGCAATATTAATCTCGGTACTAGATGGAGGTGGGTGGTCAACTCCCCGGCCGCTTTACTCCCGAGGAGAAAGCCCAAGGTACCAATCGAATAAAAGGCTGGACGCTTCCCTTGCTCCATCCTGGAATCGAAACACGATTCCTGGGTTGTCCAGCCCAGCGGTCGCCAACCATTCGGACCTCACGGACCACTAAACTCACAATTTTGAATCCCGCGGACCACTAACATGAATTTTTTTTTAAAAAGGTACAAACCTCTATAAAAAAAATGATCATAAAAGTTCCATTTTATTAATATGAAATGCACTTGTTTAATTATAACAAAATTATTAGTGTGATATTTGTTGCTGCTTGTTTGAAATAAGTATAATAAACATAAAAATTGCAAATAATGTCCACATTTCTCCACGGACCACCAAAATTTTCTCGCGGACCATCAGTGATCCGCGGACCACCGGTTGGCGACCGCTGGACTCCAGCCCACAGCATAGTCACTAAAACAAATTAGGTTGAATACATTCAGTTAGGCTGTGAGTGTGTCTTATTATATCCCTCCAGATGTACGTCACATCATTTCACACTGCACGCTAAATAATTTCACCTCTTTACACAATGTCGTAAAATTGAAAAAAGAAACTCCAGTTACTTTGATTATATAGAAGTTTAAACAGTCATGGTGGTTTTGTATGGTGATGATGAAAACACAATTACAGATGAAGCAATACTTCCCTCAAATGTGCACGGATTTGTTATGATGTCGGTTGTGTCTCTTGAAAGCTGCGGTGTCTCGTGTCTCGTCGACAGAAATTATCGAACCATTTTTGTCTCAATGCAGCACACTACAGAGTTTTACCAGAGAGAACTAGGCGGTCCACGCAATTTCGTTTCTTGATACATGTATGTCTTACTCTGCGATGCTGTCGCTAGCTCACATTACACAGCATCGGACGGTAGGCTAGCAAATAATCAAGTGGCTGGAATGTGACTGGATGAGGTCGTGACATATGTGAAGCGTTATCTCGGTTATTTGCCTGCAGGGACAGAAAAACAACAGAACACCTCATTCAGAACAGCCTACGACTCGGCGGAAATTCTAACCCCCCCCCCCCCCCCATACATCGTCATCGCTAATACGCTCGTTATGTTTTCATTTTATTTTCAAATTTATTGCTTCAAAGAACCTTGCTATTCTGGGGTCTGTTATTAAGATTCCCTTCTTTAACAGCTGGCCTGTGAACACGTTAACGCCTTCCCTGAAATATGCACCTTTCCCCTAGTTTTAAGTCTCACACGTAACAAGTTAGTGCATACAGTCAAACAGTCCAAATAACATGTCTATCCTTATAGTTTCCAAGCGGTTGGTCTGCTGCTTTACATTTAACTGTAACAGTACGAAGAGTAAAGCCGTGCGACAAACATATCGTGTGGTTCAGTAAAACGACTTCAACGGAACAGCAAGTTGCAGTAGCTTCGACCGAATAAATGCCCCATAAAACACTGGATGGATTACATGTGGCATGAATACGTATGCGTGGCGGGTGTACAGTACAGGACTGCATCATGGACAAATACAGGGATATAAACTGAAGGACAGAATAATGTGGCCAAATGCACGTTGCAATTTCAGACACATAAGCTTACATCACGCTTAATCCACTCAATGTATTTGAGATACTCGAGACCTCGAACAAATACGTCATATTAGGAATAATAGAGGCGGCCTTGAACGTGTTAAACGGTAAGTTGAGTTGCGAAAGAAACAGATTACGTAAGCACAAGGCAGTATTACGACACCTGGTCGACAAGAGAATAGCTCTCGGTAAAAAAAGAAAACTAATAGTTCATCAAGGCGGATTCCTCTTTCCCTTGCTAACAGCCGTGTTATCTGCTCTGCCTAGTATCATAAGGAAATAATAATAGCATGTTGCGCAAAATGTTATTGGTTACACCCGAATATTTCGAGCGCTTGCGTAATGATAAAACCGAGATCGAAGACAAGAAGAAAGTCGCGCGTCTCCTGAATTTAAGAGGAAAAAACAAAAAGCAAAAAAGCCGTCACATGACCCTTATGACACGTGGTTTAAGTTACGACAGGTGCAAGATCCCATACTGCGGCGCGCCCAAAAACGTAGGCAACCCGTGTCACTGACGCTTGTAGCCGAGCGGCCCCCGCGCCACCCCTACGCACAGAGACAGGAATCCAGAAGCAGGTCTTACTTCTCATACAAGTCGATTGTTAGTTACTACTAAAAGTATACCTAACACGGCTGGCGGACGGGCCTACTCCCTGCGTGAAGTGACAAGAACAGAGTACTCGTTTTGCTTCGTCCGCCAATCCGCTATCGCTAGGCGAGAAGACACCCGACACTCGGGTCAAGGATATCGTGGCCAAACGTCTGGCCGAATCCGCCCAGCGACTCCTCCTCAAAGGGCGAGGGGTAAGAAAAAAACGTAAGAGGGCCGCAGCCGCAGGCGATGACGCTAGTGCAAAGAAGAAAAAAGAAAAACCGTGAAGAGACCGCCGGTTATAAAAAGTGACATATTCTCCTAACTGCGATCATTTAGCAGCCGGTCACCATGTCGTCTACTACTACTACGAAATCAGAGTTCGACATCTTCGCGAAGAAACCCGTGCAGGGCGCCGTCCTGTGGTCGCGGATCACGCATTATAAACCCATAGCCCCGGTAGACCAGTCGGACCTCGAATACGTCATACCGGGCGACAGCGAGACTTACGTCCATCTCAACACGCACATGATGATCAGAGGCAAACTCGTACATCCAGACGGATCCAGCTTGGATTCCGACCACCACACGTCGATGGTGAACAACCTCCTACACTCCCTCTTCACTCAGTCCCCCCACCCTTTCCTTATACACCTCAGCCACACACTTCCTCAGGTTCAGGGCTTCGTGACGACCGGCGTCGGAGCCACACACTTCCTTAGGTTTAGGGCGTCGTGACGCCGGCCGTCGGCGTCATATTCAACCCAAACCCACTCATATCCGTAGGTTAAGGCCTCGGGCAATGCCCCATCACTCTCAAAAGCAATTAACTGAAGGCGTCCCGACGCTAGGCGTCGATGGGATATGGTTGCCCCAGAACTACTCACGTCCTTTTGCTCCTGTGATGTTTTCTTGGACACGTACATTTTCTGTCGGAACACGCTCATCTGAGTCTTTGGTAACTTTTTTTTGCTTTGTTTTCTCTTTCAATAGACAATATTTCTCTCTTATTGTATCTTCTGAAACCCTTCCCTGCCTTTCTACGTACCTATTTCTACAGACGCTATTGTTTGCCTTTTGTTATTTTCGCCGACACATTTCGCTCTCTGTTCTCTCTTTTTCTGTCTCTGTTTTATTCTCCATCTCCTGTGGTTACTTCTGACAGTTCACTGCGCTGACATTTTCCCTATTTCTTTTGGATCCCTTGTACCCCCTGACATTTTCTGGTCCTTCTGTTTATATTGTTCTCTTTCTAGTATCCGCTCCCGATTTCTCTGCGCTTTGTTTCCTCCTTTGGTATTAATATATCATTTGTTCCGATACATCACCTTTTAGTTTTCTGTCCGTACTCCCATTCAATCTTTCAACAGCTCTCTGTTATTCCCTCACATTCACCCACCTGCTGTCACTCATGTTTCGTAGTATTGTCATTAACGAGAACGGTGTTAGCCGACCGAACAACGACCTCAATGTGTATAGTGACGAAACAGACTGACCAACGTGTTTCGTGCAAATTATAACGTCGGGGTTACTGTGGTCGCATTTCGAAGACTGCGTCTCCTGAATAAGACTCGTGGTGCTTACCGCAATGTTAGGCTAGAGCTAAAGCTTGTCGTTCCTCGTCTCGCTGTGATTAGTCACTTAAAGCCTACTGGTCAGTATGCACGGGAGAGTTTAAGATTCAAGTCTATGCATTTTGCAGTGACAGGGTACTTCGGAGTTCCGTATAACTTTTACAAAAAAAAATAAAGAAAGTTATTTCCCTGTACAGCATTCACTGGTCTTCCTAACAGAAGCAGGCTGTGTTCTCTGTGAGGTAGGAATAGAGGGGTTACATATGATGTAAATTCGTTTTAGTCTTCAAAGGGTCAGTTGTAAATTAATACGTGTCTTGGATTGTGAATTTCAATTTATATGCCCTATTTTGCTCCCAAATGTTGTTTGGTACCGCGTCCAGACCAAGCCCGACCACTGTCCAACGCAAGAATGCGTGGAACTTCACTTCCACTTACTCAGACATCTTCACATCATATGCATAGCAACAAATTTACTTTTACAACTATTAACATTTGCTTCGAAATCTTGCGTGCAGTGTGCTGGCAGGACATCTGCAAGTCCTCCTATTACATGCCTTGTTCTCCCTAAATTTGGTGTGTGGTATTACCGGCTTATAAACCTATTACACTTCCAATCTAAGGAGTTAAAAAGTATACCAGTTGCGAGAGGGTTTTTAAGCCCTAATATTCTGAGGTACGCATGACCCCTACAGCTACGTTACACTAAAGTTTAATCGTGTATTGAAAACCCCAGTGAAAGTTAAACTCTTCAGCATGTTAAAAGTTTCTAATCTGGATTTACGTTACAGGAAAACTCAACTCGTATACGGAGAGGGTTTAAATCTAAGTACTTGGATGAATTACAGTAAAAGGGTTTTGTAACATTCTAACATATTCAAATGGGCTTCATTAATGTAAGTGGTCAGGTGTTAGAAAACAAATCTGTTTCAAGGGAAAGAAATTATATTTTTGTTCTCAGTTCTGATATGATAAATAAAATTCCTGCGTAACATTATGAAAGTTCATGTTTCAAGTTTCCAGAAACAAAGTTCGCTGAAGTCTGATTGATTACTTCGGGAAGCATTTACTTTCCGAAGAAACGGTATTAAAATAAACACGACATTTAAACAAAAATATCGCTTTCTTCCGTCTGAGTGGCAATCCTTCATAAGACGTTTCTTTCCAGGTACTGTCGATATTACAACCGAGGTTTGGCTAAAGAAAAATCACAAAATTCCCTCGCATTACAAACGCTTGAAACATTGAAAAAATTTTAAATCAATAATATTACAACGCAACGAAAATACAGTGTTAAACGTCTTTATCATTCAGTTATTAGCATTACTATTCCATCACACACCCTTCCCCTACTATTTGCATCGTACGGAAATTCATGTCTTCAGGAGACAATGGTAATGATGAAATGTCATATATCAATTTGACAAGAGACTAGAGAGAACAATATTTTGCCGTGACCAAAATCTATATCGGAATTTTAAGTTGTTCTGCTAGTTTAACATTTATCAGAAGACACATACACGTGTATATGTACCCAAGCTAGAACAGGTAATCCCCCGTTATGAAAGATGAATAAAAGAGGTAAAAGGATAACAGACTAAATGTGCATGGAACAAGAGAGATGAATGGAAGATAAATTCTGCTACACTTTGAAGCTGCAAGCTAAGTAATGGCGGTGCTATCGACAGCCAACATCCTTCTGTTATCCCTATGATTCCAAGTTGCCAAGACCAACACCCCTGGGACACCAGCTCCATTTCACTACTACGGACAGCTAGCGAAGAAAACTGGATGCAGCCAGTAACGGTCATAGACGTTCGGTTTTCAGCCTGCAGACTAGTAGAGCCTACTGGGTACAGTTGCTACATCACTTCGCTGCGACAGAATTCAAACCTGTAACTTAGGGACAATACAAGTGTTTGCTGCAGTTCCTTCTAACATCAAATTGAGGCCTTAAAAGTATGGCAGTGTTACTACATGTCCGAAGATCGTGTGCATTTTGGGACGATAATTTGTTTTGAGGAATACAAAATGTCCGCTTGTCTGTATTACTAAATATCTAGCCTACTTATCAGTCCTTCTGATGGCATTATTTAACTGACCATTTGAAATGCACAGTAAAATTGTATATGCAGGAAAATCATAAGTGCAGGCAGAAGTCATAAATCTCACATACTTTATATTACTTTAAAAATTAATCAGCCACCAGTGACGATTACATTAACAGATGATTCGAGGAAATATAAAACATGCATTAGGTCAATCTCATTAAACGGAATAAAGATTTTAGTGACGTAATCTTCTTTCTTTGAACTCTATCCATCGTCTTAATTTTAATAGAATACTACGCTTCGGTAGCCGGCTGTGCTCCGTCTGACGGTAAAGGAAAGCATATAATCTAATAGACCCCTTAGAAACAGCTAATCTCAGACACTGGGCATAGGAATCTGTTGTACACGGCTATTTAAAATATATTACTAACATTCATTATATCAATCTGTAATTTTTATCAACTACAAAGTAAAAGGTAAAGTTCACCCTAGAAAAGGCCATGAAGGCCCAGAGGGGAAGTAGAGGTATAGCTCTACTCTTTCCTTAACCTCGGCGCCAGATGGGGGTGGGTGGTCAACGCCACGCCCCGGCCGCTTTACCCCCGGGAATGACCCGGTACCCATTGTACAGGAGGCTGGGTAGGCCCCAGGGCCGGTCTGGACGAGTGCTGAAAATCTCGCCCCCACCGGGATTCGATCCCCGGACCGTCCAGCTCGTAGCGAGTCGCTATACCGACTGCGCTATCCCGGACCACTTTTATCAACTACAACATCTGAATATTTCAGGAAACTGCATTACATTTTAAGTGTGGCAAATTGTTAACTACGATAATAACATATGGAGTACACTAACGTTTGATTTAGAATGCAAAATAAAGGACAAACATGATGAACAACTGTGTAACACTTAGAAGTCCAATATACCTTAAATAAATCAGTCTTTAAACAGCAACAGAGCAATGAGGTAGACAAACGGAAAATAAACATTATTCTATAAACAGAAAAACTAAAGTTTCAGAAGGAAGCTTAATTTGCAGACCTGAAAAAGTATCCCAGCGTACCGTCTGGCCCATGTCGAGAGGATCCCTGCTGGTACGTGTAAAATTCAGCACTGCCTTAACTCAGGCAAAGTACAGAAATGTTGTCTTTCAGGCTGATTTAACCGCATTTTTAAGATAAACTCAACGTTATGCTTCTCTCTCTACGTTTGCCATCACGTCACCATCAGCTCTCACTCGACTAGAGACCGTCGCCACGCACCACTTCGGTGTTAGGATTCACGATAAAACACCCAGTACCCCCTAAGAGGCAGTGGGGATACAACAAACCATTTAGCCATAAAATGTATAAAGTTCGCCAATAACGCCAGCGCAATTTTTCTCATAACTGAACTGCAGTGTTCGAACAGTGTCTACCAGCTGATGTCGATATTATAAACTAGAGTTATCCGCTACACAGTTCTGTTGCGGTAAGCCTCTCATCGCTAAACAAATTCATACTACTAAATCAAACATCATCCTCTCTAAATACCAGGCACTTCGCCATAGGGACTTCGTACTTCATCGAATTAAGCACATGATACTTCACTTGGACCCAACAGCGTGCTTCTGTCTGCACTAGACTGTGTAATGATTTAAAGTGACTTTCGT
The DNA here is from genome assembly GCA_021186555.1 of Reticulitermes speratus. Classification (NCBI taxonomy): domain Eukaryota; kingdom Metazoa; phylum Arthropoda; class Insecta; order Blattodea; family Rhinotermitidae; genus Reticulitermes; species Reticulitermes speratus. The sequence goes on from JAJKFL010000330.1 coordinate 22,038,781, forward strand.
CTATGACAAAAGGAATTCAAAATGAAGAGTACTGCCATGTGATTAGGGCACACAGTTTGAGTGACGTGACAACAGATAAAAATGTTTACACATTTAGTTTCAGTTCTATATTTCATACGCACAAATTTTCAAATTCGAAATGTGACTGAATGTCGCATGTGTAATTTAACAAAGGAGACTCACTGTTCTTTTTTCCTACTGTAAAGCAATTTTAAGAAACTAACTTGCCTTGATATAGGACATCCCCGTTGGTATATCAGATCAAAAGTATATTTATTCACTTATCAATCACACACAACAACAAGCTAATTGTAAAGGTTTTCTGGCGACAAGTTTCGGCTCTAACTTGTGTTTTTCAGGACCTTTTGCAACTAAGTTCTGACAAGAATACTTGGTCCAAAGACAGAATAAGTAAGAGGAGGCTGGAGAAAAAATGCGTAATAGTGGGCTTTGTATTTGCGCGCCTTTAGAAATTTAGTATTCTAGAGTCCTCCAACAAGGGTCGATAAGATGGGCGTGACATTTAGCATGCATGAGGAAACGTAATAATACATTTGTGCATGTGAAAATACAGCACAGATCACAGAACACGGATCACTGAGCTACGGGTTGAATGATCAAGGAATTATGGTTCGAGGCAAGAGATGTTTCTGTTTCCAAAAACGTCCAGACCGGGTCTGCAGACCACCCAGCTTCCTATTCAATAGGTACCAAGGGTTATTTTCTCGGGAGTAGAGCAGCCAGAGCGTGGTGCTTCCCAATCACGTCCACCTAGTTCCGAGGTTAAGAATAAGTGGAGCTACACCTTTATTCCCTCATATGACTTCATTGCATGCTTAAGAAGAACCTTACCCTTTTAGGCAAAAGTGTGGGCTAAGAGTGTCAATAGAACCAAACAATGTACAATGTTGTTGCCGTGATATCTGCACAACAGCGTTCCGCCGTCATATACTGTTTCTGTGCCCGAAGCACTGCCACAACGCGTTCAGTAGCCACGCAGCTCATGTGTAGCATATCGCGACAGCAGGCAAGCATGTTCATTTCCGCGCACCGAGAAAACAGACTCTGTGCCCAAATATCGGAAATGTGTGTGAGGTCAGAGGCTCTCACAGCACTCAGTATTAAGATTGGTGTCCGTTGGGATGTAATTCAGTTTAGTCTGACAGATGGTTATCAGCCTTTTCGAGAAACCTTCTACTTTCAAGGGAGAAATCCGCACGTAATATAAGGACGGGATGGTCGAAATTCAGCTATATACCTTAGAATTAGATCCAGTAGTCCCAAAACGGACTCTCTTCTGAATAGGAAATGAACAGGAATACCTGAACTTTCTTCCTGTTCTCCAAGCCTTTCTTATCTTTCTGCTCCCCTGCAGGAAAATAGCCCTTCTCAGAACCACTGACTCCCACAGCACCTTTTATATCCCTGCCCTTTCCCTATATTACGTACTAATTTCTCCGCTCTTTCCTTACCACGAAAATGTGGGCAGGATATTTCTCCGAAACGCTGGTAACCACCTACATTGGATTACACCTCTAATGACTGTAGTCCTAATATAAATTCTACGCAAAAATAAATAAATTTCGGTTTTACTGTAGGTAATAATTTAATTCCATCGACTACTAGGAAGACTGCCGATCCCAGTGGCCGCGCGGTCTAAGGCGTGGGTTTACGGCCGCTCGCTTGCCGGGATTGCGGGTTTGAATCCCGCTGGGGGCATGGATGTCTCTCTCATGTGAGTGTTGCGTGTTGTCAGGTAGAGGTCTCTGCGACGGGCCGATCATCTGTCCAGAGGAGTCCTACCGAATGTGGTGTGTCTGTGTGTGATCGTGAAGCTTCAATAATAAGGAGGCCTAGGCCCAGTAGGGCTGTCAAGTCATGAGGAAACAATTAGGAAGATTAAGAGTGATGTAATTATTTCCATGTGTTGTAGATAAACTGTCAAACGGCTACGATTCACCGATCACATGGAAAGTGATTAATCTGGATTATTGAAAGTAGTTACGAATGAATGTCTTTATTTTTTACAGAATTCGCTCAAACACAAAAGAAGACCACGGACAACATGAAGCTGGAAAATGAGACCTACAGGTTGTCTTGAAACGTCGGAAACAAAATAACCAGTGCTGCAACGTCACACCCCAGAACAACGAATATCTCATTCACACCGCTGTAAAAACGTAAGAACTCACAATGTATAAAGAGAATTCAAAAGAACAAACTACCACAGTTAGCTTACTTATTAAGCAATTAATTCAAAAGGAAAGACAGAGATGTGGGTAGACCCACAAGTAGATGGAAAAATCTGTTTTCAATTTTTGAATATCTGAACGGGGTTTTAGCACCCAATGCGTCAGTTGTAAAAACAGGACGAAATCTTCGACTTAATTTGAACCGACAAATTTACGGGGTGTTCCAGTTTTGTGTTTATGGCTGTCTTCCAGATAATGGTGCGCTTCCGATGGGTGTGTATGAACGCGAAGTGTTATAAAAAAAGTTCATAGTATGGGAGGGAGGAAAGGAGAGTCAGGAGTTGCAGCACCTAGATTAAAGTGAGATGGCTTCAGAACGGCGGCTCATGAAATGGAAGAAGAGGAGGAGGAGAGCAAATTGCACGCGTGGGTATCCGGAACAACGCAAATATAAAACAGCGAAGGGTCGACGAATAAAGAACCCCCCCCCCCCTCCCACACTTACACACAAACGCAATAAACCCCTGTGCTCCCTACTTCAGTTCCATGAAAGATAGCACGTATCAGACAGTCAAACCACGTTTGTGCCTATGCTTTTTAACGACCCATACCTCTAGGTTAGTGCCTACAGTGCTTACAATAAGAACATTTTGAACTTCAAACAGGTACAAAGCCCAGGAAGTACCATGACATGAATTAAAAAAGTCAAAAATTATACGCAGAAATGGGAATATTCTGGCACATTTGCTACCTTCCGTTTAATTATCACGAATAACGTTAGGACTTACGGAAGAACTGTATTGGGCATAAAAATTGTGATTTCTTTTTCCCCACGACTTTTATTCAAAGCATTCTTCGCTCCGATAAATATTTATCTACTTAACAGCGAACTGAACTGTGACTCGTTCCGAAACGCGTGTGCGTCTTCAAGCGTATCCTTTATTTTTGTCCAGTTTTAAAACTAAAAGAAACATATACACAGACACATTTGACACAGCGTATACAGACACACTTCAACAAACTTATGAACTTATTAAAATACATTCAGAAGCAAGTATGTTGATGTATTAATTATAAGAATATGCACGGTATGAATACCATAAAAAAACAGATACACCTACTTACAGAGGCCCCCCTATGCACTCGTCCGCACACGACAAAATCGCAAAAACTTTAGCCTGAAGGACAGCGGCACACACATAACGTCAGAAAGACGGCGTATAGCACATACGCCTATCCCGGAACCCACCAGTTGGTCTAGACCCGTCCGTAGACCAGATCAACCATTCGAACTCACGAGTCGTAGCCAATACTGATGCTAGTTATGGCGCGATACGACCTTGACCTTACAAGGAAAATCAACCGCAATCTTTGGCGTCATTTTTGTGCCCCGTTTGAAATACAGCGCCGAACTTCATTTATAAATACGGTGCACAGCCGTTATCCCACCAGGCCAAAAACCGACACAATGAGGCTTGAAGCTGATGTACATAATGGACCAAGCAAGATCCCAATCAAGCCAAACGAATACAGCACTACTATGCATGTATCTAAACCCTACGTATGTTTCCAAGGTCTCATTAGCGACATATGTTATTCAAAATACAGTGTAATTAAAATATACAAATTCTGTACTAGAATTAACAATGCAGGTAACATTTTACTCATGCACAATATTAATTTGGCTAGAAAATGGCACTGAAATGACGAAATGTGCAGTCATGAAACATTACATAATAAACACACGAGTACACACAGTTTCGGCAGATGTCATTAATTTGTACACCTCGAAATTCACTGCAAAACTAGATCGAATCAGTTTCCTGCATGGGACAGATGATGAATGCACACACACACACACACACACACGTCTTGGTGGAAAACCTCATGAGAATAGACTACTTACAAGATAGAAGCTTAGATAGGAGAATAATACTTAAGCGAGTCTTACAGAAATTTGGTGTGCGGGTGTTGACACGAGTCTTCTGATTCAGAATAGGCTCCAGCGGAGGGCTGTTGTGATGGCGGACAAGGGTTTCAAAAAAGGCTACAAATCTTTTGGTTAGCTAAGCGACAATAAGTTTCTGTAAAATATTCTGCGCCACGAACCTGTTTAATTTCCTAGATTACAGTCCCAATCATGAAATCCATACAAGGGTTTTCTTATGCTGCATATTGTAAGCTCTCAGCAATATTGTACTGGTAGAAGTTATTCATGCAGACAACGATAATAAGACGTTCATAAAACTTCTGTTACTTTCTAGCAGCTTCCCAACACCCCACTTCATCTGAGGGTGTGCAATTAATGTCTTTGTTTGATCACAATGTCTCCTCCACCAGCCAACTATATTTTAAAAGGAAAATTTTAAAATCAGTTACTAGTGATTATTGTTTCTATTTCATTATAAATTACGCTGTATTGTGAAATTCAAATATATGACTCTGTAGTTACGTGATTGTGTGGTAACATGAACGTCTTCATGCCTACTGCCGTTTCTGCCCACCACAATAAACAAGCTAGAAAAATCCCACAGGGAACCCCTCTGGTGTATTCGCATAACCATTGCAACCACAAGAAAACTGGCACCCTTGGTAACCATAGTAACCGAAAAAAATAATAAAGTAGTAACTGGATTAGTCATATATGTAGGTAGATCTTCAGTAATGTATCTGTTCTAATTTTAGTGACATTTTTAATTTCGACAAATTTTAGTAAAAGTTTCCAAAATCAGTTCTCAAAAAAAAAAAAAATCCGTCCAGTGGAAGTGAACTGTTGCATGCGGGCAGACGGACTGAAGTACAGACATGACAAAACTAACAGTCACTTTTCGCAAGTGCTTTACAATCGCGCCTAAAAATGGGACCACGTGACTGCTAGTTTTCTACTTTATGAACAAGATAAATATCAAATATAACAAAAGGAACATCATTATGCGACTGTCAAAGAGCACAGAGAGCGCACATTCTAAGTGCTGATAGCGTACATGGATGCTCACAATTTACAATCTGCCGTGCTTCTACTTCCACCTCTCCACCATTGCCGCTCTTACTGGGGTCTGAAGCAAGTCACAAGCATATTAGAAAGCCAGCCGGAGATCATTTGCCTTTTTGAAAAGTTTCTCAGCGTAATGAAGGAAAGTTTTGTGTTCACCAGTTTGGACTCCGAGATGATTAAGACTTCCTCCGAGAAGACTAATTAACTCCACGATGCAATGGCGAGACAGGCTTGTATTTTCCTTCTGTTCTGTGCGTGTATATATGAAGAGTTACTTTCCGGCAGCAAGAGGCAAAACGATTCATACCAAAAGGATGGACTCGGAAAGTTTTTTTACACTACTTTGATCTGCGGATAAAGTAGCGGCAAATTGACTTTACCTACAGAGATCTGAAGTTCAGTTAAGTTGTTCTCATTCAGCAAATGTATAGATGAATGTCGGAGAAGTTTGTCCCTCCATACGCTTTTAAACGGATAATTTTACTACGAATACGATAAAGGTATGGCAAAACGCGAGTTTTGTGGTGAAACACATAACCGTCATTACGCACTTCAAAAAAGTATTAAAAATTAGTTTCGAAGATGGCATGCCATAGTGGAAGCAGTATCTAAGACGTATACCGCTAGGGTAATTCGTCCCGTATTTTCGGGGACAGTCTCCGAAGTAAGACTTATGTCCTGGACTCATTTTGTCCCCAATTTGGTCCAGTTTATAATTTTTCCGATTTTATTCCGTTTTCCAGATAGTATTTTTTTTTAAAGAACGGAGACATTCTTGGATCTCTTTAGCGACTTTTCCTAAGAGGAGATGACAACAGCGCTGTGCACTGAGAAGTAAAGAATAAAGATGTATGTAAGATATGAAAAACATGACTGTAACGTATCAATTTACTATTTCAGTTTCGTCCTCGTCACCGAATAAGCCTAGAAAAAATTGTCACTTTACGCTAGGACCATAGATATATGTTGGGTTTCCCTGTGCAGGAAGAGGCCTTGGTGATGGGTTAGTGCCCGGTCTAAGGAGTACTATCAAATGTCTAAAAGAATAACTATAATGAGTTTCATAAGATATCTGTGAATCACTACAAGACCACTGGCCAAATTCATGACAGAAGAAAAAAGCAGAAGTTTACAAAATTATTGCAGAGATCAGTTGTTTTAAGGTCATACATACTGTCCTGCTCTGACTGGGAGTGGGATTGCCTTGCTTTAAGGCAACTTCTCTGCCACATCTGTCTATCAGGTAAACTAATAATCAAGGCGTTACTAACAGACCGGGGGTTTTACAGGCATCTGCGAAGAATTAACTAAAGGGGTAAACGGCTATATATTTCTTAACATGTACGTTTATATATATATATATATATATATATATATATATATATATATATATATATAGCCAAAACCTCGATACAAAAAACTTCATTATAGCGTTTTTTATATTATATGTACCGTGCACTGTCATAAGTTTAAATCAAACCAACCAATGCACAAATTTTTTAAAAATTAGATCCTGTAGAAAATGTTTAGTGGATCTTCTAATCGCGTAATTAAGGCCCAATTCTAAGATTTTAGTTTCTTCATTGCCGAAAGAAGTATCAGAGAGGTTCTTTATCCGTTGTACAAGGATTTTGAGGTATGTAGTTACAGTTTTGATGTTCCTGTGTTTGTTTGCTTTTCGTGTGACGTAAGTTGTCAAGTGTTTTTTTAAGTTTATTGTACAGGACGTCGTTCATGTTATTGATTTTTTGGTTTAATGATGTTTGTATACATAGCCATGTGTCCTGCCAGTTATCTGCACATTCTAAATGGATTTTGTACAAATGTGCATTGAGTACTAGTTTTTTTATATAAATATTTTAGTTCCTGATTTAGGAGGTATTTGATGGCGGCATTTTTTGTGTTAGTGCTTCTTTTATCATTACCAATTACTGAGACATGAATGTATTTCGGTGTAAGTTGCTCAATTTTGAGTATCTTATTAAACCATATGGATGCATTGGTCTTGTGAAGATTATCTTTGATATTCTTATAGTTGTAAACTAATTTTGCCTCTTGGGCATCAACGAATTTTATATTATAGTGTATGTACCGTGCATTCAGTCATAAGTTTATGTCAAACCAACCAATGCATTGGTTGGTTTGACATAAACTTATTCATATAGTGTTGTTTAGCGTACTTTCACGCCACTGTAAATTACTTATCGAGAAAGTGTAACTTGAGAAACGGAAGAATTTTAACATAACACTGCTAGAATTTTGACAAAGAGTAACTTTCAGAAACGTGAACTGAGGTTTGACAATTTCAACTAACTTAAAATGATTTTGTGTACACTTTCTAGTGTAATTTTCCATTCACATACATAATTTTAATTCAGTATACAGATGGGTCTGTCTTCAATTTTGTTGCAGTATCTGCTTGGTGTCCATCAGATGCAAATCTGTGCAAGCAATGCTCAAGGATATTTACAAATCTTTGTTTACCATATTAGGTTACGTTCGTCGTGTCTGTGTGCCTATTGGCAGAGGACACACGCATTAAGAAAGTAAAGACCCTCAAACGTTTAGCTATTTCTAATTGGGTTGAAGTAACGCATGTTATAAATCAAATCAATTCAATTCTTTATTAACAACGTACTGACACAACAGTGAAATGGCTAATTACAGGGACAGCACAGAAACGTGAGAGAAAACATATGAAATAACAACAAACATGAGTACATGAAAAATAATAAAACAATGGAAAATATCAATACGAACACAGCAAATTTTAGTACATAATAATAATAATAATAATAATAATAATAATAATATCAATCACGTTGAACCACTATGTGTTCTTAAATAAAATATCACTAACTTGGCCAATATTTTAGAATTACAATCTACAGATAACCTGCACTTCCCAACCTTACAGGTGGTCTATGTTGATTCAGTTCATTTAAGCGCACATGTGTTCCTATTTACGACTACATTAATTATTCCTCCACAATAAAAACAAAGTACATTTTACGTCTTGTAGTATTGTATATTTCCGTGTATTTATCATTCAAAATTTAATAAAACAACCAACAAAACACACAGCATATAGGCAAACTCCCTGATGGTCTACACTGCATTAAACCCCGTCATGTTTCGGTTCATAAGGACCCATGTTCAAGGAGTCATACAAATCATAAAAATTACGGACAGAAACATACGTGGAATATGTACATGAATACAACCATGTGGAACACAGTGCCACATTATACAGCGAGTGTAGATACAACTGATACCAACTACCCACACTCGCTGTGTAATCTGGCACTGTGTTCCATATGATTCTATTCACGTATATATTCCACGTATGACTCTCTCTCTCTCTCTCTCTCCATGATTTTCATGATTTGTATGACTCCTTTAAAAGGGTTCCTTGAAAACCGAAACGTGTTGAAGTTTGCTATAATATACACCATTTGGGAGTTCGCCTATAAAGTGTGTATTTTGTTGGTAAAGGTAAAGGTAAAAGGTGAAGTTCAACCTAGAACAGGCCATAAAGGCTCTGTGGGGGAGTCGAGTATAGTTCTACCCTTTAACTTCGGCGCTATATGGGGGTGGTTGATCAACGCCTCGCCCCGGCCGCTTCACCCCCGGGACAGAGAACCGGTGCCAATTGTACAAGAGGCTGGGTGAGCCCCAAGGCCGGTCTGGACAGGTGTGTAAAATCTCGCCCCCACCGGGATTCGATCCCCGGAACGTCCAGCCCGTAGCGAGTCGCTATACCGACTACGTGGCTGATTTATTAAATACTATATTTACATTTTTAAAATGTACCAGCATTCAGGACGTTTCACTTACAAACAAATTTAGTTTTCTTAACATCTTTACGGCGCCACTTTTGCGTAACACTAAAAACAGAACGTTATAACCCCCTTAGCTGTAAGATCAGAATAATGAATGACAATCTCAAGAACATATCGATCGAAATCTGACTGGATTGTAACATGTTTCTCTCTTCAGATACAGAGTGGCTCTCAGCTCTACAGCTCGGTCCATTCCTTCCCGCAAACCACACAAAGGTTATCTATTGTCGTGTCTAAGACCAGAGTGCCTCATCTAAGACTCCACTAAATCACTATTTGAAGCGAGGATGGTAGAAAATGGGGGTGGGGGAACATGAGAGTCCAATAAAGAGGAGACATCCATTTGAACAGCGGGTGGCAGGAGGAGGATTAAAATGGACCGGACGGAAAGCCATGCGTTGCAAAAACTGATAGTTGTAATGGGTCTATAGTGTGAAGAAATAAATTTTTCTTAATACCACGGCGATAACTCAATTTCAAATGAAAATCCAGAGAGCCCGCTTTCCACTGTGTGTTTCGGCAAGTATAATTTGTCAAAAGTAAAGAAACATGAATATGAATGACTACCAGAACTAAATACTGTAGAATTCTTTGCACACAGTTCCCGATAATGGGTCAAATTCGTCGTGGGTACTTTCATAATCATCCTAGGACTGAAGAAAACAATGACAACTGCCCGTAGAGATTGCCGATGTTCCGGCCGAGATTCGAACTGGGCATCTGTGAATAAAATTCTGAACTATTTGCCCATAAGAACATAGTGGTATATAAATTTCAAAAAGGAATACAAGTGATACATAACACCGAAAGTTTCATATTACGAATTTTGGCAACTATATTTTGTTAGAGGTAACTATGTCTAAAACTGAATAATTATATCAATGCAGGATTACGATATTCGTTGCTTATACCGTAAAATAACGGTCAGATTGTGAGGAGTGGGTGTTCGTTTTGTATCTAACCTATGCTTACAAAAAATAGTTGGGCAATTTCTTAACCAAATTAGCCTCTATCCGCTTCCAAAGAAGACGACTCGATAAAGATACTTCCGAGTCCGGGCAACACAGGCATGACAGTGTTAACAAGCTGGTTTATTTAGTTGCCTTCACTTGCCTTCTGATCGGATAGGAAGAGAAAGAGAGGTGCCCTGCTAAACACCGTATACCTCTTCTGGAGGTTGAATTGTATCATTAGGTACATAGTTATCGACGTTTCGAAAAATCTTGGTGCCTTTATTCTCAGAGTCAAACAGACTACTTGAGTCTGAATGTGAAGACACAATAAACCTCAGAAACCCAAACATACAGCGTAATTTCCCTTAAGATTAAGTCTTCAGCACCACCGCTGTGAAAGCCTCGAATCTCGCGCCGTGTATTTTTTCTTCTTTATCAAGGTACTGGAGAGTATGTAGGAACACAGAACACAGCAGGGCGGTACCAATAACGAAGGCAACCCGCCATTGTCACATGTGCGATCAGATTCATGATCACCTTACAACACATTTAATAAGTAACACACGCCATGGAACACAGTCATTCTAGTTATGTTGATCATTAAATTCATTGCCTTTCATAGAATCCAATGGTTCGTTACCTCGTTCAGATAGACAGCCAGTAGGCGCTATCCAAGAGCCAGTTTAATACAGCACTCAACCACTTTACTTCAATATCCATTTTAATATTATTCTCCCATCCACGTATTTATTTCCCAAGTGGTCCCTAACTGTGGGTTTTCAGTTTAAATTGCGTACGTATTTATCATCTCTCCTATGTGTGCTAAACACCAATACACTGTCATTGGTAAATCACGTGAGGAAATAACAGACTTCAGGCAAGACCACAGGTTCTCATATAGGTGTTTCTGGAGATTCAAATCTTCTGGGACCTTACGACGTGTCGACTGGTAATTGGGTACCGACGAAAACGAGCTTAGTGCCTACATCTCATTGGACTACTTGGCCCTGAAGATGTAGGCAACTATCTCCTTTGAAACGTCCGTAACTATTTACCAGTCAATACGGTGTAAGGTTCCAGAAGACGCGACTCTTCTGACGGCCTTCATTTGTTTTACGTCGCACAAAACCGAACCACTTGTGTCCCTGCAGAATCCAGTTTTTACAGTTTTCCTTGAAAGTGGGTGTTACAGCTGTAATAAAATCTTGCGATGTTCGGATATTAAATTTTGATGCTATACACAAAGAGAAATACTTTCAGAACTGCAGCTCGGATGAAAGATATGACTTTCGTTGCAGTAGGTCTATAATGTTTCTTCGCGTATTCGTAAGCTCAGTTGTCATTAAAATCCAGAAATTGGATAAGCATGCCACCACATGCGGCCATTGCATTTTATGGTAAGTACGTACCACAAACGTGACCTTAGACGTTTTTCCTAAGTCACACACAATTACTGCCTCATCAGATGCAACAAGTACGTCATTCGGTTTGTTCCTCAGTTCCCAATCTAGTGCGCTGTAATTATACGTATATACAGGCGTTTAAGACACCATTTAAAGTGTCTTTTAGACACAGCATCTTTTACAATCATGTAACATAAGGATTAAAGTGTACAGAAGTAGAGTTTTGCCTCATATTACATGGGTGTGAAACATGGTCACATTACGGAAAACACATAGCCTGAGTTCGAAAACAAGATGCTGAGGAAGTTATTTGGGCCAAAGAGGGTAAATGTAACAGTAGGGACGGAATAAATTGCATAATGAGGAGCTTCAAGATTTGGACTCTGGACCTGATATTATTAGGGTGATAAAATCAAAGAAGATAAGGTGAGTGGGGCACGTGGCAGGCTTAGGAGAGGAAACAAATGCATGCAAGGTTTTCGTGGAGAAACCTGAAGACACGAGACCACTTGGAAGACCATGACGAAAATGAGAGGGTAGGGTTAAAAAAAGATCTTAAATAAACAGAGGGGATAGGGTGGTCTGAATTCGTCTGGTTCAATATAAGGAATAGTGGCGGCGATTGTGAACATTGCAAGAAACTTTTGGTTCGTGAAAGTCCGGGAATTTCTTGGTTAGCTTAGGCACTATTATTTTCTCAAGCAACCCTGCTGTATGAAGTTAGTTAATTGGTTAAATAGTTAGTCACTCCTGAATTGTGGCATATTGACCTCATTAAGGTGAGGTCTCAACAAAATATAAACAAAGCTCCATTGTCGTTAATATCAGCAGTGGCCTGTTCACGGATGGAGCCAGATTGCCCGGAACTACCAAAACGTCATAAAACATATAAGTAACAAACAACAGTAAAATGAATACATTAAAAATGCAGTTACATTTTACAAAGCAAACTTCTCAAGATATATGACATTCGGTTTGTATAATAATTTAAGAAGTGAATGGCCAAAAATAAAACCTATATTTTAAACAGAACTGAAATTTCTTCAGCAGCGTTTCTTCCACTTATTAAGTGAAAACGTGAAGCTGTAACGAAACTTGTTTTGTAGATTACTGTGTCTTATAAATATTCAAGTCATCTGGGATGTTACGCAGTGTCGACTGGTATTACTGTGTCTTATAAATATTCAAGTCATCTGGGATGTTACGCAGTGTCGACTGGTATTACTGTGTCTTATAAATATTCAAGTCATCTGGGATGTTACGCAGTGTCGACTGGTATTACTGTGTCTTATAAATATTCAAGTCATCTGGGATGTTACGCAGTGTCGACTGGTAAACACACAACATTTCATGTTACCTTTCAGCGTACAAAGAGATTCCAACCATTACAATGTCCGATACCATTCATCAAGTCTCATCAACCCAACATTGTTACTGTCGTCCATAGTACACTTCTGGGTTCACCAACAATCCAAGATTATTCGCACCTCTCAGCTTTTAATGGGAGGGGGGCATCAAACCACGCAAGCATGTAAAAGGATATCACAAAACCAAAGTATTTGCCGGACTTATAAACAAAGTAATACATACATTTAAGTTTTGTACCAAGGTCATTAACAGTCAAATTAATGACCAACATTTGTAATACAGGAACGTGTCAGGAAAGTATATGATGTATAAAGCTACACGTAGTGAAGGTAAGAAATTCTTAAAGTTAATACATTTAGACCATAAGCAGTAATTCACTTCTCCTTTCTCATGCCAGTACACAAACCACAGAACAATTACATGATTAATGAAAAAGTTATGTTTGGGGCCAAAAACAGCGGACTTACATAATGCCATCCATCATCCAACAGTCAATACTTTCACAAACTTTTTTCAGCATAACTCTTTTTGTCCTCTACACTGTGGCATATATATATATACATATTTAAACACACACACACACACACACACACACACACACTGGAAGAACACTTGGCAATTATAAGTAGACACAAACGCAAGGGATGAGAAATTTGCATTGGGAGACAAAATGCAGAGTATAACTTGCTTGCAAAATCTAGACGGAAAAGGCCACTCGAGGGGCCTGTCGAAAATTGAAGGATAATATTAAAAATCTATATTAAAAAGCATGAGGATTAGATAAATGTCCTGTAGCACATGGCCCAGTAACGAAATGGTATAGGGAGGACAAAAAGCACCCAGTTTCATTCCACGATCATTTCCAATGCTATAAGTTCCACACTACATTCTGCTCAACAGTATCTGTTCTCATACTTCACAGATCTATGTTCTTCCCTTCAAATGAGACACTCGTTAAATCACAGAATTTGGGTTTTGTGCATTTTTATCTGAATGTCTCTCAGACAGGAGGCAGGAAGACGAATTCTAAACTGGATGTTATCAAGCATTTATCGTTATTACCGCACTCGTAAGATCATCGTGAATACAACATTTATTTATTATTATTTTCAAAATAAATTAATTTTCCTGCATTTTGTAATATCTTATCATCCATATATATTCCTTATTATTTTGTCCTGCATTCAAGTGACGATACGTGAATATGCACGCCTATTTAGTTTTCTCCAGATTTAAAAATGAAAAACGTCGTTACTAACTTTCTATATTGGTTCTGTGTTTTTTCAAGGCACCTACCTTTTCTTTCAATAAATTAACATTATCAGAATAAAACGGAAGCTGCTATATCACCCTCAGTTCCATTCTCTGTGGGTTTTCTTGAACCTTCTTAATTACGTATCCTGAGACAATGACGAGAAAGAATTTCCATTTCGCAGAAAATTCTGAACAGGAAAAGCCTCAAATAAATTATGTTTGACTCTTTCCATGATAATCCTAAAACAATACCTTGAAATAAGATAAAGCCTTCTTCTTCCAAATATTTACATACTAAAGATAAATATCTCATTCGTAGATATATAAATTTTGTAATTGCCGCAGCGTCGTGAAGTTACCTAATAATAAATAAATAAATAAATCATTAATTATTCTTAGGAAAAGTAGCTCCACTCCAAATCCTCCATGGAGTAAATGTACAGTTGCGAAACGGAAAACTCACCGAGCCTGAGGGAGAAGAGACAGCAGCGACTGGAGTGGTAACTCGTCTTTCGACAAGAGGCGTATTATTGTTAGTACTTTACGTGAGAAATGGCTTTAATTAACGTTATCGGAGTAATGGCAATCGTAGTCTAAAAGAAGAGGTCCGAAATCTCCCATCGCCATGACGCCAGCCGTAGTCACCTTAATACCGCCTTCTGTTCGCCCTCGCCTAATTTTATAGCACAGCAACTTACAAGTTAATTTGCTATTTAAATACACGTTTCACAATGATTTACTTAAATATGCCTAAGTATATGAAGAAACAGGAAAACAAAAATTACCCGTTGATTCATATTAATAAATTTCACACCTCTGGAAGTATTTCAGTTACGGTGTGTTAACTACAGAGGCTCCTAATTTGAGGACCATCGGTGTACAAAACTGTGGTCTTTGTTTTCCTTCACACTTATTACGATGTATCGTATTTAAATTACTGTCCCACAAAATTACGTCCCTTCTAATGTAAAAAGCACTGCCTTCTACACCTTATGAACTTACTGATTACTTTTCGTTAATCAGATTCTATTTAACGCTGCTAGTTACTCATGTAATCATTTATCGAATTTATTACAACTGAATACCTGCAAATATAGATCAATGTATCATTCCGATATGCCACTATTAATGGAACTGACCTATTCAAAACAGGAAGTCTGTTACAGGTGAAAGTATTTGGGCTATACGCAGAAGTCATTTGACAAAGCCATTTGTCAGCCATGTAACAGTTAACGCCATCTGTCAGCCACTTAGAATAACTACGAGTGAATGACACAGTTGGTCAAGCAGAAACCGTCTCCTATTAAGTATATATACTCCAACTCGACAGGGACCTTTTAATGTTGCATCGGTTCTCGGCAAAGCCTCTGTCTCCAAAAAAAAACATACAAAAGGACGGACAACTATATTTGCGCACTGAGCAGAGGTCCAATGAACGATACCGCCATACCAGCGATCGGTCGTGTGGCAACTGCGTACTAACATAACTGATGAGCTTCTTAAATGCGTTAAGGGCGTTGCCAGTTGCTGAGATAATACAACCAAGATACCAGTTGAATGAATAAGTACGGAGCACTGGAAGAATGATACTGACAGGGAAGACGTAAGTAGTATGAGAAAACCGGTCTCAAGTGCCAAACTGTCCACCACAAACGCCGTATGGACTTTCCCGAGATCGAATCCTGGCCCCCGCTGTGAAAGGCCGGCGAACAACCGCCTGAGACATGGCAAGACGACTATGACCCACGTACATCTTCCAGCATGAAGAAGAGAGAGATAAAGAAAAAGAAGAAATTTGGGGAGGGTACAGAGAGACACCACACTGATTGCACACACATACAGAGTGTTACTGCTACGAACGTTCAAGGCAGTGTTCACACGTTCTTCTCGCTTAGGTAATCGAAGAATTTTTCTACCCCGTACATAGATGCAGAAGGTTCCTCCGAAACGATGGGAACAACTACCAGGCTGCACGAAATCAAAGGCCAGAAAACAGAAATTTACACAATGATAATTTTTATAACCTGAACTCTTATTAGCAGGTCAATGTCTTTTATTGTGGGCATACAAGTTCAATGTGTGGGAAAAATTCAGTCTTCGAATGTTAATTTTCATGCTACAGACACTAAATATTGTGCTTTAAAGGATTAAAGGCAGTACACAGGATCATAACCCAAAAAATCTTTTTCTTTTTTATACGGCCTCATACACACGTATCGCTGTAAAATCCTGAAATTTTATACAAATTAAAAGATTATTTCACATCGCAATGTTTATCTGGAAATACAGAAAGCTGTATGGAGAATGGAAAGCACCTACGCAGTTACCCTTCCTCCCTTTATTTCTGTATTATTTTTGTTCATAATATTCCTCTTATTATACGAGTATTGCCATTACTTTCTTATTTCACTACTAACAGACATAATATAGCCTAGTTATTTTCAGTATACTGATTTTATCACGTATTCACATTCCGCAGAGTGTACTGTATTGACGCCCAGTATAAAGTGCACGAGAGAACACTAAGTCTGAAAACAGACGAAGCGACTTTGGTCGAGCCGACCGTCGAGTCGATCGTCGAATCGACGCGTCACTCAATATAGTTAAAAGTAAAGTTAAAAGTTAAAAAGTATAGTTAAAAGTGCTGCTGTCGCTACGTCGGTATCACAACAGACTAAGGAAGAAATACAAGTTCTTGTGAACATGATAGTTAAACTTCGGATTCTGTAAAAAAGGAAGAGAATATTTTCTTCATCAGCTTAACAATTATCAATTCCAAAGGAGGACTCTGTTTCATGCACACAATTACACAAACAACTTATTTTTCCAAGACAGAAAAGCGTACTAGACTAGCGTGATATTAACGTGAAACAGAAGTAATACCGTTGGAGGATTTATCCTAACCAAATTTCTGATTAAGTCACTGATTAAAGATGATAATTGAATTTAATTCCAGCAACTTCCACATTACATTCAAAATGACAAACCACTGCGGAAGGTAAAATTGGATTAGTAATTCCTCACTGTCAATTTAAGTCACAGCTTTTACCTTCGTAGATATACTTTGTAATAGAGGCTAGGAGAATTTCCAGAGCCGCCTCAGGAATGGATCCAACACAGGGGTTTCCAGCACCGCTACGAAGCTGCGGTCTTCCATAAGCAGCAGGGAATTTATTTACCTGTTGGGCGACTACCAGTTTCTCAAAACGAATTCTGTTTCGTATCGTAAGTTAATTAGTTTTAGAAGGGTATTCATCTTTGCTTTATTAATGAAGAGTTTTGTTGGGATTTTGTGGCGAAAAAATCCTTATTTTTTTAATAAACCTTTTCTGGGATACATTTTATTTCTTTGCGTCTTAGAACTGGTGTGACAGTCAAGTCAGTACGCTTCAAAAGGCTCAGATTTCCTTTTCTTTTTAGCTAATGGATGGTGACAGAGGTGAAGAAGAAAAGAAGGACCATGAAGTATGCAACATGCAGCGCCAGTGTGTTTATGAAGCTGCGATTCCCTCGGGCGGCTATCTGGCTGTAACAGAAACAACGACATTGGAAAAGCAATCAGCCATCTGGCAGGAGTTTACACCAAGCTTAGGAAAAGGGCCACATGCCAGTGACAGTCTTCGCTCAACATGAGACATTATCATTACAATTCACAAGAGTAAAATATAAAAGGCAATAACAGTCATTCGTTTTCAGTCGACAGCAGAATACAACACTAATAGATATACAAATTATATGAAACGCACACAGGTGAATTGAAAGTTACACAATGAAACACCCCCTTCAGTTCCTGGCCTCGCAAGTAGTCATGTTACTGTTCAGACAGTTCATCTGTTTTTAATTTACATAACTGAATAGCATATTTTAAATCCGCTTTGAAAGAATGACACACAGCGCCACACAAACACAGAAGTCGAATACCGCGTTCAATCTGGCCGGAAAATCCCAGGCCCTGTTTATTTACGATTCGTTTCAATACGTTCAAGTACTGACTTCCTTTCAGGTTTTCCGTCTACAACTGTGTATGGGTTCCTAATTTCGCCCATGTATGCTATATTCCCCACTCATCTCACCTCACTTCGTTTAATAATCCTACTAGTACACGGTTAGTTACAGTTCTCTGCAACTCCAGCCAAAGATTGACTATTTTCCTTTTTCCTATCGTTTGAATCCGGTTTCTAAATGTAAGTTTTCTTTTCACGCACAGGAAATTTTGTTTCCTTTCTTTCTGCTCAGGTGTTTGCCTGGTTCCCTAAATTCCTTCCTTGTCCTTCGTGGTAGCCAATCCTGCACCTTCGCTGGTACTTCCCCGAAATTAGTCTAATAAGAGATCTGCGCTCTTCTAGGATTTTACGCGGCGTAGAATGGTAGTTTGTTACCGACGTTTCGCGACAACCTATCGGTCCCATCTTCAAGGGTCAAGCAGTCCAAGAAGAACGTCATTCTTCTTGGACTGGACTGTGTAAAATCCCAGAAAGCGGAGATCTCATTTATACCTCGGCGGAAGCCTGAAATCACGCACAGTCTAATATGCTTACAACATTGCAGTCTGAACTTCATTTTTGTTTTACATAAAGCCCATCTGGCTCTTACGTTCTGATTAATGACTCCGTTATCGTAATCATCATCACCATCGCAAACCACAAGGCAGGCTCAGATGCACATAAAATTATAATACGTAATATGAAAAGAAGTCTTCAAAGAAGGGACTGTAAATCTGTCTATCGCATTTTACGTCTCAACACAGATATCAGTGCAGATACGCGTATTTTGTGAATATGGTGACGTAGCTTACGGCTCTATCAACACTTTGTTGACAGACTGAACGACTGGAAACGCCCAACAAATGCACATGCTGACATGAAGGTTATGTGCGCCGTAAACCACTATTCTAACGTCTATTAATAATTACGATCATATTTACATTTCCCCCGATATGTTTCAGACTCACATGGAAGTCATTCTCAGGTGACTTACATGCAGTTTTGACATCTTAATCTCCGTTGAAATGGAACACAATGGAAAAAGCTAAACTTCGAAACTATAAGGCGTTGTTTACAAGGTAAAATAGAACACTTTATGTGGACACCACGTCCGACCATCCGACCGTCCGTCCGTCCGTCCATCTGTAACCAAGCATCAGCAAGTAAAGGGTTTGTTCGTATTGTCATGAAATTCGGCATAGGAATTGTTTTACCAAACGTTGTAAAGCGAGCATGA
This sequence comes from Reticulitermes speratus, assembly GCA_021186555.1. Classification (NCBI taxonomy): domain Eukaryota; kingdom Metazoa; phylum Arthropoda; class Insecta; order Blattodea; family Rhinotermitidae; genus Reticulitermes; species Reticulitermes speratus. The sequence continues at coordinate 22,058,008 of JAJKFL010000330.1, forward strand.
GTCTCGGGCAAACAGCCCCAGCGCCAGTCACACTGTACTTAGATCCGTAAAAGTAATTCTGCCCTATATTTACACATTTCTAGACCGATCTGAGTGGCATTCTGTCCAGAAGCTCTCGACGTAATGTCGTTCAGCAAGTGTGAATTTCGTGACAATCGGCAGACTGAAAAGCATACTTCACTTATCGACGTCAATGAAATTACACTTACGTGTATAACGTAACAACCGCGTAACATCTTGGTATCACAGAAAACTTTGGTAAAGTCTATGTACATCATTGAGTCTATGGCCCTGGGGTCGACTCAGCCTCTAGCAGAAATGAGTACTGGGGATATCTCCTTGGGGGGGGGGGGGGGTAAAGGCGGCCGGTACGTACGGCTGACCTTACCAACTTCATGTGCCGATTGTCTAGAAATTCTGGGAGCCTCAACATCCTGGAGCCCTAAGGGTCTTCCAGGCCTGTAATGGGATAGCTTTACCTTTACCTTACATCATGGAGAGCACTACTGGCAGCCTCGTTACTAATCCTACCGGTTATAATGATGATGATGATGATGATGACGATGGTGACGATGACGATGATGCGATCAATATTTTGTCCATAAATATACAGCGTTCGTTAAACGCAATTCACTTTAGTATTTAAGGTTAACTACGCTCGCAGTATGCTTCTCCGTTTAACATTCCACACACTGATTGCAGTTGAATGGGGTTCTTTCTTCCTTTTTCTTCCTGTCGAGGAAAAGGAAGAAGAATTGAAAAAGGTCCTTAAGGACGTCTACACCGAACAAATAATTTTGTATTCGTTTTTCGAGTCGTGATTTATTGTAGAACATAAGACTACTATGGGTTTTCTGGATACCTTAACTTACACCAGTGTGGGAAAAGAAATATTTGGTGGCTTAAAATTGAACGAAAATTCTAAAGAGATGACTTATTGATTTCTTCAACCAAACCGTTAATAAAATGAACTCTGTTACAGGAAAGCGAGTCTCAAAAGAAATATATATGTAGCTATATCATAGCAGATTAAATATGTATAACGTAATTTTTAAATGGAATTACTAAATATTAATAAGTTGCCCTAGTTAATGCAGAAATATTTACCATTCCTTAATACTTAATTATTAACTTCATTCATATTTCTATAAATAACTCAATGAAAATCTTGAATGCTAAGGGGAAGATGGAACTGTAGTAAGAGTACTGACGCCAATGTTTATATCGTAACTTTCCCATCAGAATGTTAATTACAGAAGGTAGTCTTACAAGTAAATAAATAAATACATAGCGCGACTGCATATTGTGATGTTACCATAGCCGTTGAAATGAAACGATACTGCAGGATAAAATCCCATAAGAAACCCTTATTTTATCAAGTAAAATAATCAAAAGAGTTCGAATATTTAACTATTAATGATGCTTAAAATAATGTTAATTACAACACACAAAAACATATAATTATCTGTCCTTTGATTATAATCTGCCAAAGGACATAAAGCACCTAACTAAAGATATTAAAATACAACACAAGAAGTTGTATTGAATTAACGTTATATAAAAAGTTCTCATGTCGTGACTACACTACGACGGCGAAGTGTGGACGTTCACAAAGCGAGATCACTTACTAATACAAAAAGCCACATAAAATGTCTCTGATCTTTTGCCGGACATACAGTCATAGGTCGTAATAAGCAATTAAGGCATAAAATCGATTAATCATATTCCAAATGGATGTAACAGTGCTCTTTTGGCCGTGCCATGTCTCAGGCAGTTAGTCGCCGGCCTCCCACCGCGGAGGCCCGGTTTCGATTCCGGGTTAGCCCATGTGGGATTTGTGGTGGACAAGGTGGCACTGGGACAGGTTTTTCCCTCGAGTACTTCGGTTTTCCCCTGTCAATTTCATTCCATCGGTCCTCCATTACTTGGAAAAATGAAAAAAACTGATCATCTTTCTCTTCATCTTCATCACAAGGGTTGCACAATAAGCCTTGAGACTGCGGTGTGTCCTTAGCTTCTGCTGCAGGGCCCTTCTCCACAAAAAAACAGTGCTCTTTATTCAACGAATATTACCAATGCAATCAGCACAACATAAGTACGTTACTGTACAAAGGCATTACATTAAAGCACGAGTCCTGAATTACGGAGGGCTTAAATCTGCTGTGTAAGACTGAAGGCACCGTGGGCTCCACTCACTGTGCACAAAATATATACTTTCCTTGTTTCTGCAACAGTTTAACAACGGGAGTGGCAATAAAAGTCATTGCATCAGAAACCTAAGGAGTTGCATAGCCAACACAGTTGGGTGAGGAACAGAAAGAGTGTTTAGCTCATAAATCCAGGATCCCCGTCGTGTGCAGACGACTTGCTTGAGTCGTTGTCTTTGTCGTCGCTTATTGATGTCGTTACCCTGAGTAGGGGGCGTCACCATCCTGCTGTAAGAAATGGTGGAGGAGAGGAGAAATCTCATTCTAGCCCCTTACGTCTTGACACGGTGTTCCACAAACACCGGCTTTGGTGGTGTTCAGAATTTCCCACTGTTATTGAACTGAGGTATGGATACAATCACTGGCAATTACTTTGCGGTATCCAATTTTCACCTGTTACTAGATAAAATAACTTCATTTTTTTCCATGGTGCAACAGCCCCTAGTGGGTCAGGGCCTCCTCAACATTTAGGCTTCACGATCACACTCAGACACACCACACTCGGTACGACTCCTCCAGACGAATTATCAGCCCGACGCAGAGACGTCTAACTGACAACACACAAGACTCACAAGAGACAGACATTCATGCCCCTGGCGAGATACGAAACCGTAATCTCAGCAAGCGAGCGGCCGCAGACCCACGCCTTAGACCGTCCGGCCACTGGGATCGGCAAAGTAACTTCATACATACCGTTGAGTGGGAATCCTTTACCGACGTTTCGGGACAACCTATCGGCCCCATCTTCAGGGGTCAAGACCTTGAATATGGCACTGATACGTTGTCCGGAAACGTCGGTAAAGGATTACCACTCGACGCGTGTAATATCCCAGAAGAGCGCAGATGTCATCAACATCGCGGCGGAAGCCCGAAATCACGGATAATTTCATACAGTTCAGTTATTCCATAAGTGCAGGCACTGGTATCGCATAATACCTTTATTCGTATCTTAAGACCAACAGCAAAACAGAAAGGTAACATTCATGTTTAGGGACTTTCGGATCCCTATGGAACTCCCATTACAATCGCTCGGTCCGTCCGTTTGTCTGCAGATTCATGTTAGCAAAAACTAGTTAACCTCTGGATAGATTTTCATGAAATTTAACAACTAAAGTTTGTCAGTCCAGTACAATTGTCGGTAAAGTTTGACAACAATAACATACGCTTTCCAGGTCGTGCCTTTCACCGATCACTGGCTACTACATGTGGGATTTGTTGTGGACAAAGTGGCTTTGCGACAGGTTTACCTCCGTGTACGTCGGACTGCACTTCTTAGTATCGCTCCTGTGCTGCTCCATACTCATATTTAATTCATCCAACATGACGGCATATATATCCATTAAATGTCAACGTCGTTAAATAGAGCATATATATATATACATATATATACACGTAAACATCTCCACACGTTTCTACATTCATGTCTGTATGAACTCATGCGTAAATAGCCAAATACTTATCAGAAAAAAGTATTTCGAACAAGCTTTGAGTTATTCAATAGGTACGACAGGCTCTTTATTATGGAGTAAAATGGCTGGGGTGTCAGGCTGACCACTCACCTCCATATAACGCCGAGATGAAGAATGACTGGCACTATACCTCCATTCCCCCTACACGTCTCCATGCCGTGCAGAGGATCAATATTACAAACGTTTTAGTGAATATTTGGGCATCATATGTGCAACAGAGTGCTTCCGTATGTTTAGCAGTTTTTCACGACAGCGTAACAAAAGGGAATAAACTCACCGGAATTGTTTCGCTATGCCCTTGTTTCCTAACTTGTCTGTTTCACTCTACACCCCGCACGGTTATGACAAACCCGGTGGTAACTACGGTAACAGATGTGTCAGGTTACAGCAGCAACGGATGATATATGCTTCCTGCTTTTTCTGGATCAGCAACATGTTCTATCGAGAAGTTCGCTTAAGTGAATGCCATTTGTCTGTCAATCTATCCTCTAAGTTGAGGTAAATTAATTGCCGTATAGTCATTTTTAACACATGGCGCCTTAAACTGGGCTGATAAATCAGACACCTGTGCACACAACGTGTCATAACATACAAGACTGGCGCAACAATTCAGATTTTAGTGATACGAGTACATAAAAGAGGAAAAATATCACAGTATTATCACACTGTGAGAACCAAAAGGTGTATATAACATTACTTTCGCCGTCTGTAAACAATAGTTTAAGACTGTTTACTTTGTTCCTGTCCATCATTCATATAATGACGATGGTCAAACTCCATACAGAACTTCAAACGTCCTGTCACGCCATCGTAAACAAAATGAAACGTGGTTTAAAAATCACAATGTTTCCCGTATTGTCGGATTCAACTAAAATTCTAAATACTTTTATCTGTAAAACTAAAGTTAATTTGTTCTTGTGCAGGCCATTATGACTCATGAAAAGCGGAGATATAGCGCCACAAATTCCTAACCTAGGCACTAGATGAATGTGACTGGTTAACGTCACGTTCCGGCCGCTTTAGCCTCGAGGAAAGCGCCCGTGACACCCGTGAGCCCCAGAGCCAGTATCGATGGTTAAGAGAAAAGAAAAATTTCTCGTCCCTGTCGGGAATCGAACCACGGTTGCTAGGTTGCCCAGCCCGTTGCCTATTTCTGTTTGTTTGTCAAGATATTACGATAGCGATATAGTCCTGGATACTGACACGCCTTCAGACTCATACACATATGCACACACAAACACACACACACAAAGTAGCTATACACATCTAAGTCTCTTTAAAAAAGTCCTTTGATTTTAAGTATAAAATATTCGCATTTGAATACCGTCATCACGGTAGATGAATATTCATTTACCCTAACAAAGATGATGGAGCCACAGGCTCCTCTGAACAGTCATACAAATCTACCACACAAAATCGCGTCACATCCCTGAAGACAGTAATCGCCTTAGTTAACCCCGTCAAAACCTCCCACGTCACAGTACTCACAACTGCCCTGAAATTTATTAATTTATCCAGAGAATTCTGTACTGGTGAAATTGATTTGATGTTTAAAGTTTCGGCATATTGGAATGAGGGGTTCTGTGTTTGCAATAATATACATTCCTTATCTCTTACGTATTTATTATACAGGATTTTCTGACTTCTTATTAAAGGTGTTGAACTTTCTGACTCTACTACCACAGAATTACTTTCATACAGGTTTCCTACCTACCCTACCGTATCTCAGTTTAGATCTTCTAATTATGTTTAAGGCTGGGTAAGCACTACTTTTTGTATCCACTGCGTTGATGGCGTGCATAAAGATTTGCAAGAATTAAAATTGCGGCCCCTATTGATAACAGAAGATACAGAACATAAGGGAACGCCTTCTTTTGCAATGTATTTACGACAAAGATTTTCGTTTACCTGCCTACCTCACTGTATCTAAATCTGAACGTTCTAATTTTTCCTATTTTGAGTTAACACTACTTTCTTTCAGTTCACACTATATATTAGTGAGTTGACACTTAGACTCTAAAGGTAAAGTTGTCCCTATGCTTGATTAAGCACCACGCCAAGAAGACATATGGGGAGTGGAGATGTAGCTCCAAACATTCTTAACCTCTGTAGTACAAGGACGGGAATGATCACATTCACTTCCCCGCCTTTTTAACACCACGGAAAGAAGTACCGATACCCACTGATAGGAGGGTAGGTGGGCCCCAGAGCCGGTCTGGACGCTTGGCAGACGATAAAAGCTTTTATCTCTGCTGGGAATCGAACCACGATGCCTGGCAATCCAGCGCCGTAGCCTAGTCATTATACCGTCTTTTGTATGTATCTCTGCTTAGTGCTCTAATATTTGGGACATTCCTTATAAGGAGAGCACAAGCCCTTATACCACGGAATCCAGAAGAGAAATACGACCCTCGAGCAGAAAACAGATGTGACACATTACTGGAGCAAAGTATTAAGTTAAGCTTTTTCTTGTATGTGGTTTTCAATAATGAAGGCATCTGTTGGCACAACTGTCGTCTCCGCATGTGACTGTAACCTGTTAATCTCTGGCTCTGCTCTCTTCCTCCTCCACTTATATATCCCTTGGATGCTCAAGCTGATATATTTATTGGGTTTCCCAAAACACATACCCTTTACGAAGTTTCATAAAGTTCCCAAGATTTTACAGCAAAAAATACATTATAAACCCAACTTATAACGCAATGAAAACCCCGGTTACAAAAATTACATAAGGTCTGCAACCTTTTTCTTGGAATAGGCCTACAGCAACACAATAATGTTTGATGTAAGTCAATAACCACGTCACAAAAATAACAAAAACACATATATTTTAATTTTATATTATATGTACCGTGTATTTTGTCATGTATGCCGTACATGCTTGTGACTCTTTGATGAATGTCCTCTGAGGATGGCAATCTGATTACCGAAACGTATGTAGGGATATAAATACATCTCACTGTGTTAATAATCTTGTGCATTAGTTGGTTTTAACTTAAACTCATATATTTTAATATTCCAAATTCTGCCGTATTTTCAGACACACGTGTCTCTAAATATTTATAGATTAAATAAATACAAATTTTAGTCAGAAAATCTGAAGAAAAAGACAGATCACTGCGGTGCGGCGTAGAATGGGAGAATCGCAAACTTCAACAGAAGGTTCTTCTAAATATAGTATAGCAATGTCTGTAAATAAATAATGACATTCTTCTTTACTTTGTGTAGGAGAGACGTCTGAAAATCGAAAAGCTAAAATGGAAATTACACAAGGGAGAATAAGTAACGTCTGGTCCTTCAATTATTGATACAGATATTTAGTTTAACTTCTCGATCAGATGTTTCGAATAGGCATCTAATTAAAATGTCATCACAGTTAATTAAAGAAGTATGCTTTAGACTGCGGGAGTGTCAAAGCACATCAGCGGAACAGTCGCTGTTTTATTCTCTTTCTGCGCCATGGATTAGACGTCGTTGACCCGTTCCACTACCGACTGCTATAATTGATCTATCCGTCATTCCATATATCTTCTGTAATCTTTCTTCCCCTTTGGTTTGCACACCAAACTTCTTTTTTCTGAAATCTTTTGCCTAATCTACAATAAAGAACTGCCATCGGAAATAAATGTACGTCTGCGATTTAAGTTTCCTAACTTAATCTAGAATGTAATGTAACTTGGTTCACGGAACATAACCTAACATAACATGTGAAAGAAAGTGTATGTACGTCTGCGATTTAAGTTTCCTAACTTAATCTAGAATGTAATGTAACTTGGTTCACGGAACATAACCTAACATAACATGTGAAAGAAAGTGTATGTACGTCTGCGATTTAAGTTTCCTAACTTAATCTAGAATGTAATGTAACTTGGTTCACGGAACATAACCTAACATAACATGTGAAAGAAAGTGTATGTACGTCTGCGATTTAAGTTTCCTAACTTAATCTAGAATGTAATGTAACTTGGCTCACGGAACATAACCTAACATAACATGTGAAAGAAAGTGTATGTACGTCTGCGATTTAAGTTTCCTAACTTAATCTAGAATATAATGTAAGTTGGTTCACGGAACATAACCTAACATAACATGTGAAAGAAAGTGTATGTGCGTCTGCGATTGAAGTTTCCTAACTTAATCTAGAATGTAATGTAACTTGGTTCACGGAACATAACCTAACATAACATGTGAAAGAACGTGTATGCACGTCTGCAACGTGGAACACATTCAAATTGCTTTTAAATACTTTAACCACATTCTTCGACATTGACCTTAATTTTAATATCACATCATTGTATTCAGTTCAGATCTATTCAATCTTGCGAGATTTGTGACTCTCACAGAGGTGTCACTGAAGTTTCACGTCTTCTGGGATGTTACGCCGTGTCGAGTGACAAATAGTTACCGACGGTTTAAAGGATTGTAACGCCTTTAACTTTAGTGTCAGGCAGACCTAGAAAGTCTCTCTTGACTTAAATCCCGGTGTTAAATTTTAATATCTGCCCAACTACTGACTTCAAACCTGTATAATCTTTCTGTTGTGTGTTCCTTTAGTCGACCGCCGAAAAACAAAATCACAGTCAATATGTTTCTTGAATATTAGTTCAGAAACTTGAATTCTCTTGTCATCGCAAGTGTTTAAATGCATTAATAAACTTAAATTCGCCGTGAGGCGCCCGACAAAATATGGAGATAATTCACCATGAGACGCTAGACAATATATCGACATTATTGACCGTGAGACCCTCGACAAAGTATCGAACAAATTTACCGTGAGACGCCCTACAAAATATCTAGATAATTTACGATGTAACACTCAACAGACGTGCGACAAAATAACTGTAAAGTGGTTGGAAGAAAACCTAGTGACCCCCTTTCTGGGATCGCCAGTTTCAGAAATAGGGAAGGCGATGTCAGTTAAGTCATGAAAATGGAGAATAATAAAGAGCTCTGTTTCGAGCAAAAAGTATGACATTGTTCAGAGAAATATGTATAAACCCAGAATGAATTATATAGACCTGCCTTAACGTACCTTGAATAGGCCTAATTCATTACCCAAAAACTTACACAAACTCACAAAGATCCAAGTTAAGAGTATGACTTCCGAAAATTGCGTTATACGTGTAATTTAAAGAAGTATGCCGCCCAAGAAATAACGAACACAGTTAAGACTTGCTCGTCTCCATATCTTATTCATAAAACTTTTAAAGGAAATTCTGTACCTCATCAGCGACTCCTAAACGCAGGTCTGAAGTTCGTGAAAGGACATTTATGAGTAATGTCGCGAATAATTTGGCCTATTGTTTTTGAAGAACTTTTTAGCATATGTTAATACAGATTCCATATACGTTAAATGTCTCGGATATGACCTCAAAGTTTCGCCTCGTGATCACGACTGTAATATTTTTGATGTGCAAATGACAATTCATACAAAATTAGTAGTTGTGTGTGAACAACGACCATACCAGTTCCTCGCATTCCAATTCTAGTTGTTCAATACTTATGACCAGCAGTCCGAAAGTTAAAAAATCGCAAGGTCGCAGTCTCTTTATTTCACATTCTACACAGATATTAACTTAAAAAAGTTCCTGATTTCTCCAAGATCTTTTACCATACATCACATCAATACCCTAAAATAAGCGTCGCTAGTGTCGGTCGCTTCTCACAAGTTCCCGCGTCCACTACTTCATTCTCACAGATTATAAGGATCAGAAATTATGACGTTGGGATGCTCTCGAGTGGCATAACGTCTTAATATTGACATATACATTACCGCCAAACACAACAAACTTTTAATAATATCACCAATAAGTGCTACATATTTTAGTCCTTAAGGACCATCATCATACATTAAAATACATGAATTAAAACATATGTAAATATGCATGTCGATGTTTTGAAAATTGTGAGATCTCACATAGGCCTTTTTTTTTGCAAACTTTGCAAAGTTGTCGTATGACGGTAATACATATGTCAATATCAATATGTCACAGCACAACGGGATGGATTCCATTAAAATTGGCATATCTTCCATACCAAGTTTCGTGAATATTGGTCCAGTAGATCAAACACTGAAATGCTTTCTCTCTCTCGCTCTCTTTCTCACACACACACAGATACAAAGGACGTATAATAATCTGAGAAGCCTAGTTCTTTTTATTTTTACGAAGAAGCAGGCTAACAGTGAAGATCTGTTGGTGACACTGTACAATTAAAATTTCGAGGCTTAATATGTACTTCACAAGAACGTTTAGTTCATGTGTAGGTTACCTCTTGACGCCATAACAAATGCTGAGTTACATAATGTCGTCGAATCAGAGACGACAAGACGATCAGTGGTGAATGTTAACGGATGCAGCAGGAAGCAACTGTGGTCCAAACTGTGGTGATTCCTTTGTGTTTATCAGGGTGTCAGGAACTATGTACCTCCTACTGGCTGGAATCGAACTTCACACCCCAGTGAGTGAGATGTCGTAACCGCTACGCTGTAACATTTCGTTCTTGACCTTTTGTGGTAAAAGCATTGTGCACTAACTTTGTTGTTGACTGTACCTCAGAGTTTCAACAATAAATATTTTATCTTTCTCGTTTACTGCACGACGAAGAACAGCTAAGTGTCAATCTATGGTCTAATCATGGCTCGGAAAACGGGAGTTCGCAGTATGTCTAAGGATTAAGCACACAGTCTCACCTTCCCTGTACAAAATTCTGTGGTTCCTCAAATATTTAGAAGCTGACTCTACCGCGTGCACAAGACAACTGCCTGCCGAGTCGCTGTTCAGCTTGTTTTAAAGCCTTTCAGATAGGAAAGTTAACGTCCTTAGTTTGTTCATCTGTGACAACCGCAAAATATATCATGAATCTGGGGAAGGAGTTAGATTAGATTCATACATGTAAAACATTAACTGTATCTGCTTCATGGCGCGTCATTATTACGGCTGAAAGATTGTTAAGACAGACTAAATTTTTATTAGATAAGAGAAGCTGGGACCACGGTTACGAAGCACTGCATTAGTGATTATAACAAATATTTTCAGTCTTATTTAATTTCACGATCTGTATGTAATCCGTTCTTTCAACGACTATAAGCAACACTTCAGTGTCATTCTTTATTATGGTGAGGTCAAGATAAAGGTCGCCATATAACATGTCTTGAAAACACAGAGGGGGAGATGGAGGTACAGCTCTACCCTTTCTTTAACCTCGGCGATAGAAAGGGGTGGGTGGTCCAACGTCAAGCCCCTGGAAAGACAGCCGGTACCCATTATACAGGAGACTGGGTGGGCCTCGGGGCCGATGTGGACAGATATGGAAAATGTCGCCCCCACTGGGGTTCGAACCGTCCGTCCGTCCAGCCGGTAGTGAGTCGCTATACCGACTGCGCTATCCCGGTCCCCTCTTCATTATGGTACACAACTTTAAATTTGTATGTCCTTTAGAGCCAAACACGGTGCAAATTATGTGATTAAGATTTACTATCACTGCTACGGTCGTCAAGTCGTCAATGTTCTACAACATATGTTTCCTACGAAGCAGCTTAGATAAACTGCACCAAAACGCATGTTTTTCCTCTGACCGACTCTCATTACCAACACTTCAGCACTTTAATCAAAGCACTTTGTGGTCGTCGCTCTTCTGGGATATTACACAGCGCTGGTTCGTAGTTAGTTACCGACGTTTCGTGACCGCCTATCGGTTGCACGACTTCCAATGGATAATATGATCAAATATTTTACAAGCCGGATTAATAGTTACAATATATCCTGTATTTTCTTGGCTTCATCAGATTCATTCGGTAGCATTTATTATGTAATAATCATGTGTTCATTCACGATTAAGAATCTACTGCACACATTTACAGCGATTGAACTTTCAAGTGTGGAAAAAATACAAGACACTGACACAAATACAAATACTTATTTACTGCTGCTCAAATTAGAACGTCTCGAATACACGTAACAACGCGCTTTATCGTCGTGACAAATAACGCTGCTAAGAAGTGTCTTACCCCATTTGATGGTGACGTGCACCTCTAGGACTAAACGTCTCATAACATTTTCGACTAATTTTTAAGGAATCACAATGTATAAATCTTCTGCGCACATTACTTTTCACTGTGTACAGCGTCGATAGTAGATGTATGAACGAGCAGCGAATACTGGTGAAATGATACTGACGCGGAAAGATCGAAGTACTTGAAGGAAAATATGTCCAGTGCCACTTTGTCCAGCATAAAAATCCCACAAGGACTGGCCTGGAATCGATTTTGTGATGAGTGGGAATTACAAAACTGCTCATTACGAAATTAAATTAGCTATCTGTAACCTCCCGCCATCTCCTCCCTTTCAGGCCCTGTTGTTATTCATTACTACTCAGCGCCTCCCACGCTGCCAATAAACTAAACTAAAATCTAACCAAATGTTTTACGACAATACCTCATTAGACTCTGCAATACACTAAACCCGTGTAAACCACTTTAAACACCTTCATTTAGAGCTTAGTTCTTGTTACTTATACGTGGGAACTTCCGCCGCTGAACGGCCGCCGTGTTCGCCAGGACTTCATAACGCGTGCATGCTACCCGTTAACATATATAGATTTGAAGCATGCGCAGATCTTGGAGTGGAAACAGAAAAGTGACGAAACTGAAAGCAGAACTACATTACGACAGAACAGCCACAGCAGAGCTACGTTTCTCTCTTCCTATACGTAGTGATCTCCCCAAATCCAGTAGCATATTTTGTTGATACAGAAAATTGGAAAAGAATACTTGAACAGCAGCGTCCCTTTCATGTTCTCCCCGGATGCTCATGTTTGTTACAAGACATGGTTCTATATATGCTGTCCCTCGTTTCATGGTTGGTATTGGTTTGGGTGTAGCTTACACAGTATGTCCTCTCTATCAGTGAAAGCTCCCATTCCCAATCGTATATGTAACATCATGCAAATTACGCACAACCGGCCTACTTTACACATCTATACTTAGGCTCTATACAAGCAATGTAATAATGAATACCATGCACTTCCCGATCCCGGTTACTTCGTTCTTATTAATGTGTTATATGCCCAAATCTCCGCATATTTTTATTGTAAAACGAAACTAAGACGTTGCAGAAGGAAACATGTTATGTTTAGAGGCACTCTTAGGCATTGAATCCGTAAGGAATTTGAGGAAATTAAACAAGAAGTCAAAACGAATAAGCGTGTTACAGAACGTTAAACATATGCCAAAAAATTGATAGATACAACAATGTTTTCGGGTGCACGATAACAATTGTTTGCTTTGTTCTGTTACGGCAGGTGTCTGGTTACAACAAAACCTTCGCTTATCACGTCTTCTAATAACAGTCACAACGGCGCATGTAAATATTTGTTTCTTATCGCTCTATGCCACAGGGCCGCATGTGTCGTTGTTGTGCTCAGCACTAATGAATAAAATTGCAAGACGGCCGAGGTTACTAACATCAGTAAGTACGTGTCGTGTGACAGAGCTTCTAATGACGCTGTATTGTTTGTTGGCTTGGCTAGGTGCAGTTCTGTTAGTGTTTCATCGGAATATACAACGGTGGGCTCGCACCGTTTCTGAACTCATGGTTTGTGGACCTCGTCTCTGTCAGTTACAGGGAAGAAGCCTGTGGCGTGGGTACAGAAGTTAATAGTTTTTAAATTTTGTTATTAATAAAGTTTGCCAGTCGTTGCAGGGCACGAGGAACTTACACCGATTCACTTTCTCTCTTTCTTTACCTGGAATTTCTTTCAATATTTTTTTCTTACTGGCAACAAACAAATAAGATGTATAAATGACTCAGAGATAAACATACTTTATTACGGATTTATAATAGAAAACGAACACCTTTGCCACAGGATAACCAAAATACAGTTATGATTAAACTTGCCACACGAACCTAGGGTACAAAAAAATAGGGACTTTAATAATTAGATTCAAGAGGACGAGAAAATTACTGGATCCTTGATTTAGGTTCAGGGAAATAAGAAATAAAAATGAAAGTTAAGACGTGAAGACAAAACTTTACGGTGAAGTTAGAAGAGTGGAATACCCTCAGGTGAAATGCTGTAGTATATGACCCTCGGAGCAGAAAACGCATCCAAGACGGGCTAATCTGTGGAGGCAAAATAAATCCCGTAATGCCAGCCACTCTCCAATCACTTTACAAACAACTGATGCACTAGTGACAAGACATCGGTAAAGTATTGCTCTACGAAATCAGAGTTTTCTGCATATGTATGGTACTTTTCTTTTTTGTGAGGGCCCCGCAGCAATGCTACGGACGCACCGCAGCCTTGAGGCTTATTGTGCAACCCTGTGATGAAGATGATTAATTTTTTCGTTTTTTCTTGTAACGGAGCACTGGTGCAATGCAATTGACAGGGGAAAATCAAGTACTCGGGAAAAAAAAACCTGTCCCAGTGCCACTGTGTCCACCACAAATCCCACACGGACTGACTCTGGATCGAATCCGGGCCTCCGCGGTGACAGGCAGGCGACTAACCGCCTGAGCCATGGCACGGCCGTGTATGGTACTTAAAACAGTGACATACTGTTACATGACTATACTGCTAAGTAATTCATACACTGCATACTTGATAGGGTTAATTATAAACTTGGTATCGAAATGATGAAATAAGAGTATAATAAGCTACTTTAAGGTGTACTTGTACGACAGATGTATAGACTAGTTTGCCATACGTCACACAAAAACTCTACTTCAGTGGATATTAATTAAATCGTATGTAAACAATAAATGGATTGGTAGGCCTATAGCACGGGACTGAGCTCTGCGACTCTGCCTATTCATTTTCACAGCTTCTCGGGCCGCGAAGCACAGTCCAAGTATAACGGGAAATATTTAAAATAATTAATTCTAATGCTTCTGTCTTATACACCATTAATTACATACGGCAATGACCGTTTACATATAAAGTTTCCACTAACAAATGTTTGTAGTGCGCTTTATTTTGCAGATATAACGTAAAAATTCATGCCATTCAAAGACAAATATTTCTCATACACCATACGTTAACGTGTTTGTAATTATCACATTTGAACTGGTTTTATCAGTTTTCATCAAAGTGAAGCACAAATACATATTTCAAGTTGTTACCCGCGCCTAATTTTCATTGCTAATTTAAAATAAATGTTCAAAATGGCCACCCTCAGTTTCATTACACATTCAGGCAGGTTTTTAAAAATGTATCTCGATCTATCTTCCATGGTCGATGGATCTGTCTTTATGGTTCGCAACACTGGCCACCCAGATCTCCAGACCTCAAAATCCTAGATTTGTATCTGTGTGGGAACATGAGGGATTTCGTGCATCATCACAAAGTCGGTTAGTTTTATAATTATAAATCACAAGTTACGACAATGCAGAAGTCGATATACGGACGTCCCCCATCTTAACACTGTACAAACTCATAAATTCATTTAGCATGTTACACAGTAAAATATATAGCCGTGTAATCTTTTCACATGTTATGAAAACTAAACTTCATCCGAAGAAAAGAAATAAAATATGCGAGCAACATTTTACTCCCGTCCTTGTAAATGTCTAATCAGAATTCGGGCGGCCTTCATTACGAAAAAGTCAGAGTCTGCACCGATTTTAAGGTAAGAATGGGGGAAAGCATTTCTGCGCTGTGTCTTCCTCCTTCATGCAACCCCACCTTTCCCAGTTCCCTTAGTCATTGTTTTCCTCCCAGTCTGCAAGACGAAGACGGACGCTAAAACCCTTCCAGAGGGTACGGTTATGAAGTACGTTTTGCATTGCAAAAATACTTGGGCAGTTAACACAAACACAGCTTGAGACGGAGCGCTAAAACTTCTGTCATATTGACATAGTTAATGAAATGAAGACGCGTTGGTAATAATGAAATTTAATTTTCCTCCAACTTGGTTATCTTTTATTTACTCTAAAGAGATGCAAAAACTTGCTAAAAATTAAAGATCCTAGCAGGATGGTATTGTAATTATATTACACCCGAAGATTAATGGACAGTGAAATATGTACACAATACGCTTATAGTTTTAAAAATACTTAAAATTTTGATACATTAATTGAATTTAAATTTACATTGTCTGTTGCAGTAATTCTGCTTAGAAAAATCGACGTCTCCGATTAAGCTCTTGGATGTAAAATGTACAAAAAGAAAGCCATTCACGACGTTTTTCTAATAACAATTTCGCTCTTTAACGCGAGATGTCACTGATGTCTATTTGGACTTTTTACATCGTCACTGATTACACAGACACTTTTAAGACCTCTTTTTAATTTCAATTTAATTTGTGTTTTCACCAGATATTTGTTCGTAAACATGAGATACTAAAATCGCCATTATAAAGTGTATTAATATTCATTTGCTGGCATTGTAAAGGCGACTATTACACAAATAAGCCTATACATCGCAATACATATATCATTTCCACTGTGACTATGAAGACCTCTGTCTTCTGTGAAGTCACACCGTGTAGCCTGGAAGGTATGACTAACGTTTTGCAGAAACATGCAGCTCCATCCTCAGGAAAGAGGGATGGTGAATTAATTTTCTGACGGACATAAGTGAAGCTAAGAGGAGGAATAAACGAATCGAGTTTACTCAAATATATATACTGAACTGGTCTATATACACATCCGTGGGCCCATTTTGAACATACAGAGTTGTCAAAATCTTCATAATGTAAATGTGTTCCCACGAAAAACACACCTACTAACTACACTTCCCATATCGACATAAACATATCATCACACACAAAGACTAGACATAATACACAGAAACAGAAGCATACTAGCTTGTTCGAAACTACCCAGACCTACATACTGTTACACAATGCATAAATACAATTTCGTACGTGCGAACGCTCGATTCGTGGCTGTGGTAACGGCAATGCTGATATTTCGAAGTTTTCAAGAGTATGATCGAAAAACTTTCATATTTCCGATATCAGGATGATGTTAGCTTTGCAATGACAGACGGAATCTTCTGAAACACTTCCGTTCGCTCACAATTTCACATAGCGAAAAAAAAAAGCTTCAAGAGGAAGCAGATTACATACAGCCTACTCCTCCTTCCTTCGTTAACTATACAATATACACAAGCAGGCTATTTTTTTTGTGAAGGGCCCCGCAGCAGATGCTACGGACGCACCGCAGCCTTGAGGCTTACTGTGCAACCCTGTGATGAAGATGATTTTTTTTTCATTTTTCCTTGTAATGGAACACCGGTGGAATTAAATTGACAGGAAAAAAACCGAAGTACTCGGGAAAAAAACCTGTCCCAGTGCCACTTTGTCCACCACAAATCCCACATGGACTGGCCCGAAGTAGGCTATTACTCGTAGGCCTACATCCATATTATTTCCAGTAAATGTGTTTCTCAACACGGTCCCTGTTCCATGAGTCAGTATACAAAGATGAAAAATACAAGTTTGTACCATAACCTGCGTTCTACGCATTTAAGTACCACTTTCATGCAATAACCGTCGGAGAATTCAGTTCCTACATAACAATAACACTGCCTCAATTTCAAAGGCCAATCGGTTAATGCTGTGTACATAAATATTAGTTATCTGTCATGAAAATCAAAAGAGAAACAAACGCTTAGGGCAAAAATCAGAGTTCTTAATGTTAAAGCACTACGTGTAGTGACCACTGTGCTTAATAGGGTAAACGAATATCAGCATAATAAACACAAATTCATTTCCTTGTTCTCGCCTTTCTACACTCCTACATTTCCAATAGCGCAAACAGGCCTTTGCGGTCCATGACCTCCAATTTTATGGGTTCCTAATCGAAATACATTCAGAGATATTTTGTAGAACTGCTTTGAGGGAGGATCGGCAAGTCGGAAGGTCATCTGGTAGCTATTATGGAGACACGCACGAAAGACAATATCCAACTTCGGTGACATAACCCTTGCAATTTTAGTCCTGTGTATATGTACATAATATACAAGGACCAGTGGTTATTGCCATTTAGCAACCTTAGTATCTAATGTCAGGACTGTAATTACTACGTGAAGTTTGCTTATGAAGCTAACGAAGTGTAAGCATCAGCACAAACACTAAAACTTGCTTCAGGGTATTGTTCATTATTATAATTTAATGTTACGGTCTATATACCGTACGGCAGAGTCCAGTCGCTCAGCTCATCCAGTAATTCCCGCGTTTCATGGAACCCAAAGGTTCTTTACAGTGTTCACGATAGCCCGCCATAGAATTCTGTTCTGAAGCTGCTCGCTCGGCCTAGTTCACACAGGCTTTCACTCTTTTAACTCCTATTTTAAACTTCCATCAAACCCTTGCTCTCGCGAATGGTTTGTTCCCCTCAGTTGTCTGACCACATTTTTGTTTGCATTTCTGATCTCATACGTCCCACGCGTACTGCCCACCTCATTTTCCTTGATTTGATAATGTTAATAACGTCTGATGGCCGATCCCAGTGGCCGTGCGGTCTAAGGCGTGGGTCTTCGGCCGCTCGTTTACTAGGATCGTGGGTTCGAATCCCACCGGGGGCATGGATGTCTGTCTCTTGTGAGTGTTGTGTGTTGTCAGGTAGAGGTCTCTGCGACGAGCAGGTCCCTCTTTCAGAGGAGTCCTACCGACTGTGGTGTGTCTAATGTTTATGACCATGAAACCTCGACGAAACGAGGAGGCCCAGGTCCATATAGGGCTGTCGAGCCATTTACAAAAAAAATAACGTCTGATGACAGAACAAATTATGAGTCTCAAATTCCATTCCACCTTCCTTTAGGGTTAGGTACCAAGTTTCACACCCATATAAATGCCAGTTATTTTAATCTTCAGGATTTCAGATAGAAAATAAAAAGGATTATTGTAGTAGTAGCAAATCTGTTCTTACCTTCTGTGTCAGACCACAGTAACGAAAAAGATAATAATTTTGAGACAGGCCACATTAAAACTGTTATGCAACACAGTAAAACAAATATCACATACACAGATCATAATCCAGTATTCTGCATGTCTTCAAGTTTGTTTACTGGCTGTGGATCAGATTACGGGCTTGGTAAGACGAATAAAGAAGAGGACGATCCTAAAACGGTACCAATTACAATTAGTAGATTAATCCTCTACAGCACACTGGTTACTATATGTACTGCCTGCTTCAACATTACAGAAACTCTGCAATTTTTCCAAATCGTGTACTTATATATTTCATACGATTCTCACAATAAGCAAAAAGGATTTCCCTAAACAGCACTAATAAATTGGTCTTCATAATGTATAAGCTTTTTTCTTTGGGGTACCAACTCAGTTTTTATTGTTTTGATGTAAATTACGTTTCAATGGTCAACTACCTGATGATTTAAGACGGGGTACACAAATCCCGGGCGCCAGGTCGTCCGGGTGACTAAATTTTGTACGATGGCGCCTAATATTTGCGGGTCCTGAGTATAGTTCTTCTTTCTTGACACCCTTCTGGCGCCTAGAATTTTGAGCTGGTTCCTAGATTTTTGGTAAATCTGTGCACCCCTGGTTTAAGAGGCAGCCATGGTATATTTCATTATATTCGTCTGAAAGAACTGAAAAACACACGATAATGCTTAATCAGGCATGTGGATATCCGACCCGAAATTCTAAACCGACGCCTCTCAGACATAATTCAAAAGCACTACTGCCGAGCTATCCTCTCCCCCCCTTCCCAACCCCGTTCTTCATAATGTCATCGACAAGGCCCAGAGTGCTCTATCTACAGTCCTTAACAAACGTAACCGCTAAAACACCGGTATTTGATTGGCCTAAGTGAAACGTACTGTGAAAGCGTCCTAATCACTGACAAATAGTCTACTTCTACATACCTACATTAGTTAAAGCTGCATTGTCAAATGATCCAAGATTCATTAATTTATGCGTCAAACAGGCAACAATAGCGTTTCCATAATGAGACTACACCGCGACGTTTTGGAGATGCGCATAAAGGATACGTATCAGTTTCGTTACCCTCACCCGTTCGGTATTCACTGTGCTTCACTTCCTCGATCGACCTCTCCTGCCTAAAGATCTAATCTTCTACGTGAGGTCCCATCTGATTTCATTACACAGTTTGTAACCGCATCGTTAGGGACAGACACACACTGAAAGTGAATGTGTCATGGCGATCTTCTACGATCAGTGTCTAAGCAAAATGTCTGAAGTTGCTCAAGCAACAAATGGAATTACATTCGCTGTCTCAGCTAGGAGGAGCTTGAAGCAGACATTGTTCACAACACAGAATCTGGTAAAATGCGCCTTATGTGTAAGAAAGGAAGGAGAAAGAAAGTGTGTTGAGATATTGAGCAAAACAGGAAGGAACAGATGGAAAGAGCAGGACAAGGAAAATGATTGAGAGCAAACAAGAACAGCTGTCGCCAGCGCAACATTTGAGGTTCTCACAGCAAAGTTATGAAGATTCAAGCCTTCTGGTATGTCAAACCGTGTCAACTGGCGGTTGCCGATATTTCGAAGGACAGCAGTGCCTCCATCTTCAGGGTCAAACAGTTCCCTCCTATTTGACTACCTGACCCTGAAGATGGCTGCACTATGCTCCTTCGACATGTCAGTAACTACCAGTCAACATTCTGTAAGATTCCAGAATACTTCAGTCTTCAAACGATCACCATACTTTATAAAAGTTAAGCAAGTTTCTAAATACATTTTCTTTTAAATTACCAAGGGCCCATCATTCGAGTTTTTAGGCCTTCGTAGCGGTACAGTCGAGATCTTCTGGGATGTGACGCGGCTTCACATCTCACAAGAACAAAGATTTAAAGGGCCCGCAATTTTTACATAAACTGGAATACTAAATGGGCAAATTGCCATCAGAAACTTCTAAGAGTTACCAATTTACACGCAAACTTAATAGACCCCACGACAATCATAAGGAGCCTGTATAACGTGTCTGTATTTATATCAGTTTATACGATTAGTTTCAACAAGCAGTATTTCAAATGTCGATAACCATAAATACCATTACTGTACTTCTGTAACCTGTCTTACCCTTCAAGCAAAACAGGTATACGGATTTAAAATTACATCAAGCAACAACAAACGTTTCAGCTCAATTTGTCGCCCATACATCTTACATAATATTTGTCAATTATTACTTCTTTCCGATGATTTTATGTCTTAAATAATCGTATCGTGATGTCTCATGACCAATCACGCAGGCCTACCTTGTGACGTCACGGAATGGTCTCGTAGCACATTACGATTCCGTGCTGGTACATACTTCAGCTGTTGAAAGTCCCCCTTCGTGTGCCATTATTCACATCAGCAAATTCCTGTAGTAAACACAGTTCTCGATACAACAACATATCTCACAGTCTTCTCCTTTTCGTCTGGATTACGTAAAACAAACTTGTCTGTTCACTGTCTGTTCCTGTGTTGTACCATTTCAGTTCACTTTTAGAATGAAACGCCTATTGTAATTTGTAGAAACATTTATGGGTTAAAACGCCAATTACCAGTACACTATACAGCAAGCTACAGCTATTTAGACCACAATTTTATTAACACAGCCACAGCGTCACAACACTATCGCAACCGACACCAACTTCGATGCATTCACAACTGTCACGCGGTGACGAATGGTTACTTATGCTAGCACAGTTAGAATCGGCAGATTATGACTCATCTGTGACCGTTACTATCGTAGGGCATGGTGTACTTCGAAGTACTTGGCCCTCACCCTGACAATCTTACGAGCTGCGCGGAACGAATTTTGACGTCTGCTGCGGAAACACACCTCCCAGGACTTTCCAGGTGTCTTTGAAGGAGCGTGTAAATAGAGACTAGCAACAAATTTCCCTATACGACTATCATCCACTCTGTGTTGAACTTATACAGTCGGCCCTATCATCACACAACAGGATATGCTGGGTAGACAGGCCTACAGAAAACAAAGCACACCATTAAGACCAGAATTGCTGGGATGTTACGCCTTGTCCACTGATAGTTACTGGCGTTTCGGAGAAGAGCGCTGCTTCAATCTTCAAGATGTATCGGAACAAAAAGTGCATCTAACAATCGACACCGCGTAACGGCCAATAACGCCGCTCTCAAAACCTCATATATTGCAAGAATATTATGTTTTGATCAGAAAAAACTTGCGATTGGTAAGTCATGTAAGGTACTGACTGGGACATAAGCTATGAGTTAGTGTTCCTTTGTTGTGCAAAACATCCTCGCAGAAAACATTTCACGCTCATCATATATAACTCGAAACTAAAAATGTTCCAACACGCAACGAATTGCCACGGAAAATAACGAAATCTGCCGTATCGTTATTCAGCACATACCGTTAACAAACCCGATAATTAAGTACTTTAAAGATTATTAAAAGATTTCTCTTCTCCAAAGCGTCCAGGCCTGCTCTGGGGCCCAGCCAGTCTCCTATTCAATGGACAATGACGGCCCTTCACCCGAGGTAAAATGGCTGGGCATGAAGCTGGTCATTCACCTCCAACTAGTACCGAGATTAAGAATGAGTGGAGCCAATCCCTCATACGCCTTCACAGCATGTAGAGGGAGAACTTTACTTTCCTTTATTTACTCAAAATTTTACGTAAAAACCGTAGCCATGATATTTCACTCATTCTTCTAAGAAAAAGAATGTGAAAGCATTGACTCTAGAGAGATTTATGAATGCATGTGCTCTATTTTGAGCAGTATTATAAATGAGAACATACATATTCTGCCCGTAGAGAAGTATTTCAAACATTGATTGAGCTTCTACTATTTTCTGTCGCCTAGATTTATTGCAAGCTGAAGGACTTCCATGTGCCCTGCCTACACTCTGTGGAGGTGTCACGGGTACAGTTGCGTTTCGTGTTACGCATTTATGTGAAACACTGTATAGGCAAACATTTCATCAATCCAACTCACGTGTGGCTCACTGGCTTATTTTATCGTAACTCGACTTGATGTGCAGCTTTCTCAATATACCCTTCATAAATTCATAAATCGCAGTAAAACAGACGGAAATGGCCCTACGCGGCATGTCGGCTATGCTGTAGAACGAAACACGTTGCCTTGCGAAGGGGCCAATATGCAAAGAGCTGTGTGAGGCGAAAACTATGCGTTGTGTATTTGGTAGACATTTTGTTACGATATTTGAGGTTCTCACGGCGGCGACTATGAAGATCACAGTCTTCTTGGCTGTGACGCCGTGTAGTTTGGTATTCTGACAACAACGTTTTGAAAGAATATTCTGGAAACCAGAAGTTCACAAAAACGTCACATCTGTCCCTATTCTGGGTCAGATGAATCAACCTACTTGCGTGTGCTTAAGACCCATTTTAATATTATCCTCCCATTCACCTATATGCTCTCCAACTGTTTTCTTCATGTTTTCAAACAAAAGCTTTGTATGCGTTTGTTATCTTCCCGCGTTTGATACGTTCCCTGCCCACTGCATCCTTTTTCTTACAAAAGAAAACAACAACAACAACAACAACAATAATAATAATAATAATATGTGAAGAGTTCAATTACAGAGCTATTCACTATGAACTTTTCTCCAGTCTTCTGGTATGTCCTTCTCCTTGTGTCCAAATATTCGCATTAGATGACATAAAACCTTTAAAATCTGAGGTAGCACTTATTCCACTTATCAAATAGAAGCATGCCAAATGTACCATAATGAAAACAATGAATGCATAATGCATTTATATTTAAAGATGATAAATAAAGAAGTAATAATTGTCAAATGTTTTGTTTCATGCAGTGACTGAGGTTTGCATGAAATTCTGACATAATAAAATTGCATGTCTAACTTTGAAGTGAAACAAAGTGTGCAAAGTGAAGTTAGACTACAAAAAGATGGAGAAAAACACAGAGATAATTATATGCATAAAGAATCAGAAATCTGCATGTGCATCCCTTGGGAATACTTTTCTGTCTGTTGTCATTTAAATATGTGCCCAAATCATCATAATTATTGTGTTTCTATGTTGTTTATAATGATTGTAATCTTCACTCCTTACACATCATTTGTGCAAATGTACTGAAAGTAACACCTTTATTTTCAATTTAAGCTTATACACACAACAATCACTAATCCAAATGGAAAGTCAACAAGTTTGACATCCAGAATTGCAAACAATTCCAAACAAACAAATTATGTCAGTAAATGTTTAATACTGTTTTGTATATGTTTGAGACTCAGAAGTTAGAATGAATAATGATTGCATTACAAATCAATTGGAATTCACTTTCATGATAACAAATCAAAATGTTTTATTTTAGACAGGTTCAAAGTCTGTTGTATGACAATTATATTTTTAACATTAAAATGTAGATTAATATTATTAAAAGCTACATGTCTATATTGGAGTGTATCACACAACTGTCATGGCTGTGAATGGAGGTGTAGCAGGTTGCAAACAATTCACTTCAACCATCAGAATATAATGCCAAAGACATGACGTTTTAATTTGTAATTACTATTCTAGTAACTTAATTGACAAACATTTCCATTGATAAACTTCCTAATTTAATTTTTCAATTAAATACTGTAAAAGTGTTTTCAACTGCATTTTTTGTTGTTGTAGAGTCCATTTATGCCACTATATTTCCATTTACTAATTCTGAACAATTTTTAACTTCAAAAGACTTCTTATTTCTGATAACAATCTCTTTTCACCCTTCCTTGAGGCCATATTCCAAAGTTCCAGAAATAGCAAACGTCTTGAAAACTTTTCTCATAATAAAACATATTTTATTATCCAACTAACACTGAATTATCAATCAGATTTTGAAAGTTATCAGTTAAAATACTACTGATAATCTACTTCCAACCATAATTTTAACAGTTCTGGGTTGAAAGAAATTGCGAAAATAGAACTCTAGTAGCCGAAACATGGATAAAGAGTTGAATGGAATTTTTTAAGTTTAATGAATCTAAATTAATATAACACAACAGGTTGCTTAACATAAGATGTGAAACTAAATTCACCTGAACTTATCTCAATACATTTCAAAGAGCTTATGTTGGGTTAGTGTAACGTATAAACGTGAAATATATTTACCACAAATATTACATGAACCCCATTGGTTCAGTACTGTGTCGGTAATGCTCCATGAATTCTTTAATTTCACATGAAGCAAGTTTCCAAATTCTAATCAACATATGTGCAAACCAAATGTTAAAAATTTCTAAACCTTAAAATCAGCAAAGAATTATGAGTGATCCCAAAGCACAACAATATGAAATTATACTTACATAAATTTGAATATAATCAATTCTATCATTGTGATAATTTTGCCACGAATAGAACTGTCACTAGAATTCAGAAACCAGACTTCTCCAGTATGAGTGTTTTCTCAATGGTCACGTCTTTACAGTGGCACCAATGCCCTGGAAAATTTATTTACCATTTTCCACAGACCGTCTGTTATCACTTAATGTATTGTTTCTCTTTTAAACTCCAGCATACTGCTTAACAATCTTGTTCCATTCCTTGGGGTAATTCCGCTGGATATGGGAGAGAGTTCTCTGAATCTGGCGCAACTCATCAGGGGTGCACTGTGGACAAGAGCCTCTCAAGACGAGTGGTGCAAGAGCTGCAAGAATGAAACAGTCCTGTTAATTCTCCCATACCTTCGAAGTAGTACCGGTACCTGTTATATAAGTATTATGCGTTCGTTTATGGTGTTATACACAAATCAACTAAATAAACTCGTTAGACAAGTTGACTGGTACAGGGATCCTCATGAAACTGTCTGTTTTTATGCCGAGCAATTTGCCTCTAGGGGTAACACTGGCTGGACACCGATTGTACTGACTTTTTCATTACCTTCTTCAGTCACTCGACGTAAATGCCTGGACAGTACCTCGAAATAGTAACGACCGCTTCCTCCCCATTCGTTCCAATCTCACCAAATTCAATAATTCTCCCACGCCAGCCAGCAATTAACAATCATCGCAGTTGATACACGGTAGTTAAATCAACTAAGGTACATTCTTCCTATGTTTATGAAACCCGAAATTTGATAATTCACAGAACTTATCCTGAGACAGTTCAACCCAGCTCAAACTTTGAAAACCTGTTTGTCTGAGATCTATGTTCAACATGACCCTCCCATCATCTTTTCGTAGGTCTACCAAACTTCTCTCCCCACGAGGTTTTCAAACAGAATTCTTATACGAATTTCTTGTTTCTGACAATATTACACATTCATTAACAGTTCAGCCATACTTATGGCACACATTATTTCACGCCACATTGCAAATTTCAAAAGAACTGAGATAGTTTAGTCATTACAATATCTAGGCAACGGACTCAGAATTCAATTATCGGCAGAGGCAGAGACTTTTCTTTCTCCACAGCATCCAAACCAACTGTGGGTCCCTCCAAGCCTTCTATCCAATGGGTAACAGGGGTTATTTCCGCGGGGCTAAGGCGGCCAGGGCGTGAAGCTGATCACTCACGTCCATCTAGCAAACAGGTTAAGAATACGTGGCGCTATAAGTCTACCAACACTCCCCCATATGTCTCTAATTTTTGGTGCTTAATCCGAAACAAGGGCAAGTTTATTTTTACCTGCTACCTTCAGATAAATATTATTGAAAACTGGAGTCAAAGAGAGTGAGGTTTGGTGAAAGAAAAGGCCATACGGTACGCTCATCATATTAGATCAATTGATGAACAGGGTACTGATGCAAACACAGGGACGGCGTATTCAGCGACATTTTACAAACTGTATATGAATAAATTATATCCCTGTGATACTGAGGTTGATTACCATTTTCAGTACAAGTTATTTGATAATATATATATTTCATTAATAAACATTTACATGCATTTAAAATAGTCGGTTACTTTATCATAGTGGTATTGAAACTGTGTTTCGTGGAACCCTTGCTTTCCTCAGACGACTTTCAGGGATTCCGCAAGCTCATTTATTTTATAACGAAATTCTTAAATACAATTTTGATAATTTTAGCTGCACCTGTTATTTTCCTCCTCATCTTTGGGCACAATCGGCACTTGGTTACTTTCAGTACAGATAACCAAAAATAAAATTTTGTTTTTTTAAATAGTGAGTATTTTACTTTTTAAATAAAAGCCGTGCTTTAAAAAATTATATTTCATTTTTGCACCACAATATACGCTTTTTCTTTACAAGGGTCCCACGAAAATTCAGATTTAGTCACAAGGGCTCCCACGGCTTTATTGGACCCAAAAGTTTGTTTACTGTTTCGTCTTTGTAAACAGATTACGGGCTATCATGAAGTACTCACATTTAAGCCTACGGCCTACGGAGTCACATGACGCCTCCCCCAGCGCACATTTTAGTTGCCGCTGAAGATAACGCTTGTCGTTCAGAGCCCTCTCTAGGGCCTCGTCAGATATTTTGGGCCTTCGTTCATCCTCAGGGCCCCCAAGCGTCGCAACGATGAACAGGCAGGCCACTATCAGGGCACACCTCAACACCACAGCCTGGAACAACGAAAACACTGCGTTTACTCCACATGTCAGCCAGTGAGTGTTCTAGGTACCTGACGATGTGATACATTGCGGCTGCGCAGTGCTGAATGTACGATACTACGAGTATAATACCAGCAGGCAGCAGTGTTAGAGCCTCGCGGTCTGAGAACGCTCTAAATACTGAGAATGCTTATTACTCATCCATGACACGAAAACAATATTCTCTTCTAAAACACGAAGATAACAAACGACGCACTGCATCTGATAAGATCCGAATGACGAAACAACACAACCAGAAAGCCCGCAGCCACTGATAATGCTGTGACAGGCGATCGTCTTTCAGTTTTGGTGCACATACGTGGCTGTTGACGTGCAAATGATGCCTTTCGCGTACAAGAGCAGTTCCGTACGCAACAGCGTATGCATATATTTCTTCAACACACATATGCACATGTAAATTAATATTCATTGGTAATTAAACACCTCGTACAATTACTTGAATCGAAGTGCAATCTTTATCTGAAACACTCTGTTACATTACCTTCTATCGTGAACAAATTACCCATGCAATTATTCAAAATAAAATGTATAATTTCTGTCATACGTTCTTTATATAATATTCTACAGCTGTAGCGGTCACATCTTCATCACAGTCTGGGGCCTCGCGAAGTCATATTGTGGTCCTGGCTGTACCTAAGGTAAAGGAGCGAATTTAAGCAACTGTCAGAAGCTAAGTTTCATTAATGTATGAGTCGAAGCTTTCACGGCGAATGAATGCAATAAAGTCTTCTTGTGCAATCAGCCGTGTCACCACAGAATGAATTTCCAATGTTTCGGAAAAGCATAGACCTTTAGAGGCACACTTAACAGTCAAATTTCAACTTCTTCCTCACGCCCCCCCCCCCCCAAACTTCGGGTCCTTTACTAGTGAGATGTAATGAGACGACTAGAAAGATCTAGGCCTAGAAAGAATTAATGTTAAATTGATCTTAAGAAAGCACGGTGTGACGTGGAGGACTAGATTCAGCTGGCTCAAGATACGTTCCAGTGGCGGACTCTCGTTACTTTTTGGATCCCATAAACGGCAGGTAATTTCCTGACGACTCAGACAACTATAAGCTTTTATAGAACTCTGCTCCTGTACGTTAATTACTGTAACACATTTCTTTTGCCCTTTCTTACAGTTTTCAATTCAAGACTTGTTTTGGAGCTGAAAATAGAACCAGACTAGTTCTCAGGTAAATTTGTACCTCTGACAGCATACTGGGGGAGTGATGATACGTCACTCTTAAACTCTGCACTAGATGGAGGTGAGTGGCTAGCTTCATGCCCCGGCCGCTTTACCCCCGGGAAAGTGCCCCCCCCCCCAATATCAATTGAACAGGAAGCTGGGAGGGCCACACGTCCCGTTTGATGAATTCGGAAAAGTGAAAAATCTGTTACAGACATATTTCTTTATCCAAATAGACATACATAACTCACAATACAAGGTAAAATAGGCTAAATGTTTTGCCTTTGAATAAGCCATCATCAGACCCAGGCCTATAAGTAGAACATTAAAAAGGAAAATATTAAAACTGCAAGCAGGTGTGAGATCTCAAACCATTACAGTGTAATGATACAATTGTAAATGTATCCGACAAAATGTTAAAGAATTCTTAAACGTGAAGCCTTATTTTGTTGTGAAGGCTTCATGTGTAAGAATTCTTTTAAATTTTTTTCGGATACATTTACAATTGTATCATTACAATGTAAAGGTTTGAGATCTCACACCTGCTTGCAGTTTTATTTTTTTTTTCTTTTAAATATTCTAGTTATAGGCCTGATGACGGCTTGCGCAGGCCGAAACATGGAGCCTACTTTACCTTGTATTCTGAGTTGTGTATGTCTAATTGAAAAAAGACATATATCTGTAACTGATAACACAAAGGGGATGCCTCAAGTTAAATTAAAAGAAAAATCTGTTGCCACCTCTGCTGCCGAGCACGTGGGCCCAGTCACTATGCCGAATACGCAGAGCCTGCTTCCACGACCACACAACGGTGTGTTGCGTGATTAGAAAGCACACTACTACGGCATTAGAACGTCACAGGCAACATACATACACATACGTATTAATAAAGCCTCTCCTATTTATATACAGTACATTATGCAGATGCCTTCGTAAATAACGGCCCGTCGGCATGATTCACAGGCGAAAAGAACAAACTGATTTGTATGAAATATGATGTAGTGAAGACGATCCACAGTTTGTCCGTTTGATTTGGAAAGCGTTGGTCCATTATGACATTTGATTTCTAGAAGGAATCTCAAGAGGCACTTTAATTGGAGAGCAATGTGCCTCTTCGGCAGTACTTCGGCTTTCATTGCAGACATTTTCCTGAAGATACATACCTCGAAATTTTCCACCTATGCGCTAAAAACGTGCAAGTTTGGTTGCGACCGGTAAAAAATTAAGGGAAATTCACTTGGAGAACAAAGTACCCCTTTTTCACTATCTCGGTTCCATTGGAGCGATTTTCATGAAAATTCATACCTCACATTAGCTACAAACGGCGCAAGTTTGGTTTCCGTCGGTCCCTCATTACGGGCACCTGGAGAACAAAGTAACATTTCGTCTGTATCTCGGCTTCCATTGGAGGAGTTTCCTTGAAAATTCATACCTCAAACTTATCGCCCATGCGTTACAAATGGCATAAGGTTGGTTGCGATCGGACGCTAATTTAGGACACTGTACTTGAAGAACAAAGTACCTTTTCGGCAGTACCTCAGATTCCATTGGAGGGATTCTCTTGAAAATTCATACCTTGTACTTCCCACGCATATGCTACAATCGATGTAAGTTTGGTTGCGATAGGTCACTAATTAAGGGCACTTTACTTGGAAAGGAATGTGCCTCTTCGGCAGTATCTCGGGTTTCAACGGCAGGATTTTCCTGAAAATTCATACCTCGCATTCAATACGCATGCGCTCCAATCGGTGAAATATTAGTTGCGATCGGTCACTAATTAAGGGCACTTTACTTGGAGAACAAAGTACCTTAGCATATGCATCTCGGCTTCTACTGGAGGGACTTTCCTGACATTTGACATCTCGCACCTTCCGCACATGCGCTACAAATGATGGAGGTATGGTTGCGATCGCTAATTAAGGGCACTTTACTTGAATAACAAAGTACCTTTTTGTCTGTATCTCGCCTTCCCTTGGAAAGATTTTCCTGAAAATTAATACCTTGCACTCTCCATGCATGCGCTAGAAAAGACGTCAGTTTGGTTTCGATCGGTCACTAATTAAGGGCACTTTACCTTGAAAACAAAGTACCTTTTCGGCTGTATCTCGGCTTCCATTGGAGCAAATTTCTTGAAAATTCGTACCTCGAACTTACCGCGCATGCGTTACAAACCATATAAGTTTGGTTTCGATCGGTCAGTAATTAATGTACAGGAATCTCTGAATATGATCATCGTCTACGGTAGATGCACAGTGAATATAATATCTGAAATACACACTAAGACTCAGGCCTTTGAACTAGCGTTTACCAGATAAATTACACATTTTGTTTTTATTTCGAGAAGGAAAATAGTGTTTCCATTAATCGACGAATCGCTTGACGCTGTAGTACTGACAGAAACCCAGTGATAAATTCCCAGTGCCCTAGGTCGGCCCGCAACTCAGATGTAATGAAATTTAAAGATGCAGACGTAACTACAAAGTTTACTGTATAAACCAAACCAGAAGCTATTACTGACTGAGCATGGTCCTTTGTAAAGCACTATTAGACGGTACAACCCTCTTAGAAAGCAACAGTGTATTTATTAGGCAGCAAAGCTCTGCTGCAGAAATATTATTTAGCCCATTGCGGGCATACTATATAGAAGAGGCAAATTAGACACAAAACTAAATAAATTTTTCATACGATCGGAAAGTTTCTGCTCTTGTTAAAATTCTGTCATGTGTGGAAGTCGTTTTGAAACAGCAAGCCGATGAAAACCATCCAAATACATAAATATCAGTCTGGTTTCATGTTTGTGCTTCCTGACCTTCAGCTTAATGGAAGTTTTCTTAGAGGCAATATGTTTATCCAAAACGCGATGTGGCTGTGAGAGATTTGAGGTTCTCCCAGCGTGTTGCTGAAGAGTCAAGTCTGCTGGGATGTGACCACGTGTCGTTGGATGAGTATTTGCCGACGTATCAAAGAATTCTTCCTGAACTGCTTGACCCGAAGATGAAGACACTATGATCGTTCGAAACGTCGGGAACTACTCGCCCAACGACAGAGCGTCAGACACCAGAAGACTGAAATCCTGGTAAGCATTCTACTTGACGGTTTCTTACACTTGTAACAAACGACCAGTACACACTGACAGCCCCTAGAGAAGAATTCTAGTTGCAAGTGAAACGCCTTATCCCACAAGAGGAAAAGGATTTTAAGAAAGTGAATTACACTGCTCATTTCGAGAAGAGCACTACACAAAAAAAAGCCCGCGTGCCGCATATGGCTGGCTTAACGAAGAGGCATTAATAGGTTAATTTATAATTAATCGACAGCCTTTGTAATTATTATTTTGTAATTTACTGTAGACTCTGTAGAAGGAGGAAAGTAGTATAGAAACAGAAAGGCCCGGAAAAACAATAATGTTTTGGGAAAGACGCGACGTGTGGTTGTGAAGGCAGCTTGGACCGCAATTTCGTCACGTACACCACATTTAATAACAAACCGGAGCCCACCGCCGTCCCTTGCGGGTCAGTATGTGTGCTCACGGACCCTGTAAATTGATTTGTGATTGAGGGACGGATTCTGCAGGTGGAGATGCCCCACACACAGAAAGGCTTACAAAAACCGTCTCGCTTCAAACCACATTATTAGATTGAATGAAAAAAAAATTCCTTTTATACAATATATATGAAATAACGATACCATCGTATTTGGGACTACATCCAAGAAACTGGCTCAAAAATTGAAGGACCTGTACACATATTATACATATCTTACACTAGGAAGAAAGTTCCTGCCTGTTGGAGCAAGTAGAGAGCTGCCTGAAACAACAGTTTCTTGTGTGAGTCACAAACTTGGTGTGAATGAATCACACCCTGGTTGCCATGTTTACCATTGTTGCTCTGTGAGGTAGGCATTGAGGCAAAGGACACAGTTCAGTAACAAGTATGGTTGCCATTTTTATCGGGTGTGTTCTGTGAGATACGCTATAAAACAGATGTAACAGTTGGGTATCGACCACCTAATACAAAACGGAAGAACCAGATGTCAGCTATCAGATGAGGCTAACACTGAGTTTGCTCTCAGGAAAAAAAAAAAAAAAAAAAAACCCCCGCTGCAAGAAGCCGTGGAGTAGCGCGTGAATGTTATATGAGGTTTTACCAGATGGTCTCTGATGTACACGCTGAGGAAGAAGAAAAATGTGAACACCGAGAATGTTTGCTACTGTCGCGGAGTGTGGCTCACAATGGACGCATTCGACGTTACGATAGCAAGAGGGAGTAATCATCCAAACGTAGTCTTCACTCCCCTGTTAACTCGTCCCTTTTAGGCCCAAATATCTTCCTCAGCACCCTACTCTCGAACAACCTCAGCTTATGTTCCTCCCTCAATGTGAGAGACCAAGTTTCACACCTTCGAATGACAGAATGACTTAGTAAATAATGAATTACAAAAGATGTGAAAGGATGTAGTCGTGGCCTTATTTGAGGCACTATTTCGGTGGCTGTCCGGAAGGACTAATAAAACTACGAAAAAAGACGCAGACAGGACAGTTTGTCTCGGGCCAAGAATTAAACCCGCAACCTTCCGAATACGAAGCAAGAGTCAACGACAATTAAAAAATAAACGTAGCCTACATTTTCTCATTATACGGTAAACGAAACCGGAGAATCTTTCAGCTAGATGTAATAGACAAAAGGGCCGTCAATTAACATATCATGAAGCCCTTAAGTGAGCATTTATAACATCATTACAACATACCAGAAAAACGGCAATTAACCCTTTGAAGACCAAGAGGGAAAGACAGCGACAGAGAAGAAAATACGGGGGGAGTGGGTGGCGCAGTGAGAGCTCCAATTATTGTTATTATTATTATTATTATTATTATGGGGGGGAGTCAGAAACGATTACTGCTCTGAAGGTTGACTAAAAGCGAACGTACGATATCGTAGTCGGTATAGCGACTCGCTACGGGCTCGCTACTCGAATTCCGGTGGGGGCGAGATTTTCCGCTACCGTCCAGACCGGCCCTGGGGCCTACCCAGCCTCCTATACAATGGGTACCGGGTCTCTTTCCCGGGGGTAAAGCGGCCTGAGTGTGTAGTTGACCACCCAACCTCATCTAGTGCCAGGGTTAAAGAAAGAGTAAAGCTATACCTCTACTCCTTCTCTGGGCCTTCATGACCTGTTATAGGGAGAACTTTTACTTTTCTATCCAATGCTCCCCGATTTCCGAAAAAGCAATGGGTTTTGAAAGGTTCCCAGGCTTCGCCTCTTGTCCTTCTGATAAGAGCAACGTGTAGATGCAGAAGAATACGCAGCAACTACATTTTATATATAAAGTTCGTACCACACAGAAAACACAGCTTCAAATAGAAAGACCACCCGGCTAATGCTGTGCAGGGAAATAAACGCTGTGTATTTTAAGAGTCACGCGGAATACATAAACACGCCGTGTGGACGAAATGCGAAGTTATTATTGTTAAATCTGGCGATGCATATAGTAACCAGTAGGTTTACGAGGTTAATTTAGTGTAATGTAATTTGCTGTAATATAATTTACTGTAACATAATATTAATTGTTAGAGAAGCCAGTGAATGAAAATGGTCATTAGTACCACGTCATTACAAACACATTAAAAATGTTATCAACTGTAATGATAATTTCTGACATTATTTACGCATTGTTTATTTAACGACGCTGTCAGTAAACTCATACAATGCGTCGATAGTTTTCACATTAAAGTGCCGCTTTATACTTCGAATGTTACGTACGGTTTAATCTAAAGTTCTTTCTTTCATTGCTATTAAAGCTTCTTCTCGCGTTTTGGAACGGGATATAATGCAAAGATTGTAGCCCGAGTACAAAAATTTCCCAAACTCGGCCTTCCGTACCGTTGTTTCTTTATGTTGTTATTGAAGCTGTCCCTGTGTTCAAACAAGCACCACTCGGTGAAAAATAACGGGGAAGTAACTGTATATCTACATGCATTCTTAACGTCCTCACGAGATGCAGATAAAGGGCAAACTTCATGCTAAGGCTGCTTTATCATCAGAGAAAGAGCCCCGAGTACCCAATGAATAGGATGTCAGATGGGACCCAGAGCGGTCCAAATAGACGTGACAGTGAAGGGTAGTTGCGTCACGCTGTCCGAGTTGAAGAATGCATGCAGCTGTATCTGTATGTCATACACATGACTTCAAGGGTCCTGATGGTCCGGGGTTTGAATCCCGGTAGGTGAAAGAGATTTTATCTTCTCCAAAACTGTCCAGTCCTTCTCTGAGGCTCATCCAGCCTCCAGCAAGGTTCTTTCCCG
Source organism: Reticulitermes speratus (assembly GCA_021186555.1). Lineage (NCBI taxonomy): Eukaryota > Metazoa > Arthropoda > Insecta > Blattodea > Rhinotermitidae > Reticulitermes > Reticulitermes speratus. Next base: position 22,092,662 of record JAJKFL010000330.1, read on the forward strand.
GGGGTAATGCAGCCCGGTTGTGATGTTGACCACTCAACTCCATTTAGTGCCCAGGCTTAGAATGAGTGGAGCTACACATCCACTCCCCCATATGTCTTCATGGCGTGGACAGGAACAGCTTTACCTTTTATGCTTTCATGCTGTGGTGCTGAATTGATAGGGACAATTTTAACTTTAACAATAAATGCTAGTAATAAATATAAATATCACATTTGAATGAAAATGACTTACACTGATCCAGGGCAGCGTTACCCACTGGCGTACCTGTACCATAAAGCTGATAATCACTTAGGCAATATGCGTCACGTACGAGTAAAAATCGATGTTATGTTTTTACTACACACAACTATTTGTTGCACAACAATACAGATCTAGAGGGCCAAATGTTGCGGTGCAAAAGTCTCAGGTTCGAATTCAGGCCCAGACATCGGGGCTTCTCAGACATTCCAAGTAGAACAATGACAGTTGTACCTTAAAATGGGTTACGAAAATTCCCACATACTCCTCTATTACTCATTCACGATCATTGAAAAACACTTTTTACACACTAAGCAGCTGAGAAAGAATAATTAAACAACCGACAAGCAAAACTGGAAATCAAGAGATCATAAACTAAACACCATTTGACATACAAATACAAAGAAAACGTGTTTTAAATTGTGTTGCGTACAAGTAACGTCAACTTGTAACTTTTTAAGCTGGACAGTGTAAAACTCCTGAGCAGCCGGAGAGCGACAAGTGCGGGAAAGTGCTGGATTTAACTGATGTATCACTGAGTGCATTTTTTCCTCTTTTGCTGCTACCACTGCGTATCATCTCTCGCGGAAGCTACAGGCGATTCCCCATCCCTTCCAAAAAAAAAAAGCTCTTCTACTGGAGCGTAAAGTAGACTCCTCATAATGGAATCCACTCTGAAAAGAGAGCAGTATTATCTTCTAACCTTGTATTAAATAAACACAGTCACCCTTTATTGAGGATTTCCTGCCACTGTACTTCTGTAGTGGATACTGTCGAAAAAAACTGAAAAAGAACTACGCGATTTTTACACCAAACTTCGGACAAATTCTCACTTCTCCATCAACAACAGCCGAGATATCTCAGGCATTAAATTTATGGCAAAGGACAGAGAATTTTTCTGTCGCCATGTCCAGCCCGGCTATAGGGACCACCGATTGTATTTTCGAAAGAAGTGGGTAACTCAGTATATGGTCCAACGACAGGGTCACGCGCTGGATGACCGAAGAATCGGGGTTAGATTCCCGTTGGGGGCAAACATGTCTCTCTTTGTATCTAGTCATGGTCAGCTCTGGAGCCTACCCAGCCTCCTCTCCAAGACGTACCAGAGACTTCTGCGCGCGTAAAGGAACCAAAGTACCTCCATCAACTGTCTAAGGCTAACAATTTGTGGAGCTATTTCTTAAGCACTGGAATAATTTTACATTACATTTATCCGGAATAACGCAGCCGAAGCGTGGAACTGTCCACTCACCTTCATCCAGGCTTGAAGTACAAATAGGATGGCATTTACCATCGCGCACCGGGTACGTCTTCACGGTGTGCAGCTTAGGCGCAGGGATATATGTCCTCCTAACAGTGCATGCAATTGACTTCCACCGAAAGTAAGACTTCTAATAAAGAAGCATGTCAAGTGGTTCCTACAAATAAATTAGTCAATTCAAAATCGCCTAAAATTTCCGACATGACATAAAAGGTAAAGTTAAATTGCCTCTGTGCTGAATTCCGCACCACACCATGAAGACGTATGTGTAACTGGAGGTACAGCTCCATGCGTTATTAACCTCGGTTGTAGAAGGAGTAGTGAGCTTCATACCCCGGCCATTTTACCCCCGATATCGATTGGATAGGAGGTTGGGTGGGGCCCATAGCCAGTCTGAAAGCTATGCAGGCGGAATAATCTCTACAACTGCTGGGATTTGAATGCCAATTCATCTGTCGTCCACAATGTAGCCAGATGCTGTAGTGACTGGTCCATCCCAGTCCCCAGATGGCATAAAAATGTGTCTGAGGAAATATATAGTCAGGAAAAAAATAATTTATTTGCGAAAGGCTCAATACTTGTGTGAGATGCGTAGTCCACAACAACATTTGAAGGTCTGCGATTTTCAGTTTAGATTCGAGGCGACGTTACTTGAAAAAAATGCTTTTTCAATTATGCATGTAGAAACTTCGTCTTGTTTAGCCACTACGGTTAAGCTGTGATCCTCAGGCATTTTCCGATTAATAATTAATTATAATTAATTATAAAACTATAAATAACTTAGGCATTAGTGAGGCCTACTTAGGCGTGTTACTGGCCAATCATAATGCCTCTATCTCAACAGGCAAATAAAAAAGTACGCCCATTCACTCTAGCAGCAGTTTAGAACCCGCGATTCATTCCAGTAATCGAGAGGTCCAAAATGCTAACCACCTTAGACTACGCGATACTCACAGTGTCTGGCAGAAGGAATTAATCGTCAAACGTACTTGACTACTTACATCCGCAAAAGACTTTTTTGCATTTTCAACGGGCCTTTCCTTCTGACATGTTATAATAGGCCCATATTAATACCGTAACGAAAGTACTGACAAATAGTAAATTATTATAAGCCTAAGGCAATGGAACAAGACTGCGTGATAATTCTCTTCAGATTTATGAACGAGTCATTCATGGTGAAAGGAGAAGTAATTTAGAAGCAGTAAAGAAACTATGGCCTAAATCTATCTCGGAAAACACTTCATTATGCGGTATAAAAAGGTCTCGAGTGTTCTTACTATGTTACTTCTTATTCTTACTTTCTGTAGCAGCAGAAAGCATATGAATAGTTTTGAAAATAATTTATATCCTTCTTCTGGTTTCTCCCGGATACAGAAGGTCTTGTATAACTCTTTATACAACTCTAAATAGGAATTAAATTACCAACAGTCTATTGCGTCGACGAAGTTATACTCTTTCGCGTCACAAAATTCCATCATCCAGTTCTTATGTAAATGTTACGAAACCTTCATTAACATGATAATTCAACAATCCTTTCAATCTTATAACACATTTAAAGAGAATTATATGCATAGTGTGTGTTTTAAGCTAAGCCATGCGTATTACACAAACCATTACAGCAACGAACCGGATATATACGAACAGCTGGCACTAAATCGGAGAAAGTTTCACTAGAATTACATTCATACGCGCTGCCAGTTCCTTCAAATCCTCTGCCTAAGAACGAAGCTTCATTTTAGCCGGATTATATGAGGGCTTTAGATATTACGTTGCTTGATTATCTGATTTTACATTATTCATATTTCGCGTACTCAGTATAAGAAATAATTAACATTGTATAATGTTTAATTGTTTAGGTTACGGATGGAGGAAACGACCTTCAGATGTGGAGTTTAAATGTTAATATATTGAACAAACAGTGAAGGATAGTCGACAAGGCGTTGTCCGTAAGTTGAGCCGACCCGGAAATTCATCGTAAAAATCTAGAAAGCTATAAAATATTTGTCTTGAATTTTAGTCAGAAAACCCGCCAGAACAACGCGTAGATGGAAGAATAATATTAAAATGTATCTTAAAAACCAAGGATGAGTATATGGACTGGGTACACCTGCCTCAGAAAACAGGATCCGGTGGCGGGTCCTTGAGAACACGGCATTAAAACATCTAGTTCCATAAAAGATTCCCGAATAACTGAGCGACTACTAGCGTCTCAAAGATAACTCTTCTCCCTAAAGTTGGCTTGTTAACGAAAACCGTAATGCAAGTAGTTTGCAAAACATTTAAATATGATCTAAGTAGGCAGTTGGTGGTCTTCTTGTGGGCTTCCAGGCCGTGTGATAGATGTTTTAGGACGCTTCGGAGTAGCATACTGCCTCCATCTTCATGGTGACTCAATGTGGTTCAGGTGGATGCTGGAGTGGTTGGGAAGAAAAGAAAAGACGTCTATCACACGGCGTAGGAACCCAAAAGACCATCAACTAATAAACAATCGCCGTGAGAACCTGAAAACGTATAGTATTTATGTGCGTAAGAAAGGTTAATGAAAAGGGTAAAGCTGTCCCTGTATTTAGGCGTCATGCCGTGGAAACCTACGAGAGAGTGGAAGCAGAGTTCCTCGTACTCTTAACCGAGACATTCGAAGCAGTTGAGTGATCAGCATCATACTAGCTGCTTTGACCCCGGTACCCATTTACAGAAGGCTGGGTGAGGCCCACAGCCGATCTGGACGCGGTGCAAAAGAGGAAAACACTCTGTCCTTGCGGGAACAAAAAACCTATGGTCCAACCCAGACAGTCAATGTACCTTCTGAGTTGTCGCAGTTCATATTTGTGAGGAACGGTAAAATAAAAATATTTAAAACTACATTCAGAAGATCCTGTTAATATACACTGCCTTAAATCAGTTCAGTCTACTCTTCTAACTTGCAATGGAGGCAGTACATTCCTCCGAACCGTCAGTGAATTTCTACCAGACTAGACGTTGCCACATCCAAGACGATAATCTACAATTTAATCCAGTCCATGCCCTATTTAATATCATCCTCTTGTCTTTTTTTTTTGTGAAGTGCCCCGCAGCAGAAGCTACAGACACACCGCAGCTTTAAGGCTTCTTGATGAAGATGAAAAAGATGAAAAATGGAGCACGATAATACAGGAACGAGTTCGAAAACTGCGGATGCCACTCCGAAATACTGGAAGAAGTTCGACCGTACTGGGACGAAACGCCGGCCATGTATCACCACTCCACTTAGACTGAGAAAGCGTACACCCTGTCACTGATCCGAACATCCGCAGTGCCTCTAGCACTTGGATCCGAGTGCACTAACCGCCTACATAATATCCTGTGACCATGTTCTCACACCTTAATCGAAAAGGTATGTATAGTGCGATAAACACTCTAGACTAGCTTCTTAAATATGGGGCAATATGTCTTGAGGAACACGTAACATGCATCAAGAGTTAAGAGCGTGTCTTACTGCCCGTCAGAGGTGTACTAACAGTACACGAAGCACATAAAGTTTAATAAAACTCGATCAATTTGCAAGTACCAAACAGATTACCGGTACTTGTTCATGTGCAAACACAAAAACAGACACATAAATCTCGCTGACAGGTTCTGGGGAAATACATATGCCACAGACACTACCCAACTTACGCAATAGTTACGTTCCGGATGAACCGGCGAAAGTCGGACTTGAGTGTACATACGGTGAACTATGTATGTGTACACAAGCGAGTCAACTTGAAATCCAAACTCCAACACCCTGGAAACCGATCGGCCGCAGCAAGACGCCCGTCTTATCACCCAGCAGTATTCTTCCTCCACCATCGTCTCAAAATGTTTTGACTCCCGCAAAGAAAAATACGGCTCACGTTTCAAAAATGTAATTATTTCTATCTTTCTTTTTTACTTCTTTAGAATTGCGTTAAGTCGGGGAGGGTCTGTACTTTGGAGCGTAACGTACACAAAATAAGTTTCTGGTGACGATGGTGAACCTTCCGGATCCATAACCAGGAGAAACGTGCGAGACTGGAGATTCTCACTGCGGCGTTGAAAAAGATTCTTGTCTTCTGGGATATGACGCCGTGTACACTGGTTTATAAGTAACGAATTTATCTCCAGGGTAGTCCGCTTGGCCAAAAATGCTCGTATCTCAGAAGGCAGGTATCTTCAAAAAGGAAGGCTGATGACATGGCCTTTCATGTACTGTCTGCCAATTGTCTCATGGCCGGACGAGCGACCCACCCAGTCTACCACGAATCACAGACTACAGTCAATTGCAGTATATAAATTAGTAATAATTAACTAATTTCATCGAGCAGAGTTCTTCCTCAGAAGCTGGCAGTTCCTCACATAGTCAAGAAATTCACCGCATTTTATGGAACCCAAAGGCTCATTACCGTGTTCACAAAATCCCATCACTTGCCCCAATCCTGAGCCAGATCAATCCAGTCAAACCCCATCCTATTTCTTAAAGATCCTTTTTAATATTATCCTCCATTCTATGCCTAAGTACGTGACCCTGACCTACACAGGCTCTTCACGTTATAAATTAGTCACGAATTTCATAAATTAAACCCGTATTCACATACAGTCTGATACAACAAACAGCTAACTGAACCATGAAAACAATTCCGTAATGTAATTAACATCTACACATAATTATTCTATGTAGGGCAGTGTTTGCGGTTCGTCGTTTTCACGCAGTTTCCATAAACATAAAAAGCTAAATTTTATTGTACTGCATTTCAGTTCGCACTATGGATACAAAGAGAGCAGCATATCAAGGCATGATTTGAATATTTATCTATCTTTAACATGAAGGAGAAGGACGAAGGAAGGGATGAAGAATAACGAAGGATGACCAAATAAGAGACCGAAAATAAATATGGGGCAAAAAAGAAAACGAGATATAGATACGAACGTTGGCATAACGAAGACGGCCCACCGGTTAATTTTCAGTGGTAATTACAGTAGTAAACACAATTCCATCACGCAAAATCACTTCATGCTCACGTCCGATATTAATACGACTGTTAACATGAAAAATGTTAATGTCATACGTAACAGACTGAATGCATCAGCGTGGTGATATGTTTAATGGTATCTGCTCTGAAGTCACTTTAAATGTCCCAGTAAATTATAGGAACATGATTCGTTGCAGTGCAGGTCTACAGCAGCCGCTGGCGTATGACTCTGAATATAGATGAGCGTTTTAATTTGTAAATGACGTTACATATTTTCCAAAGCCGGTGTAACTCAGTCATTAATGTGACCAACTACGAAATTGATGATGGAGAGATTCGTTTCTGATTCACGACCATGTTCAGAATAGTTCGGAGTCCCATCCAGATCTTTCCCATGGATAGCGATGAACAAACAGTTATAGTAAACCTGATAATGGACATAGAAAATGTTTACGAAACTTTGGCTTCTAACTCAAGCTTGATGTCATTGACCGCCCGAAAGGATTTTACTTTGAATATTATACTTTTATTACCACTTTAAAGCTCAACGATTCACACTCAGATTCCATACATTCTGCCCAAAGAATACGCTCACGTGTTTCATGTGATTCCCACAATAAAGTGACATTATTTCCATATACTGGTTTTTGAAAGGGGACGGAGTGGGTTTACTGAGCGGTACGAAACAAATCTTTAAACATAATTCAGGTTAAATTCAACACTCAACTTGTCAAAATTTTTAATATCGTTTGCTTCTCCTAAGAGGGCTGCATCTGACAAGTTGAGCTAACACTGATGTTGCATGCAAAGGTCTATATTACAAGGACTGATAATTGTTCTGCACTGTACACACATGCTTAATATCTGCTACATATCTTCATATAGTCTTTCACTTTCAATCACTAATGAGATAGGTAGTGTTTTTTCAGCTGTTCATAATTTTTCACTACTCTTATTTTTCTATGATTGTCATGGCCACATGTGCGGACAGGGAGGAGTTCCCGAAGATTGTGTGAAGTACAGAAGCTGGTATATGGCACAGCTTACCTACAGTTCTTTGTCATGTTATGTATGTAATGAAAGTAGTAATAAAGCTCTCTCCTTTAAAAAAAAAATCACTAATGAAATTTTTGACCCAAATTCAAGACCATGAAACACAACGTGTAGCAAGAGAAAACAGACATGCAGAAGCAAACTAGTTTGTGTCTTTTCAATAGACGCAAGGTGGGCCATAATAGTTCGCAGCAAAAGCACCGCATGTAGTTAGGAAGCATGTGTACGAGGTGCTCGTCACAAGAACAACACCAGCATGTTCAACGTAGGTTTTTTAAAGAAAAAAAGAGAGCTTAAAATTGTCGGAAATTTAAAGCAGTGCCCTTCTCCAAAGGTAAATACAATTTTACTCCCATTATCTTACTATGAACGAGGTAAACGTAATATTACCGCATAGACTTAAAGCAGTCTTTACCAGTATATAATCTACAATAACGTTCACTTAGTACAAGAGAGTTTAAGAATTTCTTCTTCTTCTGCAACCTTCACGGATTAAGCTTCCTATTTTGTTTCGATACGGAATCACAGATCAAGCTATTCATCCTCTGCACGTATTCCTTGACAGTACCAACAGCTATCGCATGGCCTCTATGAACGCGTCCCACTCGAACCCATGATCCCATCGTTCCAGTAGTCAAGAACGTAACAGAGGTTACTCTGATCACCTCTGCAAATCAGCAGGACCCGCATGTTCTACACCGTCATTATGAAGGCCCAACAACTGGCACAATCCTGAGCTGTTCTATGTATATACAATCCTCGAAACATAATTCCCCGAGATCCATCTTAATATTATCTTCCCATTTCATTATCGGTCCTCCAAATGAATGTCGCTCCACCTACATTCTGTACGCATTCGTTGTTGTCTCTTTACCCTGGTTTCACAGACTTCCCATCGTAGCCTCTAGATTAGGTTCAGCGATTTCAAAAATTTTACAGGCTACATGAATTTTTATAATTCAATAATGTACATGTTTAAACTGCCACAACTTCAATTTACATCTGCTGACCGAATCACTGCAATCCAGAACTATGTTTCCAACTGCATCAACAACTAATTTCCTTAGAACCTTTGAATACCGATTATAATATTTTATTCCAAAATATATAATATATTTATAATTTTGCCATTATCTTCAAGGATTCTGACGGTTATAAAAACGATAACTTATACCAAATAATTACGTAATTAGGTCGTATATTACTGTTACGTTTATGTTTCCTTACTTCTCTATTCGTTAATAATTATTGATAACCACGTATGAGATCTGCGTTCTTCTGGGATATTACGCAGCGTAGAGTGTTAATTCTGTACCGATAGGTTGTCCCGAAACGTCGATACAAAATTACCACTCTACGCTGCGTAATATCCCAGAAGAGCGCAGATCTCCTCTACATCGCGGCGGAAGCCTGAAATCACTCAAACCAAGCATCAGTCAAACATAAAACACTCAACCAACAAATGCACTCATTATTATTATTATTATTTTAGATATTATATATTACAATCCCTGTAAACCAGTCCAACATGTTTCGATCCCTTCCTGGGATCATCAGGGACACTTGTGAGAGTATAAATTACATGAACTAAAACCAACAACCCCGAAGTGATCGCCTACAATTTTAACCATATCTTATACATTTTATAGTCTTAACATGTACTTATATTGTTGGTTTTAATTTATGTAATTTATACTCTCACAAGTGTCCCTGATGATGATCCCAGGAAGGGATCGAAACATGTTGGACTGGTTTACAGGGATTATAATATATATTTACAATAATAATAATAATAATAAGAGTGTATTTGTTGGTTGAGTGTTTTATGTTTGACTGATGACAATGCACGTTATAAATAATATATGAATCTACATATTATGTAAAAGAAGATGCAACTGGAAGTACAATGAAATTTTATAAAGAGTACGTTAGGTGCATCGTAAAGCTGTTTATTTGTATTATTGCAGCCCGTAACTCCACCAAACAACCAGCCTACAAAGGCGCGCGTGTTCTGCAACTTCAAGACACACCATCACTGTGCTATGCTACGTTACCTGTGTACACGAGCCGATAGCCATGTTCCCTCAACAGCAGCAGACGGTCAACTGATGGCGATGCGCTCCGCGGGCCTGTTCTTCTACCAGAACAATACCCTTAAGGTTGAGGTGGCTTAGTGGGTCAACAGAGAAAGTGCTCAACCTTCTTGCTGCTGTATTGTCGCCGGCAGGGAATTTAATTCATCTGTCTAAACAAGCGAGTCTAACTTCACCATCACGTGGGACTCACGCACACTGAATCAATTATGACGTTATCAAATTCCGGACACGTGTAGGCACAGGCGGACGGGTAGAATAGAGATTAGTAACTTAAACGTAAATGGTTACTTAAACTTACGGCGACAAGCATACAATAAGACGTTGTTGTGGACATACAATATGCTTGTTCTCAGAAACTACCTAACAAAGGTACGAGTTTCCTGTTCATAATTCAATAAATCATGGGCCCGTTCCTTTAACAGGAAGGACGGAATGCGCTTAGTACTCTTAATGTTTAATGTGATTGAACGTTTGAATCAAAGGGGATAGAAGCAATGACCGAAACAAAGACTACAGAAGGCTTCAAAATTTGTACCCTTCAACAAATATAACTAGGATGTTCGAATCAAAGATAATGAGATGGATGGACATATAGCATGTACTGGAGATTGAAAAACAAATACAAAATTCCAGCCTGAAAACCTGAAGCAAAGGCATCACTTGGGAGACCTAGGTGTATATGGGAAGAATGGATTTTAGAGAAAGAAGATATAACGATAAAGTCTGGATTAATCTGGCTCAAGAATGGGACTACTGGGTGGTTCTTGTACACACGGTAATGCACACCATCAGGTTCCAGAAAATTTGGAGACGTCATACGCGGATAAACGGGCTACCCCGAGGTTATTCATCGTTTTCGTCACTCCCTCCAGGTACCAACTCCAGACCGTTGGTAAAACTTTTCATAGTGACAAACACAATAAGACATAGCAGTCAATTCTACTACATTTTTTTATTCACTAAAATGTTCAAATTTTTAAAACTTTAAACCAGGTACACAGGAAAGCTTTTAAATCAGGGTGCTGTCCTAATTGGTCGATATAGGTCAAATTCATTTTGTGTTACTGTTTCCCAATACCAGATCTAATGAAACTCAGGGATTTCCTGTGCACACAGACATGGGCAAAGAGGCTTTCAAAAGGAAGAACATGGACAGGATGCTTCTCTCAGCATTTTATTGCGCATAGACCTATGAGGACGGAACAACTAAATCTGGTCACTTCAATGTTCTGAGAACCAACACAAAAATTATTCGTTCATTCAGGTAACGCAACGTCTTGAACTGGTAAAAGTCAGTGACATTCGGAGCAAATTTCTGCCTTTTCCATCAGTTCCAACAAGACTACGACTATAGTTTTCAATCACTTAAAGCCTATCGCATCGTTCCACAATTCTAAATTTTGCTGACGTTTCGGACAAATATCCTGCATTCTTCCTGACGGTCGACAATAGTTGTCCATTACTTCGACCATACCAGATGCTGTAAAAGTGGTAACAATTTACAGACCTTTCAGAGACTCTTGCTGCCTTCTCTCCAGAGGCCAAGTAACGTTGAAGTATTACAGATCATGAGGGACTGTTGCGAAACTTCGGCAGTTTTTACTATCATGAGCCACTTTGAAATCCAACAAACCTCAGACAAGAATTACAGCACTAACAACATAACTATACATAACTAAAATGAGCACTTTTACATGAAGTTGGCAAAGTTCAATTAGAATCAAACTTGATATTTATCCTATATCCATTGAATCGAAGAAAACGTTTCAAACGTTTAAATTAAGGACAGAACTACGTCAGTCGCAGACTGAATTAAACAGAAAACTTTGGAGGCCCAGGTGCATAAATGATAATGATATTAAAATGCATCTTAGAAAAGTAGACCCGAACAAGTTACAGCCTAATGGCCGGTTCTTGTGTAAAATGTAATGAAATCTCGGATTCCATATAAGGCGTGAGTTTTTTACTCAGCTGAGTGGCTACTCGCGTCTTCAGAACGACTCTGCCCCATTTTTCAAGTACAGTCAGTTCTCCTGTAACGCGATACTTGCGTTCTTGTGAGACCTCGCATTACAGAAAATCGCCTAATAAAAATGGTGTGAGATCAGAAAAAAATCTGGCTCGTCATCCAAACTTACATCTTCACCCTGGTCGCTGAAATCACATAATAGCCAAAACGTGTTACTGAAACACGTGTAACAGGAAAACTGGCTGGATTTCAAACATCTCACCTTCTATTAGAAAGTCCTTACAAGTAATTTCTGTGTGCACAGATAATACCGTCAACCCTTATTTTAACTGTGGATATCGTTTGTATAATTTATGTGCCTTTAATACTATTTAAGAGCTCCCACCAAACTTTGACTTGATGACTATATCCTGTTAACTCAGTGTCGCGTTACTGAAACGTACTTCGGTACTGACAGTTTAACATGGGAAGCATTGGCATATGGCTATTCACTGGCTAGACAGATAACTATGTCAATAACCACTACACCCCAAATTCTCCTTGCATCCAAGCACACCAGACAGCGCTAACAGTAGTCTCAGGACCTAAAGCAGCCGCAGCGCCGCTGTGGACCTTGACTTGTATCTAGTGCCGAGGTTAAAAATAGCAGCTATGCGATTACCTTTATTCGTCACACGTCTTCACGGTGTACTTAGCCTACAGCTCTACTTATCAGATTCAGACCAAGCAATTTGGCTCGTTGGTAGGGCACTTCTATCTCGAAGTGGTTCGAATCTTCGCCCTTACAGTCTAACATAATTTGGAGTTCTAAGGCTTCCATTAATCTATCCAGGAAAATAAGAAAATCAAGCCAAAAATAACAGGAAGAATTCCTTCCGAACCTTTCTATTTCAGCATATTATTGCATCACCGTATCTGCCTGCCTCTTCACTGGTTACGAAGGACTTATCACTCAAGTATATTCATCCTAATAACTGATACAGTGACTGCAATCCCACTTCACCTAGTACATCCAGAGCCGAGGCCCTATTTTGTTTGATTTAGAATACAGTGCGACAGGGACGAGTAATGGATGACCGGATATGAAGAGATTGAACAGTTGGAACAATATATTTATATGACGAATCCGCCAAGCATCCAGTATTTAATTGAATGACATCGTAGCATATGCTATTTTCAGGAGGGAGTTGCTAACCACGAGTACCTTCCTAGTGACAGGAACTGTCAACGTGTCATATGTGTCAAGAACATTAGAAATGTTTTCATTTTATATAGTCTATATCAGTGTTCATAAGCTTTTTGTGGTGGGTCCCCTTTTGCGTGTTTAGAAATAGGTTACGTGCCTACACCACACAAAAGCAGCGAGCGTTTTCTATTCTGAATTTTTCCACTATCTTATTATGTATTGGGGTTGTAATAACAGAGGTATACAGATGTCTGTTAACTGCTGTACCAGATACACACGATCGGTATATTGGAGCTACAAATCAATTCTCTGGATACGGAAATATTAAAAGGCGTTCTTGACATAGTTTAAACATTCTAAATATTTCAATGCAATAATTCAACTGCGTTCACAAATAATATTTTGTTTTAATATCACAGTTCCTCTTTCGTTTCAGCAGCGTTCACTAAGTATCGTATTATTTTAAAGTATGCCCATACAACGATCTCCCATCGCAGGACGAGAAGAACCATTTTAGAATCTAAGGCGAAAATTTAAATTTTGAAATCACAGTAGACAGCAGTGCACATTATGGGCGATACGCTGTTTATTCGATTTTATGGAGCTGTATTAACTGATAAGGTTCACTCATTGTGTAGTCTGTCTTGCGACAGGTCCACAGCCTCTTCCAAAACGAGTCCTCCAGAGAATGCTATATAGTGTGCTCTGTTTCAAATTCCAGTAATTTCTCTTTTCCTTAAGATCACTTACGTTTTATTCCTCGTCTCCTCGTCAACCTACTAAGGTTACGTAAATCAAATGTGATAAGTTAAGGTGAGCGCGACAGATGGATTAGGCGGAATGTCTGAAGTAATAATGACCTATTTAAGGGCCAGCACTATGACAGTTAGAGTAGATACTGAGTTCATTCCAGGAACACATCAGCCAGAAATCGAAAACCGTGGTCGAGTGTTTAGCAGACCTTCATACTCGGTAGGCCCCGGGTTCAAGTCTCAGCCCGGAGACCAGATACACTTTATCCTAGTTTTCCTCAGTCCATCCAGGCAAATGGCAAGAAGGTAGCTCACATTACTCTACGACCGTTTCCTTTCACATCATTTCTAGTTCATTATTCATGAATCATGCAATCATCAGGCGCCAAAAATCTGAGCTACTGAAGGTGTCGCTAAACAAATCAAGAATCAATAATAACAATACTAGCAAGAACAGCCGGTGGTCGCCCGGGAATCAGAACCCGGTACCTTCCACATGCAAGTCAGTAGTGTTTCAGCTGTCCATATACACTCGATAGTGTCAATCAGTTGGGAGAAGTGGACTGTTTCAATTGCAATAGGCAAGCAGAGTTAAAGTTCGGTAATAAGTGCAGTGCCAGGAACCATTTGGTTTATTCCAGGCTAAAACTTTAACAGTCTCTACGTTCTACACGCTGTCACGAAAATATGCAGGCTATTGCTAACGGTTGCGTGTCCACGAGCCGCAGTCCCAAAGCAAAACGCTCTTTTTGTAAGGTACCGAAGAATTGCGCTTTTGTCAACGAATCAGAACGTCCTAACAGCCTGTTACGTATAAAACATATTGATCACGTCAGCGCAGCAGCAACGCTTGTCACTTGTATCTGGAAGGTACGGCATTTGAATCTCGAACGTTGCACTGGCAACCCCGACGTTGTATATAGGCCCCAACAGCCTCTTTCCAAAGCCCCATACTAACAAAACACAATTACATAGCACGTGCAGTTCAAAGAGTGTTAAGTAACCTAAGTATCGTAGATTCTGCCGAGCGGATGTAAGCAGTGTTCTCAGGTACGATGCCGTGTACTTTGGTACATAAGTACCTTATATACCAAATTACATGGCGTCAACATCATTGTGAGAATTTAAAATCACGCAACTCAATAATGATCTCGTACTCAGTTGATTATAAAAAGCTGTTGAAATAATCATTGTCTACTCTGTGAGGTAAATCTACAAATTACGAGCATGTAATACAAAAGAATGTGTTTCTCCTAAATACGGCAGAATGGAAAGGATCCATGACATATCTAATGGGAAGATAATTGTAACAACATGAACTTTAAAACAAGATGAAGCAAATGGCCGTGGCTTATTTTAATAATATAGTCTAAAATTTCTCTACATGAGCTAAGAAAGCCATGGAAAACCTCAGTCAAGACAGCAGGTCTCCGGGCAAAGATTCGAGCCAGTGTCCTACAGGTACTAAGCAGGAATCCTTGATATGTAGTCTTCATTACATAAAAATAAGTAAGTCTGAAACGTCATCTTCAATACATACATATATACATTCCATGGATCCATAATTTTGTCACAAGGCAAGAGGATGTGGAATATGTCATAACATACAAAATCATACAAAAATGTACATTGCAAAATGCTTTAAACATTCTATATGCAGTCTTATGAACGCGATGTTGTTTCAACGGAATCATGTATCCTGACATCCATAATCACCTGACCTTAAAATATTGTATCCTTGTAACACACACAATCTCTCCTAGACTGCGTGCAACCTTCACGCCTTTTTGTAGCTCTCTGCTGCCCATAAAATTTCTCACAATAGTTCCAGCCTTACACAAAACTTCCTGCCTCTGTACCTTTCCTGAGTCAAGCATCCGTTTCTCGTTTATCAGGCTTCAATACAGTTTTACTCCTAAACGATACTCGTCACTTCATATTTTTGTCGCACGTTTTCTTTTAAACCATTTCACGGAAATACGAGCCGAAGTGATTACGTTGATGTAACAAGTACTATCACAGTAGGCCTAATACTTGTTTTGATAAATTCAAAGGGTAGTTACTGAAATTTGTTCAATTTCTGTAATTTCCGCCATACAACGCACTTCTATCCTTAGCAATTAAGGCTTGAGGGCTATAGACCAGCGGTCGCCAACCGGTGGTCCGCGGACCACTGATGGTCCGCGAGAAAATTTTGGTGGTCCGTGGAGAAATTTGGACATTATTTGCAATTTTTATGTTTATTATACTGTTTCATTATATTCTGATTCGTCTTCACACTAATAATTTTGTTATAATTAAACAACTGCATTTCATATTAATAAAATGGAACTTTTATGATCATTATTTTATAGATCTTTGTACCTTTTTAAAAAAATTCATGTTAGTGGTCCGCGGGATTCAAAATTGTGAGTTTAGTGGTCCGTGAGGTCCGAATGGTTGGCGACCGCTGCTGTAGACAATCCACTGTTATAAATTCCTGTGGGAATTCGTAGCTGATTATTGACGATGGCACTAATAAAACTGTCTGTAATGTACTCTGTTCTACTGTAACACTTTCAAGAAAGTGGAAGTGAAATTACACACACATGTATAAATGGTACGAACATAAGCTAAACTCGAGTGCAATGAACTAGAACAAGCAGGTCGCTTCAACTTCTTATTCCTTGGACCTAAGCAGTCCCAAAATACCACAAAAAAACTACAGCAATAAATACCATATTAAAAAAACCCACAGTCCATAAATCAAAACAGTCTATCGATTATAGTATACAGCACCAAAAATCGAAAGTGCAACTAAAATCAAGATTAGGAAGCTAAATATATTTCAGCGTTCGAACATAAACAATACGCGATAACAAATGAGAAAACTTAAGCATAAAATAAAGCACCAAAAGAACGACTTACTGTAATACAACTAGAATAAACAACTGTAAACCTGAAGTCTGAAATCATAAATACAAAAACAACGGAAAATCAAAAACTGAACTTAAAAATCGATTTACTCTTAAAATACAATATAAAAGCTCGTTGATCTTACCTAGGCTAAGGGAGACATCCGAAATCAAAACAAGGACTTAATGAACACAAAAAATAAATAAAAATAAAAACTAAGAAATAAAAGACAAGAAATTAAAAAATCAAATAATGTCCCGCTCATTATTTTATTTTCAGAAAAATTTAATTTGTGCCACCCTCCGGAGTGAGGCCGAGCGTTCTGATTCCTACAAAACACTATGTACAATTTGCTTTCAGTGTTCAATATTTGGACTTACAAATCATCGCAGTATTTGGACTGCAGGTGCACAACATGTACCGGCCGTATCTGCTTCTTGTTCCTGGTAATTATGCCCATGGTCATGGTCCTCTATACACAGTGGAAAAGGGAATGGGAGAATATGAACGTGACGATGAAGGGAAAAATCCCAAACGCCCGTAGTGAAATCCAGCCCCGCCTTAAGTTACTAGAATATGCACAAATATTATGGCAATAGGACTGCAAATTTTCAGCTAATCTTATTCATAATTACAGACGCTGGATTGAAATTCGTAGAACAAAGAGTGAAATCCAAAAGAATAGAAGATAAACTACACGAAAGAACCTTTTAAAAAACACGAAACACACATTGGACAACATTTCGAAATCTAAGACCAACTGGATTCAATGTGTCGACACGATGCAAAGAAACGGGCTTCAAGAACTGTTAAAAATTACAAATCATGTGGATCAACAAACGTGGAAAAACGTATGAAGAGATTACTGCACGAATTAGGTCGGAAGGGGTCAAGTGTGCTACACGATGATCACGATGATTGTGATGATGACGATGATAGTGAACATGACGCAGATGTAGCAACACTGACGTTGCGCCAGTGTGCGACGAGCCTATGTTTTTGAGGGAAAGTGAAACAAGAATAGTGAAATGAATCACGTGACCAGAACATCGCATCAAAAAAACGAGTTCATCAGAAGCGACACGCATAGCTTGCTGCTGGGGTAGGAAGCTGACCCACCACTGGAACGACGAAGGTGAAATTAGCGTGTTTCCCTAGCAGTAGCGGAACTACCAACGATAATTCTTGTTTAAAAAATCCGGTAATGATTACGATAAACGTACACTGCTTTCACTATTGATTCTTCCGCCTAGTTGGGAATCCCCTTTTAGTGCTCTGGTACGAAAGGTCTCATTCAGTGTACCATTAAGTACCCAAACATAATGGGGCCTAACTGAACACGATTTATTCAACTCCGTGAATATCAAACCCACCACAACACACGATCCTGCGACAGTTCTATCCAAGTCTTACCCTCACAGCCTCCTTACTTATAATGTATTTTAATATTATCCCCATATTTCTTTTACGGACTTCCAATGCATCTCCGTCAACCAGTTGACGCTGTTTAGAAAAATAATCGGGTTTTTCTCATAAACATATGGAACGCACATGTACACTGTGGGGGCAGAATGCAGAGTGTCTGGTGATGTTGGTCGCAAAACACTTCATATTACTGGAAAACAAGAAAACTGAGAACCAATTGTCTTCTGGACTTTGTCCATCGTCCGGATAAAATATAAAATCACAATCAGTGATTGAGATTAGCTCGGTCTAAGGGACCCACCTGAGTAGGTGTCTCCCCTCCCTTCACCTGAAGACGGAGAAGAACCAGCTTCCGAAACGTCGTGATTTTATATTTTTATATTTTATCCGGACGATGGACAAAGTCCAGAAGACAATTAGTTCTCAATGTTATACACCGTCGTCAGAACCTTTTAGAATTTATAACAAGAAAACTGTTTAGAAAGTGTGACTACTACGAGAATATTACTACTTGCTTGTTACTTTTTGTAGCAGCAGAAAGTAAATAAATGTTGTGAGAAATACCTGCTATACCTTTTGTGTCACCTCCAGAGCATAAAAGTATATATCTGTCCGTCCATTAATCCATCCACCAACTACCTACCTACCTATCTATCTATCTATCAACCCACCCATCTGTCTATCTATCTATCTACCTATTTATCTAAGCCTATTTATTCAGCCACCTATCTAAATAACCGTCGAACGTCGCCGTGTGCAGTGCAGGCGAGAAGTCCCTGTGCTCCTGTAGGAAGTAGGATATAACTTACGTTAGAGTGAAAGTCAGTGAACTTACAGTACTTCGCTTATAATAGAGGGACCGAGGTATCGTAGTCGGTATAGCGAGTCTCTACTGCCTTAAGGTCCATTTTAATACTACTTTCCCGCAGGTCGCATCAAAGGAACTATCCCAGTTAGAGACTCTGTGCAACAATCCATAATTTAATATTTTCTTTTGCAGTGGGGAGTGCCCGCAGCCCAATAGCAAAGCGGTAGGACCACCCCTGTCGGCTGTCCGCGACTGCTTATACAATACATTCTCAGCTGATCTCCAATTACATACAACCCGAGGGCGCAACATGCAGTGCTGAATAAGGACCCACTTAAATATGGGCCGTTTATAATAACTGAAATCCGCCACTGTCTCAGTATTTGGTGACGGGAGGATATGGGTGAGTGGGTGGGTGGCTTGGATGGCATTCACATGATTAACAATCTGTTTGTGACGTCAGGCCACGGAGGTGAGCGAACCCGAATTACAGACAATTCCAGGAGGATGCACCTGCCACTTACTGAGCCACCGTCATATTCGTGACAGTCACTCAGGTAGAAGAGGATCAGCAATAAATGATGGAGCCAGGATGTTACCTCCGCTGACTGATCAATGACCGGAATATAAGGCGAGTTTCTTTCTTCTACGAGCCCTACGCCGGTGGATGGAGAGGAAGCACCTACGGAAAGCCCGTCCGATGTAACCAATAAGTTTGCTTCACAGCAGCGCTATCTATAAAACTCACTGTATCTATCAACATACTTGCATATTCAGTTGTTCACTTGTAGCTTATTTAACGACGCTGTCAGTAAGTCAGACCATGCAGGACGGAATTACTGGATGACAGTGCACTATGGAATGGAAAGTACGTGGACAAATGAGATCGTTTCCTGCTTTAAGGTACTATCCCGGCTTTGCTTTGAAAGGACTGAGTAAAACCACGAGTAAGTTCAGTCAGCATAGTGGATATCACGAATTTCGAATCGGGTTCCCCGTTTTTAGGAAATGCTATCCGTCACTGCGCCTGTACTTCTGCGCTGCCAGTGAACAAAAGACAATATACACCAACCATAATGATAGCCAAATCACGATATTGCAACTATCCCCACAGAACAGAGTCCTTATCGCAAAGTCAATATTTACTCAGCTATTCAATAAATTCCCTGCATTTTACGGCACCCGAACGTTCATTACAGTATCCACAACACCCCGTCATTGATCCCTATCCCCAGCCAGATGAATCCAGTCCACACTGTACCATTCAATTACTTTAAGGTCTATTTAAACGTCACCCTTCTATCTACGCCTTGGTCTTCCAAGGGGTCTCTTTTCTTCAGGCGTTCATACCAAGAAGCTGTACAAATTTTTCTTCTCTCCGATGCGTGCCAAATGCCCCACCCAGCTCATTCTCATTTATTTGAATATCCTAATAGTACACGGGCGAAAAATAGCTACTGAAGTTCCTCACTATGCAATTTTCTCCAGCTTCCTCTAACTCCCTTCCTCGTAGGTTCAAATATCTTCCACATCGACCCGTTCTCAAGCACCATCAGCGTCCGACCGACTTTCACACCCACATAAAACAACAGGCAAAATTATGGTTTTCTATACTTTAATATTCACGTTTCTGGAAAGATGGCTTTGTAAATGCCAAACCTTTACTACAAGACCGTACAGTGCTGAAAAAATTAATTCTAACAATTCAGTGAAAGAAAGTTAAAGATATGGTCTGAAACATTTCAAGCAGTGCTAAAGACCCGTGATACAAGGTTAAGGTACCGAATAATGGAATTCAGCATGCTGTTTTCGGATTACGGGTCAGTGCACTTTGAAAGTGATTTAATGGCGGACTAAGGCCTGAAACAAGACATGATCAGTCAGCAGTAGCAGGCGTGAATGAACGACTGTTGAGAGAATTGACGTCGATAAAAAAGGAGGGGTGGGGGGACCTGGCAAAATCTGATCTAGCGGGCAAGTCGCTTATCAGTGGAGCAGACTGTAACAAGGAAAGGAGAAAAGGCTTCAGTCGTCAAAAGAGCAGAACGTTACGTTCCATCGAATAGTCGCGGATCTGTATACGCTGGGAAATGGAAATACGCTGCAAGGTACTGCAAATATGAGTGGGACCTACTGCACGGCCTTGTTTGAGACAGTCTGTGAGATACTGCAAATATGAGTGGGACCTACTGCACGGCCTTGTTTGAGACAGTCTGTGAGATACTGCAAATATGAGTGGGACCTACTGCACGGCCTTGTTTGAGACAGTCTGTGAGATACTGCAAATATGAGTGGGACCTACTGCACGGCCTTGTTTGAGACAGTCTGTGAGATACTGCAAATATGAGTGGGACCTACTGCACGGCCTTGTTTGAGACAGTCTGTGAGATACTGCAAATATGAGTGGGACCTACTGCACGGCCTTGTTTGAGACAGTCTGTGAGATACTGCAAATATGAGTGGAACCTACTGCACGGCCTTCTTTGAGACAGTCTGTGAGATACTGCAAATATGAGTGGGACCTACTGCACGGCCTTGTTTGAGACAGTCTGTGAGATACTGCATATATGAGTGGGACCTACTGCACGGCCTTGTTTGAGACAGTCTGTGAGATACTGCAAATATGAGTAGGACCTACTGCACGGCCTTGTTTGAGACAGTCTGTGAGATACTGCAAATATGAGTAGGACCTACTGCACGGCCTTGTTTGAGACAGTCTGTGAGATACTGCAAATATGAGTGGGACCTACTGCACGGCCTTGTTTGAGACAGTCTGTGAGATACTGCAAATATGAGTGGGACCTACTGCACGGCCTTGTTTGAGACAGTCTGTGAGGTACTACAAATGAGTGGGACCTACTGCACGGCCTTGTTTGAGACAGTCTGTGAGATACTGCAAATATGAGTAGGACCTACTGCACGGCCTTGTTTGAGACAGTCTGTGAGATACTGCAAATATGAGTGGGACCTACTGCACGGCCTTGTTTGAGACAGTCTGTGAGGTACTACAAATGAGTGGGACCTACTGCACGGCCTTGTTTGAGACAGTCTGTGAGATACTGCAAATATGAGTGGGACCTACTGCACGGCCTTGTTTGAGACAGTCTGTGAGATACTGCAAAAATAAAAAAAAATCTGATGTGTACCTCTTGCTGCATGGATTTACGCTCTCCGCTTATTTGACGATTTTTTTTTTTGTTTAAGACATGCGTTAGCGAGATATACCCGCCGATCCCTTCATCTCCAAGTCACAGGTCTGCACAGCGGGCACAATAATTGTTTCTTGCTACAAAAAGTGTTTATGATAGATTATAACTATTCAAGGAAATAAACGCATTCTTATTTCTGTGTAACTTCTCCGGGCAAGAGGGCGCTATCTAACACTGGCGCGTCAACATTTTGTTTCAAGAAGTCACTCCAATCCTTCTTGAAACATGACCACTTCTGGTCTACTTCTTTATTTATCCAATGACACGTCTTCAACAGTATTTGTTACACAGCGTTGAATGAACGGAAATAATCATTACTGATTTGGTATTTACTGAGTTAGTATTTCAACTACTTAGGTTACAGTCAGTTAATATAGTATCTGTGGTATCACAGCCAGGGGTCTTCACCCCAACAAACTGCAAGTTGTTACGTGACAGACGTTTGGAAACAGACAGTTACATACACGTTTTATATCCAAATATTTTATATAACAACACAACGGGTTTTATTGGATTTTATAACAATGACCGTAATATATGTATATGTTTATGTACATATGTGTATATATTTTACCATTCAATGACAAGATGCATGCTACGTAAGTCTATAGAAAATAACTCCCTGATGATGGCTGAGAACGCCAGCCGAAACATGTATAAGTATACAGAAAGAATATATGTAATTGGTGTGCAGTAGTTGGTATAAATAAACTTGTATCTGCAAAACAACTGCACGGAATATGTATAATATTAGTATAGGTCCGTTACATCTCGGGACGTGTATGACTTACGAGTTATTAATGTATGGGTCAACGTCTGGGATCAAAATATGAAATAAGCCCAATTAATACCGGACAAACTGCTCTCATTAAATGGAATGAAGGTACATTGCAGTTAACCACAACAAGCAACACGAATCTTCCTTCATCTGCATGTAAATCGCCCTCATTGAACATTCAACGGTGAACAGATTCCGTGAGGGCCTGCGAGTTCAACTGAAGTTCACGTAAAGTAGATGTTACATGGGACCGACAAGAACCACAATTCTGTTCACTCCCACAAATTTTTGGTGTTGTACACTATACCAACTTTAATCGAAACCCACTCATTAGTTTAGGCGATAAAACACGTAGGACAGACAGGCATGGCTTGCATAAACAACAAACGAAAGTGAAACTAGGACACTATGACTGACTGACTGACGCTAAAGGCATGCGTTCTGTTGACCAGATGTATGAGCAACACGCCGCGGCTGTGCGAGTCGAGTTGAGACACCGCTTATTTGCCTCTAAAATGGAGGTTCACGAACAAATGTATGATGTGTCTGTCATGATTTAAATAAAGTGTTTGTGTGTGTGAGTACTTGCACATGCGATCCTATTAGCATTAAAGTACACAGCAGAAATCAATGCAACCGTCAGCTACAGAACAAAACAGAATAAAATATTTATTAATTGAGTCAGTATTACAATCTTCCGACGTTAAAATACAAGATACAGGGGCTGCGCCCGCGGACACCTAGCTTTTTTTGCACTGCGCAGTCGCCAATAACATTGTCCACTCATTTATTATACTACACACTCCGTCTCTCTTCCAGGTCTCCTAGGACTGATCTCCCGTTTACTGCTTATCTTAAATAAAAGTTTTCCTAAATGTTTAATTCAGTTTACAGACTAAGTAAACAGTTATCCTGAATTCATATTCAACGATATAAAAAATAATCCACAGCTCGTGTTTGAAGCGACCTGAAGAGAAGGAAGGATTCGCTTCATGTAAGATGAGATGAAAAAGTTAAAAATATATTTTAAATGCAAGAAATGATACAGAACATCATTCTTTGCTTTAAAACCCGAAGGATCATTACAATTGACATAAACGTCAGCCAATGGGAAGCAACCAATGCTATTTCTATTTCCATCCCATAATGACTTCGGCCTATGCCCCTTAAATATCTTTTAATATTGCCCTTTGTCTATCCCGCTCTTCAAAGCAGCCTTATTGCAAGACGTTTCTCTGTAAAATGTTCTATATACTTAACATTGTATTTACCGTGCATTTTCAATTAAGATATGTTCAATAAACACCAACTAATACACATAAACTTTTTTCACAATAGTTTATTCTTAAAATTCCCCTATACGTATTTCGGTGGTTTAAACCACCATCTTCAGGGGGTCGTAAAGATTATTTACTTATTTTATAATACTGTACGAAGTGGATAATATTAAACCACTCATATTCTACATATACGAATATAACCACATATGTAATAACTGTAAGGTGTATGCAAAATAATCTTTACGACCCCCTGAAGATGGTGGTTTAAACCACCGAAATACGTATAGGGGAATTTTAAGAATAAACTATTGTGAAAAAAGTTTATGTGCATTAGTTGGTGTTATTGAACACATTTTCTATATACGTTTGTTGCCCAGCCTCGTGTAACGTTGGCTTATGTAACTACCTCCACGGAGTACAGCTCTATTTCACGGACTACTATATTCTCGGGCACCTATTCAAGAAACTTCCCACCTTTTACGGACAGCAAAAGTTAACTACTGCGTCCACAAAAAGCCGCAGCAACTGGAATCTATCCTGAGACAACTAAATTCATATTCCTTTTTCATGATATAAACCTTAATGTTATCCTACCAAATACGCTTAGATCTCTCACGTGGTTTATCTTCAGGTGTAAGGCTACAAGTCTGTATGCATTTTTCCCACGTGTGTATCATGCTTCGCCAATCTTACCCTTTATGATGTGTATCTTACACTCTGAGGACGAACTTGATGGTTTGAACTATGTCGGCATTGGACAATTTACATGAATTGCAATATGTTGCATTACGATGTTCTAAAACACTCGTAGATGTCAATAATGCAACGATATCATTCCGCGTGAAAGTCGCCCATCTTGAATTTGATTACTTTAATAGTACCTCACGAATAAATTATAGAACTCATTATGCAATTTTCTCCAGCCCCTTGTTGGTTCGTCCCTCTTGGGTCCAAATATTCTCCCCAGAACTCTGGTCTCAAAGCCCTCGATCGACGAATTACGAGTGTCAATTACGATTTAACCATTTAAAGCAGTGGCTCCCAAAGTGAGCGGTACCGCCCCCTGGGGGGCGGTGGGATTACCGAGATTGGCGCTAATAGGTATGAGAGGTGGAAGGGAGCGCTGTTATTATCACAGGGGGGCGCTAGTAAACAAGTAGTGCATTTATTTTTATAATAAAATTCAAATAAAGTAATTTTTGTGTTAAAAGTGAACTAAATTTCTTAGTATTTTAATTTATGAATCTTATTCAAGCACATATTATTTTTTTAATAAACTATTGCTAGATGAATTATTGTTAATCATAAAAATATAATAAATTTTAATTTATTAATTAACACATAAAACATTAAGTTTAACTCTTATAATTTTATTTAAACGATTTTTTAAATATAAAATAAAAGTGCAAACAAAAGCGCATTTATGTTTTTTAAAAAGGGTAGGGGGGCGGTGTGGGTGTGTATATGGAACCAAGGGGGCGGTGGACCGAAAAAGTTTGGGAACCAGTGATTTAAAGCACAGTGATTACTAACATGTACCATCTGCTTGAACATCCAGGAACTTTGCACTCTGTTCGCACAGTATATTTATGTGTTTCGTGTGATTCTCACAATAGACAGCGAATGATATATACACCAGTAATCTGCGTCTACGCAAGGGCGACTGCGAATAAGCGACGGACCTACGTCGCGATGCACGAGGGTTGTCGAAGTAATTGTTCCGCGAAACCGCGATGCGCACACCGGCAAGCGAGGCAGTCCTCAGCGTTGTCCTTGCATTTAAATTAAGAATAATTCCCCTTTCCCGTTTCTTGTCTTATCTCTACGTCCACAGTGCCTTCCTTGTAAATCAATTTACAGCTAAAAAAACTGAAAATATGCAGATTTTTCTTGAATCAGTGCTATTTCAGTCAAATCATAATCAACCTTCCGATAACGGAATAACAGAAATCTTCAGTTTCCTTGGGCAGATAAATCTAACAAACATTTTTCACTTTTTTTTTTCGCCAAAATACAGAGCAGAATTACCTAAATTTGACTCTCCATAAACACCCTATGTCTTTCTCTCGTTCACTTCAAGTCTTAACATTCATTTTATTTGGGAGACAAATAGCATTTGTACGTTTAGTTTGGAATGCATAAATCCGAATTCTCCAGAACTAACATGAACTCGACCATAACTGATTGAACATAAGTAGAAACAGACGAAACGTCTGGAGAAACCGATTTCAAATCACACTTACTATACAGGTTACAAGCACGAGTTTAATTTAAAACCAACTAATGCACAAGATTATTAACACAGTAAGATGTAGTTGTAACCGCTACATACGTTTCGGCAATCAAATTGCCATCCTCAGGGGGCACATCAAAGAGTCACAAGCATGTACAGCATCCTAATACTATTTGTATATAATTTATACTCTGTGTTATGTGGCATATTTGCTTATAAGCACTGTTTCAGACATAATGTATTATTGCTCTTAATTTTGGGTTTTATAGGTTTATGGAACTATACATTTTAATATTGTGAGCTGCGTGAGTGCTTCTACTGTAAAGCCAACTGTTGTGTATTTGGATGCCGTAGATGCTTGTGACTCTTTGATGAATGCCCCCTGAGGATAGCAGTTTGATTGGCGAGACGTATGTAGGGGTATAAATACATCTTACTCTGTTAGTAATATTGTGCATGTGTTGGTTTTAACTTAAAGTCACGATAAAACGCACGGTACATACAAAATAAAAAAGGTTACAAGCAGATTACACCCCTTCTTACCCACAAGTGACGTCTGGCCACTTATCATTGTATGGCATAACAAAATTAAGGACACGTCTTTAATAAGACGGCAGAGTGTGCGTTTGCGTGTGTGTGTACGGGAGGAGCGGGGGCTAATATGCAAGTTTTCTGTCCCTCCTTAGTCGATAAATCACGGTTCGGTTCTTTTTTTCAAGAAGTTCTTTTGTTCATGACGCAACAAAGAACATAGGCTTTGTTGTATGTGTGCCAAGAATTGCAAGATGCCTCCTCTTGCATCAGATATTCTCCACGCGCTAAGCAGAACTTATGGTGTTTGGGGGGGGGGAGATGTTAGGTTTTTACTCTTTCGCTGTTGGTAGCATGCATTCAGCACGACTTGACAATGACGTACATTTAAATTCTAGATGCGTGCTTGCAGTTCAGCCACCGCACGTTATGCGTTTCTCTGACAAAGTTATTAGCTCTAAACCGATGTGCTCAATTCAATTTTATATCATCATATGCCAGACCTTATGAGGCGGAGCCTATGGGCAAGGGCCTTAAGCACGGAGCACGCCCCTCCCACATAAATGCTCACAACAGGCAGCATGCAATACAAGACTGTTTGTTCTACCATCCAAATGTCCTTACACACACTAACTTGTGGCCTATCATTTGTTAATAATGGAATTAAATAAAACTGAAAACAATTATGTAGAGTACACGCATTATGACAAGATGGCGGATGTCGGCATTTAGCGAGCGAAAAAGGCGGGCATCTGAGAAGATGGTTCTTCTGTATTTGTATTGCAAGGAAAGGTGGCGGTTTTTATTAAGTTCTAAAGTTTGCCAGCTTCCCTGACTGTGTAACCCCCCTCCCAATATATTCAGACAATTCCAGACAATTCTGTCCACAGTGTGCCAGATGGTTATCATATCGCTCATGAAACAGCAATTTGTTGTAACCCACCGATACACAATTTTACAGGAGACATAACAAAAACTTAACCGACCCTTCACAGACCATTACGTACGCGTCTTAGGTTTTTACGAAAATATAAGGAGAAGCAAATTCTCGTGGACACAACATTTTGTCAGGAGGTGCGTTTGTAATCTATCTATCTAGTAATGCGGAAATCTCAGTGTGAGCAATTACTGGGTTATGAAAAATTGCCGTTGCATGAGCGATATGGTTCAGAAGGACTCCAAGTGTTCTTGCTTTTCCACTGCTTACGTAAAATTCTACAAAAATTACAACTGATCAATCGGATTATTGTGCGTGTGTGTGTGTGTGCTCGCATCTTTGTAACTCTTGGTGCAAGACTGCCTTAAATTGCACGACTCTACGAACGGTGAAACAGAACGTTCTTGTTCACTCTGAAATGCGGTCTGTTTCACTAAGTTCGTCAGATGCGGCGTTTAAAAACCTGTATTATTTGACCTTCACGAAAGAACAAACGGCTGTAAAGGGCACAAAAGTAACAGGCTTGCTCCAAACTATTTTCAGTGCACCAAACTATGCTGAGTTTCACTTGTATGTCCTAGCGTCTCAACAATACAGATTAGTATACTCTTAAATGGTAAACGTAAAGTCACATTAACTTGAACTCTTAGTTACAATTCTTACAACTTATAGTCTACCTACTGAATCAATTAGTAACTTAAACAGTTGTTTTATATGTTTCATAATGCTCGTCTTCAACTCTCATTAAAAAACTTCCTATTTTCTTGAATTTTGTTTTAATCATATCAATACACAGTATAAAAGGGTAAACGTAAAGGTCAATTTCGCCCTAAAACAGGCCATGAAGTCCGAGAGGTGGAGTAGATGTATAACTCTACTCTTTCTTTATTCTCGGCGCTAGATGGGGTGGGTGGTCAACGCCACGCCCTGGACGATTTACCCCCGGGAAAGAGACCCGATACGCACTATATAAGAGGCTGGGTGGGCCCCAGAGGCGGTCTGGACGGGTGCGGAAAATTCGATCCCCGGACCGTCCATCCCCTAGCGAGTCGCTATACCGACTGAGCTATCCCGGACCACCAATACATACTATGGCGTAAACAAGTACACAACGGGATGGCTAACATAAAATTAATACATACTATAACCGATATATACATCGAGTATCGATATTTAGTCAATAATTTATTGACCATAAGGAAATGTTGTATGTCACTAGTCTCGGTTGTCTCACTGGGAACACTAAACATTTACTGCATGAAGTTACACTTGCTGGCACTGAGGTTCAGTTGCATTGGAAAGGAGTCCACCTGTGTAGCTATAGGCTCATACGCTGGCAATAGCCTCACAACTGAGAATCACCACGGAATACCTCTGTCAGATAGGTCAACCTAGCCACCTTGTTAGGGCAGTCTCGACTGGCTTCGGTCTCGTTTGGTTGCTCAGCGCAGGAGCGCCTTCAAACCGTTCACGGTTTGCACAAGTGCTTTCCACGTTGCAAAACTGGCAGGGGGGGGGGGGGGGGTCCCCACAGCGACTAACTTTCAGTTGAAACTCTGTGAGTGCTCTGATGTGGTCGAACATGGAACCCTCAAATCCTTGTGAATTTGCCGGTTGCTGACGTGCCAAGGTTAGTTAGTCGCAATGCGACGACACAACTTAAGGACACGGCGACTCCAAACGCTTAAAACCTACAGCAGATATGGGTTTGGTCGTTGGAGTGACGACAGCAAGACGATGCCGGTAGATGACAGGTAACGCAAAGGCATATAGTCCTGGCATCTACTGTAAAGTGGATCCATCCCTCAACGTATGTAAGTGGGACGATCGTTACGAGCTTGAAAGATAAAATGACAGTGGAAAGCTATCCAGAACACCGCTAATGACGAAGAAATGCTGATTACAAGGACTTTTTCTTTTCCTCGGACTGTTTTAACGTTAGGGCTGATTACCGAAAGTAAAAAGTCGTGTAGGGTATTCGGAGAAACTATTTGCGACTTCTCACTGACAATTTCTGAAATATCTAGTGGATGACAATACAGCTTTTAGGAGTCGTGCCACAAATGTAACATCAAACTGACATTGGAATGTTATGTAAACTAGTGTCATAATAAATCACAACCACAATAAAGTCCGAAGCAAACCCAACAGGCAAAGCAGCGCAGGAATGAAACATTTTCTCGCATCCCCTTGATGAGTTTAAAGGGTAAGGTAAAGTAATCCCATTACAGGCCTGGACAGGGTTCCAGGAAGTTGTGGCTCCCAGATTTCTAGACAATCGGCACATAAAGGTGGTATGGTTGTCAGCCCTACGCACCGGCCGCCTTTACCCTCCAGGAAACATTCCTGGTACTCATTTCTGTTACAGGCTGAGTCGACCGAAAGGATTATGTCAATGAAAAATTCCAATGACACCATCGGAAATCGAACCCGCGACCTTCTGGCTTGTAGCGCAGTGCCTCAACCATCTGCGCCACCGCGTGCTCCCCTTGAGGAGTTTACAAAAACAAATATAAGATAAACCTTCTGCCTCGTGTTTGGCCGCAGATTTAATTTCCAAAACTACATTACAGATTTAGGCGAAATTTTTAAATTGGGGTAAGGATTAAACGCCTAAATAATACAACACAATACGCCACGACGGCATCCTCCACAACGCATTACAAATTAACAAACATAATCATTATCTCAGTTCATTGACACACAACCTGGTATTTGACAGAGGGTCATTGAGCGGCTTCACACATTCAAGCACAGAAATGTAGGAGTCGAAATCTAAGTTTCGTCACCAAGTGAGGTACAGTCTGGAACGCGGCTCTGAGACAGCAGAAGCTGGGGAAATGTGAGTTAGACAATCCTGGCTCGCATTCCTTACACAGTCGCAAAGCTGGGCCCCGAACAGTGCTTATTTCATCTTCTGCCTCGCGTTGTCCTTTGAATGCGGACGATGTCACCTGTAACATTTATCAGGCAACTCAGACTGAGGTCTCCCTTCCCGTAAACTCTTCCACAAAGTTATTTTCTACTTCCTTGCCCCCCCCCCCCCGCCAGAAAAGAACCACAAAAAACAGAAACCAAGAAACGTCGTATAAACATGTGGAAACCCCACGAGGGAAAGAAACAAAACGAAAGTACACGAGACATCCGTAACGCTGGCAACTTCTACTGAAGCGTTCTTGAAATGAAACTTTCTCCAAAGTAAGAAGTCTGGGAATGGATGAAACGCTTAAGTGAGACCAACAATACGAAAAAATACGGAGTCGAATCCCTGGGGTCAACTAATGCAAGATTTCTCCCGTCTGGCAGACATAACGTTATTAAAAAAAAGGGGGGGGGGGGGGGGTTCCAGAAATGTCGAGTGCTGTAACATTTATGTACTTACAGATATTACAGAAATTATTCTGAGGTTTAAGCAAGGGTGGTGGAATACAAATTCTATAGGCCGACAGTAAAAAAGACAACTATCACCACGTGTGTACGTAAAATAACATAATTAGTATAACGCCCCTAAAATTTCAAAATAAAATTGTTGCGGCTGTCAACTTTATTACTTAGTTTGCAACAAAAATCTACTAAGAAAAGGACTGATGTATAAGCGCAACATTTCTGCCTACAAAAATAAACTTCACTGAAAGTACCGAACCTCAACAACGTAAGGTTAACGGAAGGGTAGCAATGAGGATAACTATTTTTCCTCAGTTTGCCGCTGGAGGAAGTTAGAAATGAATACTAAGACACTGAACCTCATAATTTGAATAGCAATATGCACTAAGCGACGCTGTTCCAAACTTTCTTCGGCAAATACGGGCACCGCAATACCCACTGAAGCATCCCTTCCACTGCGGTGTACTGCTACCATCTAACTACTGTTATCTCTTATTGCTAACATGCATAACGAAACAGTAGCAAGTCATAGCCTTTAATAAGCGCATACAGGTCCAAATATACTTGTCGCTCTCGTCCTGTGCGGTTGTCGCCAGAAACCACATAAAATATCATTCATAAAGTGATGTGTTCGTGTCTTCTTAAATGTTAAGTAACTGCCTCTCACATTCTATTTGACATTAGCCACGTGCCCGTCATGCGACTGGCTACCTCAATATCCACGCGCTACTCCACGGCCTCTTTCATGTGTAATCATGGAGAGACTATTCAGTCAAACTGTAATTTCATAGTATCCGTCTAGGACTATAATATATATGAACGGATCAACTGAATGATTATGTGTGGAAGTCATAGCTAGACACGCCACGCATTATCGAATGAATATTATGTTAATCCCGCCACAGAACGGCTCCGTTTCTAATTAATTTCTAGTTCTTGTTAGTTCATCAAGTGGATTGAAGCAACTGAGAGTAAACAGGAGTCACAAATTCTTCCTACAATTTCCTGCTATTCTCCAGATGAAGCCACGTAAATAAACTACTTTAACGAAACAGTTATGTTTCTCCCCATTAGGATAAGGTTTACGACATAATCCAGCTATACTGGAAACGCAATCATATGATTACACTGTTCGCAATTACTGCCTACATTATCAGCGGCATTAATTTCGAGGTGTGATTGTCAACTTGTTTCAAGCAACAATGCGGGTAGCCCTATATCTCAGGATCCTGTACGTAAGCTTGGTTACCGCCTTCACCACTACAGGCATATGGCGCACCATAATCTCACATAATCAGTCCGTAACCTGTTTATATAAGGCCGCTGCTATTAGTTTCGCCGGATACACATCACTGAGACATGTTGTAACCAGAGGTTACGTTTCCGCTTAGTTTTCTTCAGGAGAAATAGCGACATTTGTCTAAATTTCCAAACAAGTATGGGCTGTAGTAGCTGCAAGTAACGTGACCTTCAACAGTGAATGATTGGGGTTCGATGACTTGGAAAGGTGTTCAGTGGAGTAACTTAAACAGTAAACATCCAAACGCCCTACACTTGCTTCCATTTGTAAAAAGTCAGAACTATATATAGCACTCGGAATTGTCCATAACCTCTGCCACCCTCCATCAATGTCCACATACCTCTTTACATCCCCATGTTCATTGCACATGGCAAGGTAAATAAACCTCAAGTACTGTCACAAGACAGCATGCTGATATGTTTGCAAATCACGCAAGCCCATACGTTCCATATAAGCCATATAACTAAGCAAATCAAACTTGTTCATGAGTGGCAAGCCCTCTTGCTTGATTTATTATGCGGGGTCCAGAGCTGGACACTTCAGCCTGTAAAGTCAGTGGCCACAGACCAGATTGTCAGAATTTAATACTTGGCAGAGGAAAGGATTGTTCTCTTCACCACCATGTAAAAAACAGCCTTGACACCCACTTAGCCTCCTGTCAAAACGTGTCTCAAATAAAAAATTTTATCTTGGATTTTTTAAGATTCAGTAGAAGAATGCCTGATGATGATCACTTTCAATCAAAACATGCAGCGTTTCAAAATAACAATAAAATGTGTTAGAGGGAATAATTTGTATCCATGTGAATAATACAGCATTGTGTTATGCTGAAAACTAAAGAAAACTTCATATGAGTCACAAAAAGTTTTGCTATGAAGATATAAGATGATTTTAGAGACACAGATGACCACAATGAGTCAGCATCAGTGTAACTGCAACAAAAACTTTTTTACTGAACATCCAGGAGTCACAGACAACTAACATCGCAACTCAAGAAACAGTTATCACCATTTTCAATGAAAATTTCAGCACAGTGTATTCACAGCCTCTGCAGATTCTGCAGTACTTCTGGTGTTTTCATTTCTGCTGTGGCACACTGAACAAAACCAAACAGCTGGTGTCTTGTGTTCACCTTTGTTCAATAAGCTTAGTTTTCAGTGTGTACAAGTATAATTCCAAAGAATTGTGGTCTGGTGGTTGAGACGGCCATTGCACTGTACATAGGTCTTCCAAATGATTACAAAACAATGTTAAATAATGAACTACAGCATTGGTAAAATACAAATGCACCCCATTATGCTGAATACACGTTCCTCTCCTGGTTGCAACAAGCTCAGTCTCCAAAACACTGGGTAGCTTGTTAAGTGAAAAGTCAAACCAACCGGTGTCTGTAAGTCTTGGTGGTAGCATGAAAGAGCCAAATATGAAATCAACAACAATACCACACCAGGTAATTATATTGAAAAATAATGCTGAAAATGTACCACTCTTAAGAATAATGGCTCTCCTCTAAACACATGCTGCAATTCTGGCAGCTCACAACTGCAGGTGTGGAGAAACTGGCTTCCTCCATAGAAAAAGATCCTTAAAGTGCAGTTTTGATTGCCTTTTTTGTGTCAAAAGTAACTGACTAAATGCTGCATACTTTGGTAGATCAGCTGGTTACAATTCCTGCACTTACTGCACATGGTACATACAAAGTGACTGGTCCATTAAGGTTCTCTATACACTATTGACAGCAGCTGCAGTCTATCTCATACTACTGCGTGAGGAGTGCAGTCAACTTGTTCGGTTGGAGGTTATAGTACTGAATTATTGCAAGGAAGTATATTTATGTAGCATGGTTGTTCATCAAGATGAAAAACAAATGCAGTCACAAAGTTTAAACTTACTACTTAGTTTTCAAAGATCAAGTCCAGAGGGCCATGAAAGTTCCACAAACCCAAATTGCATGGCCCTGATATAAGTTCTGGAGCAACATGTGGCCTGAACAGCATAAATTATTGGTTGCAAGCAATCCTATAAATATATGTATTACTGTTTCCAAAACTTACTGTTAAATGTGATATTAGACAAGGAAGTTTATTAGCAGCATGAAAAATTGCGTAACTCTCTACGGATGGACAGCATCACATTGATATTTATGATACAAGGGTCACCATAAAGTCTGCTGCGACATGTGCAAGAGAAAGTGTAACATACAGACAGGAGGCAGGATAGCCACAATACTACTAGTAATTCCAAAAACTTCTCACTGTGTGCAAATGGGAGTCACTGAATGCTAGAAACACAATGCCTTTAGGAAAGTCTGCACTTGAGAGGGAGCTTGGTTGGTAGCAAACGAGAGGGGACTCAGGTACCATGTTTGCCACATGGTCAGTCGGCTTCAAGTTTGCAAACAGGTAACATCATTTAAACATACTGCATGCAGAATGCAGCTTCCTCCAAGTATATTTTGAGGTCACAACAGTGCATTGTAGCCAGGCCATGCACAGACCTGCCCTTCAACACTATGCTGCCATATTGGCATGACATGAAGAAAAAGACTTTCCAGATATGTAAACTATTGAATAATGTTAACAGTATTGTGGCTAGAAGCAAAATGACTGAGGTGGCAGCTTTGGTGATAGAAGAGTGGCAGAGGCCGAGTAGTGGAGACTGACCAATTGCTGTCTCTGTGGCACAGCAGATTTGTGTCGTTCAAGCTGTAACTGCCCCTCCAAAATCCAACCCCTGGCGTCCCCGTCGCGGATGGGGGTAACGTCTGTAGGCGGCCAACAGGAGCTATGGTTCACCCAAGTCAAGTTGTGAGGTATCGTGCCGAGGACTGCATGGCACTGGGGTGGAAAAACAGCAGTGCATTTACGATCCCCTCGGGGAACCAGGCAGCACCCCGTTGTATTTGTGCCTTCCACCCGTAAGGGGCTCTGCGGGTGGTGACTGTTATTTCCCCTATTACTTGTGGGAATAAAACGGACACAGTAATTAATGGACTTGATCAAGGAGTGGCTGTGGCTGTAGACTTGATACAAGCTGTAATATCTGAGCTGCTCTTACTCGAGCACTCTGCTTTCGATGAACCTGATCAAGGAGCGGCTGTCGCTGCAAACTTGATACTGAGGTTGTAGGCTTTGAGCCTTTCGCTGTTTCTTCTGATGAGGACAGACTGGCTGCAGGTGTCTATACGACTAGACTGCAGTCCAGGCGACTCTCGGGAGCGCAGCGGAAGAAGCTCATCAAAGTAAGAGAAGGTGGAGGCGAGAAGTAGTGGGCGTGTGAGAAGACCCCACTCTTACTCGAGTATTCCACCTTTGATGAACCTGATCAAGGAGCGGCTGTGGCTGCATACTTGATATAGAGGCTGTAGGCCCTAAGCCTTTCGCTGTCTCTTCTGATGAGGACAGACTGGCTGCAGGTGTCTTTATGACTAGACTGCAGACCAGGCGACTCTAGGGAGCGCAGTGGAAGAAGCTCATTATAGAACCTGATCAAGGAGCGGCTGTGGCTGCATACTTGATATAGAGGTTGTAGGCTTTGAGCCTTTCACTGTCTCTTCTGATGAGAACAGACTGGCTGCAGGTGTCTTTATGACCAGACTGCAGACCAGGCGACTCTCGGGAGCGCAGTGGTAGAAGCTCATTAAAGTAAGAGAAGGTGGTGGCGAGAAGTAGTGGGGATGTGAAAAGACCCCACTTTTACTCGAGTATTTCACTTCGATGTACCTGATCAAGGAGCGGTTGTGGCTGCATACTTGATATAGAGGCTGTAGGCTCTGAGCCTTTCGCTGTCTCTTCTGATGAGGACAGACTGGCTGCAGGTGTCTTTATGACCAGAATGCAGACCAGGCAACTCGCGGGAGCGCAGCGGAAGTAGCTCATTAAAATAAGAGAAGGCGGTGGCGAGAAGTAGTGGGGATGTGAAAAGACCCCACTCTTACTAGAGTATTCTGCCTTCGATGAACCTGATCAAGGAGCGGCTGTGGCTGCAGACTTGATAATTGACAGGCTAAGGGTTAGCACAACAAGCCTAAGGCTGCGGTGCATCCGGCGCTAATGCCGATGGGCCCATAGAAGAAGAAGAAGCTGTAACTGCCCGTACTGACAGCCTAGACTTAGAATATTCTTAGGAAGAACTCACAAAAATAAAATGTAATTAATATACTGCACACATTTTAGCATACCTGTCATACATTACTGGAGAAAAATTTCTTAGATGTGGTATACTTATCTTGGGGACATATGCATTGTTTATCTCCATAAATGATTCAAATCTGAGGAAAAACATCATACTGTATTTCACCGAGTACCACCGATTTTTTAATCCATAAGATTCACACTCATAGAATATTTCCATAAAGCTTAAGTCTCATAAATGGTATATGAATAAACTCTTCTCTCCCATTACTGTGATATAGGAGCGTATAAGACAGACTTCTGCCAATGGGGCACCTAACCCATGCTGTACTAATAACTGAACGCAACAGTCAGTAACTTTATTAACTTACATTCATTCACTGCATAATCATTAATCTGAAACAAAACATTCAAAAACTTCCTAACACACCTTTAACTCATAAATAATGACAAATATATTCATCTACATAAAGCCTTCTTGAGGAAGAACATAATCCGAAAGTACAAAATGATAATGACTTCAATTTCAATGTAAATGAAAAATATTTTCTCCAGTTTACAGCCTGTAGTCATAACGGGAAGCCCATAAATGGAACACCTTCAAAATTGAGGAGTCTGTCTTCTGGGATGTGACGCTGGGTAAGCGGTTCCTGACACTTTGATGGAATGTGCTGCTTCATCTGCAAGGGTTGAAGGTCTATCTGAACCCTTGAAGATAAAGGCAACAAGTTCCTTTGAAACATCAGGAACCATTTACCCAGTGACACAGAGTTACATCCCACAGGGCCAGAATCTTTGATTATACCATTGTGACAACCTCAAAACTCACATATTCTTGTTTTCCAGGTTGTTGACATTAAACTGATGAGTTCAGAAGTGCATAAATGTTTGGCTAATAATTTTTACATAAGATTATGTTATAGGATAGCACTGCAATAAGACCTGTAACTACAGAACTTAATCCATGGCCCCACTGAAAATCTATCATAAAATCCCGACATTCAGCAGAAAACTCAGCCATTTTGAGCATTTAAATGAGCTGTGGCTTACAATAAAGACCTCAGTAACACAGAAGTACTTATTCTATAGCTCATCATTCTCCCTAAAGGGCTCAACTTAGGAAAAGATCCTTGTATCACCCATGGGCACATTTCCCATTTCTAATCCACCACCTTGCAAATTTTTTTATCTTCAATGAAATAATGTAATATAAATTTAAAGGTCATATATAGCTCACCTACCATACTCTGCTCTGCTACAATGTTTGGCAGTGTGCATCATCACTGCAACTGCAGAAATGCTTCTGATGATCACTGTAGGACACTAATGGGTTGGTAAGCCCTGTGCTCATTACAAAGGATTCAAACTCATCCGTGACTCCAGCGCAATATCAAAGTTATCATAGGTCTCACAAACAGCTGCACAATCAACAGCATCATAGCCTAGTAGTTAAATCAACCTGTAAAGGAATGGACACACTGAAATTTTTAACCATTTGCACTAAAGTAATACTATTTACACTATTCAATAAATCTGATATATTCTATGGACTACAATCTTTCTTAAGAAGACAAAATCACTTAGCTAGTCAAGAAATTCTCTACCTTTCATGAAACCTGATGTTCATTATCATGCCTGCAAAAAACTTTTCACTGAGTTGTATGAATCCAGTAGTTAAGGCGTGATCCAAGTCAATGTAACAAATAACAAAAATAATAAAAATGTTTGGTCAAATGACATGCAAGCCTGAAAACATGCGTAAATTCAACTCAAAATATTTACATTACTGTTTTTGTAACAGCAATTCCCTGAAACAAACTGTTGGCTGCATAATGTAGCAGACCTGTCAATTACAGTAAAGAGAGACTGAATCAATCACACAACAAACTTGAAGTTTTCATTGAAATACCTATGGATATTACAATCTAGAACTGGAGTATAAATAGTCTACAAATTATATTTGTAGTTTCTGCCTGCCAGCAATCATATCAGTCTTGACAAAACACAACAGTGTTCCTACATTAAATTCAGAAAGGCCTGCTTAAAAAGACAGTTTTCTTACTCTGCTCACCTATTTTACACGCAGTCCATGTACGACTTAATTGATACCAGATTGTAACATTCACTTTACAGCACTCTTGAATAAATATGACTGAGCTATCTTATATTATAGTATTAACAATTGTACATTTATCTTACCTCTTCTTGAACACTTTTGTACTAAGGACAGACATGCATCATGGGCACTGTGAAAGGGCAATGAGCTGATCAGTGACTGTTTTGTTTTCCTCTTTCAGAGTCTTACCCCTTCAATTCCTTTCTCTGTATGCAATCTAGGTTTATCAGTGAGTTTAAGTGAATGGATATCAATGAAATGTTACACTTAAGACCATCCTTAAATACTGTTTTAATTCCTCTGTTGCACTCAATCAAACAGTCAAGAAATCACATTCATATTCAACATCATACTACCTATCTAACTTCACAATTCTTATGTTGAGAAGTTGCTGTCCATTCAGCTGCTTAAGAAATTTGACACCTTTTATGGGATGCAAAAATTCATTGCTGTAGTCACAAGATCCTGCCACTGGACCCCATCCAAGAGTTAACATGCTGATCTTTAACAGTGAGGAATTATTAGCTCTCACAGTAGACGACCATGACTGCTCACTTGCAGTTACGTTCCACATTTGGAGGCCACCTCCGTAATCCGCATCCTGAGAACATACCATGCCATGTTGACATCCAAACTGAAGCAAAATAATTTATATCTGACTCAATGGTCTGAAATATTATCAATGAAACAGACCTCAATGGAGACATTCTATTGAACTTCATGCAGTGTTAGGAAAATAATGTTCTAATCCAGTGTTGAAATGGGTTAAACAATTGTAAAGTTGATGCAAATTCAATTACATACATTCATATTCTACATACTGTGTGACCATCATGTGTTATACATACACCATCTAGAAATTATACAACAACAAAGTTCATAATTACATGCAGCATGTACTTTTTACAAGCTGATGAATTGAAACATGATAAATAATTATTTTAATAACTACACCAGTCAGGTATATCACAAATTTTGCCGAATGTGACTTATATACTCTGTGATTGCCAGTAAGGACTAATGGATTAATTTTCAGGATTCACAATTATTCACCACAATATACTGACTCATCTGGCCAATAAACATTCTACACAAACTGGGTGTGTGACAACACTACAATTAAAGTCAGTAATGGGAAGAATGAATACCTCTACAGAAAACAGCTGTAACCTGTATTCTGGCTATCATAATATCCATCTCTATTTACACTTCCACTTTCCTATTGGTGACTGCAATGCTGAACAATGTGTGTTGGGTGAAAAGGTGACCAATATAAACCCAGACCACATTCTTTCTCTTCCTGACCTAAATGCAGTACCTTGCACAACCACACATGACAAAAATTCCTTTACTAATAACATTACAAATTTTCTTGTGAATTACATTTTCTGTAATAAAGAGAATGCTAGTTACAATGCAACTAAAATGATATAACAAAGTAAAGCAAAATATCGCTATTGTTCGTATTCTATGGTTACATTAATAGAAGCTACACAGACCAGAGATTTGATTCAATTAAACTCCAAGACATCAATAATCCACACTTGTGACATTATCTACAAAAAAAGTTTAATTGCATACAAACTGTTAATACCTGTCCCACAACTCTTTGTTTGCAGAAGAGCATAAATTTACTGATGCTTTTTCCATCTGTCATCCTCTTTAGTGATGCATATGCTTCTCATTTGTTTGCACTGTGTTTGTTGGGCATCAACTAACCACAACCTGCAATATTTGATAGCAAGAAGACAGTTAGGTTATTAAAAGTACCCTTATGAATGCTCATTATATCTTCTACAGAATTTAATATTCATTACCATGAAAATGACAAGTTGTAAAATGTGATATGCATAGCATACATGTCTGAAACTTATCTACTCAATATTTGTTCAGATATATAATTGGCTTCAACTTATTAAAGGAATGTCAGTCAACAAACATTTAATTGCATATTTAGAACACCCATCTACTTGGGATGTATACAGTATGTAGTATATTATATGACTATAAAAGAAATAAAAAAAATATATGATTTAAATGAAATTATTGCGGATTACAGATGTATTTGGGCACAACGGCTATTAAGAATGAGCAATACATGCATTCCCACGAAGATGGAACAAGCTTTGAATGGCTTATACCCTGTTGCTGATAATGACCTCCTTGAAAGTGTCTGATTAGTAAACAAACTATCATTCACTTGCACCTGCTCTGAAATGTAGCCTTAAAATTACGAGTGTTCTTTTGCTGCTGTATGTGAATACAGCAGCACACAAGAGGTCCTTCGCAGGTTTTAGTGATGAAGATGTTGTTGTACTACATCATGCGGACACACTGAGAGATATTTCAAGTGACACACTTCATAAGGTCAGTAAACCAATGGAAGAATGACCATTTGTAAGAAGAAACCCAAAATAAGTGTGGTAGTGGTATATCACAAAATTCTGAGGATTGTTAATCTTGCTACGCCAGTTACGACAAAGAAAATATTATAGCTAAGTGTGATATGCTTATGGTTTTATAGTGTCGCTGATAGATCAGTAAATGAGCAAGGAGCATTACCTGTATGATGGAGAGACGGAAAACTGATGGGAGAATAGTGCACACCTTTTTGGCTAAACTCTGAATTGGTACAGGCCCTACAGGTCCTTTTAAGTTCCCAAAATCCCATATATTTTTGTTCCCGGTAGGCAAATTAGTCTAGTTCTTCCTTACAGACCACGCCTTTCACGATTTTGTTATACATATACACCTGAGAAGCGATCCGATTCTATAGTGAAAATTGGAGCATTTGCCATTTCGGGGATATGTACTGACTCATTTTAGTTACATTTTCACAGAAAACAATAACATTCGTCAGATAGGCCTCCTTCGTGAATTGAATATGTACGAAATAAACTGTTTTCTCATGTTTCCATCGAAGAAATTAGCATAATCGATCACCAACCTATCAAACCACCACTGAGGATAAACCCTAATGCAACAATTCAAACTCTTCTGGCCAACCACCATACGTGCCACACTCATGCCTTATCAGCTGTCAACATGAAACGGAGAAAATTCCCTTTTGTTTCTTCTGCATGACGTACGGTTCTTGTATGCGAACACGGATCGTATGCAAAGGATACAATATATGAATGGAGATGAATTCATGTTAATCTGAGTAGGCCTTGTTTTCAGTATACTCGATCGCACTCGATGAACCACAGATAAAAGAACGATGAACGCGCTATCTGTAGCCCATGTATTGAGAAAACAGACAATGGCGACATGAATGTAGCGTGTGTTTGGAAACGAAAGTGTATAACTAAGTGTGGAATTAGTTACTATTTCCAGAACAGAATTGGATTAGGTGTGACTTATTAACAAATATATTGCAATGTGTTGGAATGTTTATAAGTGTTAACATTGTCGAGTTGTAGTTATTATTTACACTACACAAATCTCGGTACTTCAGTGGTCCAGAACCGAAAAAGTTGACAAATGAAACCGACTCGGGCAAAGTACTGGGATTAAAATGTTGAAGTAAGTTCAGAGAGAGCATGGAATGGGTGCATTGCTAATTTATAATCGTGCTGAGAAGTCGTTAAATTTTGATTATGTGCCCCTAAGGGTGTAATAAATTGTAAGGTTAGGTCGAAGCGTGAGATACATAAATGATATGTTCACCAAGATAAATCGTCAGAGTACAACACACTGATGTTGTGAAGTAGTTCAGTCATTATTACCTTGGAATCTTTATTTCAGAAGAATTCCAGAGACTTTTGACTTGAGGATAAACAGAGGAGGTTAATGAATAACGAAGGGATGGTAAAGTGAAGGACATGAGCCATAACATTGCAGGGATGGCGCCCTTTGTCAGGTATGAATAGGTACAAGAATTATTTTTAGTCTGAAAATGGTGTACATAATTAAAGTGTAGTTGCTTTATTATGTTTCTTGTTGGGTGGGTGTGGGGCTAAGGCATGTCATGAAAAATATCATTCATTTTTTTGAACACTGGTTGGTTGTACTTTCTACGCAGCATGCCAAGGGGGAGGAACCACATGTACTTCCAAAGTCCTGGAGGGGATACACAACATATGCAACGAGGCCCTTGTTTTCATGATGAGCGAAATGAGAAACATCTGGGAAACTCATGCGGGTAATGATAAATTGCCTGGTAATAATCATGTTAACCTAATGCAGAAAGGTATGTAAACAAAGAAGAAGTGGGTCTTTGTATAATTCTACTTACATTACTTGTTAACTGTTTGATCAGAATGCCGCTGGGAGGCCTGGGGGAATTCAAACCCCCTGCAGGTGGTGTCCCTGATCCACCCCCTACGAAGAAGAAGCGGCGGACATCCAATGCAACTACAGCGCCAGCTCAACCAACACCAGCATTGCAGGATCTTCTTCCACCACCACTTACAGGTAACCTTTACTTTTAACACATTTATAAATTTACAGTTGCTTTCATTGGTCATGGGCTCATTTCTAATAAATGGAGTGCAGTTGCTAGTTATATTTATTTAGCACCAAGACAACTCTAATTGTGTATGCATAATTTTCATATGAAATAGGTTTAGTTACAGTGTGTTAAAAAAGTTTATGTGACATGTGGTAAGACTGTACTTGTATGGTTCAGAGTATCAAGCCTGTGTATAAGCAGTTAGATAATGTGAGTCATGAGAAAAAGAATGTAGCAAAGAAGGAGCCTAATGCAAGAGACTGATGTAGAGGTTTTTAGTGAGTTTTTACAGTGAATCAAATACATTATGGTTCAACCGGACTAGTTGAGAAGAGTGTGTTGACTTGTCTGTATGAGTGCACACTTGCAGAATGGCTGCACAAACCATGAACTGTATTCAGAGTACAGTACAGTCATTGTGCACGAGGGTTGTGCTTGACAGGGCTGCACTGGAGCAAGTTTCTTTTTTTGGATTCTTTGAGATCCCACATTGTTATGTGATACTTGCTATTTTTGTTCATATATTTCATTGCCGCAATATGAATATAGTAGATTGAGGTTGTTAATTACTGTAATGGTTACCAGCTGAAGTGTCTAAAGCAGTTTTATATTAACATTTAAATGTGATACAAGCATATCAGATACATGCATATGTATGAAAATAAGACACTTTTGATCGAGTACATGACAGTTACAGTCATAGAATTAGCAAGACTGTGTCTGTTAAGTCTGTTTATGTAATTGGATCCATGTCAGGACTAATACATAATTTAAAGAAAAATTATTCTTGACTTGCATGGGTAGTATAGGACAAACAAAGCTATAGACTTGTGGTGTGAGCCAATTTGAATTGAAACTCATGAGGTTTTGTGTGTACCTTAATACACCTGAATGTGGGGACTTACTGCAGCATGGAGCACAATGAGCCAATACTGCATTTCTTATGATGTACATTGTAGCAGAGCAAGATCAACTGTTGAAATTGCATTGTGGTTGCAAGTCATCAGTCCCTGTGACTGCTTGGTTGTGCACAATGTTCCTTATGGCATTGTGGATGCGAGTCATCAGTCCCTGTGACTGCTGGGTTGTGCACAGTATCCTTAACATACCCCTGTAGGAAGAAGTCAAGGGGGCTGTGTGTGTGGAGTGAGGTGGCAAAGGGAGTAGTGCATCTCTTCCTGTCCACTGTCCAGGAAGTTCTTTGTTCAGGTACTCATAAAACCAGTCTGGACTGAGGGTAAGTGCCATCCAGTTCCAGAATAACAATACAGGTGCACATGCAGAATCTGTGGCAGTATATAAAGTTCATGCATGCCTGTCTCATCATTGAAGAAAAATGTCCCAATTACAGTTGCGCATTAATCCCTACCATACACTCATTGAAAGCATGTGGATTTTAACTGCCTCAGATATGCACACTGTGCCAGTTCACTTTATCTAATGTTAAAGGTGGTTTCATCCAGAAACATTATACAGCTCAGGCAGAGGTGATCTTCTTTGATAGAGTTCAGCATGTCTGCTGCAACATGGAAATGTCATCAGAGTTCAGATACTGTACAACTTTAACTATTGAACAGCTTTAATCTTTAGTGCAGCACTCTATGAATGATTGCTTGTGGTGTCACCAATCCACACAGTGCAGTATGACAAACTTTTTATGACTTTGAACAAAATCGTTCATATGACCTTTCTGCTCACTGACACCTGATTGTACACTTTGTGCCAGTTGAGGACACTGCCAGTTTGAAAAATCGTCTACTGCCAATCCTTTATCTTCTTCTCATTTAGCAGTGCTTTCCTATATGTGTGCATAGTTCCTTTGCCCCTGTTTATCATTTTCATGTCAAGAAAGCCTGC
This sequence comes from Reticulitermes speratus, assembly GCA_021186555.1. Lineage (NCBI taxonomy): Eukaryota > Metazoa > Arthropoda > Insecta > Blattodea > Rhinotermitidae > Reticulitermes > Reticulitermes speratus. Next base: position 22,137,522 of record JAJKFL010000330.1, read on the forward strand.
AAACACAAGTGGTCACTTCTGCCTTGTCCCTACACACACAGTTGCTCACAAACTGTGCCTGCCTTGCAGGCTTATGTCTGTTGGGAGCAAAACTTTCAGTTTTTCTTCAAATTACCACAAACCACAAGTCTATAGACGTGTTTGTTAACCTATAGTGTGATCAAAACCTCGGAGAGACTTCAGACACTGGATATTACTACAACAGGCAGTGTTAATTTGGTTTCTTGTCACCATAGTGTGACACCTTCTCAGTTTATGGAGAGATTTTTCTACTGTTTCATTTTATTTAATGTCAGCTCCAGAGGTAAGAAATGACAAATTATGTGATGATTAAGAATAATGATATGAGAATAATGTGTGCAGAAGTTGTTGTGCATACATTAATGTACTACAGTGTGACTTTGGTTTCTCCATATAAGCCCAATCTAGACATGAAGAAACATCAGAGTTGCCAGTGGGAGTCAGAAGTCACTTTACTCAGTGAGAGTGAGAAAGATGCATATGACAAGACTCGGAAGTAACAATAAAACACATTTCTTTGTTACAGAATTGTCAGTCACAATTCGTTTCAGAAGGTCAGACTATAAATGATATACTCTGTCTAGAATGTCTTTGATGTTACACACATTTCACAGGAAGAGGCTACATCAGTGGTTTTTCTCCCCTTATCCTGTGCCCAGTAAGACCAGTGCACATGAATAAATCCAGAAAGAAATTTTAACTAGTTTCACATAACTCATTCCTCAGATTCTCCTTCCTTTGCTCCTTTCCTCTTCTGTATTTATATCTGTTTCAAAGGATGTTGTTTTGAGTCAGCTGACAAAGTATAATACAAGTGACACCATATGGCTGTCTTGATGCTTTATGTTGTAACAGTAAGATTCATTCTGTTGTGGTTCATACCCTGTTACTGTAGGACAGTTCTGCAATTTTGATGAGATATCCTGTGGGCATACTCTTTTTTGTGGGTACACTTTCAAGGTGCAAATATATTTTCAGTTGGTTGGTGCAGGAAGTTTATCCTCATAGTCAGTTGCCTGTTGTCATGTGCAGTTCTTGATGGTCCAGTTGTCATGTTATACAGTATAATGGTGTTCACACAGTACACAAAATAAAATGCACCACTTTTAGGAAGCTGATCCAGCACAATAATATTCTTGCTGTTGATGACTCATCCACTCCTGCATACTGTGTGTTTAATTCACCAGAGCTGTATGTTACAGCATCTTTATTTGTATCATTGCTGCTTCCAACTCTGTTCTTCATTGTATCGTAGAGCAATATAATTTTAATTGGCAGAATGGTGTGGAACATATTTATCACCTGGAATCACACTACTGTGTTTAATTTTGATGACTTCCCACATTTCAGTCTCTCTGATTTTAGATTTTCTTTTCTCAATTGATGATCCAGTCTTTCCCCCAAACCAAGCAGTTCCATACATCTACTGTTCTAAAGCAATTTAAGCAGTTTTTGGATATAAAAAATTTCAAGAATATGAAACAGTGCAATAGTTGGACATATTTTTTAGTCAACTGCAGTATACTTGGCTTCAGCAACAGTGAATCTTTTTATCTCTTCTTAAACAGAGAGATTTATTTTCATTTTACTCTTCCTCCCCTTAAAATCTGGCACTCCTGTAGCTGTTAAGAGATAAGCAATATATTGATAACGGTGATTAACCAGTAGGGCACTCGTATGATCTGAATTGCTGCAGTTAACTGACAGATCAGCAGTGGAATCAAAGGTGTTCTCCTGCGTGTTCAGTTCTCTTTTATCTCCTGCTATATTTTTGAATCTTATGAGAATACTGACATCACTCTTCAGTTTGTTTCTTGCACCTTAATTACATTTTATACTTTAGTTTATCTACAAACTATGTATATTACAGCACACTTCTGTACCTGTTGCTTTCCCGTTCAACAAATTGTGTTATATTATTTTAATAGGGTCTGCCAAATTTGTTTTAATTTTTACATACTATAATTAAAGCGTCTTTGTGATGTTTTTTTATGAACATCTTAATCCAGAAATCTACTCCTGTGATCATTAAATAGCAAATGTATTATTAAAAATTATACACACATATACACATAAATACATTAATTCAACATCCCACACATCAAGCAGCAATTTTTTTTTCTGTAAATAATAAAGTAGACAATTCTCCCTGTAATACCCATTCCTTCCCTAACTAGTTGGGTTGTAGACATAACTAGTAATTTAACAGTATCATTGGTTCTGTCACTTCTTAAAATGATCATTACCTGAACCATGGTGATCAGGAAATTATGAGCTCACTCATCTTTGGTAACCACTATGACTACCAGCTAGGTTCCACTTTCTTGGTTTCTCAAGCCTGCTTATATACTGAGAAAGACGAATCCCCATTCTCAGACCTGTCATGGTCCAATCGACTGCTAGATGATGAGGTACAAGATAACATTTTACAGCTGGCCTTGGCGTCTACAGTATGTTACAATTCTTTTCAGTATCAGTGGGTCCATCTAACAGTGGGACTTACTTCTCCATAAAAGTAACACTTTACAAAAGTGTGCTAAATTTCAATTTGATATGCCAGAATACTGTCAAGATTATTTTAATATGTCATTAACATATTATTCTGATTCATTTCAAACAGGATATGGAGACACAATTGTTGCATCAAACCCTTTTGATGACACGCCTCCTCAGCTTCCCCCCTCGATGGGCATGGGTCACGGGCATCATGTCCACGTGAATCATCACCACCACCATCATCACATGGGTGGCCCACCTATGGGTGGTATGAGCCCTATGAACAACATGAGTGGGCCTCCTATGTCAAGCATGGGGGGACCACCTATGAATAGTATGGGAAATCATCCCATGGGTGGTCCTTCTATGAACAGTGGCCAAATGGGCGGTCCTCCAATGAACAGTGTTCCTCCTATGGGCAGCCCAATGAACAGTTGCCCACCAATGGGAAGTCCGATGAGCAGTGGACCTATGAGCGGCCCTATGAATTCAGGTGGTCCTATGGGCAGCCCTATGAATAGTATGGGTGGCCCCATGATGAACAGTGGTCCTATGGGAAGTCCCATGGGCCCTCTGGGGAGCCCAATGAACAATATGGGTGGTGGTCCTATGAACAGTGGTCATATGAATAATGGGCCAATGGGTGGCCCCATGAACAGTGGTCACATGAGTGGTCCCATGGGTGGGCCACCAATGAACAGTATGGGAGGCCCAATGGGTGGTCCTCCTCTGAACAGCAGTCCTATGGGTGGCCCACCTATCAATAACGGTCCTATGGGTGGCCCATCAATGAATAATGGTCCTATGGGAGGCCCTTCAATGAACAGTATGTGTGGGCCCTCAATGGGGGGCCCATCAATGAACAGTGGTCATATGGGAGGGGGAATGAATATGGGACAGATGAATAATATGGGCAGTATGAGTCCAATGAATCACCATCACCATTCACCTCACCAGCACCCAATGAGCAATATAGGCCCAATGGGTGGTATGGGAGGCAACATGGCACCAGGAATGCATCACATGGGCATGCATGGCCCTCCACATGGCTTCCCTGGTCCAGGAATGGGACCCAAACCCATGCCAGTTTCCGCAGGCAAGGTAAAGACTGTTGCATCTCTATGGTCAATCAGAATGAAAATGACGAGGTCTTTCTTATACAGGCTCTTATTAATGTTTTATTTTTTAATCTCAGGTATATCCACCAGACCAGCCAATGGTTTTCAACCCACAGAATCCAAATGCTCCTCCCATTTATCCTTGTGGTACCTGCCATAAGGAAGTTCATGACAATGACCAGGCCATTCTCTGCGAGTCAGGCTGTAATTTCTGGTTCCATCGGTAAGATTCGTTAACTTTTATAATATTAGAAACAAATGTGATGATGGGCCTATTCATATTATAAGTCCTAAATTTAGATTTATATGACAGCCTTTTTCAGTGTGAACCAGAGTGCACCATCTCAATTCTGAATAACTAATCTGGATTGTTGCAGTTCTATACATATGGGCCTGCAACATACCTGCTTTGAGTAGTCACTTCAACTAAGAAATATACTCATTCCTTTGCACTTTTAATACTATTTGTAATTGTAGCTGCTAATGTAGTTGAACAGGCAATTATGGACTTGTTGTACAGGCCCTGCTTGTAAATAAATACAGCAAAAATACTTATTATTAATGGCAGTAATACTCTCAGTCTGTGTAGGGCCTTACTCTCAAGATACTTTATGGTGCATAAATCTTTGTTTGATTCACTTTTGTGGCATTTTGTCAGTTTAAAATTATCTTTTTTTCCCCCTTTCAGAGTGTGTACTGGCTTGACAGAAGCAGCCTATCAATTGCTCACGGCGGAAGTGTACGCGGAGTGGGTGTGTGACAAGTGTTTATCTTCCAAAAACATACCACTAGTGAAATTCAAGCCATAATAAATATTTTACTCATCATCACCCTCCCCACCCTCCTGTTCCATTCGTGAACAAAATACGTACTGATGTATTGTCAAGTCAATCTCCTGCCTGCCGCATTGCCGAGAGAGAGAAAGAGATTCGGCATCGAAGAATGTATGTGCGAGTGTTTATGTGCGCGTGCGTGTGTTTTGCTGCTTGTATGTGGGAATGAGTGATTCAAATAACTTACAGATGTGTGAAATATGTTTGTAATCTATGCATACTTCCTTCTTGGAATTCTTACTTTATGAATCATATTTTTATCTTCTGTTCTTAATACTTAACCTACTGTACTTTTGACAAGAGTGTTGATTTTATTTTTAGGTATTAGGCAGCTAACCTTGTTCCATAAGTGACAACACAATCAATTTTCGGACCAGTATATAGTAATTGTGTTCATATTACTTATTAATTTACAAAATTGAGGCAATTTTTTGTGACTTGTCTTTTTGAGATGTTATATCGTATTTTGAGATAATTTTTTGTACATACGAGAAAACTATTGCGTGGTCGGGTTTTTGTCATGTAAGTTTTGTTTCCTGTAAAATAATCTTGTATGAAAGTACCTACATTGCATGATTACATGGTCACAAAAGAGCTTTTTTGAAGTAACTTAATTTTTTTTTAAGTTCTGAAACTTCATCATAATTAAAATTAAATTTACAGAAGTCGTGTAACAATCTTCATACTTAACAATTCAAATTTTACTGAGTATGCTAACTACAAAAGGAAAAATGTGCATAGTTTATTTTTTATCATGTGAATAAATATATTAGCAATAAAATTTGTTATACATTATAATATCTGTTGATCTTATTCTGTTACTGAATTTGTTTTTCAGCTCGAGATTCTATTTCAGTCATAATAATAGTATTACTGATAACTTTAAAAAATATGTATGCAATAAAATTTTTGTTGATGGTCTTGTTGGGGCAGTGATTATGTAGATACACATGCACAAAGTGAAATTTTGTTAATGTATTTAATAGTGCATTACTACTGGGTTAAGGAAAAATTTCACTTTGTAAGCATCTTTTCTTGGCTGTGCTTTTTCACAGGGCCAAAATATCCACATAAATTGCTTTTCAGTATTCATTTTTATGGCAGAGCGAAAGATATTTCCTGTGATTCACAGTTTACAACCAACTATGATGAACAGAAATCTGACACTATGCAACATTTACCCCGTGTTACTTATGCAGTACTGTATGTACCCGAGACACAACCAATATAATTCATTCACTAGTCACAAAATACACACCACCCAGCAGACATTGAAAATTAACAACCTATAATAGCTCAGGCAAACATACAATTTTTGAAATTACCTCCAGTATCATATGCTTTTGTTTTCCAAAAATACTGATGTGAATTGTAAGGAAATAAGTTTTATGTAAGATACTGAAATTATTTCAAGACATGAAATTTGGGGAATTTTGCAACAGCAGTAGTAGTGTATGAGTCAGTTATGATTTTGCATAAATACCAGCCATGGTATTTCATTATCTCAATAGCTATATGTACATTATATTCTTTGATTATTCAAATTTTTGGATTATGTAGGCACTTATTCCTGTCACTATTTTCATTTAATTAACTGAAGGTTTAAGAAACTCTGCCTTGTCATATACAAACAAGCACCAGTGAGTGAAACTTTAATCTCTTACCATCTTATCCTGCGAGTCTGTTAGCCTATTATATTTCGCCCCTTATACAGTTTTGTGTTTTGACTAGCTTAAAAGAGCCAATAGGATGACAGCTTTCCCTGCTTTAATACTTGTCTGCCCAGCTGCTGTATTGATAATTGCAGAAGTCATAACCGTGACACTAGCATAGGTAATTCCAAGTAATTTGTCTGTGCAGTGTGTGTGCAAGTTAACAGCATGATAATTTTGGAATATGTGGGTTTCTTGTTATTTGTTCTTCCTTTCTGCTTTTGTGTCTTGGATAATGAAGGGTATACTGTAATGTGTGATAATTTTAATAACCCTCATATAAATACACTTTTCTGCAGGCTGCTGTTCAAGTTTATCCACCACTGTGCCAAATAGCCAAGATCAAATTCAAGGGTATAAAGCTGAGGATAAAGAATCATTTTAATTTGTATTTCCATGGATATTCCATGGTGAATGGATCTTGAAATTTGAGAATTTTGTTTGTTTCATCAGCTTCTTCTTTTGTTTCACCATCAAAATCATCATCCAAACTACCTGTATAGAGAGAGGTCTCCCACATTTGAGTAATGTAACGCCTGTGTATTAAGCTACTTATATACCAAATTGTTAGATTCCATAATATGCATTACTGTAGGTATTGTTATTTCTTTTGGGAAGTAAAGGTTTTTATATGAATAACTACAGTGCATAACATTTTAACCAATCTGAACTTTAGTATAGTATGTGATATAAAAAGAAAATGTGTCATTATCATCAAGAAGTTGAACCCAATTATGAAGTGTTGCTAATTTTGCAACACATGTCTTCACATTTCTGCTGTAGCTTTGTTTCTTGAAACATACTGCCATAGTTGAATCAGAAACTACAGTGACATTTTGCTGTTCAGGTTCTGTGAACCTGATTTACAGGGAATTGGAAGAAAAAAGAATGAGATCACTTCAGTGTAACTTGTGTCAAGGGCACATACTGTAAGGTACAGTAAGTCTTAATTAGTACTGCCCTGTGAAGACATCATTCATATAACTTTTTGAACCTGGCCCCTTAAAAACTTAAAAACATACTCTCTAAACAGGACATGGAAGCTTCCATTTACATCCTGAAGAAATGCAAATAGGTGCTCTCAAATGACAAGCTGTGCTTGGTTTTGCTAAAAAAAACCTCTTTGATTTTCTCTTTCCAGGGCCCTGAAAAGACTCTTTGTTTCTCTTCCTTCTATATCTGCACAAGGGAACTTTTTTACTCTTCCTCCTACCCTGGAATAGTTTCCTTCTTCAGGGCCTGTGGTTCCCACCTGCCAGTCTCGGTCCCATCATCCTCCTCCCCTGGCTCTGACTGCTCAGTACTACCCTCTGGGGCCCATTTATGTATAACCACCCACTCGCCAAACGTGGCTTACATCTACCCTGAACATGGAGGCAGTTTTTCCCACCAAAAGATCAATCCCCATATACCACACTACACAGTGTTATAATACTGCAGACCATGAGTTTCCACCACTGTGAATGCTAAAAATCCTTATTTGAACAACATCCAAACCCTCCAAGATGTTGCATCATGTTGAACAGTAAAGAGTTGCTGTTATTTATTCAGGGTCTGTGGACTGCTATACCCTGAGGATTGTGGCAATATGCTCCTCTGGAATGTTGGTAACCAGTCAGCATTATGTATGTCACAACAAGACTTTGATCTTCACTAACAGCACTGTGAATGCTTCAAAATCTTGAATAAAAACAAGTTTATTATGTACACACATTCAGGTTATCATTTGATATTTTCCTAATATTCAGCATTTTAATTATATTCTAAGAAGGGCAGAAAGGTACTTATTTCTACATGGCAGCAGAGTGTTTATCAGTTCCCAGTGAAATGCTTGTGCAAGACCACTGTTACATGTTTATTACCTGAAATATACCATACTTTTATGTTCTTTAAAGCATTTCTCCAACACTTTAATCGTGTAATGATGAAACTATATATGTCCCCCAAATTTCTGTACTAGATAGATACCAAAGAGCAATCATCATTACAGAACATTTGCTTTTATGGAATAAAACTTACCATATATTATATAAATGACTAGAATATTGTTGGAGTACAACTCAACATGTATGAAAAGGCACAATATAAGTTTGACACAAACCATTCCTGCTGGAAGTAGTGAGTACATCACGATGGTTCACACTTGAATTCAGCTACAACTCTGGTTTTGAGGGTGATGTTCCCTCCTCTCCAATTCTTGAAGTTTGTGTGTGTTTGTAGCAGAGCGTGCCACGTGAGTCTTGGTAAACTGAACATCTTTTCCTTTGTTGGCCCCTTCTTTTAAACGGATGGCACAAGGAATGTGTGGGCGCGTAAATATTGGAGCATTGTTGCATGTAATGCTCAAGCCTGTTGAAGATACAGTTGGTTATTTTATTGTAAGAGTTCATTCTTAGTAGTACATAAAGGTAAGAAAACAATGGTGCCCTATGCTTCTTAGGCACAATGCTCTGAAGACGAGAGGATTTGACCTGCCCAGTTGTCCAGCACTATGCCAGCTCAATCTTGGCCTCTCACCTCATACATGCTGGAGATGCAAGATGGCATGTTCCTCCAAAATGTTTGTGAATTTCTAACAGACCACTTCGCATCCCAGAAGACGGTGTCTTTCACACTCATGATGTGAGAACCTCAAATATTAAATACTGTATTTAACCAAATATAAGACAATAATTTTTAACTAATTCATCATTTGCAAAATGGGAGGTGGCCTTCTACTTACATAAGAAGTTAAACACATTCTGTTTAGGCATTTTCCTGGTAACTGACTGTTGTGAAAGGGGGTCATTTTATATTCAGGTAAATACAGTAATTTTAAGTGGGTAGAAATCATTCAGTTTTTGCACAGATTTCAGCCTCATATAAAATAGTGACATGGCTATCAAAAGTCCCTACTTATGACACAGACTGAATTCATTGCATGTTGTATAAAACTGCCATAAATACTAAGGAGATAACATTCTTAACCTAGTATCATCTGACATACAAATATTATGCCCACATGGTATGTCTCAGTCCAATGTCCTCTGTGTGTTGGTAATGCCATCAACTCTGTGCACCCCTTGCCTGGCTAGGTAGTCCATACAATCTGGCATGCCCTTGGAAACAAAAATCTTAACTTCCAGTTCATTTTTTATACTTACTAATTATGATATGGGAAGTTACACTAAATATCTCCTTATTGTTTCTTCACCTGGCACTCGAGCACACAACAGGTTCTCGTGTCTCATAGACGCTTTTGCATGTGAAGGGACCCAAGACAATGTATGTCAGAACTCTGATTGATCATTCTAGTCTTTCATACACTCAATATGTATGACAAAAGGGAGTTTCTCTAACACTGTACTCGTATATGCATAGAGATGTTCTGTACAGCAATCACAGAAGTAACTTGTAACTATCATCATGGGCCTAGCTTGATATTGTTTCCAGAAAGAATAAGGTTTCATTATGAATGCTTGCTGTCATATATTTAATTTCAGATTGTCTAGAGGCCCTAACAAACCATGGTCTTAATTTAGACAGAAGTCATTCAGAACAAAGTTCATTGGATTCATAAAGTGACAGGGAAAATTCTATCAATGATTATGTGCCAACTGGCACATTAGTGAATGATGATGATAAAGAGAAAGAGTGGTGTTCAACAATTTCAACCACCTTGCTGGTAACAGGAAAACTTTCACTAGTGAATTTAAGCCACAAATGATATAAATGGTAAATTGAAGTTTAAAACAATTTTTCAAAGGAAGTACTATATATTAATTAAACTTAATTTCGATTTAAAAAAATCAAAGGCTGCATCTGACATTCCAGACGTGCTCATTGATATGCTCCTTAACCTCACAACGTATTACAGATGACAGCAACCCAAACATGCACCATCAACAGCATTTATCTGATATCGTTTAAATGTTTCCACCAATCTACAAACCTTCCTCTGGCTCATACCATTAGTGCCATAAAGAACTACAACTTCAGAAATATCACTAGTATTTATGTCTTCTGACCACAAGAAACCGTATTACAAATTGGTTTCCTTTACTGCAGTTTATCAATGCTACAGCAGTGTTTATGCACTACCATGATAAATAAAGCCAACCACATGCAAATGAGGAAAGATTCATGTGGTCATGTGACCATCACTTTCAGTGATGCCAACATCACTATTGACATAAATTAAAACTGTCCCTAATTTGTTACACTCATAAAATAAGAAAAATAACCTACTAACTGGACAAGAAATTGAGTTATGTCAATGTATGTCGCATTTAGTTTTCCAAATGCTATCCCTTATTAATTATACTTTCATGTATGTGATGTCCAACATGAACTGCATGCCATATTCTTTCTTGAAGTTCATGTGTACTACAAACAAGTATTTACAAAGGGAAGAACTGAAACTATTACTTACGAGGATTTGAATCGGTGAAGAAATTACTCCTACTGACTTTATGTGGAAAATGAAGCTGAAACATTAGTAACATACCTGTCAGTTTCATCATACTTACAGTTTTCGTGCAACACTAGACTAGAAGTTTTTGAAAATGTAACCAAAATTATCCCTTTTCAAGTCTGTTTGCTACATTGTTACTGTTATCATTAGTCAGCAGGGAATACACAGACGCAGGATTCCTATAAACCTTTTTTCTTCTAAAACAGGCAAATAATGCAGGCCAGTTAAATGCTCGTTACCAGCATTTTTTCCAACCTAATAAAATATGCAGCATATACTGTATAGACATGAAGATTAATAAACATATCCAGATTCTGGGATGTGCCACTGTTTACTTTGGTGGATATGAACTAAACAACTACCCTGCTCAGGGAGGCAGCAGGTTACCCTGAGATGTCAGTACACACCTACCAGAATACATGGTGACACATGCTAGGAAAATGGGTATCATCATGGTAAGTAGCACAAGAACTTCAAATCTCAAGAAGAATGATATGGTACTTCTAGTGACATCTATAATTAAGGTTAGTTGTTATATGAGATAATTCATACAAATATAAACCCTATATAGCATCATAAATGGATATATCCACAAAGTGCCCCTTGTCAATTCAGATGTACTGATATTTTTATTTTGCAAAGTCTGCTAAAGCTTGTACCAGAGGTCACTAACATATGGTCTACCAACAACAGTAAGCCTGAGCTACTCAAGCTGGTAACATTCTAAGAATTTGTGAAATGATAATCCTTGACTTCAAAATAAAATAAGCTAACAAAGGTTAAAATGGAGCTTATTAATTTTGTTAATTAATTTCAGTATCACAAGGTTTAATTATGGAAATTAAATTTTAGACCTATTAAATTTTCACTTTAAGCCTGCTGTAATTTTATGATGTACGTTCTGTTCACAGTTTCTGGCATTCAGAAATGCTAAATACTACAAGTAGTTATTTCTCACATTACTAGATGGCACAGTTACAATGTTATTATACCTTACTAGAATCAGGAAGTATGGATGGAAGTTTTCTACTGTTTTCATCTTCAGGATATGAAACGTGTTCCTTTTTAAAAAGCTTGCACTTCTTCTCATCAACCATATTCAAATAGCCATTCTTCTTCATTGCATGGATGATCTGCACACACACAGAGAATTTACATAGGTAAGTAGTTCAATGGAGCAGAGTCCTTCTTGAGAAACTGGAGGTCACTCAGCCAATCAAGAAACTCCTCATCTCTCATGAAACTGAAAGGTTCATTATGGTGTCCACAAGAGCCCACTATGTGTGAGAACCTGTGTAACATCTTGTAATACTCAGGTTCTTTGGGCGATAAACTGCGAAACCTTACCCAACCCCCAAGCTGGAGGACCAATATTCTTCAAGGAGACAATTAAATTTGAAGGGCACCCACAGCAGATACTCCATCCATTTCTTGAATACCAACAGGTTAGAAATATCAGTTTGCATTACAGTGTTTCCACAGGTTAGGAACATCAGTATGCATTACAGTGGTTCAACAGGTTAGAAACGTCAGTTTGCATTACAGTGATTCCACGGGCTAGGAACGTCAGTATGCATTACAGTGGTTCCGCAGATTAGGAACGTCAGTTTGAATTACAGTGATTCCACAGGTTAGAAATGTCAGTATGCATTTCCATGGTTCCAGAGGTTAGGAACGTCAGTATGCATTACAGTGGTTCCACAGGGTAGGAACATCAGTATGCATTAAAATGGTTCCACAGGTTTGGAACGTCAGTAATTACAGTCATTCCACAGGTTAGGAACATCAGTATGCATTACAGTGGTTCCAGAGGTGATAAATGTCAGTATGCATTACAGTGGTTCCACAGGTTAGAAATATCAGTATGCATTACAGTGGTTCCAGAGGTTAGGAACGTCAGAATTCATTACAGTGGTTCCACAGAGTAGGAAAGTCAGTATGCATTACAATGGTTCCACAGGTTAGGAACATCAGTCTGCTTTACAGTGGTTCCAGAGGTTAGGGAGATGGCATTTAGAATGGATTCCTGACTAAAACAATGTAATGATTTGGTCCCAAAAACAACCCCACAGAGACAATATACTTTTAGCCCATTTAAAATGTTCCCACCTAACACGGTTTCCTGTTGAATATGTGTATTTTGTAAGTCAAGTGTCTAAATTCTTCTGATGTGAATGTACTCAATAAATCGCCAAATGCTGATGTTTCTGAATGTCATGCTCAGTGAGAATTTCTAAGCATACTGAGCAAATAAGTAATGACACTTCTTGTGTCATACGTTTCCACTGAAGATCTTGAAACATGGTTCCCATGTTTTTCAAGTACCTTTTGGTGTATGTCAAGCACTTGCAGAAGAATTGTGTTCTCTCTGAATTTGTGATTGTGCCAACAGTACTGTGTGAGTATTATATGCAGTAGTGCTGTCTAGTGACAAAGTTGTGCAACATGGAATGAGGAGGTTATAAGTGCAGAAATGTAAATTGATGTGAAGATTAAGTCAAATGTAGCAGTATCATTCAATGAATATGGAACCTGATGACAGTCTTCTCCTGAGTGCTGAGCAAGAGACTGAAGAGCTGTGACAGGAAGTTCCTGACAACGAAGAAGAGGCAGAAGCTGTCTACGAACCCAAGCCAACATGTGCTGAGGGCTTGGAAACAGACAGACATTTCCTCAACAGCATCTCTGATGTTCCACAGTCCATGACAAGAAACCTCTTCAAGCAGGAAAACTACACATGCAATCTGTTCGAAAGAAAGTGAAGCAAAACAACCTTGACATGTTTTTTGAGATCCAATAGTCACTGATCACAGTAAGTGAACTCTATTGTGAGGTACATATTGTATCAAATTCATTTACTGAAACTCAGAATCTTTTGTATATCTATCTTTAATGCAGTGTAATAAATTATGATAGCAAACCTAAGCAAAACTGTTTTGTGAAAATGTATGTATACAGACTTGCCAAGCTTCCATCAATAAATAACTCAGGTTATCAAAAGGATGCATTCATAATTCAATAGAATTATTAATACATATCTGAAGGGAAACATGTTGTCTCAGTGTGTTCTGATCTCGTAGAGGGCTGGACATAAGTACTGTGTATGAATCGAATGGATCCATTGCTTTTTAACGAATCCCTGTTAAGATATTTTCCTGCTTACATGTTAACACTTCAGTCCCTTGTAAAACATCTTGTAGCAGAATCACTGTATTACAGCAAGAGACTATTACTGCAAATGCAGCAAGGTCATCAATGCACTGGTAGTCTTAGACTGGTTGAACCTGAAAGATAAAGGCATTGTGCTCCTCCAGAATGTCAGTAACTATTTATCAGCCGACACAGACTAACATCTCAGAAAACTTGAATCATCACACTATTACTTTCTTGCACTCACCTGCTCTGTAATCCCAAGCCTTCTCAATAGGAAATCTCTCTGTGCCATTCTTATACATCTTTCCTGTTCTTCAGACTCATTAATGTTACCTGGTTCAAATGAATTAAGAAAAGACTGCTTCTTTTCTGCAGCATATTTCTTTGTCTGAAAAAAGAAACATAATTCAGGATGTACATTAAGTTCAGTAATTTACAGCAGTAAAATCAAGAGCAGAATAAATTGCAGGCTACTTTCCAGTTCCATCTTTTATACAATAATGTCCTTTGCTAATAAATGCTTATTTCTAAAATGCATGACTTATTCCAGCCATCATGCTCTATGGATCATAAGTGTGATTTGTTGATTTCTTGCTCAGGGGGAAGAATAAAAAAATAAAAGGATCTGAAAAGATGTTCAAGAGAGACTGGCTGAACTGGTAGGGAAATAAGAAAATCACTGTAGTTATTATTGCAGCGATTAAATGAAAGAGGACGTAACAGCACATACCATGTAGGAGGAAAGACAAACTGAATATATACATTCTTGTTATAAAATTTAATCTAACAGATCACTTGGAAAATAGAGAGACAAGAGTATAATATTAATTCATTTTGCAGAAGCAGAATTAAGCTGCTTGAACCAACTGACAATAAAGTTCTAAAGTGGACAACTGCAGTAACAGTGAGGAATTTTTGGTGTCCCTAACAAAAGACACTTCTTGAACTGCTATCATCTGTTCTGAGAATACTCTATACCAAGGAATTAGTTACAGGGAAATAAATCACAAACAGCTCAGTACAACACCTTACACAACACTTCTCTGTATAAGGTACATGTGAATTTTTAAAAATTGAAGGCACTGAATATAAAATCAGGAAGTTTTAACAATGGCAGTCACTTGAAATGTATACAGAGTTGACCAGTACGTCAATAAAACCATTCTAAAGAAAATACAACACATAGAAATTTTAGTTCAAATTAATGAATAATCCTGACTAAAATTTTTACAGCAACAATATACAAGCTTAAACATCCAAGCAAAAACTGTACAAATGTAAAATACATGAAGACAATACAAATTTCAAGTATGGCAAAGTTAATGCAAGGCACCAATTACAGACATTACTGTAAAGATTATGTGATAAATGTCCAGCCGAATCTGAATGTTTTAAAATGGCTGACATCTGGCTCATACTCTTCAAATTTTGTGGCCTAAATTCAGATAACTTATACGGATGACACCAAGCCTTCCCATACATTCAAGAATGCAACACAACTTACTGGTAGCACAAGTCTCCTCCTCACTGTTAGGACAGGATTCTGTTCCCTGACCAATGAGGATTCCAGATGCAGCTTGTCAGCATTATTGTTTTTTTGTCCAAGCTTATGGAAAGCGTCATTTGCCTTCGCCTAAAAAATATAATATGTATTATAATTATTACTAAATAATACATTGTTATATAATTATTTATTATATATTATGATACAACTGTAATGAGCACAAGGTTTTGTGAGTGGTTGTCCCTTTTCCAACTGCCCAGTATTCCTACATATGTATACTGAGAAAGATGAGAACATTTATCCAAGAACCTACAAAGCAGTAATGTGCAACACACGTACTGAATACTAAGGGTTGCTTCATTCCTGGACTTGGTCCATTATCTAGCATTCTGAACAGAACACAACCTTCCAGAAACTGAATCTGTTTTCCACCCTATTTGCAAATGTTGGGAGGCACTTGCTTTGTTGGGACTTACATAAACAGCTGTTTTCAATCACTGAACCACTCAAACTGTGACAAGGAACAGCTCTTTCTATGAGATCCACTGGAATAGGTGCCACCTCCCCCTTTCACCTGAGAACAGAAACAGCCTCAGTTTCTGAAACACGGTGTTCTGTCCAGAATACTAAGACAATGGACAAGTCCAGAAACCAAGTAATCATAAATATCATATATAATTGTAAGAACTCTTCAGAAATGAATGAAATATATTTTTATCCTTTATCACAAATAACAAAGAATTTGAACAAAGGTACTATATTGTATACCTCTTTCCACTGTGGCATCAGTTCTACAGATATGAATACAATAAATACCTCCAACTCCTCCCTCTGCATACGGACACACTCATCTCTTGCTCTGGATGCAGCTGTATCCTGGAACAACGAACTCTGGTTCTGGTGGAAAAACTCATCATACTTTTCACAGCCAAGGTATGGATAGATACAATGGAAGTTCCCCAGATGGGACTCTTCCCATGCAACCTGAGTCTTCCAATGATCTTGATGTCTTGATCCTGAGTTACCATTATTTCCAGGTCCACTAAGGAAAATTAATTATTGATTAATTATTTACCAATGATCTATCAACTACTGAATCTATATATGAGGATAATGAAAATTACCACCGTCTGGGATGAAGTTCCAGGCAGGCTACTGTCTCCATATTCTGGGTATAAGATGGAGGCAGCAGCTTCCTCTGAAATGTTCTTAAATTTCAACCAGACTATACGGCGCTGGAATCCCGACCATAATATTCACTACAGTTACTGGCACAAGAAACCGAATTATCACATATTCAGTTCATGATGAGCTCAGAATGCAAAAAGCAGGTAAAATAAGCAGCTTCATTCACCACAAACCCAGCTCTCAATGATTAAAACTTAATCCTGAATCAAATTGTTTGACACCTTTTAGCATCAAATACACAACTGGTATGAGCAAGGAAGAAAACATTAAGCCTGAGAAAATATTATGCTTTATGTAAGGTGGATTGAGAAAACAGAAGTTCACTTGTTTTAACTGCAGCTATCTGCACAACATGTAACAGACATTACATTCAAATGATCTACATGATGTGTAAATAAAACAAACAAAACCTTCCATAAAATATTTTAGTTAACCTGACATGTTTTCAGCACAATTCTCTGACATCAGTGTTTTCTGTTAATGTTGTCTATTGACTGACTGACTTACTTATGTACGACCTAAATAACTGACTCCATGCAGTGAAGTCCTTTCTGAGAAACGCCTAGTTTCTCAGCTGGTGAAGAGATTCCTAGAATTTTATGGACCCCAAACATTCATCACAATGTTCATAAGATCTCACCACTTACCCCCATCCTAAGCCACATTAATCCACTCTACACCATTCCATACTATTTCTTTAAGATTCATTTTAATATTACACTCTCATTTATGCCTAGGTCTTCCAAGTGTTTCCTTCCTTCAGGTTTACCCTCTAAAACCCTGTATGTATTCTCTTCTTCCTCATAAGCACTATATGCCCCACCCCTTTCATCCTCCTTGATCTGATCACATAAATAATATTTGTCAAGGAGTAAAAATCATCAAGCTCCTCATTATGAGATTTTCACCAGGCTCCTGTTACGTCCTCCCTCTTAGGCCCAAATATCCTCCTCAACACCTTATTCTTGAACACCCTCTGCCTAAGTACTTCCCTTACTGTGAGAAACCAAGTTTCACACCCATATAGAACAACAGTCAAAATTATAGTTCTGTATATTTCAATTGTTACATTCTCAGACAGCCAACAGGAAGACGAAAAATTCCGGACTGAACAATAGCAGGAATTCCCTGAATTTAATCTGCTCTTCATTTCTTCAAGCATTCAATTTTGATGTGTTAGTGTCCTTCCCAAATATTTGAACTTTACCACAATTCCAAAGGATTTCTTATCTATATTTATGTTGTGATTTTGTCCTGTTCATGAGACACAAACATTTTCAATGTATTTTCAATACATGAACTCTCCTGTGAGAGGATGTGTGAAATTTAGGAAAGCTTAAAAATGCAACACAACACTCACATCTTGCAATTAATGCCTTGCAACAATCTCTTGCGCACTCTTTGGCGATCCTCCTCTATTACCTTCCTTTTGTCAGCTTGTGTAAGGTTCAGGATAATAAATGTGTCTTTAAGAAGACTCTCTTTTATATCACAGTCAATTTGAGTATCTGTGTGGAAGCTTGGAGAATGATTTACCTGCAACAATCACAACATCCCATGAAGTATTCTCAGACTACCAGCCACATGAGTGGTTGAAATTGCCTCAGGAGACTTCAGCAACCCCACAACCCTGCCTCACTGTCTTTTTTTTTCTCCCTCTCCCCCAGATGTCAGATTTTTGCCTATTTGAATAAAGTTGCGCAGCCATAGAACTCCTCCTTCAAAAAGGCCACAACATGTTAACAAGCTAACGCACAACAAAGTGTTATTAGTTAGTGAGTCAGATTCCAGTCTTCTGGGATATGCTGCTGTGTCAATTATTACACAGGTCTCAACAATTTGGAGAAACTTGCTGCCTCCATCTTCAAGGAATTTCAAGAATAGGAACTTGGAGGCACTAGGCTCTTCCAAAATGTTGGTAACAAAATACCAATTCACAATGTCATTTTACAGAAGACTGGAACCTCCATCAACACCACTGTCAGAACCTCAAATCTTGTTAGTAGCAGTATTTCACTATACTTTAATTTAATTAATTAAATACTATAATTTAATCTTTTTAAAGTGATATTTCATTTTATTCTTACAGACCTTGTAATAGTTTATGTCCTTTTCATAATATCTCATATCTCACTTAGAATTACATATTTTACTTTTCTAAAACTGTTCAGTATCTATCAGGCTTAAACTGGCTGTGTACCAAAATAACTACATAGACCAAATACACTAACATGTCAAGAAGTCCAACACCTGAATACCATCTCAAGTGAAAGTATTCATACTTACTGCATATACATTCATATGTCTTGCTGACTGGTGTTAATTTTATGAAGTATACCTTTACTTCCTACATTTCACTCCATAATTCACGTACTGTTTCTGACTAAATTTGAAGATCAGAGAGCTGTATGCACAATTTGTGTAAGGATTTACAAAAGTGATCCATGGAACACACACAGAATGCATCTCTGTCTGCTTGACATATTCACATAAATGAAGCACTGTTTCCAGTAATCTTGAGTATGTCCAATGTAGGTGTAATCCAGGGGTGTTCAACCGCTACTGTCCAGGGGTGTTCAGCCACTACTGGGTGCTGTTTCATGGGCAGCACATGTAAAAATCATGATACACAGTATAACTAAGCACCTCAACTATTGTGTAATTGAAATTGGAAGACACTACGGAATGGAAATGAATGTGGAAAAAACTAAGGTAATGAGAATCTCAAGGCAACCATCCCCAATAAAAATTATAATAGATCAAAAGCAATTGGAGAATGTGGAATAATTCAGTTATTTGGGTAGCATGATAACAAGTGATGAAAGGTGTACACGTGAAATTAAACCCAGAATTGCCATGGCAAAAGCAGCATTCAACCAGAAGAAGACTTCACCAGCAAACTGGACTTAAATTCAAGGAAGAAACTAGTAAAGTGCTACATTTGGAGCATTGTTTTGTATGGTGCTGAAACGTGGACACTTCAGAAAATAGATCAGAAGTATCTGGTAAGTTTTGAAATGTGGTGCTGGAGAAGAATGGAGAAGATCAGTTGGACCGATCGTGTAAGAAATGAAGAAGTATTACACAGAGTCAAGAAGAAAGGCTACTTGGATTGGTCACATTTTGCGTAGAAACTGCCTTCTAAAACGTGATTGAAGGAAAGTTAGAAGGAAGGATAGAAATGATGGGAAGATGAGGAAGAAGGCATAAGCAGCTACTGGATGACCTTAAGGAAAAGAGAAGATACTGGAAATTGAAACAGGAAGCACTAGATCACACCCTGTGGAGAACTCGCTTTGGAAGAGGCTATGGACCTGTCATAAGACAGACTACAGAATGAATGAATGAGTGAATATAATATTTACAAATGTGGCTGTGGGCCGCAGGTTGGACACCCCCGTTTTAACCCTTCCTGCATTGTATACAATATATTCTGCATTTAACATTTTTTTCTGAATGTTGTTTCTGGCACATTTCACACCACCTTCCTGTTTTTCTGTGTTGTATATGACAATTCAACAACTTTCCTTTCATTTACACTGCAGTTCTCATTTCAGTTCTTGTGATAGATCCTTGATGGCAGTAAGATGTCTTTACTGTATTTCACCGACATGATTTGGGGGGGGGGGGGGGGGGGGGGGGAAGAGAGATAGAGGGATTGTGGTTTGAAAACGCAATCATGGCTCAGAAATTCTGGTAAATTGTGTAACAAGGAAAGTATTAGAGTTACATGGTAACAAACTTTTATTTTGTGCATGAAATACAGGTATAGGGTGATTCATATAGAATGCCGGGGTTGTTTTTGCCTGTAATTCTTGATCGAATGATCAGAAGCAGATGGACCTTGCTTCAGAAGCATTGCCAGTTCATGCTACTACTGTGCATGAGTAATTTGCCACGGCCTCAACAGATGGCACTGAGTGGTACTCGTTTTAACCACGAGGGTTGTTGCTACATTGCAAGATAGAATCATTTCACAGAACCTGTGGCCCCTCGATTGCCAGACCTGACATCTCCAAGTTTCTTTTTTTTGTGGGCTGCCTGAAGGAGAGGGTGTACAGGAACAAACCTTGCACTATAGCACATTTGAAAGATAACATCCGACTGGAGATCGCCAACAATGAGAATGATGTTCTGCGGTGAACAGTGGACAACCTACAACATCGTGTTTGGATGTGACTAGAGGAGGGTAGCGTCCACTTTTAACACCTGATGTAGTCATCCAGTTGAGCATCAATCAATGTACGTGCCACCTGAGTTTCATTTCATTCTGTATACACGTTATGAAATTATAGGCCTCAACAACCTAGGCGGACTATATGAATCACCCCTATACTTATTTTTTCTTAACTTCACAGTTGAAAATGTGTGTCCATACACTGCATGATGGTATGAATTATGTAACTACAAAATATGGTACTGCTACAAACTATAAACAGTACCTCTAACACATGTGGTTTAAGCGTGTAGTCTAACAGGATGTCAAATCCCAGTAGCTCAAAGCAGGCATATGTGAAGTCATGTGCTGGGAAGCATGCATGATAATTGTGTTTCAGGATTGGATGAGCAGCTATAACAGTCTTGAGAATCACATCGTCAACATTCGACCACAACTCATGGACATTAAAATGCTTCTTCAACAACCATTTTGTGAGTGTTGATATCTTCCTGTCATAAGGAAATAACAGACATATTTCAGTTAAATTACTCCACATGCCCCCAAGCTGCTTGTGTAACAAATAGTCAAACCTCTTTAATTCAAAACTTGGAGAATGGGAATGAATTAGATACTTCAAGGTTAACGCAGAGGGAAAACATTTTGAAAAGTCTCATTATGTTTACATGTTCCAACTAATAACACAAGGACATATAAAAATCGAGAAGGCATTTTTGAGAAACATCATGCATAACAATGTCTAAGAAGTGATGTGATACAAAATACAGTAAAACCCCTATTTAATGAATTACTGGGGATTAGAATATATTTCACTAAATCGAGGTTTTCATTAAATGGAGGTTTTCAATTAAAATGAGTTAAATTTATCTTTTTTGCTTGTTTGTTAGTTCCATTATGGTCTCTATAATAAAAATCCATTTTTTAACTTTGTATGCACAATACTTATATTAATATAATTTACCCTATAATATTACCCTAATTGCTTTCTCCTTCAACAGTACACTATTGATTGGGAGGTTGGCAGAGCGCATTCCCTCAAACCACTCTATCAATATCTTCTCCATTTCATCATATGGTGATGATTTGATGTTTTTTCTTTTGATGGCTTCACCCCCACATTAATTGTTTATTCTTCATTATGCAAAACAAAGAAGACGGTGCAAGATTAAATTTCCGTGCAATTTCTATTGCGGGCATGCTTGGATTCTTTTCCACTTCTTGAATTATTTTCACTTTTTCCGCAATTGTCAGCTTCTTCCTTTTACTAGTAGCCATTATTAAGGAATAAAAAAATATAATAAAAATAGTAGAAAGAATTTTTCACAAATGCTCCAGGTTTAAGCAGTGATCGCAAAACAGGCATGCAGCAGCAGCAGAGTAACTTCTAGATAAGGTAGACGGAGAGGGGACAGGCATTACATCATCAGGATCAGAATAATGGACTGGCTAAGTGATTATGTCACAGTTTCCCCTACCATTGCGCTTCCCCATATTTCACACTACTTTGTCTCACTTAGACATAGGCAACAGTACCAGGCACTCCTGGACGATCACCCATTCAGGCGTTATCCCGGCCCAACGATGTTCGGTGATCTAACGGGAACCGGTGTTTCCATCGTGGCAGGCCACTGCCTCAATGTTTCGAGCATATATCGTAATTTTTACGTACAATATGTATCTTTTGTGTGTTTTTTTTTGCTCATGAAAAAATTTACTAAATGCGGGAAACGTCAAATAACAATTGAAGTATGAGTATGTAATATTTTTCCACTAAATGCAGATTTTTCTCTAAATTGGGATTCACTAAATGTGGTAAAATAATACATTGTTTACATGGACCTATTGTCGGGACATGAAAAAATCATCACTAATTCCGGGATTTCACTAAATGCGGGAACACTAAATCGGGGTTTTACTGTACTATTATACTGTTACTGCAAATATTTTTGCTGTTGCCATCAAATGAGAGATTTGATTGGTGATTCTCAGGTACAGACACAGGAAATCTTAATATGACAGTTGGACGAATCATAAGAAAATAGGTTGTGAGCACTGAAGGCGAATGGAACTAGGCCGGCAACATATCTAATTGTGGTAAACCTGAAGAAAGGAGATTCCTTGGAAGATCTTGGTGTAGGCAGGAAGATAATATTAAAATGGATCTTACAGAAATAGGATGGGATTCATCTGGCTCAGAATGGGGATAAGTGATAAGCTCTCATGAATACAGCAACAAACCCTTGAATTCCATAAAATTTGGGGGATTTCTTGAGCAGCTGAGCAACTGTTAGTTTCTCAAGATGGACTCTTGCTCCATGAAGTTAGTGAGTGAGTGAGTGAGTTGGCCAGTGTTCCATCCTATGAGGTGGTAAAGGTAATTAACACACTTCTACCATTCAGTGTATGGAACATGTTAAAATTTGGCATCCAAGTTCTCACATAAAATTTGGCAATACACTACTCATGTTCAGTAAATTACTGACAGCTGTCATGAGTTCAACAGCAGGATACCTTTTACTGCCAACTTCTTCATCCATAATGTAACTGGGGCTGTGTTTGTTGACAGAATAATTAGTAAGATGCATGAACACATTGCTAATGTTGTTGATAGTTGGTTCCTGGTATCGACTTGTGGCAAACCTTGTGGTAAAGACAGAAACATGACAGAACAAAATACCATTTTGTTAGAAATATTATGTCAAGACATAAACTGTGATATAATGTGCTATTTCATGAAACTCTCACAGTAAAACTAACCTTGATCATCAAGTCAATGAAATGAAATGGCACATACCAGAATCCACACATTAAAAAAAAAAAACATATTTTTCACATGCCTTCATTAATTTCATTCCCTCCACTGTCACATGCTGCTTTCACATATTTAATTTTTTTATATTATATGTATTATTTTGGTTCATTCCTAAAGTACTGTGTCTTTCTTCATCATACTTCACAAAATGCAATATTTACACTACTAATAAGACTGACTCCGATACTCTATGAAACGCTAACACATACAACAGATAACTAAAAGTTACAACAGACCTTACCTCACAAGTCCATCATTGTACACATATATTCTTAAGGGATCACATGATGTTATTAATACAAAGATCCTCAAGTCAAATTTGAAACCATCCACAAGAAATGGCTGAAATAAATATAATATACCAATAGCAATAAATAACAATGTTTATATGGACTGTAAATTTAATATACAATAATATTTAATACATAAGACTTTGATAAACCTGAACTTACCCGTGAAATATAAACCTGGCAAACCATTTTATCATGTGGTTTAATTTCTTTTACATTTTTTGTAACAAAAATGCCTCTCCCTTGACAGCCAGTTGTAGGTTTACAGATATATGTTTGGTTTCTTTTAGTTTGTGCATAAGCTACCAACTCTCCATAACTGTAAAGAACACAAATATATAACATCATGTCACCATAATTACCTGCTCATAAGATGAGGAAACTTTCTCAATTTGGCACCTGAAAAAGGGATCACATTACAATTGTGTACAAAGCAAAATACTTCACTAAGACAAACGTCCACATCACCTGAAATAGAAAGCAGTGTTTTTAACTTGAGCAGAATTTCCACAGTGCAGGAAGATGCAAGTAACTGAAACATACATACAAATTCAGAAGTGTTTTAAATAATGACAGGGATGAAAATGTGACTAGGTATTATGATTAAAAATTGGTTTTTCCATGAATTTAAATTTTCAGAAGGAAGTTCATCCTATATTCAGGTTATTGAAGTAAGATAATCAAGTGATGAACTGTCACTTGATGGTATTTTATTTGCTGTGTACAGTAGTTGTGGAACTTCCCCAACAGAATGTCACATTTCTTTTCAGTACAAGGGTAGTGAGTGGACCGGGACAGCATAGCTGGTATAGCGACTCACTATGGGCTGGGCGGTCCAGGGATCGAATCCTGGTGGGGGCGAGATTTTCTGCCCCCATCCAGAATGACCCTTGGCCCCCTCCCCAGCCTCCTGTATAATGGGTACCGGGCCTCCTTCCCGGGGTAAAGCGGCCAAGGTGTGGCATTAACCACCCACCCCCATCTAGGGCCGAGGTTAAAGAAATAGTAGAGCTATACCTCTGCCCCCCCCCCCCCCCCCGGGCCTTCATGGCCTGTTCTAGGGTGAATTTTACCTTTACATGGGTAGTGATTTAATACTCATATGAGTCCATGTTGTTATGCTTATTTGCTATGAAAATGCTGCTAAATAAATTTATACACTTAGAAGAAAAAATCAACTATAGCTGCATACTGTTACAGTTAGTGGCTACATCATAGAAGGATCCCCAAACCAGTGTTATCAACCTATTTAAGAATAAACAAGCAGCAATTTCAGCTAACAATTTTTGTGACAGTCTCAAAGAAGAAAATGTAAAGGTTGGAATGCATTAATCACCTCCAATTACACAACTCTCTGCAGATAAAATTGACAGGAACTGTGCACATGCATATATATCACAGTGCATGGAAAGTGCCTTCCTATTATGCAAGGTTAAAATACATGCATTAGACACTTACTCAGCTGGAAGACACCATGTTTTTGGGAAGAAACTGTAGTCATTGGGGAATATTTTAAGCATGCGGTTAAGATTGCGAGCCAGCAGATCCTTATGACAAATCTCAGACATTCCTGGGAAGTGATTTATTTTCTGAAAAATCCAAAACATTTGTCAGCCCTTAAAATGACATTAATACATTCAATAAAATGGTTTTTCTATGTTTGGACCAATAACTTAAACAACCAAGGACTTACAGATTTTAAGGCCATTATGAGTAATTACAACATATGTTATTAGAGCACTACTGCCTGTGTGAATGTAACATGTAGCAGAACTGCACTGCAAGATAATCATACCCATTAGCTACCATGTGACCTTCCACTACAACCTTTAGCCCTGACCCATCCTATATATAGGTTGCAAGTACTGGAACCACCCAATGACCATATTTTACACATTTTGTCAACAAATATACTTAGTAAATTTTTTGACACATGCTGCACAATCTCAGTTTTTTTTCTCCACAAAACGATGTGCATTTCATAATGTTGTTTTTTTTGTTAATCAAATATTCTCATTTCACATAAAGAGTGTGCTAAAATTAAAATATCTAGCTCCAGGGCCAAAGGTCTAAGATCATGGTAATGGTTGACAAACTATGACCCTCATACTCATAGCTTATGGAGCACCATGCAATAAGAATGGAGCCTGACATTTTGATTCCTGCCCTCACTAATGCAATACGAATGCTGGGGCCTGACACTAGTCTCAGAAGCTCAAACCAATATAGTGGCTAAGTTATGGGTTGTCTGGCCAGGAAAATTCATATTTCCTCTTCTCAACAGAGTCCAGACCAACTATGGGGTCCATCCAGCCTACTAGCCAATGAGTAGAAGAGACTATTGCCCAACAGTAAAGCAGACAGGGGGTCAAGATGAGCATTTTCCTCCAACTAGTGCACAATTTAAGAGCATATGAGCTATAACTCCACTTCCCACACACCTTCATCATATGGTGCTTAATTAAACACACAGATGACTTTACCTTTTTACCTTACTAACATTAAATGTGTATGTACAAATGACCATTCATTTGATGGTACCACTATCTACCAAAGTTCATAAACATATATGCGTTCATTCTTTTCTGTAAATTAATAAAAGCAGAAGATATATTTTGTAGTTAAGCTGGCAAACATTTTCAAATTCAGGTACTACACTATTGCCAAACATATTTTACAAAATGTTGGGGTTTAACCCAAGGGTGCACAAATACTGGGCACCTGGTTGCCTGGTTGACTGAATTTTGTACAGCAGTGCCTAATATTTCCACCATAATTGTCACAGTTTTTGTCTTTACATACAAAAATGTGCATCAGTTCGTACGCACAGAGCACAAAGCACCAGATAACAGTGAGGTTCACAGGTCACTCCAGAACTGTGGGTCCTCAGTATGGGACTTGCTTCATGCCACCTTTCAGGCATCTAGAATTTGGATGAGGCTCCTAGATTTGTGGAAAATTTATATATACCTGGTTTAACCTATGTCATCTGGGAATGGGGTATTTCAAATCCCCTTGTACTATTTGGCCAGTGGCTGGATTTCAGAACAGGAGTAAAAGTATCACTATCGAAGAAGTGCAATGCTCAGCCATCTGGACTACATACTGTTGTAACAGGACAGCCATGAATAAAAATCAGCACCTGTTCATTTTTCAATTAATGTGGTTCAACCAGAGTAACAGCACCATATATGTACACAGAATTACTGTTAAGAGGTATCCACTACCACAAAAAAAAAAAAAAAAAGACATATTTGATGACAGTATTCATATTTGACTCCTGTGACAAGTTATGACGGAGCTGAATATATATGTAGTGTAAAGAGATTGTGCTGATTTTCAGTGACATTATTCTATACCAGAAGTCCCAGTTAAGAAAATAGCACACAAATATGAAACGCATTTGGTAGCTATTGTACAAGCATAGATATTAACCCCAACATGCTATGGAAGTATACAGCCACAGCACCAAGAATAGACAGAAGCATAAAGGTTCAGGGTTGAGAACCTTGTTTAACTGGTCCAATGTACAGTGGTCACAGTATGTAATATAATCTTAAGTAATGCTAGAATTCTACCATGAACAGGCTGTTAAAGTAAAATGTATATAAGGGCTTGTCCATCTTTTACTTAAATTGCAGATGTTTCACATGATCCAAAATTTAAATTACATCACATTCAGATGAAAAATTACACAGCATAAAATATCATCACAATTACCTGGAATCTTTTCATTCCTTTGGCTCTGTTAAGTGACAGTGATATATCAGCCCAGTAGAGATTCCAAGAGTCATCCTCACCCACATCCCTCATGCCCAGTTTCATAGCAATCTGTCGAACCACTTTGTGTTTGCAATTTACTGTGCAAATTGAAACTCTACAAAAAAAAAACAATAAATGCACACACAAAAATGAATATGTATGGAGAAATAATTCATGATTTGCCTACCTGTACACCATAGTCTGAAATCTGAAAGGACAGCAGCTGCATACAGTTGTTAGTAGTACTGCAGTAATTCAGAAATGGGAATTGCTCAAGCAGCAATGAAACAACATAATTACCACTGCACTCTACAATGTAAGTGCAGGCTTCTTCTAGAAAGTTCCTAGTTTCTAGGAATAAGTATCGGTGCAACAAAAATTGCAATATCTAGCACCTCCAAGACCATGGGGTTGCCAGCCAGGTATCAGAATATAACTAATGTGTATCTAAAGTACCCAGCAACTTCATGGAGAAACCTAAGAATTTCACTTGTTACATGATGTCCTGTCCGGTTTTCCCTGCCATACGTTCTGTTCCCAAACTGTCACTATTAAAAAAAATAATGTGGTATATATAGTCTTAAAAAACCACAAGACACTAACAATTAATAGCCAAACACTCAGAAATGGTGCTGGGTGCTGCCAGTTGATAGAATAGTAAAATGTAATGGGCTTCTGTAAACTTTCTATTAATGGAGCTTCCAGATCATCCAGTGCCAGATATCACAGCTTTTACTGTATCTACAACCCAATGAAGACAATGTACCACAGAGATATGACATTCTCACAGTACTGACCATAAAAATTACTGTCTTCTGGGCTGTGACACCATGCAGTTTAGAAAACACATACCAACAATTCAGGGAAACTTGATGCTTCCACCTTCATGGCAGGAGAGTCACTCATCTCTTCTCCTCTGATGACAGAGATAGGTTTCTCTATGACAATACACCTATCCATCAAGCTACAAACTTTCACATTCAAGAAAACAGTACAGTAAAACCCCTATTTAATGAATTACTGGGGGATTAGAATATATTTCACTAAATCAAGGTTTTCATTAAATGGAGGTTACATTGTTTATATGGAGCTATTATCGGGACATGAAAAAATCATCACTAAATCCGGGATTTCACTAAATGCGGGAACATTAAATCGGGGTTTTACTCTAATTTTCAGTGGACCATGAAGTAGGTGCATTATATGGATGTTAATTATGCAAATTATTGGCTATTTGAAATAATCTCTTTCCAAAAGGTTCAAGTGTTCTGGGACATTATGCCTTGCTGGCTGGCAACTTATTGACATTGGATCACAGTACCTTCACCTTCAGAGTCAAGCAGTCCAAGCACAGTGGGCTCTCACTTCTTGGACTGCCTGACTCTGAAGATAAAGCTGCCACAATGTTTCAAAGTGTCGGTAACTATTTACGTAACATCCCACAAGACTTGAATCTTGAAGTTTATTACATACCCCTCTTGCTGTGGCAGTGATACATTTTTATTTATGTTTAAAATTACATTAGCCTATGAAATGAAGATGAGAGAAAGAAAAAAAGACCTATGGATAACTTATTGAAAAATCCCAGTGACACTGCACATGTTTACACACTTGTTTCAATAGAAAATTAATAAAAGCATAAATTAGTTTTATGCAGACTGAATTAAAGAAGCTAATTATATCTGTTTGAAGTCTTGAATTTCTGTGCATAGAGGCTTCAAGGCATGTGTGAAAACAGTTGTTTACAATGAAATAAAATTAACTTCTGGATGAAGATTTAAGTCAGCAGTTCCCAACCTTTTATGTGTGTAACCCTAAAGTAGAAAATGGTATGCGAGCCGCGACCCTACCATGGAAACGGCAACAGTCAGTGATATTTACCATAAATGAACTAATACTAATGCCTTTTCTTGAACATTACATAACATTGCCACTTATTAAAAAAAATATTAAATTTTTAATGTTACTTGTCAAATCCGATATTTTTTGGGACAATATTAAATACACAAAACATGCAAGAAACAGATATTTATTTAAATAACTCGCAACCCTACGTCAGACCCCTGCGACCCTGATTTGGGTTCTGACCTTAGGTTGGGAACCACTGATTTAAGTCTTCTGAGATGATATGCTGTTTTGGGGGTAAATAGTTCCTAAAGTTCATGAAGTGCACAAAGAAGGAGTCCTTCTGAAGCCAATCACAAGCCATATCAGAGTCCCTGCCTACCAGCTGTCCAATTATCTAGATGGTTATGTTCAGCCCCCTCATGGGGACCTGTCCACACCATATGAAGAACTCAAATGGTCAAGGCACTAGAGACTCTACAGGTTGGAACAAAGGACAGATGGTCAGCTGTGGTATGGTTTCACTATTCACTAAAGTGCTGAATTGTGTCTGCCAGGGCATCCAATTCACTATGGAGATAAAGAGAGCTGGCCACCTTGTCTTCTTGGACACTACTTTCTGGCCATCCACGCATCTCCTATACAGTACTGCGCAGCTTAACTTTCACTCCTGACTGCTGGCCTGTGCCACAAACATACCACAAAGTACACCAAAGCCACATATCACTAGCACGCAAATTGGCTCACCACACACTGTGTCCTTCTGTTACCCACAATGCCCATACCTATATAATATACCTTACCTTCCCAGACAGCTACTCTTCCTGGACTGCTTGACCCTGAAGATGAAGGCACTAAGATCCTTTGATGCATTGAGAATCATTTACCAAACAATACAATGTGGCATCACAGAAGACTTCAATCTTCAGCTGCATCACTGTGAGAGCCTCAAAACTCACAACTTCTTGCATAATCAGAAATTTTCGTTTGATACTACACAACAAGATAACTGTCTTCAAGTAGATATGTATGTACTACATTGCATGGCATCACACCACAAAAGATGAATATCTTCACACTGACTGCTGTGAGATCTGCAAATCTTACACATCAGTCAACAAGCTTTTGGGACTACCAAAATGGAAGAAGTGCATTAAACTCAGGGAGGAATATATTAAAAAACAGTAAGAATACGTTTTTCCTACCTCAACTACTTCATGGCTAGGTGGGTTATATACACAGTGGCCCAAACATCAGTTAACCAATTTGTAACAAGTACACTCAAATATGGTTAAGTGACTTGTGGGCCACCTGTATGTAGAGTTCTCTGATTATAAAATGTTCTCCTGTCACTATGGAAACTTTACTAATTACTGTTATTTAAAAAATATGGTGCCTAAAATGTGTCACTCTATGACTGACTGAATAATATGTATTATGCACAGGCTCATAAAATGCTTGAAATTAGTCACATTCATTGTAACATATAAACATTACCGGCATTTTTTCTTCTTCTTTGTGTGTTTTCCCTTTTGTCCTTCCTCATTTGTAGGCAACTCTTTCTCAGTTTCTAGGGCTATTCTTTTAGGCACTAGTAGTTTATGAGGCACATGTGAGGGTTCTGTAAAATTTGAAAATATTTGGATGTTTTGCTGCATATTCTGCCTGAACTAGGCTACCAGCTTAAGAGCTTGTATTCAAGACCAGCCCCTCCACTGATGATTTAAAAATGGAAACAAAAAAAGCTAAATCCAAAATATGTAAATCAAAACAAACTACACTTTTCCCACACAAAACGAAGGTCTTCCTTATAAAACCAAATAGACCATTAAAACTTCCACAACCATCCCAGGAGAATAGAAGTATTTTTAGTAGGAGACAGGAGGGAGGGGATGAACATATGCCACAGACAATATTTACCATTCACACACGTAACGGTAATAACTATGTAACTATCTGTACACATTATTTTAGAACAAGGCCAAAACTGTGTTCTTTCTACCAGTGCACAAACATACAACAGCATAGCAAAGTCCCACTAACCTGGATGGCTAATTATCTGGCAATAAAAGCCAATGAACACCACCACCTGCACCAAAGTCTACTTACTATTGGAACAAATCCTACGCCAGTTTAATCCATATTACATATGCACAAGCTACTTCCATAAGATTAATTTTAATATTTTCCTTCCATCTCCTCCAGTTTCCAGGTGGCCACTTTTAAGATTTTCCACAAACATGTTACATGCATTTCTAGTTTCCCCGCAATCAAGTTGAATGTATAAAGAACACAG
Source organism: Reticulitermes speratus (assembly GCA_021186555.1). Classification (NCBI taxonomy): domain Eukaryota; kingdom Metazoa; phylum Arthropoda; class Insecta; order Blattodea; family Rhinotermitidae; genus Reticulitermes; species Reticulitermes speratus. The sequence goes on from JAJKFL010000330.1 coordinate 22,169,182, forward strand.
ATCATTACTGTAGACAGAAGAAAGAATCAACAGAACAAGAGAAGAGAAGTGTTTTACATGCCTTTTACATTCTTGTGCTGCAATATGAAGCAGAGTATTGCTGGTGATGAATGTAATAATGTAATAAATTGTGTTGTCAAGGTTATGGGAGCAGTGGGTACCAAAACAAATGATTCCATAAAGCTGAGCGAGTCACAGTAACATGATTACTGCTGTTGGAACTGTTCTCAACAATATAGAGCAAATATATACAGTAACACACTAATGACAAATAAGTTAATTTATTTTTATATAAATGACAGCAATAAAAGTCATAGAAAGGCATAAAAAAATTCCAAAGTCCCCATAAGCTTGATTAGTATTCATTTTTCAGCAATTTCTAATCCTGCAGATATAACAGTCATATAATTACATTCTGAGTACTATTAATGTACTAAACGTAAGAAATGCTGTATGTCATCTTTAATAACAAAATATCAATGTCATGAAATTTCTTAAACACAGGTATTATGATGTTCTGCCACAAAAGAAACAAAATCCACATTAGAAATTTTCTGTTCAACTTATAAAGTGAATAAACACATGTCATTTACTTAGCAGGCCTGTTTTACATACAGATTCTACTGTAACAAACCAGCCCTATGACATATTCTAACACAGAAATAAATCTTAGACATTTGGTGGGACTGCTTGGACAGAAAACTGGCTTAATGCAAGGTCCCCGTCATCAAAGGACAACACATAATAAGACAGGCAATGTATGCATAGCTGTAACATTAAGGCATGGTCATGTAACCATTGTTGCCATGGAAAAGCAATAAGTATTACATATTCTGAGCGTGTGTCTGTAGCCTTAGTTATCCAGCACGCAAAGCATGTGCCATATTTTATTGTCATCTATGGCTTGTCCAGCTCTACCATATTTTTCCACATTATCTCACAAACGGCACAATTCTCGGAAAAAATTATTGAACATAAATGTCTGTTTTAATTTCCTCTACAGCTTTTGTCTGAAACATTTCTCATTCTAAGAATTCAGCAAGTTATTCTCAAAAACATACATACATCTTCATGTAAAGTACATGCTATTCTTGTCAGATTTTAATGAAACTTGAATTTTCTTAACAGATTTTCAAAAAAATACTGAAATATTAAATCTCATGAAAATCCGTCCAGTGGGAGCCAAGTTGCTCCACACAGATGGACAGACAGACACACAGACATGACGAAGCTAATAGTCGCTTTTCGCATACATGCCTAAAAGGACGTACAGCCATGCTCTAAGCAGATAACAATCATACATACATGCATCTGCACTACATGGCCCTGAAAGGTAATCAGAACGATAAAAGGATGTGGAATAGGTCACAAAAATTTTAAAACAGCCAGACATGAACAATTTAAAGTATTAGAGAAAAAGAAAGCGAAGGAAATGTGAACTTAATATTGAAATATTCAGATGACACAATATATTCATAACAGCTGTATCTTACAAATGCCTTAAAAGAGGTTACAAATCATTTTTAAACAATACAGTACCTTCACACTGTTTAGCAATTTCGGCACTGTGTTCATATTCTTTCTCTTCACCAGAATCCTGGGAAAATTTCTCTGGTATGCAAGACTGTCGGTTTCCTAAAAATTTATTATATACATCGACCACAGTGAATGTTTCATCAACTGCTCTGTTACTGGCAGTTGTAACATAGTCCACATGACTGAATTCTTCCACACAGTTGCTCCTTTTGCTACTGTTTGGGCAATTCTCTGATTCCATTATCTTGCTTGGTCACACTATTTTGACCAGCTTCTTTCATCTGTCACTTTTCATGACACCTGATCACCACAACAAACATTTCCTAAAGTTATAAAGAAATATTACAATTTTCAGAAGTAAATTGTGTTAACTTACACATACTACCTCACTAAAAACCAGAAAGTCAGAATTTGATTCCTAACAAGGGTGTTGGAAAATTTTCTTACCATATTCAGTATGATTCCTTGGCCCATCCAACATCCTACCTACTGAATATTTGGATCTCTCTCAAGGTCATGACATGCCTGAAGAATGAAACCAACTATTTGTTACCCAGTACTACAGGAAAGCCTGGGAGGACCTTGTCTACCATGTTCCTTATACACTCTCCTGTAGTTGTGTTCAGGCATAAGGATAACACAGTCATTTTCTTTTCCTTCAGATGTCCATTCTGGTACTCTACAATTAGAATTATTATAGTAGGTGTAATGTACATAGATTGCCATGAAAAGCTGGAAACTTGTAACTCAAAATTACTTTGCATGTTTTTTGCACATTATTTTGTCATTTTGTTTTAAAGCAAACACATAAACTTAGGTTGGATTCCAACTGCAGTATGGTGTTATACAGTGCACTCTCATTCAATTCAATGCTTCTGCCACTTCCTTGCTACCAACCAGTCACAGCCTACCTTCGACTGAGCAGTACCACTCAATCCTGATAACCAGGACTAGAACGACTGAAGCATACCATTATCAGTATGTCACCAAAATGATTCATGCTCGCATGGATGGGTATTCAGTCTAGACCTCATCCCTGAATGAATACAGCTGCAATAATGTGATATTCGGTTGGCAAACTTGGTGAATGCAAATATCCTTAACTGTAACACAACACAAATTTCTTTCAAAGCTAATGATAAAATACCTCTTCCTGCATTTACTGCAAATAAGCAAACATGGCAAGTACAGTAAAGTGATGCTGCCATAACCCACAAAACTACAATATTAGTATCATCCTCAACACAGTGACAACCTCAAATCTAATGTATAACTAGTACTTGTAAAAAGACATCCATGGTCCATTCACATACAGCAATGCGGGATGAATGCTACCTTACAACTGCACGGGTTGCATAGAAGACGCTTTATTTCTTTTTATATTTTGTCTCCACTTTTGATGGAACTTGAAAAATCTGCTTTTTTCAGCAGAAATTTTGTATGCTAGCATTCTCAAGATTTTAATCTTTCCATTGTTAACCAAAGATACACTTGGTTTATCCTTTGAACAGTAACTGTGTTACACAACCTTTCGGTATCAATCACATCAATCATTTTACAACTGACGTGAATAAGAAATCCAAGACTGTGTAGCAAACGATGACCTGATTTGAAAATAAAAACCCCTCCAAACAAAATGGTAGCTTTTAACTCTGGAATTTAATCGCACTCGAATTACAAAGGTTTGCAAACGCATATGAAAAAAATACGTGGTCTGGTTTCAAAGTTGCATGGTACACTTACGGCATCAAATACGTACCACAAAACACTCAAAGCAATGAATAAAATAGTTGTAAAACATATAAACACTTCTGAATTTACCATTTAGTTTAATAATGATAACCTTCGAGAGCAACTTCTCAGTCCATTTATTTTCGGTTGAAAACAACAGATCAGCTTAATTCTCAAACTGCTGCATACCACTGTAACACCGCCGCCTGTGGTACGAGGTAACACGAAACGGCATTACCACATGGCATGCACTCAATCACCCGCCCCAGTCGTACCAACTCTGATCACCACAGTGAACAGGAGCAGCACGTATGCAACGTTAATATACCTAGACAAAGAGCATATCAAGTGCAGAACGAATAATTTATAATATTTATAATATTAATTTTAATTAAAGCCGATACAATTACTGGTCTAGAAAACTCTGCAAACACTGCGCTTAACTCTATATACAAGTGGGGCTGTAATAACAAACTTCAATTCAATCCACATAAAACAATAGCAATGCTGGTAACTAAAAAGAAAATCATCACACCAAAAATTCAAATGAATATGGAAGACATTAAAACAGTGGACCAGTTCTCATACCTCGGAGTAATGCTTGATAAGAAAATGACTTTCAAACCTCATCTAGAAATATTGGCTAAAAAAGCAAGTCAGTTCCAATCTGCCCTAGCACGAGCCACAAAACCCACATGGGGCATAAATTCAGAAGCTTTGCGTACTATCAATTATGGAGCTTTTGAACCAATGGTGCTGTACTGCGTTTCCGCCTTCCAACATGTACTAGATAAAAAAAATGGGCTCAAAATAAATTGATTAAAATACAGCGTGGTTTTGCTCTTCAGATTACGAGGGCGTACAGAACAATCTCCACCGATGCAGCCTTGGTTATAGCAGGCATCGCACCAGTATATATAAAGCCATTGCGCAATCTGAACTGACATATAGGAAGAAGGGTGCAGAAGGCACTCCACGATTATTTCAGCAAGAGATTGAGAAGAAAACACATTTCCTATCAATAGGACACCCACGTTAGTATCCATATTTTGTTAGTGAAACAATTTGCAACAGGAGACATGATTACCACATCTACACAGATGGTTCTCGTACACAGAGAGACAATGGTGAAGAAATAGTAGGCTGTGCTTTTGTCGTCTATTCTAATGATGTAGAAGTATTCACAGCAACAAACAGACTGGCTCCAGTGTGCACTGTCTTTCAAGCCGAACTCTATGCCATCCAACAAGCGGTTAAATGGTGTATAGATAACAGAACAACTTCTCATATACACTCTGATTCTCAAGCAGCTTTACTCTCAATCAACGATAAATTCAATCTCAATCCAATAGCTGCAGGAATAAGGACCGAACTTTCAGGTTATAATAACCATATTTGCCTTTCATGGGTAAAAGGACATGACGGTATTATTGGAAACGAAAGAGCAGATGAAATGGCGAAAGCAGCAGCCTACAGCAAGGAAGATTTCGCATATGAAAAACGTCCGCTATCTCGTGCAAAAACTGAATATAAAGCTTATATAATAAACACGTGGAACTCACAGTGGACAAACGGCAATAATGGCTCACTCACAAAAGATCTTTTCTTCCCTGATGTACACAGCCGTTTAAAGTGTACACAATTCCTGCCTGATTTTATAACAACTCAATTTACATCCGGCCATGGTAAATTTCGTTCGTACTTCAGAAGATTTCATATCAAAGTAGAGAATGGATTTGAATGCACTTGTGGAGGTGAACAAACAGTAGAACATCTACTATTTGATTGCCCCATATTTGGACACAGGAGATTCTGCCTTGAAATGCACTTAAACAAATGTAATATTAGTTACCATAAGCCACTATACAATATATTTAGTAGAAACTGTTGTCAAAAACATTTAATTAATTTTATACGCCATATCAATAGAAAATTGTAAGTAACAATATTGTTATTATATGTACTTGATTAAACCTTAACCCTAATATACACATGTAAAATAGGGTTTGTTTTTGGAAAAATAAAAAAAATAAATTTATCAGTAGCCAACAACTGAGGATCAATAGCAGTAAATTAAAAAAAGGGGGGGTTTCTTTCCCTCTCAATATGGAGAAAACTTTTTAAAGTTGTTAATCATACGTAAAACTTTCACGATGAAAGTACATCACAGTGGAATGATTTTAAGCTACCTTTTATTGCTGTTTCTATTTTTATGGTATCGATAAAAATGAAGTCAAACACCATTTCAATTAATCCATATTTAAGGAAATACGCACGGAAAAATTAGATTGTCTGTAAAGATAATTGATTTAAATCACACACGGTAGCTCGAGCCTCATGAAATAGACACGTTAATCGACTTTTAGATATCGATGTTTTTATGTTTGTAATCACATCGACTAAGTCAATGCCGATTCTTGGTATAAATTAAAAATTGTACTAACTCTTCACTCAGTTAAGAAGTAACTAAATAACCAAATAACCATCCAGCCGACTCCATATTCAGGTGTTCTCCTTCGTAAGACTAACATCTACTCAAGATCCAATGACGTATTCGCACGACTTTGTTCCTGGACGCTATCCTAAGCCGCTTAAATATAGCCCACAAATTTACACTCTGTCGCCAGTGTTGGCATCACGCTGTGTTTCGTGATAAGCCATCCGGTAACGTACTAGGTTTAGTTTGAATCGAAAAAATAGTAATAATTATTGAATGAATACAACACATTTACGGAAAACCCAATAACAGAAAATCCAAAAATATTTTGAAAAAAAAATAGAATTAGGAGTGCTTTCAAGAAGAGTGTGCGAGGGTCTGGACTGAAAGGAAGCCGACAAACAAATGAGCGACTGCGAACACGTAGTATTGACCGAGTTAGATTTGGCCGGGTTACGCAGTATCCTGATTAATGGCCTTCATGTTAGTTAGTCTTTTTACCATTAGTATACACTTCGTTTAATCTAAAGTATATAAAATGAATTTTTGACAACCCTGAAAGTGATTTCAGAGGTGTTCTCTTGTAGGTCTATATTATGACGCCACTACTTTCACAACACTAAACCAACTCACAGGAGAAAATTATTTATTTTATGTGATTTCGTGTTGTACATGTTTCACGTCACTTGAGTGTGGGTCCAAACGCTTTCAAGATTCGTAAATTTCTCACCCTTAATCAAGCTGCAAGTGTTATTAAATATGCGGGACTTATTCCATATTGCTGCTTTCAACATCCGAAATTTGCTTTCTTTGTAAGTTTCTTTCCATGGTGCACATATATATCACTGTTTGCAAACATCAAGAGATGAAACCACAGATGTCTCCCATAGTTTGGTACTTATTTCCCACACTAAAGAATAATTTTGACAAATCTACAGTGACATTAAAGCCATATCATTTCACACGAAGGCTCGTAACAGAGGAGACTTGTTCTCTGAAGTGAGAAATATTTATGTGTGAATGCTACTCATATTCGAATATTTAATCTCTAATTTTTGTGATGACATCAAGAAATCCAGTAGAGCAGTTCGGATATGCAAGCTTGCATTCTTCCCCATTTCTTCCACGTTCTTCAGCGATATTAAAATCTGGTGGTAATTTCTCGTCCAAAGATGAAGAAGGGCTGAAATTGATAACAGCAAGTTAGGATATGTGAGCAAAGCGCTCCACCTTGGCAAGCCCATTCTTTTGTTTTCTGTAGATATTCCTTTCGTGAATGTTAAAATTTGGTACTCCACAAACAGCGTAAAAAACCGGTGCTGATGAGCAAGGGCTTCCAATAAAATAGTCAAAACAGTCTAGAAATTCCCCAACTATGAGAAGACGCAGAAGTTTCGAACCCCATTAGTCATACAGAAACTTACAGAGGATGAGAGTTTTGACTTTTTTGCAGAGGTTGGCTTCGGATTCCCTTCTTCTTGGATATGAAGTCGCGTCATGGGATAATCGGTTCCCGACGTTTCGAAGGAAGGTAATGACTTCATCTTCAAGGGTCTAGAATTCCTAGAAGAACTTTTGAAGATGAATAAACTACGTTTCTTCGAAACGTCGGGAAACTGATTATCCAGTGACGCAGCGTTGTACCCAGAAGAAACAAATCCTCAAGTACAGTGGAGATAAGATATTCTTTCGTGTTTCTCTGCAACGTTCAATCAAAACGCCTTTGCTCCAATACGCTTAGAAATTGGTGACCGAGATTTCCCTCAGAAACGAAAGCAGGTCTGTAGGTAAGGCGTCCATTATTGCTGATCAAAACACCACTTTGTCCATCATACATATTATAATTAAAACAAAAGTTTTCGGAAGTCGGCTCTGCTTGCATCGTCAGGTGCAAACTATCTGGTGGACCTAGTGGAGTGAGCTGCTTTCATACGACGGACAAAGTGACAAGAACGAGGAGTGCTTCTGAATATCACAAACCACCGCCAAAACCGTACAGATTTGAATCCATTGTTGTTGTCTGATTGCCATTAATATTGTTATATGTCGACAAATTTTAGAAAACTCCTCAATGTAAAATACTTGGTATTATGGAAAAACTTCGAGGCCCTTATCAAATTATTGCATGCGGACAGCCAGGCGAGGATACATGCATGTCAAAGACAATAGGAGATGTTTTTGGAAATGTTTGCTACAAATGCTTCCCAAAATATAATTCATTATGTGAGATTTTGGATACATTACCTTTCCATTCACATATCAGTTTCGTGTAAGAATCACAAAAAACAAACCAAATAAAATGCCCATGGCCATAAATACAGCACAATAAAAGGCCACAGAAGTAATAAAAAACAACAGTGACGCAAGATTGGTCTTGTTATAGAACGTAATAGATAGATGATACAGATTTTTTAAATTATACTGCTGTTAATAGCTGTAAAATTGCCTAAAAAACAAGCGGCCATAGACATGTCACGTTTGTTATTCAATAAAACAAGATAAGCTCAATCAAAGGAGCCATCACATTAGGGAGTCTTTTGCCAGAAAATAGAAACAAATGGCTATGTATCAAACCAGGGGTGTCCAACGTATTTGGGCAACAGGCCACAACCTTAGTCGTGGCATAGTTAGCAGGTTCCACGTGCCAAAATCACAATAAGCGGTATACCTAACAGCCTAAACTGTTGTTTAATATATACATATCATTTACAAATGTGGCCTTAGGCCGCATGATGAACCCCTCTTTATTCTGACTGTCCTAAGTCGTGAGATGTAAATGTCAAATTTGTTAGCAATTTATGTGTAAGTTGCTAAGCCTTTTGTGGTTTAGGACTGCGGTGTAGTGACTATTAAGTTATTCGTGATGACGAAGAAATAATGGTCATCATCGATACAGATTTTGTCTTGGATACGTGGTTTTGTCTTTGTTGTTCTTGAATGAGTCCGCAGCAAACACAATTTTCTTTAACCTATTTTATATTGATTAAGTTATTCCTTTCCTGATGTATTGAGTGTTGTTTTTTTTCATGTAAATTGCCATGTTGTCGTTTCCGCTTTGTCCTTTCTTGTTGTTGTAGGAAAGCATTTATTTGGGAGGGAAATATTCATTCAGAAGTATAAAATAAAAGGCACTTCCTTGTAAACAAGGCAGGACGGAGCTGCCTGGTTACTTAATCTTAAATCATCAGAATTATGGTTGGTGCACATCCTAGAACTTCATGCAGAAGTCTATTTAAAAAAAACTGGAGATTTTGCCTGTTCCATGCCAATATATATTTTCATTAATGAACTTCCTCGTTGATAATCAAGAAAACTTTCAAACAAATTCATCAATACACAGTATTAATACAACCAATAAGCACCATCTTCATAGACCAATTACCAACCTATCATGCTTTCAGAAAAGTGCATTCTATTCTAGTATCAGGATCTTCAATAGCTTACCGTGTAATATCAAAAATCTTAAGAATGAAAAGGCACAATTTAAAGCAACACTAAGAAGATACTTAAATGCACACTCCTTTTACTCTGTAAATGAATTTTTCATGAGTAGGGCCTACTGTTAACCTATAATACTGACGTCTAAGACTGCACATAGAATGTTTAAAGCATTTTGCAATGTACATTTTGTATGATTTTGTATGTTATGACTTATTCCACATCCTCTTGTCTTGTGACAAAATTATGGATCCATGGAATGTATATATATATGTATATGTATATGTATATATAAATCTTCAACACTTACGTGAAGACAATGTGCAGAATATCGCCTAGAAGTCCATTGTGTCTATTGAGAAACGCTGCAGTGTTGGTAGCTTCACATATGGTTTTCAAAAGACATTCTCTGCCATGAAAACCGAATCTGCAACACAAATAAATTAGCAAATAAATAAATAAATTAGCAAATAAATAAACATATCCAAATTTCGAAACTTGTAATACATCTTCTTTCATTCAGAATGTAAATATTAAAATATATAAGCGCAATTTTACACTTTGTGATATATATGTGACAATTTGGCTTTCCACTGTGCGGGGGAAAAAAGAAACAGTTGGAGATACTTCGAAATATGAGTTGAGAAAAGAGTGAACGTAAAAAAAAGGAGGATGGTTCAGAGGTATGAAACTTTACCCTTTCTCTGCCATTGACAAAGTATTCGTTAGTTTTACGTGTTAGGAGTGTTCTTTAACGACACTGTCAATTGACATGTAATAAGGAAAGAAATAAGTTTAATAAACACGACCACTGTTTAGACATTCTGCATGTCTTGATTTAGACTAAGATTAAATTAAAAATAAATTGGTCTGGAGAAATTGAAAGCAACAGACCACTTGAGACACAAAGATGTAAATTAGAGAAAACTATTAAAACATACGAGTATATTCAACAAAAAGTTTGTGATGACAGGGACAAGTGCAGGCTTGCGCACACCTCTATATGTGTGCATATATATATAGGTAGGCACGTAAATAAGACACATAGGTAAATGCTTCGTTAGATGCAAGTGGGAAAGAGAGCACGGAAGGCAAACATTAAAAGATAAGAGTAAGTAAAGAGGAATTAGATAGTAAAACAAAATAATTATTTTTAAGCAATTGTAAACTTATTGGAGGTTCATACATGTTAACAGCCTACCTGGGTCCTGGACTCTGCAAGTTAGAACTTAAAACCACTGAATATATATAAACACGCCAAGAGGTAAAACAGTCGTAGGATTGATGTTCTACATTTATGCAGTAAATGATTAAGGGAGAAAGAAAGTGATAACAATACCTCTAATACAAATAATTAAAACCGTGAAATTCGTCGTCCTCGAGAAACGATGAGTATAAGAAGCTTCACCTAGAAATGGCCCGTAAAATTAAATACTACTTAGGAGAATTTAATAATGAAGGACACTTATTTACAACTTAAAATTCACACTTACTTTTGAAACACATTCTCCAGCATGACATATGTTCCACGCCTGTCCATACCTCTGTACGTCCGTAGGCTTTCTTTTCCAGTAAATAAATTCAAAGGGTATACTGGAACATGGTAATTGGCTTCAAAGAACCAACCGACATATACTTCTTTCTTGTCTTCAAGTGGAATTGTTGTACTTAAATATAACTGTAAATAAAAAACTGAAGAGTTTTATGACTGGACACATTTACGAGCGGTTTAACCCAACATGGAACAGAGTTAGGAAGGACGCAGGAGAAATTCGAAAGGAAGAAACGGAAAGAAAAAAATGAGTGAGGCATGAAGACACGAAATAAATAATTCTCTGCTTAATTTCAAGGTTCTTTTTCCACAAGTAATATATAATGTGGGTTGTGAGCATGATTATTCTTTAAATTACACTAACCCCCATAGTGGTACCGTCTGGGAATGCTACGTGACGCACTTTTCGTGACATGACGGGTAGATCTATTTTATTTTCATGTAGAGAGTTTCCTGGGTTCAAGAATAGTACTGTTAGTGACGTCAACCTGCAATAGACCAAATTATGTCTTTAGTAATATTGTACTTATATAACCAACATTTATTGCACAAAAGTATAACTAAATAAACTTATCACTTAACTTATGTCTTTAGTGTTCTATAAAACTAAAGGAAAGAGAAACTTGTGGTTTGCGAATAGTTATATGCACCTCGCTTAACTTGATAGCTTCGAAATAACAGGCCGGTTTCTATGACTCTCATGATATTATGACCAATCCAAACAGTTAGTTAATGGTTTAATGTAATCAACTATTTAATTAATAGAGGACAGTGGGTAAAATATATACCACCTGGCTCAGGATAGGGATTTTAAAACTTTATGAACACGGTAATGAACCTCCAAGTGTTACAAAATGCTGGGAAATGTCTTGATTTACTGATAAATTATTAGCTTCTGGAGATGGACCGTGCTTCATGGAGTTTAGTTAATGAGATATATAAGCAGTTTCACAAAGAATTATTAGACGACGGCAATTAGTTGCGTTATTCTGTCTTAATACATTACACTGAAAGACGAGTCTTTGTGTTGCCAGATACTTAGGCTTGAAAGCATGAATTCCATGCAAGAAATGTTTACAAATCGAAATTATAACTTTCATAAAATTCTCACTGCCAGTTACAAAGAACTTATGTTTAGCAAGTAATTATTATTTATCTGAGGATCACATAAAACCTAATAGTAAAGCCTGAGGGCAAAATGCAGAAATGTTTAACGTTAAAGAATCTCGCACATATTATTACACTAAATTTTAAATGCTAATGAAGTCATTCCAGTGCGAAAAACAAGCAAGCTGAAATCAAACACTGATACAATAATATTAATTTTAACTATATTGGAAACGTCATCGATTCTACATTTAATAAAACATATATAGTGTAATAAAGAACTTACATGAAATGGAAGTAAGGTGCCATTGACAACGAACATCACTGCCACATTGCGGAGGAAACTTATCCGAGTACCGATAAAAGACAGGCTTTTATTTCAAGACAGCCTGCAAGGTGCATTGACATGTAGAATGTATTTAACAGCATCGTGACCAACTCACTACTTGTGTGTGTAAATATAAGGGCAAACAAGTTTTATGATCTCCCTCCTCTTCCGAACTATACTATTCCAAGGCATTAGGAAATACTCTGAGGACTATTGTAAAATCCTTGAATCTGTGGAATAAAGGGGAAAATATAACTACAAATTACTTTAAATACATATAATTTATTTGTTACTTGGTGTAACAGCAACAAAAACAGCTAAATTATAAGACAAAATCTCGGGTTTTATGACAAAAGGAAACTTCTTGGTACTGATGATTATGGTTGGACTTGCATAACAAATGCCTGACTTAAGAGTTTAATACGTATTTTATATACTGGGGAAATATTTGTATTGTAGTTGATATTTCAACACAAAAATTATGAAATAAAATGTGCAGAACGTGTAAAATTTATTACAAGCTTTTTTATTTTCAAAGTGCACTGTGTTAAATTCCAGCAATCGAAAAAAAATTAAAATTTTAAATAGTCTATTTGTTAATCCCTTAACACTTTGAAGGCTATAATAAATGTAACGTACCTACAAGGAATCAGAACTTGCCTCACAGAGAACACGGCGTGCTTTCACTAGAAAAATCAAACCGAGTGTGCTGCATAGGAAAATAAATTTTCCATGTTGTGAGAATCATACGAACGCATAAATATGCACACATTTTGAGGGAAAAAATTCAGGGTCTTTAGTGTTAGGCCTGCCTATACGTATAGTAACCACTAGGATTTAAAGCGCTAATAATCTCGTTTATTTAAGCCGCTGGGTGCACTCATTTATTTGTTTGATTTCAGGCATTGGCGACGCTTGTAAAACGTCACCGGATGGTGGTCGAAAAACTTACTGGAAATAAATACTTACCTACACGAAGTGTAGTAATTTCGCTGCATTTATTTTAATTTTATACAAGGCTTTTTTTTTTAGAAAAAGTTATATATTATTTCGGCTAGAGTCCATATTAAATATAGAATATCTATCTCATAAGCAAAGAACAAACTCATTTAAATTCCTGTTGATTAATGAATTGTGATTCGTGAGTTTACTATTAAGTCGGAGACCTTACTAGGCACTTGATATATTAATGCACAACACCAAGAAATTACAACAGCACGTAAGTCGAGTGTAATTTGGGGACACTCTTTCGAAGCTCTTCTCGATAAAGGTAAAAGGTAAAGGTAAACTTTACCCTAGAACAGCCCATGAAGGCCCAGCTTGGCAGTATAAGTATAGCCATACTCTTTCTTTAACCTCGACGCTAGATAAAGGTGGGTGGTCAACGCCACGCCCCAGCAGCTTTACTCCCGGGAGAGACACCCGGTAAACATTGTACAGGACGCTGGGTGGGCCCCAGTGACGGTCTGGACGGGTACGGAAAACCTCGCCCTCAACGGGATTCGAACCCTCAACCGTCCAGCCCGTAGCAAGTTGCTATACCGATTAGACTATTCTCCTTCTGGATATCTGTCCACTTTTGTGCATACTGTGTTTTGTTGTGTTGTGTAATGTAAAGGGTTGGCGATGACATGGTCAATTGTGCTGCTGGGTGCTGAGAAAAACTATGGAGTGGTTACATATTGATTAAGAGCATGAAAACTTGAATGGTATCTGATCAGTTTACGCAGAAATGTAAGTCATTATCCCGACACGTTAGTTTGTAAACAAAATTAATATTATCAATAAATGAGCAATAAATATTGCATTGAAAGTGGTTCACATCACCTGGTCATTTTGAAAGCCGAGAAGCAGTATAATAAAATATGAAAGCCTTATCTAATGGATTCGTACTCCTGTTCAGAATACCTGTCCAGTTTTTAAAATTTAATTGTAAAGGAACTAGCAGTAAAATATTTTTGCGGAACACACAAGCATCTGAAAGGCAAGTATACTTACAGTGCGCGCGCACTTGTCATCCGTCTTACATAGTGAACATAATTTAAAAGACTGTCAAATACAACCCTGTACACAGTTGCGATTTAACATTTTTAGAAACATTCTTTGAACTGGAAGAAAATAATGAACCCTGAACTACATGCATGGAGGGCACGCGGTGGCGCAGTTGGTTGAGGCACTGCGCTGAAAGCCGGAAGGTCGCGGGTTTGATTCCCGATGGTGTAACTGGAATTTTTCATTGACATAATACTTTCGGCCGCACTATGGCCCTGGGGTCGACTCAGCCTCTAACAGAAAGGGTAAAGGCGGCCGGTGCGTAGGGCTGACAACCTTACCACCTTCATGTGCCAATTGTCTAGAAATCTGGAAGCCTCAACCTCCTGGAACCCTAAGGGCCTGTCCAGGCCTGTAATGGGATTGCTTTTTTTTGAGCTACATTTATGAGGATTCCGATTTTGAAATGATACTTAGCACGAGGAAGGAAATGACAGGAGGTTGGATTAAAACTGTACAGTGGGGACTACATAAATATTACTTAGAAGATGAGATGGACGAGGATTATATACGTGACTGCAACTTTCCATGGATACTACAGATTTTGGGCTTCTGTTCCGAAGTGATGGGACTCATAACCCAAGAAGACTATTTCACGAGTAGCAAATAGGCGGAGCAAGGCTCTATTAATGCAGACGTATTACGTTTTATAGGAAAAGTGAAATACTCAGTTACAATAAAAGTACGCATGGTTGTCATTTGAATATCTTTCTGTATCAAGCGCAAACAATTTATTTTCACTCTTAATTAATATATCAACTAACAACTACAATCTGTTCAAAGAAAAAAGCTGCGAGGAGAGGGGGGCGGGCTCTCAGAACTAATATGGCTGCCTCTTATTCGGGTTGGATTAAGGATAAACGTGTTTTCCTGTGTTGTATTGACAACCGTCTCAGTACGATGCTTTGGATCGTTTGCCATCAAAGGAGACTCGCCAAATGACCAAAATATTCACTGATTTAAATTTAAGCCGAAAAAATAAAAAAATCAAAGAACTTATTCCTTCACATATGAAAATGGATAGTGATGTGTGCTGGAATAAAGACGAATATGAGGGGAGCATACATCGTCATAAATAAATAGATTACTAGCGGAATCTTTATTTGCAAGCATTTTGACATTAGTATGTTATTTGTAGGTAAGCGAGCTTGTCATATTCAGCACTGGTCATTCAGTCTCTGTATGTAGTGACTGCCTCCAAAAGCCCAAAATTACATCTTGGGTAAGCAAGCTGACAATCTTTACCATTTTTGCCAAGTTTTTCAGCAATGTTGAAAGCTAGAGGCAGTTTCTCATCCAAAGATGATGATGGGCTGAAAAAAAAGTAGCACGAATTTGCATTATTATCTGGCTAAATACATAACTCGTCTAGTATTCAAGCAAGTAATTAAAAAAGTGATTAAGGACATAAGTAATTGGCTAAAGAAGTAAATAATAATTAAATATGAAATCAAATACATTAACATCTGAGGTAATTACGTGTGTGAATAAAAATATATGTAAGCCTAACTGAATTAATGAGCAAGCAAATAAGCTCGACAAACTCATAAAAAAGTACTTAAATATTTTAAGTGGGTGGCAGGTAAATAATTAAATATTTCAGTAAATAAACAAGCAAGCCATTCATGTTATTAAAAATTATACAACTAAAAATCCAAATTTTATCCATTCATGCGGCATAATTTTCTGACAACAAAACCCGAGGGTTCAGCACAGCTAGCCACCACTTCAACGTATCACACAATTACAGAAAATGCTTAGTTGTTTAAGTACATAACACAAAAGAATTCTGTAAAACTGGATTTCTTTACACAAGTAATGCGCAGATCTCTCAGGAACCTCTCGCGAATCTTTGTCTCCACGGAACAGATTCATGGCTCCCTGAATTAAAAATTTCAGGCGTATTTATCAGGCTTACATGGGCTATTTTTAACACTAAGATAGAAAGCTTTTCGGCTATCAGAATGAATACCTTTCTATTGTTTATTAAAGGAATACAGTTAATGAAATTTGAGGTACTTGCGGTGTAAGTGTTGATTAATGTCTTCTGAGATGTGAAACCGTGACGGTACCATCATGTCAGAGAGATCCGCTGCTTTCATTTTCGGAGTCAAAGAGTGACTTATGCTGTGAAGATGAAAGCAGCAAATTCTCCCGAAATGCTGCTACCGTTTTTCTAGACTACACGGTGTAATGAAATCTGTGGTCTTCTGGGTAATTACACGGCGTCGTGTGGTAATTATTTACCGACGTTTCGGGACAACCTATCGGTCTTTCTCCTCTTGGAATCTTGACCCGTGAAGATGGGACCGATACGTTGTCCCGAAACGTCGGTAAATAATTACCACACGACGCCGTGTAATTACCCAGAAGACCGCAGATTTCATCAACATCGCGGCGTAAGCCTGAAATCAAGGTACAGGGTGTAATATTCGCGAATACAGTAATCTTCATGATTAGGTGACTTAACCTTGTTTTCTAAGGCATTTGCAGGTACATATTAAGTAAATCAATAAAAATCAGGATGCAAAAAAATACGTTACGAGAAACTTCGTTATTTAAAAGTTTTAAAGATTATTGTTAGGTGGTCAGCTCAAGGAATATCAGATGGACAGGGAATGTAGACAGCATTGAAGAGACGCAAAATGCATACAATGTTCAGTCAGAAAACGTGAAGGGGACAGACCAATTGTCAGATCTAGGATCAGATAGGTGGTAATATTGAAATGGATCTTACAAAAATAGGGTATGAGCATATGAGTCGGGTTATTCTGGCTCAGAACAAAGTCCGGTGATGACCTATCGTGATCACGGCAATGAAATTTAGGTTCCATACCAGTTGCGGTATCCGTTGATTAGCTGGGCAGTTGTTAGTTTTCAGGAAGGACTACGTACGATGGATACTTAATTACCACCATTACACGAAAAAGGAATAGACTACAACGCCTTTCGCCTTTATTATATTCGGAAGAATTTTTAAATCAGGCTTCCTTAATACCTGTACTTATTCTTCCGCGTCATTAAAGGAGCATGACACAAACCTTAGCATGTAATTTATGTAAACATAAAATATATTTTATATAATTTATTTTTGGTTTATTTGACCATAACATCAATATATCAGATTAACCTACAATCCACAGCGCCAATGCCCTGTCATAACGTAGACGGAACGTCGCCGGCCTCTCACCGCACAGGTCCCGATTCGATCCCGAGAAAATCCGTGTGAGATCTATGTTGGAATTTTTGCACTGGGACAGGTTTCCTTTGAATACTTAGATGACCATTGTCAATAATATTTCGCTAGCATTTCTAACTCATCTTTACCTATAATCGATTATATATATACATGTCAGTGAAAGCGTCGTTAAACAACACGCTTAAAATACATTATGTTCCATGGCTAACAAACTGTAAATTTGTAGGTTGGAAATTGTGAATGAACGTGCGTTACTGAGAGTAATAAAAAAAAAGCTATCAGATTGGACTGCCTTTGGGCTGAAATTTAAAACTTGGACATCCCTACAAAGTAATGATACTTTGGTCCACTCTAGTTAACTGTACGTGTAAAGTAAATCCGCTCAACATGGCGCTTATCTGTGCTATAAAGGAATTGAATTTGCGAGCCCAAAACACGTTACTGCTAGTTTTCTCCTTATGTTTATTGAGTTTATGTCAGCCAGCTCTATAATGATTAATGAAACAGTGTTGGGTTACTTACGTGAAAATAATATGTACAAGATCTCCCAGTAGACCATTCTCTTTGTTTTCGTATATTGAATATTCAGCAGCTTCACATATTGCCCTTAACAGACATTCTCTTCCTTCGAAACCAAATCTGCAGAAATTAGCTTGTAAGTAAATTGGATGACTAGAAATTTCGGTGACTGGGAACGTTTTACTGTGTTATTTATAATTTGACTCTTTTCAAGCCTCGACTTCCTCACATTAGTTAGCTCAAGAATTTTTAAACTATTAATTATCAAGCGACATTTCTGTCATAGATTTTGTTAATTTATTACACAGGAACATTGCGTTCAATGCGTTTATGAAAAGATAAATTAATTTTAATTATGCTTTTAGTATGCCTGCTTTCAATAATATTAAATATTTTTTCAAGGTTTATTATATTACCTCTGAAATTCAACGACAACCCCTACCTGTCCCATCTCCTTTGTAATGCCATTTCCTTCTTTACTTTCTTTCATACACCTTTGCCTATTCTTTCATTTAACTGTTCCTGTTCCTTCCTAAGTCTGCTCTGTTATGTTAGAAAATTGAATTAATTTATACCTTTATTCATCTTAGGAAACCGGTTGGAAAATATCATGCGAAACATCTTTATGTTTATTTAAACGAAAACACATACCTTCATGTCAGTGTTTATAATATGGATTAATGCGTAAAATATAGACACACACGCGCGCGCATATTATATTAGGAACCTAATTCTATTATATATGTGTAGATATATATAGAAACGAAGGATTGCTTTTTTTTATTCGTCATTTCTTTCATCCCACATTACAAAAATGCCTGATACATGTAAACACAACAGTAATTAGTGCAACAAAATAATTTCACTTTTACCGAAAGAAAAATTTATTTTTATCTATATAAAACTGAACTTACGTATCAAATGTATTCTCCAACATGTTGTACACTGTGGTTCTGTCTAGGTCCCTGGAAGTTCGGTATGACTCATCAACATCAAAAGGAAAGGAGAAGTTGGTGTATATTTCTGGTACATGGTAGTCGGCCTCTAAAAACCAGGACTCGGCAACATCACCTTCGGTTTTGAGTGGAATGTTTGCAGCTAAAACCATCTACACATAACAAGCAACCCCTAAAGTAAGTGACATACTAACGAAGAATATTCTAGTAGACAGTAGAACAGGTTTTGTAAAATAAAGTCCACCGTGAATGCAAAACATGATTCCTTTAAAACCTTACAGATATTTGTAGATATTCGTGTGGATATATATATATATATAATCATCCCTACATATTACATGCGGAGTTTAGCAAATATTTATTCGGTTGAACAAGAAAACAAGAAAACAAAAATTCATTTGTGGAATATTTATTCATACTAGGCACAAAACTTTGGAATATTTTAAGTCTATTCTTCAAATTCCAATAAATTGTTAGAAAGGCGAAGATACCCAAAATTAATCGTTAGAAAAAATTACGGTTAAGGAAATAGACACAAAAAGTTATCTGTGTAATGATATTGAACTGAAGGGAGCGTTTAAATCCTCGCTTCTCTTTAAGGACCGCAATTTGAAGAGGCTGTAAAACCCTATGGCAGTAAAAATCTTTAAGAAAACAACTTACTAATAAAGTATAATATGTTGCTTAAGCTGGTAGTGGGAAAAAAGTGGAGAAAAAAGGGTTAATTGAGAGACACAATTAGGCCTTTAAAGAGAGGAATAGAGGCTCTCAATCACAATATACTTTGCAGTGATTTAATATAAATTATGGATAATATATATTAAATCACTGCAACGTATAGTTGTGATTTAATGCCTCTATTCCTCTTTATATTTGTATGTCGCAAAGGGAAGTCGCATATAATCATTAGCGTTCAGAATTTCTTCTAGGGAAATGAAAGTATTATTAGCTTCTCTTTAGTTACACATATGTGCTCTTAATAAGCAAATGTTTTACAAGAGTTACTAACCCCCATAGTGGAGCCTTCTGGGAAGAAGATGTAGCGTAATTTCCTTGACAGGACGGACAAATCAGTGTTTTCATCGATCTGGCACTTGCTCTTCTTGATTGCTACAAATATTACTGACGCCAATCTGAAACAAAATGTTGTCGGTGCATATGGTTAGGTTTGTAGTGGACGTAAACCACCTGAAAGCTTTGGATAATCTAAATTCTACTCTCTTGCTCCTAGGTTTATTATTGAGGGAACTGTAACTCCACTTACACACTTACACCTTTTCACTCTCTTTTCCGTAATTTGAAAAAAAATCTGAAATTTACATGCATCTTAGAAATACGAGGGCTGTCCAAAAATTATCCGACTATATTTTTTCCCGCGGTAAGTAATGGCGAAAGGGTGGGGAAACTGAGCGTAGTGGTAGAAGGGACTTTCATGCGCACGCGTGATTTTTTGCTGCCTCGCAACACCGCCGGATGCGTCTGTCGCTGCCAGATAGCGAAGTGGTGTAACACGTGTTCGTCGCATTCTCGTTTCGCTCAAGATGACAGAATGTTTGGAGCAGCGATACTGCATCAAGTTTTGTCAGAAACTTGGGGATACCCAAGCGGAAACAATCCGCAAAATTCAGCAAGCTTTCGGTGATGATGCAATGGGGGTCACTCAAATTAAAGAGTGGTTCAACCGCTTTAAAGATGGCCGCATGTCGGCGGACAGTGACCAGCGTTCCGGGAGACCATCAACGAGCCGAAATGTTGATGTCATTGACAAAGTGCGGACATTGATCATGGAGGACCGTCGTTTGACCGTCCGGGAAATTGCTGATGAGGTTGGGATCAGCAGAGGTTCCGCAAACACGATTTTAACTGAGGATGTGGGCTTGCGAAGAGTGGCGGCAAAATTTGTGCTCAAGCTGCTTTCGCCGGAGCAACAACAACTCCGCCTTGAGGTCGCGCAGGACATGCTGGAGTGCGCCAACAGGGATCCTGAGTTCCTGAAGACTGTGATCACTGGTGACGAGTCGTGGGTGTACGGATATGACCCGGAAACCAAGGCCCAGTCGTCACAATGGAAGCATCCAACATCCCCGAGGCCCAAAAAAGCACGACACGTTCGGAGCAATGTGAAGGTGATACTGACTGTTTTCTTCGATTACCGGGGTGTTGTGCATCACGAGTACGCACCACTAGGCCAAACTGTTAATAAGGAGTACTACCAAGAAGTCCTCCGTCATCTTCGTGATGCAGTTCGGCGCAAGAGACCGGAGCTGTGGGATGCACGCAACTGGCAACTGCATCATGACAATGCCCCAGGTCATTCATCACACCTGATCCAGGGTTTCCTGGCTAAGCACGGCATTCCGCAGGTTCGCCAGGCTCCCTACTCTCCTGACATGGCTCCTTGTGATTTCTGGCTGTTCCCGAGATTGAAGACACCGCTAAAAGGCTCCCGTTTTGACAGCCGCGAGGACATCATACAGAACGCGACGGCGCAGCTGCACACCATTCCAAAACAAGCCTTCCAGAATTGCTTCCAGCGATGGAAGGACCGCTGGGCTAAGTGTGTGGAGTCACAAGGGGCCTACTTTGAAGGGAATTAGGTATTGTAACCACCCAGATACAGAACTTTTTTTCCCGGCTCAAGGTCGGATACTTTTTGGACAGACCTCGTATTTCCCGAAATGTATTTGTTAGGGACGTGTCACACCCACGGTGGAGGACCGAGTTCAACCCCAGGGCAGTCCTTCTGGGATTTTTGGTGGACAAATGGCACTGGGTCAGATTCATCTCCAGAGTACTTGGGGTTTTCCATTTGAATATCAGCCCACGCATGTTTCATATTCACACACCTATTTCATTCATCTACCATCGACGCCATGTAAACTTAGCAACTATGGCGCCGTTAAATAGAACAGTAACACACATACACTTAAGTGCAGTTACTCACAGAATGTTGAAGTGTCTTGACATCCTCCTGCCTTTTGACGTCCATACCTAAGAATCACATATCAGAGTCGATTTCATGTTTGGAAGTCTGAATTTGAAAGAGAAACGTTACGTTTTTAAGTTGAAGAACGGTCTAGAAGTTCAGAAAGAAAATACGTAATAAACATAAAAATAAATAAGAGGAAAGAAAACGATTTTTAAAGAGTAGTTCAGTAGCCTTGTAACAAGTAGAATAAACATACTTCCTACGCAGAGGAACTCCGTTCCTTTCAATATACATTTCCAACTTTTCTCCCGAGTAACGGCTTGTTATTACGTATATGTAGAAAGAGCAATTTAAGAATATTTGTTTATAAACTGAACAAGCGAGGTGAAAATTCTTTGGGCATTTGACTTCCTGTGTATTCATTTTATGTTCAAAACAAACAATTTTGAAATGCTTCTGTTTAGAATCGCACAATTAGGAACATTAAATTTGAAGTCGTCGAAAAATATTCTTGAATTTCTACAGTCGCAGATGATGATTTAGAGGATATGTAATATATGTATGGAATATATAAGAATATATATATATATAACAACACTTTTGACAACCTACAAGCGACTATTTTGGAGGTCTGGGCTTAGTAATAGGATAACATTAGAATGATTAATAAAGAAATAACATTTCAGAAAGTGAACTGGACTGATTTGCCTCAGATAGGGCCCAGTAATGGGCTCATGTCAATATGGAACTAGATTTTAGGTTACATAAAATGCGAGGATTTCTTGACCAGCTAAGTTACTCCTTGTTCTTATACGGAAATGTATCAATTGTGTCAGCTATTTGTATACCATTTACTTATCTCGCATTAATGAACAAGAACTACAGCTTTGATTCTGGAATGTCCGTATGGAAATTTACTGATGTTACCAGATTCTCCAGTTTCATACTTCACTAAATTCATCGACAATTCATAAACACAGTAGGTGACATTGCGAAGCCTGCCTCAGATTTATGGTACAGATTCTTGCTCAAATTTCGTTTCCACATCTCGGATAGCGGACTTTATTGACTGTACGTATTCTCCAGGCGAACAGAGGCACAACGCCTCAAAATAAGCCACAAAACCTTTCTTCCCAAACATTTCAAATTTACCGCTTGCCATTATCCTCTCACATAATTAGAAGACAAAGAGCCTTCTCAGTTAAGACAGATCTGTCGTTCTGTGAGAAACATTCATAACCTTATCAAGCCGTATCATTTTTTGGCTTCTTATCGCCAGGCAGCTTGCAGCTTGCCTGGCAAATTGAAAAAGGGCTTTTGTATATCATTTGTGTTTCCTTTCCTACACAACAGAGAATACAAGACTCATCTAGCAAATCAATACTTGCTGGTAACAAGTGGCACCAGGCTTGAAATTGCCATTTAGGGCCCAGTGCACGCAGGCACACGTGTTCGCTTCTGCCAATGACGGAAGCTGAAACATCCAAATAAGAGGCCTTGTTTCTAAAAGGACAATAGCAAAGTTCTTTCACTTCGAAATAACGGTAACAAATCAAAATTGGCCGTTACATGGCTCAGGCGGTTAATCGCCGGCATCTCACCGCGGAGGGCCGAGTGCGATCCCCGGTCGGTCCATTTGGAATTTGTGGTGGACTAAGTGGCACTGGGACAGGATTTTCCCCGAGTACTTCGATTTTCCCCTGTCAATTTTATTCCACTGCTGTTCCATTAATCGGAAAAAAACGAAATAAAGTACACCTTTTAACCGTTTCTTGTATATAAGTGATTTGACAGAGCAAAATGTATTTTATTAAACTGTAAAATTGAGATTTCAATTCAGAACTTAATAAAATTGTACACAACTCCTTTTATGTATTTTATACTACTGGCCTGAAGATGACCAACTGAGGTTGAAACATGTTGCCAAATTAAAGACATAACACGTACTAGTTGGGTTGACGGCAATCTATGTCTCTTGCTATGTGTATTACACCCACGCTGTGGCACTAATAATGAATCACACATAAGCTTGCCACTAAGTACTGTGTAAAAATAAATTAAACTAGTAAGCGAAGATGGATATTATTGTGACAGTATAAGTTGCATTAAATTTCGTAGAAATGAGTTCAATTAAGATTATATTTTGGACAGATATAAAATTGCATTCAGCTCAGCCTCACAGCTATCTGTCTTATCCGTATAAATTCCACAAGTGTGACAAATGTTAAAGTTTTTTCAGCCTAAGGCTTATATTTATGATGACATTTGAGATTTAAACACTTTAAAATTTCATATTTCGTGTATAAAAGTTTCATTGGTGCACTTTCTTGTCACTGAAATTGCCTTTCCTGCATGTGAATTTATAAAGCGCTGCACGCGTAAAGTAAGTGATGAATATTCTTACACTGCAATGTGTATACCAGTTTCTGGTACACACAGATTCAAAATGTTTTTCTTGCAGTTTTGTTCCTCTTGCTGATCTTTATGTGTATATGATTCAAATACAAAATTGTCAAAGAGCGAAACACACACTTTTTACAATATATAATTATGCATTCTGGATAAGTTGTTTCCTTTTATGAAATGAACCCTTTAAACATTTCCATTTCTTAACGTGTCCGTCGCACGGACAGCACAAAGCGAACGCACAATTTAGAGCACCAGCGTGTCTATCTTATCACGACATTTGGTGGCTGATTAAATCCGATGTTTCACTCTGCAAAAGGAGCAATAACATCAAGTAATCCTACAGGACACTTCGGGTAGAAAGAGCGACAATCTTGGCCGATTCTTCCACGTTCCTCTGCCGCCCTGTAAGCTGGATGAAGGTTCTCATCCGCTGATGATGACGGCCTGAACAAAGGAATACACCTCACTAAATTTGACAGTATATTCCAAAATCACAGAAAATGCATGCAAAATACATTAATACTTAATCATATACTTAACAAGTTCTTATCCCCCAAAACAGAGTGGAATACTGCACGACTACTCGTAAATACATGCATGTAGGTTTTTGCAGTGTCTACATCTCTTCTTCAAGAAATTCGCATGATTAAGAGACAAGAAATTCTTCAACAACTCCGAAAACAAATTTAGAAAACAAATACGATAAAAACGGATGAAAGCAACACACAATATCTTAGCCAGAAGAACATCAGTTTGAACCAAGCGTGCAACAAGGTGTACAGTGTATTTATTTTAACAATATTCAGATTTCAACTTTCTCCTTCGTCCAGATTTTGGGGCATAAAATTTGGAAAGTGGTCGATAGACAAAGTCTCAAATCTATTAGGTCCTAAATGTGACATAAAGCAAATAAAAACCTGCAGTAATAAAACTTTTTTACTGAAGAGAAAACTATTTTTCCCTTAGAATAAAGTATTGCTAAGGAAAGGATTAAAGATAGGCACATACCTTGCAGCCATCCATATTGAAAATTCATCTTGTATAATATCATTATGTGTAATTCCCAAAACAATAAATTTTATGAGGAAAATTACCATACATCAAGGATAAAACAGGTATTACATGTAAGCACAAATTTCCAATACAGAACTAGAGTACTGATTAATACTCACGTGAAAATTATGTGCAAAATATCTCCCATTAGTCCGTTATGCCTTATTGGACTTTCAGCTGTTTCGCAGATCGTTCTCAACAGGCACTGTCTGCCTTTCAACCCAAAACTATGAGAAAGAAACATGAATCACTGCTAAGCATGCCGGAAGAAAATTGTTCTTTGTTGATGCCAGATGATTGTACTTCCTTTCTTTAGAAAATCTATTATGAAAAATGATGCCAATTTACCTAAAATAATATATAATCTGCAAAATTTATGTCAAAAATAAATTCCCTGCACTTTTATTTCAACACAGAATGTATTGATTTTGTTTGAATTTCATAAAACATTTGATATGAACAATACTTTTCTTATAAGACAGCTTTATACAGGTCACTCATACTTTCGTCTAAATTTCCTTAAAGTTTGTATCCTATAAATAGACACTTATGTGCTCTAAGACGTTTAAAAAGCGTCAAAAAACTGTGTACATTAAAAGAATAAAAGAGTTCAAATCCACATTGGAATGAGGTATTTGCCTAAAATTGGTGATGTTCAGAAGGAATTGTAATTTTATTCCAGGCTAGGCTTATGAAATGGGAGAGATTATTCACATTTTATTAAGATTTCTACAAAAAGGATGAAAGTTATTTAGTAGAAGCAGAAGGTAATCTTGGTGATGAAGAAAGTGGTGTACTTTTATTGGGCATATAGAACCATACTAAATCTACAAAAGGTTTATTATGCACCACGCATAATCATATAATGACGCTTAATTACAGACAGTCGTTGCAAAGAAGAGGGTAAAATTTTATATTTTTTATAAGTTCCGACATGTTTTGGCCTCTGAATGGCCATCTTCAGGGAAAAATACTAATTTAAAGAGAATATTATTGGGGGGTGTACATTTATGTGTATATTGAATTACAATATTCTTAAGTCAATACAATTAAGATAGCTCAGTGTTCTTAATCCTAAGTCAAAGTATATAAATTTTCAATTTTTTAAAATAGATGTGTCATGGGCAACCTTAGATTAAGAAGATACTTTAGAAACAAAACCCATTAATTATTCTTGTTGCTTGCCACAGGCATGTGAGTTCATACGTCGTTATTACCATCGAAGTTTTTCGATATTTATCGTAAAGAGACTTATAACTTTCAGTTATATCAGTGTCATAAGACACTCTTCTGCTGGGGACGTGTGTATGTATGTTGTTGGCACTTAGATGCGTTATCTGTCTCTTTCAAGCCCTGTGGTAAATATCTGTACCGCCAGGTTTAACAGAACTGAATTTTTCCTATGCATAGATTTTATGTGATTTTATGATTTTTATAATTCACGGCCATTATTTCCCGGCACAGCATTCACTGTTTGGTGTTGCTAAAGAAAACACACTTTGTTCTCTATGAGGTGCAAACTGAATATTTGTAAATAATGTCGATTAATTTTAGTCTTCAAAGGGTTAATCGCGAGCCGTGAGCAGCCCAACATATTGGCATACATTTGAAATACACTTGTTACATGTCGGTAAATTTTTAAATTTACACCATATTTTTCTGACTTGAGAGAGGAATTACATTACCTCTTAATATGAGTTTGTGCCTCTGTTATTGGACCTGTATATCAGAATATTTTTTTTTATGTCACAGACCGTTCTTAGTTCACGTGCGCTGCATCTTGGATTAGATGGCCCACAAAAACAGGCGAGTCAGAGAAGATTTTTTTCGTGGAACATTCTGTCGGGTCCTAATAGAAAAGGCCATGAAGTAAATAATTCAGCTGGTCAGACTCTGGAATTTGCTACACCCTATTTCCAAAGGAAACATTTTCTCAACTTCATAACGTGAAGATTTCACACATACAAATTTCCACATGTGGGAAACAAGAAATGAACGTCTTGGCAAAAAACTACCCTCAAAATTTACGTAATCGTGAGATATTATATGCGTCCTGAAAATATCTATATGACCTTGGGACACCACATGTGCACCACAGAGATTATCTACATGACCACGGAATATCGCATATGTACTGGTCAGCATATCTACATCTGACGCTATCTGAATTACGTGATGGGTCTCACGTTCAGCAGACCCGTTAAGCCTCGTATGCAGAAATTTATTACTGTTTCTTTATATTTCGGGCACCATTATACTGGGTCGTATTTTATAAGACCTTTGTTTGAAGTTGAGCAAGTTTACACCTAGAAGTTAAGTTTGAATGTCGAGAGACATACCTTTTAAATCTTCTCTCCACAATTTGGTAGGCGCTACGTCTGTTGAACTGCCGCTCATTTCTAGAACCACCGGCCAGCACAAAAGGCAGTATTAGTTCTGTGTAGTTGGAGGGTAACACGTAATTACCTTCGATGTTCCAGGATACGGAAACAGAGTAACTGTTATCTTCAAGAGGCACAGCGACGGCTAAATACAACTGAAATTTAGAACACGGCGAGTGTAATGATAAAACAGTATGCAAGGTAAATCGGAAAATGTAATATATCGCTAGTTAAAACTTCCTTCTTTGCAAGGTAAGCAGTAATATTTCTATACTAATGCAATTTAATCAAATAAAATTTCTTGATTTTAGAGCTCCTCTAATTTTTAATTAGGTTTTATATGTACATTTATATTTATAAAAAACATTATTTGTGTAATCACACATCGAAATAAAATATGTAAAATTTACAGACACTCCCTAAATTAAACTGGTTACATTTCTCTCGCTGAAGAGGATACTAAGGACAAGTAATAATTTATAAACATATGATACCATTCACTAACGTAAAGCATCATGAGTTAATTTTACTTTCCAGTACAATGGCAAAGATGGACTTAGAAAAAGAAATTATCTTCAGTGTAGATGATATCTGGTAAGCAACATATATTTATTTATTTCTAGGGAAGGACTACCCGAAAAATTAGGCCTATAACGAATTAATGTTATTTCCACAGCACATTTAAATTTATCTTGAAATTTATAACACTCACTTGAGCCCCTTTATTAAATTACGTATAACGTGTGCATGTTAGGCTGAATTAATATTAGTGAGCATGTTACTTAAACCGAGTATTTCGGCGTAGAAGGACAGGAGTGGGGATCTATTGTTGGTCTGTACGTATATCAAATTCTATTCCGGCTTTACACATTCTTATAAGAACACGAGTTTATGTACCGTGAGAGGTTTGTCTATTAACATTCGAAAAAGGATAATAATTACGCATAGCATTCTTTCATAAATATGCATTAGGGGTTCCAAGAAAAATTTGAACTTTGTGCAACATCTACATAGCAGACGTCAACAGTTTTCATCTCTGCTTTAACCTTCACTGTTCTAAATGTGATTTTATTATTTATTAACCTTTAAAATATTGTTCCTTCAAGGACTAACACATACATCACTTTAAATTCTAATCTCAGTGCTTGTTTGGACAGAAGAACATCTTCTCTGATTGACACATTTTGGCTTTCTATAAGACAGGAAGCAACAAATTTCACAGATGAGCATCTTTCTTGCGAAACTAAGAACAGTTTGGCTAGTCAAGACTTTGCCCGATTTTATGGAATTCACAAATTCATGACCGTGCTCTTATGAGCCATATGCTGCAAATCTCACGCTAAAAATTAAAAAATCCACATTCTTGCTTCACATTTTCCTAAAACATACATTCATATTATCCTCCATCAATATCCATTCTCCCGCATTCTTTATTTCTTTCAAGTTTTCTGAAAGAGTATCATACATTAATTACTAATATGGTAACAGACACAATTAAAATTACATATACTTTCAATATTATAATTGTAAGTTTTACTTATTTTTAATGTTGCTTATTTAATTATCATGTCTCTGATTAGATGCGTATTTTGACTTAAAAAGTCTGTATTTATTAAGGCTTTAACTGCCTCCTCTCCAAATACCGTAAGTAGCTAAGAATACGCTACCAAATGTCACAAAGGATACGAAATATGCAAGCAGGATACTATTTTCATGCATTTGCAGGAAGGAGATAATTTTTAAGTTCACCTTGTTACAAAGACAGTATTGGACAATAGATAATAACATATTTTACACAATAGCATATTCTTATATACACACCCCTGCGCTGGTTGTTTCTGGATATAAGAGGTAACGGATTTTTCGAGACAAGACGATTCCGTCTAAATCATCCATTTGACAGATGCCGTAACCTATTATCTTCGATGTTAGAATTAGTATCGATGCCATTCTGTAAAAGAAAATTTGAATTTTATCGTTTTCCTTAACAGAACTTTTAACAGTTCTTACTCCACCTCTACAGTTCCCTGAGGGTGAAATTTTAGTTTATGTTCTGGCTTGAGGCATTTTACTGAGTTTGACATGTTTGTCAAATCAAGTAAAAGTAACTGGAAATGGATTTGTATATCTGTCGATTTTGTTTTTGAATGCTTCAGTACAATAAAGACAGTAATGACAATAGTTATCGATATTTCTTGGAGTAGCAGTCATTTTATACACTTACTACTTATGCCCCTAACGGCTTAATAAATGTTATAATTTTTATTGTAGAATTGTTTTTGACCTCATAACACAGAGGTGAACATTTTAATAAAGCACCCTCATAACTACTGCTCCGGATTTGCTATTTACGTAAACAACTAAAATTTGAACACCTTTGATCACGAGGCGCTACTATCTCATGATAACGAACAAAACCACTGTGTTTGTTAGTGTCTGCTGGTCCATCAAGAGTGTCACATTCCACAATTAGCTTTGCAGGAGAATGTACTTCAATAAAAACATACGTTTACTTACATAAATTGTTTCTGTGATGCCATTGCCCTTCGTATCATGTCACATAGGATTGGTGTTATTGTTAAAGAATCATCTAACTCAACCTCTCGCAGCACTTTAGAAGTCAGCGTGTTTGCTTTGCTCCAAAAGATGGCGTCAACGTAAACGGCTAGCAGATTGTACCGGTTCTTCACTTGCCAGTGCTAATAACAGCTTTAATTATCGCTTTCCGAGTAATTGTCAGAAGCTGTAACTCGGACATGTATTGGTGTACTACCGGTCTATGTGACCTGTGTGACGGTATCATAGTGGAACAGTGGATGTCACAAGTTGAAAGCATACTTCCTACCTACATTCCTCAACACCAGAGTAGAAGAATATACTCCATAAGCAATACAGTTTTTTTCATGGCTCAACAGCCCTCGTGGGCCTAGGCTTCCTCACTACTGAGATTTCGTAATCATACTCAAACACACCACACTCGGTAGGACTCCTCTAAACGAATGATCGGCCCGTCGCAGAGACCTCTACCTGACAACATACGACACTCACAAGAGACAGACATCCATGACTCGGCGGGATTCGAACCCTCAGTCCCAGCAAGCGAGCAGCCGCAGACCCACGTCTTAGACAGCGTAGCCACCTGGATCGGCCCTTATTCAATATAACACTTATTAAATTCAACCACCCTTCACAGTTGTTATATTTACAACGCCTAAATTTTACTTTAGTTTTTCATATTTGGTGACTATGCCATTCTACTGCAGCAAGAAGTCTTGTGGAATTTGTCAGAATCGAAGGCGCGCAGCCATTACGTGGTAATACCTGGCTACAAGCCCGTAGTGTATTCACTCTGCAGTTTTTCTGAATGAAGTACAGATAAATGTGACTCGAAAAAAAACCTCTAAAGCAGAAGTCCCAAATACGCGGACCGCCAATTTATATGGCCCTCTAAATGGTATGTTTCCAATTATAGAGTGTGGCCTCGATAAGTGTCCAAGAATTTTTTATTTAATTAAATTACTTTTCCCCCACAGGCCTAAAGGCTAGCCGTGAATAGTAAAGCGCAACGTATGTCAACACGCAGAAAAATGCAATGCAAATTTAAGTACAATAATTATAACTTATTTTGATTTTGTTATTACAAGTATGAAATACAATTAATGGTGTGTTTAATTTTAATGAAAACAGTTATCATCAATATAGGTTATCATGACGTGTGGTCCGCCTTAAATTTTAAAACTATCCCTTTGATCCGTGCACTATTGGAATTTGAGACCACTGCTGTGTTCCAAAACAGTAACAGGACTGTACTAAGAAAACAAGCAGGCATATATATATATATATATACCGCTGCCTTTTATGGACATGAAACGTGATTTATTACTCTTCAAATGAGGACCAGAGCTTGAGGGTCAATTCGGACCTAAGACAGAGGAAGCAAAAGGAGCCTGGAAAGAATTGAAGAATAAGAAACCTTACGTCATAATAACCACACTTCAACAGCTGGGTTTTAAACGGATAGGGATGAAACAGGCAAGTATATAGCACATATTGTGGAGTTCAGAGAAACAGAAAGGAAGAGTTTACTGGGAAAACCTGAACCTATATTAATGACATTGAAATGCATATGTAATAAATAAGATCTGAGGGTGTGGAATGGAATTATTTGCCTCAGGATAGAATGTAGTGACAGACACATCTGAACACGACAACGAACCACAGGGTTTCATAGTATGTGGAGAATTTTTGTCTTGCTGAGAACATATTATCTTCTCAAGAAGAAATATATTCTCTGGAGTCAGGAGTTTGTAGCTTAGAAGTAAATACCTGACTTCATTTGGCAACAAATTTTAGCAAAGAGATCAATGCTTGGATTCGATCAAATGAGATAAATAAAAGAGAATTCAGAGAACTCCAGTAAAACGTATCTTCCTTCAATTAAATCATGGGACGGCGTAGTGAATTCTATTCGTGTAAATTCTGCTTACCTACACTACGACTGTTAGAGTAATTTAATGGATGGTATTGTACTGATAAAAAGAAAGACGATAAAATTGAAAATATGCTATTATTTTCTAACCAATTCCATGTTAAATTGCGAGAAATCTATTTACGAGTAACAGCAAACAGCTTTTAAATGTTGCAGACAAAGGTAAAGGGAACTAGCAAATAATAAAACAAAAACTTGTAATATTATTACTCTATTGATATTAAGTTCTGGGTATCAGATGTTGCGATGCCTGTTCATGAACAAAACAGGCACGCGTCAAAACTTCGGAAATAAAATTACTAAAACTTTTCCTTCAAAGTGTCTTTCATACATTCATTAAAATAAATTTGTCTCTGACACATTAGAGAAGAAGAAGGGGAGAAGACAGAAATTGGTGTTTCACCTTTTTAAAACTTTAGGTCTTCCAATTAGCATTTTGAACTTTCCAAATTCCTTTTATAAACGTAATAAAACTGATATCTGTGGGAGAAGTTTAGGTTATATACATTTATACGCAGCAGATACACTTTAACCTTACAAAGCTGCAGTATAAGTGAACATACCTCGTGAGCGGAACTAAGTAGACGTATACTGTACGAAACCAAATAGTGGGACCAGAACAAGGGGACAGAAAACTCCGCAGAAGACTACTGATGAGGTAACGTGAAGAAATACTCGTGTGAGAGAAAACAATGGAAAGTACAATTACGCTCTTTCGATTATGGCATTGATTCCTTTTTATACTGTAGGAAGAGTAAAGCCACATTTATTACATGACAGTGCGGCACGAATTTGTCCGTACAAATATCCAAAGTTACGGAGGACCTGGCCAATAACAGATGGAGTCAAGCGGTCAGTCATCCCACATTAGACCAAACTCAGGGTTGATTAACAACATCAAATATTTTATGAATTTAGAAACTTCATTTTATATCTAATTACATTTATATTCAATGCGTTTTAATTGCAGCTTACTAATTTGTTATTAGTAAAGCAATGCTGGGTATGAAATTCTAATTCGGTGTCATTCTCACCGAAGATGCGCAGTAAAGTCTATTTTACCCAAATTTTTCATTTGTACTTTCATAATTCTGTTCTTCTTTACTTTCGATGTCTAAAAGAATGGAACAAACTGAACTGTTATTCGGTTATAATTAGAGCAGCATTTGCAGTCAATTTACTTTCCCTTGAGGCCACATATAGCAGTAAAATATTAAGAAGGCTTTATGAAGATTGCTGTGTCTGGGATATAACTTGTAGCTTGGTATAAATGTGCCGTCGTTTCGGAGGAATTCCTGCCTCCGTCTTTAGGAATTACACTTACGTGCATGGAGTAACAACCTAGAAAAAATCTGCAATAAAATATTTAATGGTTTCTACGTAAACACGTATCTAACAACGTAACGATATTGAGTATAAATTCAGCTCCGCATTTGAAATGTATTATCATCGAATTTATGTTGGATGATATTTATTATGATTTTTTCTTCATTTTATTTGTCGAATAATAATTAAATAATAACAGGAGGTGGAAAAAGTTTTCTCTTAAAATAAATTATATATTCTTGTTCACTCTCCTTATACACATACTGGTTCCGCTCATCTTAGCCTTCTTCATTTAATAATTATGCTAACAAATAGCGAAATATTACTGTTCTACAATTCTGAAAGTACTTAAATTTTATACTGAGTGCTGTGCTAAAGCAAAACAGACGACTTCCCCATGCCTTCCACATTTTTTAAGAAAAAAATAATTTCAAAACACAGAGATGATTGAGGATAATTTCGGCATTCCTATCTTACCGGAACTTATTGGGAAAATTGAGATGGGTTGCGCATGAAATGAATATGACGAGACAAATAATGAGATTTTAACCTTGCGTAAAACTGTCACTACGGAGACCAAGGCGAATTTGAAAAAAAAAATATTAAACTGGATAAGCAATAAAGAGGTTACATTAAAATAAAAAAAGGAGGTTGATTAGAGGACTTCCGCTAAGACCATCATTGTTTCGAGCAATTGCTAAACTCGCCACTGAAAATTAAACGTGCTGTACATAATGTTTGCTGCAACATTACAAACTTTCGAAGAATAACGCCTATCTTATGTAAATGAACTTACTTAGAAAAGTAAACATTCTTATTCTTGTACTGATGTTTGTCAAACAGCTAAAAGTTGAGGTACAGAGCATAGAGCTGTGTTAGTATCCGACTGGCAGAAGTGGATGTTTTGAAGTCGTGGTTTATGCATGCATAAAAATTTGTTATAAGTGTAGCCTGCGTCTCTATATAAACCAAGGTTTCAATTTCGATAATAAACGTCAGAAGATATCTGCATGATTATTGGTCTTGGTTCTAGAAACAAATTTAACTTTTCTGTCTCCTGTTTCCGACTGTAATGGTGACGATTGTAAAAAGTGAGTATGATGAAACTCGAGTACAGTATTTTCGAGTTGTTCAGCAAAATGCTTAGGTGTCAATAGCAAAAAAATATTCATTTTAGCACTTAGCTTTAATAACGTGTGAAATTTTATAAGAATAACTTACAAGACATTTGTGCCTATGCGGATTCCTTGATTTTTTTGTTCAGCCGTATTTTATTAAGAGCATGCGAAGCTTATGAATTCTATGGATTAGTTCTCCAGAAAACTACTTTTAAGGGCGGTAGAAGCGAGTGCCAAAACTTTTAATATCTCTCACCGGATGACAAAATTATGTGCAACAGGTTTCATCTTCTAACCATGAGTTTGAGAATGAAAAGAAGGGAAAAAATGTTCATATGTATTTCCCGGTTATGCAGACTTGAAGAAACGGCTGATATCATGCCATTTAGCACATCACGTTTGTAAGGTTTATTTCTTAGCAATCATATGTCAGGCTGTAACTTAGCCGAGTAACAATTGTTTGTCTCATTTTCAGTTTCCTAAAAACACATGGGTATATTTTCCTTAATATCAGCTACAACGTGCATAGAATGTCTTTACAAATCTCTTCTTTTAAATTAAACAAGAAGGAAATGTATAAGTACATAAAAGTGCCTATTGTATTTCAGATTTTCCGTCGAATTTAAGGGAAAATTTAATAGCTATTATTTTATTTGTGTGCATTCAGCGTCTTGAAAAATATAACTGCTACAGGCCTATGTAAACATGCTAACCCCAAGCAGTTTCGGTTTAAAAGATGATAGTTTTCTGAAATGTTGAGGAAAATATTTCTTAAGTATTAATAACAATAATAATAGTAATAATAATAATGAGTGTAACAATTGGCGAATAATACGTGAAAATAAAATTACGTTTCAACTGAAAGGATTTTCAAATTATAACTCAATTCCGAAAAATTTTCATTCTGCTATCAGTAGTTAGAGAAAGGTATTACTTTTTATTTATTTACGAGCAACTAATGAAAAGTTTCTGTCTTCGATACGAACTCAAAACTGGCCTACAGAAAGCATCTCTAGGAATGATTCCGACTTTAATTATGCCATGAAATGTAATACCGCATTCATATTTGTGGTGTTGATGTCAGACACTCCTTACCACCACCACCACCACCACCACCACCACCACCACCACCACCACCACCACCACCACCACCACCACCACCACCACCACCACCAACAACAACAACACACCACCACCGCCACAAACATCACTAACAACGACAACAAACATACTACCACCACCACAAACATCACTAACAACAACAACCACAATATCACCACCAACACCAACAACAATATCACCACCAACGCCAACAACAACATTATCACCACCACCACCAACACCGTCATGAATTCCACCACTACCACCAGCTCACCAACACCACCACAACCACCAGGAACGCAACACCACCACCAACACCAACA
This sequence comes from Reticulitermes speratus, assembly GCA_021186555.1. Lineage (NCBI taxonomy): Eukaryota > Metazoa > Arthropoda > Insecta > Blattodea > Rhinotermitidae > Reticulitermes > Reticulitermes speratus. The sequence continues at coordinate 22,205,166 of JAJKFL010000330.1, forward strand.
CCACCGACTCCAACACCACTATCAGCACCTCCAACACCACCAAAGCCACGGCAACCACGACGACGACGACGACGAACACCAGCATAACCAAAAGTACACCAACAACTGCACTACAACAACCACCATTATCATGAACGTCATTACAGACCCGAAACGTCTGCTACGACCGTATAGGAATTTTCATGATTGGTTGTCCCGTCTTATTGAGCGTCGAAAATTCTTATTACAAATGGAATTTTATGTCACAAAGTATCGAGCTTTTAACCGTGGCTTGCGATAACTGACTTTTGAATACATATTGGTATTTAAGACCTATGCAATTGAGAAGGGAAATCTGTCACAGGAGTCTATGTGCGAAGTGCTTTATTCTTAAACAATATTTTATCTGTTACTTAGTCTCCAGAACAGAAACTTCGTAATGGGAGATTCACGTCGGTACGTACTGTGTTCGTGTGTGTCATGGCACTTCTACTTAAAGAGACGTCATGCAGTAAAGAAGTGTCGAAGGTTAATAGACCTCAGAGATCTTCGCATTCACGGAAACGTCGCTTCTTGATCTACCCTGACAACGGGAGTTATGCTGAGGTAATGACACCACTTAGCATACTGAATAGTCCGAAGTTACTAAAAATGTAGCCTACAGGTAGTTTAGCAGTAGTTACGTTATTCTGCATTGCCAAATGAAGACCTGAGCAACCAGACGGTTCAGTAGCTATGTATAATAAGTAACTGAACCGCTTGTGGCTGAAATTCTTGCCGTCATTACAGTTTCTAATTAAATTGACAATATTACCATTACGGTAGAAGAAAAGAAAGTGGGGTTGATGTGCCTTGGCAATGTCCTGACCAGTGTCAGAGGGGTCAAGAGATTTTCTCACTGGATACAGATATATCATCAACAGTGATGATAAAAAAAAGCACAACGAAAAGGAAGTACAATAGATTTTTTGTAGTAATTTTGATAAGGTTGCGCTAAGTATATTTTCACAAAAATAAAATAAAACCATAAAAATATTACAGGATACGGAGGAAAAAATTCCGAAATTGGATTTAGGCTTTGTGAATTTTACTGGGAGATCTGTGTTTTTGCAGTAAAAACGAAATGTTCGTTTTCTCTTTGAAGCGTGAGCTTTAACTAAAATAAGTCAATGAATGGCTTAATATAGTCTAAAAAATCTGACGTATATGTGCGTGCTTACATGTGTGTGTGTTTGTGTGTTTAGGCGAAGGTAGTCAGAGTCTGTCTAAGTCTTAGTCCTACTCATGCGTCATCTATTAGGCCTATCTCTTGTAGTACACATTAGATCGTTTAAGTGTATACGTGTTTTATATGCCCTTTAAGTTTCTATACCACATTTTTATATAATCTGTAATGGAATTATTTTATGTTAGAAAATCGAAATTTAAGAAACACTTCATTTGTATCATAACATAAAAATTTTTAACTTTTATAAATAGACTTGTGTATCTATCTTCCTTCGCTTCACCAAACATATGTATTTTCATCGAATTTTGCATAAAGAATAATACAGATACACGTGAGGGTTTTTGCCTTGCAGCGGTGACGTATTGTTTTGGCGGATGTTCTTTCCACTTACGCCTACGGCGTCTTGGCTCTCATTTCACAAGACGTTTATCTCAACGGCTGTTCAGGGAGCACATTTAAAATTCCCATTAAAAGAGATTCTAATTTACCAAAATATTATAAACAAAATAAATGTCTTCATGTAGCGGAATTGTTCTTGACAAGCAAGTAGATATCAGATAGTTAAAACCCGCTCTTTTGGGCTACTTTCCTTTCTTAAAAAGAAAACGCAAACTCATGAGGCAATAATGTTGTGTGTGTGTGTGTGTGTGTGTCCCATTACAACATTTGAAACAGTTTACCGGTTTTTACAAAATATTTACGAATTTTTACCACTGAACAATACTAAAATGCTGTAATTATAAACGTCGTAAACGCAGTAAGAACATTATGGCGAGCATGCGAAATTGTGAGGTGGAAACGGCAGTAGTGTCCTTAAATTTTACGTCCTGGAATGATGTATGTTATTAGACTTAGAAAAATTACCTACATTTATAAGGTAAAGTGTTTTTGGGCAGCAAGATAACAAAGACAATCGTGTGGAAATTTTCTGTATATTTGGCTTTAAGGCGATTAATTGCCGATTACTCGAATTCGGCATATGAAATTTAGAATGAAGAAGAACCATAACATACACATTTTCTATAAAATGTTGGTTTTAGTCAACAATTTGACACAAATTGAATATGCGAAAGTTTATGTCCCACTATAACGTGGTACACGGAATCTGTACTCGAGCATTAATTTTTTACAAAGATAAATAATCAAAATAATAATGATATTAATAGGTAAAACTATAGGTATGCAATAGAAAATAGGCAATTCTAGTGACGATAATATGTGAACTGAACTGGATGGCTATAGGTCTCACTCTACAGGTTTTGTAGTGGCGAAAGTACCATCAAGTTCCACATGAGAGGGACATCATTCGTATAATTGACAATCGCACAGTTACAAACGTATTCTAATCAAGGCCTTATAGGGATTTGGTGATCACTGACTCCGCCTACATGTGACATTGTAAGTCCAGTGCAAGTGGTAGAATTTATAGTTGTTCGCAAATGACACGAGCAGCAGACGCAAACTCAAGCGGTCAGAGAGCAGTCACGAATATTATCCTAGTCCAATGAAACTAGCAGCTGAAACATACGAATGGCAAAGCGCCTGGCCAAAATACAGTAGTTTGCCAGTGCCCTATAAAGAGGGACGACACTTTAAGCTGATACGAGGCCGGACACTTTAATAAGTGTCATTCCACAGTCTTCCATCTCTTTTCAGCTAATAATGGGGTTTGGTCTGCCAATACTGGTAAACGATCAGTCTCTCACCATGGGTACGGTTATGAAGTTACTGTACGATGTCCCCACAAACTCCTCGGCGTATCTGGATCCAGTTTTTAACCGTGAACGCCGAACTGCCCCCAAGACTTCACGCTGGGATATATACTCCATGCTGGAGGTCACCTGTGACAGGTATATTTCTTTAGTGCTTTATGTAAAGACGCCATCAATTGCTTAATGTATATAGAGTCGATCGTAGATAAAATGTGAGGATGGAGTATTCTGGAATGATATTGGTAAGGGGTAAACCAAAATGCTCTGAGAAAACCCTGTCCTACTAGCCACTTTACCCATCAAAAGTCAACATAAACTTCTCTGGAAGTAAGCCCGTGTCTCCTTGTTGAATGCTGGTGATTGGGGATCCATAAAACATTTGATCTGGTATCCTTAGGGTCTGAAATCGATGATAATTGTCCCCGCTCTTATTATAACTTAAACGTGTCACAAGCGTAGAACGTTGGAATAATTCATTTTACGTTTCACAGAACTATGCACACATATCCTGGTACCCTCACACTTTTGAGTACTGAAAATAACATACAAACTAAGTTTTTTAACAATAATTCACCTGAAGGCGGAAGGTTCTGCTATTGCTTCAAAGTATTTTTTTTTTTTAATTTACGAAAATTAGAAAGTTAAAAGAGCATGTAGCAAAGGGTATTCGTTTTTGGTGTAAAGACAAAAGTAAGAACTGAAAATGAATATATTTATTCGGTTAATTCTCTGTGGGGAAATACTGATACTGATTGTGAGAATCGTGCGAACACATAAATTCTTTGGTTGGGAAATGTAACCGTTTCTAATTTACAGGAGCTGACCGATGTAATTATCAGTAGGATTAAAAACACTCAAACAGAAATTTATCATTACCCCTTGCAACAAACAAAAAATTACGGAAATGGAAATTCCTAATCTTAGATAATTTTGGGGTGCTGAACACGAAAATTAAATTAATAATTGAGAATTGGCTCTGGTTTCCAAGTCAGGGAAGGGATCTCGTAAGAACGAATTACCGCTCAGCGGACGAGTAGAGCGCTCACCTCACAGACTGCTACTTCTGTATGTTGCCTCCTATTCAGAAAGGGATTACCAAGAAGAAAAAGTGGTGAGTGGAGTACCCAAATGTACCATCGCCCATTTGTCCAGTGCCTCACTGTGAAGGTCTGCTTATTCCAGAACCCTCCGACAGTATTTCCCTAGAATGTGATGAGGAAGAGGAGGATACACCCGTAGAAACACCACAGCCATCTACTTCAAGAGATTTGGAATTTTTTCTTGAACGTAACCTCTGCTCAAGCACACACTATCACGCAAAAAGAAATTTCTGATCTCATCAGAGATCCGAACTGCCGAAGAATAAAGCAGAACTGTTGTCTTCTGGGCGACACTGTGAAAGTGACAGCATTTCGCTCCCGTCAACAAGATTTTGAGCAGTTCTTCATAACACAAGGTGAACTCAGCACTTGTAAGAAAGTCGAGGGTCTGATGGCAGCAATGAACATAGGTACAATCCGGAATAATGGCGACTATTCAAAGACTCTTCCATGCATAGCCTAAAAGCAGTGTTGTTGCACAAGGACAAAGTACTGCCTTCAAACCCTGTTGCCTATGCCTTCGACAAACAAGAAACATATGAAAACATGAAGGCAATTCTCAGCTGCGTGAACTGACATATCAATGGCACATCTGCGGTGATTTGAAGGTAATGGCTACTTTGATGGGACGGAAAAAGGGTTACACAAAATTCTGTTATTTCCTCTGCTAATGGGATAGTCATGCCAAAAGTGTTCACTACAGCAAGAAGCACTGGCCTCTACATAAACCACATACACCTGGAACAAAGAACGTAGCTCATCAGCCTCTTGTAGATCCCTGTAAAGTGTTGCTTCCCGCTCTACATATTAAATTGGGCCTCATGAAACATTTCGTGAAGGCACTAGACAGAAATGGCCCAACATTCTAATTCGTGTGTGAGAAATTCCCAAGGCTTAGTACGGAGAAGATTAAGGCAGGTGTATTCATTGGCCCCCAGATACGCCAGCTCTTCAGGGACCCTCAATTTGATCTCGTTCTCAGTGATGACGAGAATGCAGCCTGGAATGCCTTTCCATCTGATGCGACTGGTTTTCTGGGAAATGTAAAAGCCGTCAACTTCAGGAAGCTTGTGGCGGATCATACAACTTCTTACGAGAATCTCGGCTGCAACATGTCACTCAAGGTGCATTTCCCCCATTCATGCTTAGATTCCTTTCCGGTTAACTGTGGTGCCGCAAGTGACGAACACGGTGAACGTTTTCACCAGGACGTCTCAGCGATGGAGAACAGATACAAGGGCAAATGGAGTGCTGCCATGTTAGTCGATTACTGCTGGACGGTGAAGAGGGGTGCTCTGGAAATTCAGTGAAAGCGACAAGGCGCCTCATTTGATTCGTGTAAGTTCACTGTTATGTCCTGCTTCCATATAGCAATATAATCAAAATTGTTCTTTAACCAGAGCCAATTTCGTAATTTCAGTGCTAGTGTGATGTTCTGCATTGCAAATTCTACTAAGTAAACATATTTTTGTTTCCGTAACAGGATACGACACCAAAGTTCTTGCACAGTGTTTTCTGTAAATATTTGTGGTCAAAGTAACTCAGAAAGCAAATGTCAAGTTATCTACGAGCATAATAAGTGGATGCTCGTTAAAGAGGAAATAAAGAAAATAATTTGTTTTCACGTTCATATACGTTTGTGCCGTATTGCGTTGCTGTCACAAATAATTAATTAGTCAATAATAGAATGTTATGTCATTACAGATGAAATAACTCTACGGAATAGAGTCCTTCTTGAGAATTGTCAAATCAGTCAAGAATATCTTACATTTTGACAAAGCCGCAGTTACATTGCTGTGTACACAACAGCCACACACAAATTCAAGAGGCAAACAAATCCAAATCCTATTTCTTAAAAATTAATTTCAATGCTGTCATAAATTTTAGGCTTATCTCCCAGCGGAGGTTTTATGTTACATATTTTTAAGAATTTTTCTTTTTCTTTATATGTGCTAGTTGTCTGTATTAACTAATATTCTTTGAATTTAGTACTCTAACAATATTTGGCAAAGATTACAAGTTATGAAGTTCCTCATTGCGCAGTTTCAGTTAGCTGAAATATTCACAGCAAAATAAAATGTATGTCTAACTATGCCGCATGCTATTATTTCTAGACTGGGCATAGACGGCCGAGCTTGTGTTCTCAGAGCGATTTGCGAGGCTGCGGACACAACGCTTCAGTACAATGGTCTGGCTGGAGAGGTACTGCATGTGCTGCTTACGTGAGTATCATAGAGATGAAAACAAAATTAAAACCGTCATTGTACGTGCCAGGGAAGCATTCTGGGGAGTGGAAATTATCTCCACGCCTTTATCAATTTAGCACTAGATAGAGGTGAGTGGTCAGTTCATGTCCCGGCCACTTTACCTTTGGAGAAATATTCCGTGGTACTGAAGGAATAGTAGGATCTTCGGTATCCGGTGCCAGTCTGGACGCTTGAAAGCACAGAAAAATGTCTTGCCTCTTCAGGGAATTTAACCATGTTTCCTCTGCTCCTACTGCACAGTAAACACAATCCACCTCCTTTGTAAAAACGTATCAGTTGATTATGTTTAGGGATAAAATCGCTGTTTTTCCTGGGAACTTCACAAAACCCACGAATAAAATTTGTGGGAGGAACGTAGAATTTTTGGATGTTAAAATTCTTTTTATATAAACCGTGCATAAAGTGAACTATTTGCTTTTCTTGATGTTATATTCACCCTTGCCGTCCAATGCAAAGAATAACTAGGTAAAATATATTTCAAACCCTTAAAAATAGTTTGAAAACATTAAAACAGAATTTTTCAGTCTTGTTTAAATGAGGGTTAGAAATTAAAACATGCAAATTCAATACTTCTTTATTTTAGACAATAATTTTTAGAGAACAAGATAGGCAATGTAAGAATAACGTAACGTTGTGGCGAGATCGCATAAGCATTGTTGCAGTGAAAACACAACAATGCATTCTCTGTGTGTTGTTGAGCTACACGTCACTGTGAACTATATAAAAATATTGAGTGTTCCACAACAATACTTTTAGGACAAATTTATGTCTCCGGAAACAATAAAACGGACGTAGGTCTTTATGTAAATTTCCCGATGCTGCATTGAAACAAAAAGAATGTTCGTTTTCTCATGGCCTTCTTTGGGTGTATAATTTGGTTAAACAGATCGTAATGACAGATTAAGTCTTTGCGCAGTTACTCACTTTCTCTGTTGCCGTAAAACATTTTTACGAGATCAGTTCGAATTAATCAAATATGAAAGAATTATTATTAAATACTATGAGTGTGTAGCTATTTTTCCTGCGCCTCATTATAGAGTCACCTGTGGCCTGTCTGGTTCTGCCATATTTTTTCACATTATCTCATAAACGGTACGATTTTCGGAAAAAGTTATTGAAAATAAAATATGAACTTTGATTTTCTCTACAAATTTTGTCTGAAATATTTCTCATTCTAAGAAACATTCAGCGAGATTTTTCATAAATGTACATAGCTTTTCATATGAAGTACCTGTTATTATTGTCAGATATTAATGACACTTGAATTTTCCTGACAGAGTTTAGAAGAAACCCCAAACATCAAATTTCATAAAAATACGTCCTGTGGGAGCCGAGCTGTTCCATGCGGACAGACATCCGGACGGACGGACGGACGGACGGACGGACAGACAGACATGACGAAGATAATAGTTAGTTTTCTTAATTATTCCAAGCGCATAAACAGTCTATTTACCTTTTGAATCCCTTTTCTTTTTCAGCCCCTCGACAACAATGGAAGAACGTAGAAACTACATGGATAGCGAGTATTATGCAGCAGAGCGCCTGGGGACTGATATTTCCGGTAGCTGTCATCTCCTGTACTCCGAATGTGAAGTTGCACTTCTCGATTTCATTTCTACAGTTGAATACTACTAACATAACTGATATCAAAAAAAGCCTTACAAGAATGCATTAATTTTCCTCAAAATGAAGGAGATTTTAAAGGCTAAAAATCAGTTTGACGTACATCGTGGTAATACTTCTTGAATCACGCATTTAAGAACCATACGACTAAGGATGGAAACGACTTTCAGATCTTCGTAAACATTCCATTTAAAAAAATAGATGTTTCAGACCAGTAAAAAGTCCGGCGGAATCAATGAAACATAATATAAAGGAAATTATTGCAAAGAATAATTTAAAAGAAAGCTCTGAAAATGGAGCCCTACTCTTCAGTGAGTGACAGCGCCCAGTCAAAAATAAGTATTTGATATTTTAAATTAGTTAAGTCTTATCTGATAACTGAAGGAGCTAAGGTCAGACAATTGTCACCTTTGGCATCTGAATTGTACATTTTTAATAGGAATTTTATTTTAACAGTCTCCAGAAATTTAGCACTTAATAGACTCAAATCTGTATTCCTGCTTGGACAGGATTTTTAACCAGCTGAGTAAATAGACAAATTCAGCATTTTCTTTAGCTTGTACTGTCACATATCTCGTATGTGGAATATATGGTATATTCTGTACTGATCGGAAACTGCGAACCCATTCTTGTTAGTTTTGGGCTGAGCTGACGTGACCGTACAGATCAGATGAGTACGTTTTCTGTTTGACACTTTGAAACGTACCACTTATTGTTTTACACGTCACAGCATATTATAATATAATTGTCAGTAATAAAACGATTTAGTAATATCTGTGAAGTTGTCAGTTTAATGGCTATCCATACATGTAACAGTTATTTCAATCTGAACTACAAAATGCCTCACAAAAAGGCAAAAATCTATATTTAGAGAAAGGGATAGCAGGTTATTTAATTTTAAATAATAAGTAAAATTTATGAGCTATGGAAAGTGACTGCGCATCGTCAATATAATACCTAATTAAATAAAATATAGTTACAAAAGAGACAAGAAAAATAAAGAAAGAAGAAAGCATGTGACACTATTCACAAATGACATAAGACCTACTGTGAACTAAATACTGTAAAAGTTATTCACCAATAAAATACCTACTTTTAAATTTAAAGTGTAGTAGACGTATAATGAATAATGGCAAAAAAGGTAAAGGTAAACTTCACCCTATAATCTGCCATATAGGCACACAAAGGGACTAGAGGTATAGCTCTACTCTTTCTTTAACCTCGGCGCTAGATGGGTGTAGATGGTTAACGCCACGCCCCGACTGTTTTACCTCCGGGAATGACCCGATACCAATTATATAGGTGGTTGGGTGGGCCCCAGGGCCGGTCGGGACGGGTGCGGAAAACCTCGCCCCCACCGGGATATGATTCAAGTCCGTAGCGCGTCGCAATACCGACTACGCTATCCCGGCCCCAAATAATGGCAAACAACGACAATATAAAAAGGAGCAAGCATAACTTTATGAGCTGCATACACAATGTGATGTGTACCAATAGAACACTTATTTTCAAAACTAAATTTACAAAGAGGTCTGCAAAATAATCAGAATCCCAAAAGAGTAAAACATGTAATGTACACAGTATAGCCAAGCACGTTTAAATTAGGGCAACATAGAAATTCGTTTACAATGACGAGAATTAGAAGTTCAAAAATGTATGACTGCTGATCTTACGTGCAATATAGGAAGGATTTCGGTCATCATAACAAAGGTTTATTATTCGAAGTCTGAAAGTGTGCGTAGAATAAAAAGTGCAGAATAGCTATTTTGTCAGCCACTCAACACATTTCGATACTGTTCTATCATCCACAAGCCGCATAGAAAGTCGTGTAGGCCTAAGTCTTCTATAGTATATTTAACTTTGTTTTATCGAATATCACAGTATATAAAATGACGAAGTAGCAACAATTAAAACAGAAAAGCACCGGCTTGGTAAAACAAGGTAACAACGGTAGGCTTGAACAAGTGCTTACCTCTGTTGTCACACCTTTTGAGCTGTGGTTCCTGTGTGGAAACATGTGTCAACTGGATATCAACTGGACTTCTGTGTGGAGACACACAGGCTGAAAAACTGTGATTGGAAGAGTTTGTCATGGCAACGACGTACATGAAATATAGCAGTTGACAAGTGGGTTTTGTTATAACAAACGTTGTCTAATCCGACAAATAACGGGTACCACAAATGGTCTGAACACTGGATGCTTCCTAATGTTGAAATGGCTTGCCATTATTACATTGCAGATATCAGATACATCTGCGATTAATTAAAAATTCCTCCCCTGTCGCGTTGATCCATCTTTTGCTCGGACAACACCAAACTCAAATCTCTTCCACGTTTCAATTTTCCCTACCACCTACAAGTCCACACGCCAACTTGTAGGGCGTGAGTCTATCAGGTTTATATGAAGGTCATGTAAGCATAAATTATCACGCCAAAGATTATAAGTTTCCAGCCAAATCGGCGATGTGCCAAGAGCCTTCTATATCACCGACCTCACATAGTGAGACTCAAAGTGTTTATCTTAGTGCTCAGATTCATTTTATTATCGGCCTATGTAAAGATGACGAAGACAGTGATTATGTAACGCCGTTTATTGCGTGAAGACAAATGTAAGTGCTCTGAGAGGAGACGGTCTTGGCAGCACTATTCCAAAGATCAGGTGGATAGAATGAACGCAGTCACGAAAGTTTTCTTGAGATCTGTCTGTAACAGTTAAAGGGAAGAATATCATTATTCAAAACTCCAGTGCGCATTGCATGCCGGATGTGCCTCAAGCTGCAGAAATTCACGTTGAAATAGTCCAAGGGTAGAACTGTGAGCCTTTATTTATAAGTTACAATTTGTTTTATCTTTTTCCCTGCCAAGTACGGGCTTGTGTTTATAGTTGAATAAAGTCCTGTCGGTCTGACGGCCTCTCAGGAGGGCCAAATAAACCCGTACTGGATTAATACAGATGGCAGACATAAACCCATACTGTTGACTTATTGATATCTCAGTCAAATTTTGTCGAATTTTGCATTGCTTTCACCTCTTTACCAGAATTTGTGACAAACCCTAAAATAGATACCTAATAAATGTTAATAAAATTAAGAAACTTCGGGTCCCCATACAACCACTCACCCACCTGTTACTTGTTATTGATCATTCAAATTTGTAAATATGGGACCAGAAGTTCCCGAAACGTCGGTAGCCAACTACTTTCCAAAGCTGCGTAACAGCCCAGAAAACCGGAAATTTCATTCATATCGCAGCAGAAGCCTTAAATCACGCAAAGTGTAATTTGTTATAAATTGCAAGTAGATGTCATATTGTCGATATTCACGATGCAAAAAAACGAATTAAATTCGATAGATGTATTTTCCCTCATCTTTAGGAAATCTAAATTTCAAAACGCGCAGTTTAATTTCCTGCTCTGCGTGTGTGTTTCCAACTCAGTGTAAAGAATTTGTAATCGATATAATTCTGAATGAAATAGTGAAGAGAACATTAGGTTCTAAGACCGAGAAAGTAAGGCGGGGGGGGGGGATTACGTATTAAATTGCGGAGGCCGGGATAGCGTACTCGGTATAGCGACGCGCTACGGGCTGGAGAGTCCAAGGTTCCAACCCCCACGGGGACGAGGTTTCGCGGAACCATCCAGATCACTCTCCAGTCCCACCTCGCCTCCTGTACAGTGGGTACCGGGTCTCCACGACGAGGGTAAAGAGGCTGGAGCGTGGCACTGACCCGCACACCCTTCTAGCACCAGGGTCAAGTATGAGTAGTATATGTCTACATCCCTTCTGTGCTTGCTTGGCATATTATGCACAGTCTTCCTAATTTGTATATTTCGCCTGTCTTCCAGAGTAATTGAATCAAGACGTTAGGGTGTGCGGCACGTGTAGAATTTGTAAAAAATTAGATTTGCACATACTCTTTGATTTTAAACCCTCGGTAGAAGAGATACATCACAGAAATCAATGTAGACTTTGAAACACATCTGAATTACGCTACGTCAGAAGAGAAACAACGTCACAAACGTGAGGAAAATATAACATTGAAAGTGCACAAAGGAAGTTCATTGCATTTTGTTTCGTTAAATTTTAATTTAGTTTTGCGGAATTGTTTTCGAAGTGATTTATATATTTTTGTTTCCAACAGTAGTCATCATGCCTTCTTCAAAATAAAATGATTAATCAATTATAGAAACTTCATTTTAGTAAGTTATGTTCCCGCCTAATAAAATATGAAAGGCACGTATTTTATAATTGAGTAAAAGTGCATGTGTCAGCATGCTGTGCTTCCCATACTGAATGAGTGCTAAGATGTGTGTCATGAAGTGTAAACACTTTCTGTCGTGTAAATAATAAACGCTCTAGTTCAATGCCTGCTGTTCGTGCTTTAACATAATAAATACAAGAAACGATTTTGTCAGTGTAACCAGCATGTAAATATCTTGTTTTTACACCAAGCACCTTGTTATGCTAACTGAAAACAACTAAACAGTCACGCAGTTTTCTGAGTTCATTGACACTGTGTAAACTTTTTACCTTGTGTTGTTTGACTGATCTTTTTACAGTAGTTCCAAGTCTCAGGCAAATTAGTATACAGTCCTCGCAACAAAAAGACACCATTTCAAACTTTGCCCATTCAGTTTCTTCGTATAAAGACTTCGGTCAGTCAAACTCTTTCTCCAATTCTCCCTTTCTGTACCTCCTTCCATTTTATTCTCTAACATCAATGTGCGATACTTTCTGTTAGTCTCGTATCTCACTGTAGCGATCTCAAATATACCTCACCTCTAAAACGTGATATGAGGTACGTGACGCATTTTATCCTCCTTCCACACCAGCTTCTATGACTCTCTGTCTGGGTTCCCAGAGAGGTTCTTTCCTTACTTTATAGTACTCTCATTACAAAATCTTAAAAGAATTGTATAATTCTGTTTCGTTTCTAAGATAAACCAAAACGTATAATATACTCCCATCAGAAGACGTGTTTTTAAAGTGTGAATTATTGTTTCTTTGTGGTCTAGGAGGTTATTTAAAATTCATTTATTCATCCAAGTATTGCCCACTGTACAGTGTTTTCCTTCACATAAAACTCTTAACTCTTTCTTTAGTATCCCCTTCTGTCAGTCCATGTTCAGTCGTACTCCGTCTTATCCCATCCATCCATCCTTCTTTGGCTCTTCCTTCCTTCTTGTTCCTCCTGGTTCCCATTCTAGGATTCTTCGTGGCAATTTATTTCGTTGCATTCCGTTTACAAGTCCACAACAAAGTAACAGTTTTTATTCATTTACTTCTAATATAGTCTTTCCTACATCCATACTTGCTCAGTTGGTGTTACTTCAAAGATTTGCTCTCCTTAAGGATCTTCTCACTATAATCCATCCCATTTGCAAATAATTTATTAGCCTGTTGCTTTTTATTGTCCAAGTTTCTGCCTCTTATAATAGAAAACGTTGCATTGAGAATTGGTAAATACCTTTATTGTCTTTATTGAAATATTTCTGTTTCAAATTGTTATAAAAATAGAAACAAATTTAACTTATTTCTTGTTATTATTACTGTACTGAAATTCTGTGGCATAAATTAATACTAAATATCTGCAACGTAGATGAATATCTTCGAGTTTTCTTGACGATTACATTCAATAAACTGATCTCGGGATGAAAACCACTTCAGATGTTTCAAGTAAACAAGCGTTTCAGAGATCGACTCCGTCTCAATCACAAGGGTTCTGACGTTTCGTATCAGAGCTGTGATGATGGAGACAGAGTCATTCTCTGAAACTCTTGTTTAATGAATTGTTAAAGTAACTTACATCACATTCAAAACACTGCACAACTAAGCAAGTATATTACCATTCTCACCCTTTATCAATTTGAGTCCAGCTTTGCAGCCCATTCTAAAGTAATCAACGCTTACACAAAACTAATATTTTTTTTCTTACTATTTCTCTTGTTAGTTTGGACTGCCTTAAGTTTCAAATTTTTATTTTTATACGAATCAAAGTAGGTCTTGCGTCGTTGAAATTAAGACAAATAATTGCTCTCTTATTCCGGGAACACTATGATCTGTTCCATAGCCTTCTTTGTTTTACTTAATTATCAAATTAATTTTTCTGAGAGAGTGATTTCGTGGCAGACTTTTAAGTACACTTTGACATTTCCAGGGCCCTGAATTATATTAATTTTCTTTCAATTTCTCTCAAGCTGCAAGCCTATTGATATTCTAACTTTTACGGTACTCTAACTTCCGCATCGTTTAGCTTCTTGCGAATGAGTATTATACACAAACGTCTGCTTATTCTTTTATTAGTGAGAACATTCTTCTTACTTTGCTGCTATCGGATATAATTTGTACTATTATTATTTTATCTGAAAGGTCGGAGGTCCATGTCGTCATTTATCTCTCTGAATATCATCAGTTACACCGCATTTATCTGCACTACGACATATCCCAATACCTCTTCATATTTCGCCATATGATACTGTTCTATATTTTATAATTACATTAGTTACGTGTTTAAGATTGTTATAGTGATCCCATCATCAATATTCATTCAGTATATTTTTAGTTACAAATGATGAGTTTTAAAATATCCCTCATCCTCGTATTTACACTGAAATCAGTTACGAAAGTCTCTATATTCTGTATAGATGATTAATGAGATATATGCACAGATCCTTACGAATCCTATATTTTATATCATAATATTTATTTTTTGGGGCATGTATGTTTATTCGTGGTGTGTCCGACATTCCATCCATAACAAATTTTGACCCCAGCTTATGTTCTCATTTTTTTTTAAATTTTTAGTGGAAGAAATACGGGGCGTATCCAAGGGGAGTCCTCTGTGTGTGTGTGTGTGTGCACATCGAAGAAACATGGTGATTAACGCCATCTTTCAGACACTGAGACTAATAAGTCCTCTTAAATTAAATAACAAGGTACTCGTGGTCAATAACTAATCACACATTATTAAAGATTACGTATGTGAATACCTATAGTAAATTTAACGTTTTGTTATTAATATATAGTTTTCAACCACCGATTGCATATGGGCTTAGTGAAATTTTGTTTATATGTGCATTCGTTGGTTGAAAAACTAAATACCTATAGTAAACTTACGTGAATTTCGGTTTCTTGTGCAACAAGATGAAATTAGAGACACCGAAAATGTGGTTACCACAAATATAATAGTCCATGATAATAATTATACTCTGTGCTGACAGTAATACTATATATATTGCTGCTTTTTTTAAAGATGTATTAGGCCTTTCTTTTCCCGAATAACTTTAGTCAGTATACACGCAATGTGAATCGCATTCGTGTTGAGGTGTAATTTCCCTTGTTACATTCGCTGCCAAAGATCAGTCATATGTTTAAACCTGACAAGAGTTTCATAAATATATTAGGATAATTAACGTTCTTGTTAAAATGTATGTTGGGACAATGGACTTACACGTATGACTAGTATAAGAATTTTATGGTAGATCTTACCGGGAAATAGGTTTTACAGTAAGGTGCAATGCGCTATACCTTTACGGTACACATTTGGATCGACATCCGCCTACCTGCTAAGGACAACCTGCTTTCATTGCAAGATTATCATTTTATCTTGAGTTGCGTGTAAGATGACTGCACCCAAATTTCGCCGAGAATGTGCATGCTGAAATAAGTAGGCTTTCGATTTTGTTTTTGTGTCGTAGTAAATAATGCTGTAATAGTCATCAAGTGTTTTAACTAGTGATTATGGTGAATGATATTTTTTGGTATACTGAAGAACAACGTACACTTTTAGAATGCGAAGTGTGGTTCTGCTACAAAGTGCCGAAGAAAATTTGTAATTATGTACACTGTGTAACATTTCAATAGCAAGCTCTTAGAGTGTCTTGTGGTGAGGCACATATAAAAACCTTAGACAGCTGAAGAAAGAAAGTTTGCGTAAAATACATTAAAAATCTGTAATTATTTCGAAAGTTTCATCGGTAATGATATGGCCGTTAATAAGAAGACGGACAAGCAGGAATCTTAAATAGGTTGTGAAGTTTTGGACCTGTTTCTGCTGACTTAAGGTAAAGTCCAACTTTGCGTGATTTCAGGCTTCCGCCGCGATGTAGATGAAATCTGCGCTATTCTACGATATTACGCAGCGTAGGGTGGTAATTCTGTACCGACGTTTCGGGACAACCTATAGGTCCTATCTTCAAGGTTTAAGAAGTGAAGTTGGGACCGATAGGTCGGTACATAATTACCTCTCTACGCTGCGTAATATCCCAGAAGAGCGCAGATCTCTCAAACATTGGGCCTTGGTAAATAAGGTAGTTATATCAATGTATTCCACAAAGAAGAGGATGTTCTAATGAATTGAACACCTGTCAATGTGTCGAAGTAGGGATTGTGAAATGGACAATAGCAATACTTCAGGAACTATTAAAGAGAGACTATTTATATGTGACTTTTTTGTAATTAATCAATATTTCGCACGTACATTCAAAATGTGATAAACCGTCAACTGTGCTGAGTGCACTCATATGTGTAAACACATTCATTTTAGCAATGTGTACGGAAAGTGTACAAGGCACAACTGTTTGTTATAATTTAAACGTAGGTTGTGCAAAAACTGTCACAACTACAGCTTTTATTTATCTTCGAGTGTTATAGAATATCATGCTCTGTGAACTTGAAACGTTGGGAGAGAAAAGGCTATAACTTGATTCAATTTACTATCTTGGCATTGGCCTGGAGGAACTGAGGAAATCAAGAAATCTTCATTAATTTCAGTGAATGTATGGGCAGAAATTCCAGCTGAGGAAATTCCGTTTATAAGTACAAATTACCTATAACTAAAATATCGTTCATTTCTTCCAGCTTCCTCATTGTGATTTTCCTCCCTTCTTTATTGACACTAATAAAACTGCAGAGTTGCCTAAAAAGTTACTTTGCTTTAAATAGTTTACAAGTATTGTAATAGAATATATTTGTTTTGTGTTTGTACAGTTGAAGCAAACATGAAATACGCGACTTTGCTGATGTTGTTGTGTTATGTTGCCCTGGCTGGAAGCACCGAGGTTGTAACTAATGGTCGCAGCCACTCTCGAAAAAGAAGGAATTTGATCTTTGAAAATCAACCCTCGATACTGGTAAAGAAACTTTGAGTTTAAAAATCAAAACGTTTATTTTTAATTATAATTCTTTGTAGGGGAGCCGAGATATCCCAGTCTGTATAGCGAATGGGCGACGAACTGGACATCTAAAGGAACGTGATTCGTTGCCTGGCAAAGACAAGTTCTTCATCTTTCATCCAAAAGGTCCCGACAGGTTCTGGGACGCACCCACCTTCTCATCCGGTGTGAAACCGGGTTAAAGTGTCCATAGTGTGAAGCTGACTGTCATATTTATGTAGTGCGGAGGTTAAGAATGAGTAGAGTTATGCTCAACGACCTTCCCTCTGTGCACTTTCATGGTATACCCAAGGACTACTTCAAATTATTAACGTTTGCAAAAATTTCTATACAATTTGAGAGGGAATGGTGGAAATAATGGTACGATACATACAAACATACATACATACATGCATACATATAAGTTACATGCCTACACGCATACACCCAAACATGCATGCATGCATCCAGCCACACGTACATACATAATACATAATATATACATTCATACATACATATATACATACATACATACATATTGTATAATACTGCATGTTAGTCACATTCTTGGTGTGAGTGAGTCCCCTCCTGGTTCTCTTTGTTTTAAGCAAGGGGCAGAAGCACAGATGTGTATCGAGCATGATTACTGTGGGCATCGGTTGTGTTCCTTGTCAGGTACACGCAGGGAGGAAGAAACAGTTGAGCGTCGACCATATAACAGAAAATAGCAGAAAGATTTGGCAGCAATTCAATAGACAAAATTAACGCACAAGTTGCAGTAAGGGTAAAGACACAAGCGACAGAATAGGCTGTGAAATAAGGTGTGAAGATTATGTCAGACCGTCAATGGCGCGTACGTTATTGGTGTGAACATGACACCTTGCATTCGTTGGTCCATCAGCTTTGACCCTGCTGAAGACAGACGTCTAACAAATCGACGGCTACAAGTAACGCCGACAATAACAAAAGTGATGGCAGCTTCTTTTCTAAGTACGGCTCCGTCTTTCTGGCATTCATTGCAACAAACCATACTCAAATTCTGATGATCGTGTAAAGATTTCCCGGACACATCTTATATTGACCATAAAGACAAAATAAAGGATAAATTGTCCCGTTGCACACCATGAAGTTGTAGGGAAAATTGAAAATATAGCACCAAGCATTCTTAACCTCGGCACTAGAGGAGGAAGAGGTCAAGTTCACGCCCCGACCACTTCTCCTCCCGGCAAAGACAGCAGGTACGCACTGAATGTGAGGCTGGTGGGGTCCAGAGCTGGTCTTGATGTATCGAAAAGAGATAAATCTCTTGCCCCTGCCAAGGATTGAATCATGATCCGTGGAACATCCAGTCCGTAAACTAGTCACTTTATGGCACGCCGGATCTCTATATATTAGCCATAACAGAAATAAAGATCTCGATAATAAACTTTGGAAAAGGCACTTTAATTATTGAAGCCACATTTAAAAGACACAAATTTGCATAATTTGATGCTATTGCAGTTTAATGCGGGACTGGGAATGCCGATTACCCTAGAAGACCAGAGTTTAACCATGGGTATTCTTATGAGGTGGGTCTATCCATTGCCTTCCAACTCAACCATCTTTACAAACCCTTACGACTACACACAGAAACGGTCCACACCGCTGAGTACACGATGGGACATGTACTCGAGGTTGGAGGCTATTGTTGACAGGTATGGAATTAGACAAGAGGCGAGAAGGCAGTAAAATATTGTACCAAAAACAAAAAGGAAGAAAAATTATGATTTACAATGTATCAGAAAGAGATCTTATGAAGGAAGGGAATTTATGTATCGTTAAGTTCATTTAAACAGCTCCGTGGAAAATAAGGCTGTAATGGACTTCAAATTTTTAGTTTACAAGGCATAATGAAAATAAGGTAGAAAGTTTAAACTTCGTGTAATGAGGTAAAACCTAATAAATAATAGAACATATAACAACAATGATTCAAGCAATGGCTATAATATATATTACAACTTTCGTTTAGGTTATTTGAGTGATGTGGTTCTATAGGCTATGACATCGTGTAGTCTGGTAGGCGTGCGAAAGAAACTTGCCTGTATCTGCACAGGCAATACCAGCCTACATGATGTTCAGTTCAGAAGGCCACACCATTAATCTTTAAGGCAGGAAAAAACTTCTATTTTGTCTCTCTTTTACATAGCTAGAAGACAATTCCTTTTACGTACAACAGATATCATTAGCAAGACTTTTTGATTTTCCCTTATAAGGAAGATGATAATCTGAGAGGTAAATATATACTCTTTACCCGTCTCAATATTTACGTTGCCTAGGATGGATTTGGATGGAAGAGCTTGTGTCCTGAGAGCAATTTGCGAGGCAGCCGACACGGCAATAAGTGACAGTGGTCTTGCAGGCGAGGTGCTACATATATTGCTGACGTGAGTATGCTGTTAAGAAAATCTGAATTGAGAAATCTAGGCTCAGAATTTTAATTTGTGTCCTGACGGTTGTAAATTGACTTATGCGAATGGGTGTACATAAACATGTGTGTTGATATTAAAGTGTGTCTTGCTATGATCGTAATCCATGCAGATGTTAAAACGTACACACTGTTCCTCAACATATCATGCTCTTGGCTTGATCGTGAACGTGACTCTCTTTCATGGATTTTCTTAAATATTCGAATCTTTCAACGCTTCGTAATTATACATGAGAAAAATGTCGACTTTATGCACATAGTTTCAATTGTTTCTGTTCACTGCTTCGTGATTTTCAACAGTTAATGATATCAATAAATTAAAGTTTGTAAAAATAAATTTTAAAGCACTATTGAGATAAAAATTAGAATAGCGGTGTAACAGGTTTAAAAATCCAATAAGCAAATTTGATCAGTATGTACCAATGGCTACAGGCAAAAATATGATTTGCAGTTTATGAAGTAAATTAGTGTTTTGGGCCCATGAATGTATTAATATGAGTATATATTTATATATATTTATTCATATGAAGCAAGCATTTTCATGTAACTCACTTAGAATATTGTAGTTGTAAGGTAAATATTATAAGACTGGGTTCACAATATCACGGGCTGTCATATATATAATCAGAAACTCTACGTTTTTTAGTAGAAAAATATAGTGTTAAATACAATCCATTTTATGAAAAGTTATCCAACCTCAATGTGAAAATTGACAGCCATATTTGATTTACACTGCTATCCATAGAAACTTTTCTACGTTGTCACTTTTCTTGTCAGCCCGTCCACGACCGTGGAGAGGCACAGGAGCTACCAGGACAGGGAATACTATGCAGCGGAGCGTCTTGGCAAAGAGATGTCCAGCAGCTGTCATCTCTTGTACTCTGAGTGCAAAATAGGACTCTTGGACTTAATTTCTGAAATTGAATATTAATGTAGAAAATAAAAATCCTACGTCATCCTATAACATCAGTATTAAACATATGAAGAGTATGGAAATTTGATATTTTGTAAACTATTTATTTCGACTAAGCGTGGAGAAACTTTTTTATCTTGCACATATAAGGTAAAGCAATCCAATTACAGGCCTGGACAGGCCCTTAGGGTTCCAGGAGTTTGAGGATCCCAGATTTCTAGACAATCGGCACATGAAGGTGATAAGGTTGTCAGCCCTACGCACCGGCCGCCTTTACCTCCCAGGAAATATTCCTGGTACTCATTTCTGTTAGAGGCTGAGTCGACCCCATATCTTGCACATATTATTAATTATATTTTGTTCTGAATTAAGGGTTTCTTCTATTATTTAGGTACTTAGGTGAATTATTGCCAGAAAAATATACCTCAGTTTAGGTCTGTGTTTCAGCATTAATTACATTTAACCATTTAATGGAACATGCTTGTCATATAAATTACATGGTTTAATGTTAAATAAATCAACATTTCGACCAGGTAGAATACTTGATAGTCTCGTCTGGCTTCAGAATAATAAATATTGCATGCCCTGAACATCCTTAGTTCATTTAACTTCATTTGTTGCTTATCACTGAGAGGCACATCCTACAACTCTATTTATTTATTTATTTATTTACTTGTTTATTATGACGAGTTTCGTCTGCTAAATTTTCACGAAATATTACTGCCCTGAGTCTCATGTACCACTGTATGAAACAGCAAAGAAATATTCGACCAAACTGCACCAATAAAACTAAGCTATTTTTTAAACAGGACGCGTATGGCAGTTTAATAGGCATATTTCTTGAAACAATTTAAATTTCACAAATGAAAGTTAATATTATGCTACTTGAAAAAATATTTTCGTACTTTGTAGAGTATACGTGTTACATATTTCGCTGGTTTCATATTCCTTAATTTAAGCAGCCTAAAGAAGAATAAAAATTATGAATCTTTTTTCCTTATGAAACTTCCCCATTCTTATATTACTTGCTGTGCATAGGTTCAAATATTCTTCTCAGTATCATTTATCAAACAAAGTCTATCTGACATTTTCTTTTCGGGTGAGAGACCAAATTTCCATTTAAACCTTCTTCATTTCATCAATACATTTCTCTTGAATGGAAATTGACGTGTATTGATGGAGGTAAGAAAATGTTAAGTTAATTTTGACAGAAAATCTCCGGTAAATTACTCCTTCAATACTGCGTATCAAATAAAATTAAGTCTATAACATTAATGTGTGTTGCGGGTTGTGGAGGTGTAAGGTGGTTTGAACTGAGTGCAAAATGACCTCTTCTGGTACCTACTTGTAGGTAGCACTAAAATTATCACTGTTAATTCTTTTAGTTATATTCTTTTAATTGATTCTGAGTTTATGACACGCAAGAAGGATGTATTGTAGGTTCGATACGTCGTAATTTTCGGAACTGAGGTTTGTTTTCTGACGCAATTAAAAGTAAAGGGTTCCCTCTACATGCCATGAATGCCTACAGGAGGATTAGAAGTAGAGTTATACTCGTTCTTAACCTCGGCGATAGGTGGAACTGAGTTGTCAAGTTCACAACACCGTCGCCTTACTTCCGAGAAAGGAGGCAGGTGTCCGTTGAATAAGAGACTGAGTAAAACCCAAAGCCTGTCTGCACGGTTTTGGAGTAGAAAAAGATCTGGCTAACCTGACCAGAATATGAAGCAAGAACTGATTCTTTCTTATTGTTCATTCAGCAACAATTGCATAATGGTTGCGTCTGAAATCAATTGTAATGGTTCATTTACATAATAAGAGCGTGTAGTTTTAGTTCTGAATACCGTATGGGCATGAAAACAGACTGGCCACTCCTGGTGTCGAAATGTCACCAGTCATGTCGGCTGTGTGTAAACTGCTCCTTGCAACCGCAGCCCT
Source organism: Reticulitermes speratus (assembly GCA_021186555.1). Classification (NCBI taxonomy): domain Eukaryota; kingdom Metazoa; phylum Arthropoda; class Insecta; order Blattodea; family Rhinotermitidae; genus Reticulitermes; species Reticulitermes speratus. The sequence continues at coordinate 22,227,541 of JAJKFL010000330.1, forward strand.
CGGCGCTTTGATCCTGATATTTTCAACAAGGCAAGAAAACGATATGAGGATAGTCAACCATAGGGAACGCCGTGAAATTGTTTATCCTATAATGGTTTTCCCATCTGGTACAGTGTTTCAGGTAAGCTGGATAACATAACCACATGAAAGTTAATTTTGGAAAAGAGTCCAATTGATATATTATTATATCACAGAAGTATGAAGTGAAAATATTAAAAAGTAAAGTTACAGAGAATAAGTTTCTTAATATACTTTAATATAATTGGTGAGGCTTTTAAGTAGTAGAAGTTGTCAATTACAAAATTAATATTCAAATTATGTGTGTAATTTCAGTAGTAGTAATCGAAGTAATATTTGGTATGTCAGATACACCCTCACATTTCATCTCTGATCGCCGGATTTGTAATTATCGTACACAATATTTTGTATTGGATTCATAACTATGTTTTTGACATATGTTCATATGAAACCTCATATACCTAGCTTCAATTTGTTACTAATTCTCACAGCCAAGCAGGAAGCTAGACAGAGGTTTCGTTCCACAGCCATAGGCTTGTTTTACATTCTACTATTCTTCAAAGGTTCTTAGCCACAACAAGTTTTGGAATCCTGTATTAAATGTCGATATCACACCGCAAATTCCACACGAGAGCAAGTTAAAAAAATATCAGAATGTGCAAATATGGATATAGATGTTCGCATTAGGTCTCATAAAGTCAATAATATCTTTAAAAGTTATAAAGGGAAAAGACAGGCGTACGTGATGAAGGTGCGTATATATCCTTACTTACGAAGAAAGGAAGAGAATAAATTATTTTATCCAAAGTTGTGTGTAATAAGAAGGACGTTTACTTTTTCAGTAATTTTTTTCGCTCTAAGTTAAATCTAATGAGTTATTCTTTCCACCTCTCTATCCTTCTTCCTACTCCTACAATTCAATATCATCGACGTAAAAAGCCCACGAAAAAACAAAGAATACATATTAGTAGACAACAGACATTCGTTAAAGGAAAGTGAAAGATTTATAACGTTCATAAATTATGTATTGCCCTAAAGCTAATTACTTGAACGGATATTACTGAAGTAGTCGGCAGTACATCACATACTTTTATTCTGCTTAAAAATGAATAACCTTTTTTGAATGCTTGACCCTGAAGACGGAGGAAATACGCTCTCCGAAATGTCGGAAAATATTTACAAATTGATAAATAAATCAGAATATTTAAAACTTTACAAGCACATTTGTAAGAAGCCCAAACCTCACCAGCAACTTTTTTGTTTCTCTCTCATGCTGTGGGCCCTTTGATTTTTATGCTTAATCAGAATCTCGCACATGTAGCATCAGTGAAAAATACCGAAAAGTAACTAAGTGACAGCATAGGTGGAAGAAGGAAGAGTCATTCCCTTGTACGTCAGCAAATGCACTACAAGGTCGGTGTGCCACAGTCAACTAAATGTACTACAAGTTCGGTGTGCCTGTGCCACAGTCAACTAAATGTACTACAAGGTCGGTGTGCCTGTGCCACAGTCAACTAAATGTACTACAAGATCGGTGTGCCTGTGCCACGGTCAACTAAATGTACTACAAGGTCGGTGTGCCACAGTCAACTAAATGTACTACAAGGTCGGTGTGCCTGTGCCACAGTCAACTAAATATTTAATCCGCACTTGTATCCGGTTACACTTCACGTTTTGGCTCATAGTGACTACGTATACTAGTGACGTCCAACGACAGGTTCTCTTTCCTTAAAAATCGTAGTCCAAAATTCAGGACCCCCACACTTTAACGTCCAAAAATTTTATTATTAAAACAGCTTTCGTATAAAAATGTCGTTATTGTTACATTTGAAAGAAAAAAATTTAGGTTTAATAGATGTTACATAGCAAACTGTCGTTGTGTTTTGTGTTCTAAACTAAGGGAAAAACCTGTGTCAGAAAGACTAAGAAAGAGGTAACTAGGAAAAAAATAAATGACAGTGGAGAGTTCCAAGTAAAGGAAAACATGTCCATATGCACACAATAAAAACTTGGAGAGGACTGGAAGTACAGCTCTACTAATTTTTAACATCGGCACTAAATGTATATGAGTATTCAGCTTCAAGCTCCTACTGATTTACTTCCGGGGAAAGAGCCTCCTTGGCTGAGTGAATAGGAGGCTGCGTGGGCCGCAGATCCTGTCTGGACGGCTCGGAGAAGAAAAATATGCTTTGCACCTGCCGGTAATCGAAAAACGTTCCGCGTTTGTCATCGTACCGACAGAGGTAGCCACGTGGATTGATTAAATGAATTGCATATGGAGCACGAAATTGGAAGAAGGACACGGAGCAACCCGGTTGACGATCTTCATAAATGGACGGGCCCAGGGACCCAATCACTTCAATGGAATACAGTCATTTATGACAACTTCTCAGTATCTCAACAAACCGGAACGTCGCGGGTTCGATTCCCGATGGTGTCATTGGAATTTTTCCTTGACATAATCGTTTCGGTCGCACTATGGCCATGGGGTGGACTCAGCATCTAACAGAAATGAGTACCAGGAATATTTCCTGGGGGATAAAGGCGGCCAATGCGTAGGGCTGACAACCTTACCACCTTCATGTGCCGATTGTCTAGAAATCTGGGAGCCTCAACCTCCTGGATCCCTAAGGGTCTGTCCAGGCCTGTAATGGGATTGCTTTAACTTTACCTCTCAGTATCTCAGCTAGTCAAGAGAGTGTTTGCCTTATGCGTTGCTGCAAGATATGCCTGTATTTCCGAGCCCAAAACTACATCCCCGCGGATCTTTCTCCTGAAACAAGTAAATGCAGCCCACATATTTTAACTTTCTGTACCTGTGTGGTCCATTTTAGTATTATCTTTCCATCTACGTGACGGTCTCAAAAGTGGTCTTTTCCGTCCCGTCTTTTGAATAAATTTGTGTATGCATTTCATAATTAGCCAGGCGTACCCCCTGTCCAACCCATCTCATTCTTCTATACCAAATCATGCAAGGTGCACAATTCTGTTTCTGTCCACCCCCCATCACTTCCATGTCATGTCCTTCACATACTCCCCTTCTCCCTGACCTCAAACACAATCTATATTTTGTCACAGGGCCAGATAGCAAGTTTAATTCCAATGCAAGTTAAAAGTTAAAATCACTGTTCTTGTATTTTAATCAATACAGACAAAAGAAAAAAATTTCAGACCTGATGGTAATAAAGAGTTGCAGGAATGTAATCGCTCTTTTGATCTTCATGAAATGAATTATTGATTTATTACTTTGTTTCCTCAAATCCTTCCCTAATACTTTTCCGAAGATTTATTAACTGACTTTGTGTTACGGCAATACCCGGCTTTAGGTGAGAATGCACCAAACTATATTGAGTTCTGTGTGAATTTCTTTCTACAATAACCTCTCTACTATCATTCAACAGAATTCTCTATGGTGTTCAATATATCAATGTTATCGTAGTAGATAAGAAGGCAAAATATTTCATTCAGTTCAATCCTTATTGCCGTTGCACCTGCTTCTTGGCTTCTGCTAAAACGGAATTAAATAGTGGTGGCTTTAAAGGTCAGCGTAAAATTGTATCTACACGGTTTTTTAACGGACAGAGTTACTTTCCTTCGGGTTGTGTGGAAATATCATAATCATTATTAGTAAGCAAATCGACTGTATTTTGAAAAACTAAGAATATACTCAGCCTGAGAAAGAGTAATTGAGTGTAGCTGTGCCTTTTCTTCTCCACAGGTCAGTTTTGCAGTCCAGACTCCAGTGTTAGTCCCAAACAAGACCCTGGTGGTATCTCTTGGATTTCAGTTTAATTTTGTGCTACCTACAAATGTAACAGAATTCACACAACAGAACGTGACACGATTTAGGCGTGACGTCAGTGAAACATTGCAGTCCATGTACCTGCCATTCGAAGCGTTTCTGCAGGAGTATGGCTTCGACGGTAGAATGTGTATGCTCAGAAGCATTTGTGAGGCTGCGCATTCACCGTTCAATCACGAGGAGAATGGCCTATTGGAGGAAATAGCACATACCATACTGACGTGTGTTATATTCTTAGCTTATTACAATGGTTCCCAAATTATAGTTCGCGAAACACGTTATGTGTATATTTGCTGCTCTTCAACACAAAGGAAAGAAAATCCGCTTTGTGTAGCAAAGTTTTAATACGAATCACTGATTTAAGGCTATAGAATTTTCGAGAACCTGCTAGAGGTTCATTTAGTCGTCATTTTTTATTTCGTACAGAATCAAATTTTTAAGATTTGTGAGACTCCGTGTAAATACATATATTCATAAGAGGTCAAGAAGATGTGTGAAAGGACACAAAGTGACAAGCAAAAAGAAATTCTCACTTTAAAAATTTATATTCATTTTTACGTTAACTTTTTCTTCTCAAAGACCAAGTTCATAAAGAGATATATTTTGGGAATCACGGGCTTATTTTAATAACAAAAAAAACCCTCATATTTCATGGAATATAATTCCAAAAATAACGTTTTTATGTTTTCGTTTTAGTCTTATACAATAGAAGAATATTTAACATAGAATATTGGTCAAAAGAATTTGGAAAAATAGTTGCCACTTGTTTCCATTACCAACTGTCGTGCTCGATTATTCAGCACTTTTGTTTCCTATTCTGGAAGTACGGATTAAATTCTTGACCTGAAAACCTTTTTTCTTGACTGAGGGCCTCCATGCAAAACCTGCGATGCTATCACAAAATGGTCGCTTCTGTCAAAAGTCTTCCAAGTTTGTCATTTAACGTTGTATAACCTAAGAATTTGTGGAATGTTATTAGGTGCGTTCGCAAAATTGCGAAAAGCGGCTCTTAGCTTCGTCACATCTGTCTCTCTATCTGTCCGTCCCTCCGTCCGCCTGTCCATCGTCATGGAACAACTCAGTTCCTATTGGACGGATTTTCATGAAATTTGGTGTTTGAGTATTTTTCCAAAATATGTTGAGAAAATTCAAGTTTAATTAAAATCTGACAAGAATAACGAATACTGTACACGGGAACATATGTACAATTATGATCATATCACGCTTAATTCTTCTTAGGATGAGAGTTTTTTCAAAATAAATTTGTACAGAAAATCAAAGCAAACATTTTATGTTAAAAAACTTTTTCCCGAAAATAGTGTCGTTAATGAGATAATGTGGAAAAATATTATAGAGCCGGACAGGCCACAGATGACAATATAATACGGCGCATTGCATGCTGGACAACTAAGGCTACAGACCCACTCAGAATATGTAACATTTATTGCTTTTCCACTGCAACAATGGTTACACGAAAGCACCTCAATGTTACGTTTGTACGTACATTGCTTGTTTCCTTAAATGAAATAGGAATTACAAGACTCACCAACTTATTTCTCTCCGAATGTAAGAAATACATTAACAGCCATAATTTTATATTTGTCAAACAAACTGTTTATTAAGCAACGTAATATACTATATTGAACACTTTAATATATGAAATTGTATTTCTCTGTGCTCTATCAGCCAAAACCAAGTTTTATAAGAAAGTACAGGAACAGACCCACGAAGGTACCTCTTAACAACTCCCTGTGTTCCATTACAGGCCTTCATTACATGTTTCGGCTGCAGAATCTGACTGCCACGAGAACTATTGCTCTACAGCTCACCAACATACGGACACTGCCTACTTGGCTGCTGAATATTTCGGCAGGGATGGGGGCGACTGTCTCTCCCATTATGCAGCTTGTTCAGGGTCGCCGCTTGATTTAATATCCACGAAGATTGACTATGAAGAATTACTTTTTGAAGAACCACAATTTATGTCCGCTCATTTGCATTGACAATAGCTAAGAAGATTCAAATTATGTGCATATAAAATAAATGTAAAATCTGAAAATAAAACCCGGTTTTGGGACTCATGGGAAATGTTATTCTGACAAAAATAAATAGTTTATTTGCATAAATAAAATTATTTTCCTTGCCAGTGGCGAATCCTGATTTGAGGTCAGGTCTAGCGGAACGGTACACAATGAATAATTTTACCTTTCCGCTAGACCTGACCTCAAATCAGGATTCGCCACTATTCTAATCGATTGCCAATTAAAATGCATGTTGATTGTTTTATAAAATTATTGCTATCATGAAATAAACAAAAGTTTTCATTTAGTATGTGTTTAATTTGTTGGGCATCCACAGGAGAAAATAACCTTAATTTAACAGTAATGTACAGAGTTACATGTCCGTAAGCGTTATTAGACTGCTATTTTTACTTTATTTTTGTAAAAGGACACTTCTAAGTACAAACGTTATGTAAATATTAATCTACATTTATCAGATCTTCGTAGCATTTGTAATTGTTAATAAATCGATATTTGATACATACAGTGTAGCTACGTTTATGAACTATTCCCATAAAAATTTCGCCTACCTAAATCCCGTGTTATCCCCATCAAAGCGAAAGCTAAAGGAAACTTCAGCATGATCGTCATGCTGCAACCTCAGAGAATATGAAACGTTAATTGGTTTAATTTGACAAATAGGCATGCTTTTCGAAAATTTATAACCACATTCAATTTGAGGGTCCTGAAGTGACTGGTTCTAGTATCCCTCACGCCTCATAATTTTGCTCTCCCTTCATGTATTATTTACTGACTTAACAAATGGTAAGGCAGGGCGAAGGGGTGACCGCAAGAAGTGTCTTAAAAATTAATAAAATTATTCAAACTTTTAAATTGGACACAAACACAGACACAATAACGATTTCACAATTCTACTTGCTCTACGTTTCAGAAAGGAAAGTAACCTAAAATGAACATCAAATCCTGCATACAAAATTTCGTAAATTTCAGGCAGCTGCTTTGAAAGGCGAAATGGTGGACACACACAATATTAGGGCATGGTAATCTCGTAAAGCACTTTATTTTTTCAAAAAGAAAAGTAGTGTAGGCATGAAAATTAAAGCCAAATCTAGCAGCTGTACAATCGTAAATAATTTATTTAAAAAAAAAAAGTTTATTGAATGCGTATTTTAGAGAAACTGCAGACGAATAAAATTTTCTTTCCTGACAGATTAGACAGGTCTCACTCTTCTGATACTCTTATAAATATACAATAATAATAATAATAATAACTACATAAAGCAGAGTCCTTCCTGAGAACCTAACAGGTCGTCAGCTAGTCAAGAAATTTTCCGCGTTTTATGGAACCCCAAGGTTCATTACCGCATTCACAAGGGCTTGCCAACTGCGCCATATCAATCCAGTCCACGCTCTCCCATCCCACTTTTTGAAGATCCATTTTAATATTATCCTCCCATCTACGCCTGGGTCTTCCAAGTGGTCTCCTTCTCTAAGGTCTCCCCACCAAAATCCTGTCTACACCTCTCCCCTCCCCCATACGTGCTACATGCCCCGCCCACCTCATTCTTCTTGATTTGATCACCCGAATAATATTTGGTGATTAGTACAGATTATTAAGTTCCTCGTTGTGTAGTCTTCTCCACTCCCCTGTTACCTCGTCCCTCTTAGACCCAAATATCCTCCTCAGCACCCTATTCTCGAACACCCTCAGCCTATGTTCCTTCCTAAGTGTGAGAGACCATGTTTCACACCCATACAAAACAATAATAATAATAGTAATAATAAAGGAGCGATGCGAATAACTTCATGAACTTTCTAATGATTATATTTGCTTTAACTGGCACCGCTTTACTCCGTGGAAATAGGTGTGCGTTAGGTTTAAGTGGAAGTGTAAATTTCACTCCTTCTGGCTATATTGACCATTCAGACTCTCAGTTTGTAGAGTTAGTTCAAAGATGATAAGATGGTGTTGGCAGCGAAGGAAAAGTTCGCCTTAATCATTGTCATACTGATATCGGAGATCGCCACAGCCCTATCAAGTGATGTCACTAATATTGCATCATCACGTCGGGAACGCCGTGCCATGGTGTTCCCTGCTGGAACTGTTTTACAGGTGAGATCGGATATGTTGCTGTCGTGATTATACATGTTACGTGACAAGTATAGGCCAACACATTACTGCAATAACCTTTCTATAAATTTATCTAATTTTAGTGGTCTAGAAGATATATTCTTGAACCCGTATCAGTACAGGGTGTTTAAAAACATTTTCATAATAAAATGATATTACTGCCAGTATTGTTAGACATACGTTAAGTATTCCACCCAGTGCACTGTTTTACCTCACTTTTCCACGTATTTTGTAAGAGAATTCCAATATAGGTCTATAATTTCACACCTGCAGGCTGTATGCCTTTTAGAAAGAAGCAAATAATCGTAGATGCTGATACAGCTATAACCCCCTCAAAAATGACACTCGCTATTGCAATCGAGCCTAACGCATGAGTTAATTACGTGAAGATTAATATAATCAACATATTGTTATGAATTTAAGTTAATTAAAAGCTTCAATTTATATGTACATTTTAACATTCTATCTATAGGTTAAGTAAATTGTCCCCTCTTCCATTTCGTGTTGTCTTATGCTTCCAGTTCAAATAATTAAAAGGGAAGTACATTTAAGAGGACACAACTTATGACAATCAATTAACACAGAGAATAAATTGGCGCCTCTGAATAGCGCAAATTCGAGATTTTTGTTATGGAATGTGACGGGTTGGGGGTGGAATATGAGGTACCAAAGTCTTCGAGGAACCCGCGGCATTTATATTCGTTGTGAAAAAAAGACACATCACTCAATTACCTTCATGTACATAACCCAAGATAAAGGACAATATTTTATCCGAATATTGTTAGAAAAATGTAGTTACTCTTAGAACGTGCAGTTAAATAGTGTGAGGTTTCGATATCGCTAATTAAAGAAACCTGTTATTTGTCACAATTCTGAGCCAGTTCTATCCACTTCCGAAGGTCACAACCGTGCCTTTCTTTGATCATTTTCTGTATTAAGATTCTTTCTGCTACTGATTCTTCCAGGAAGACTTCTTTGCTACGGTTCCAATTAAAATTGCTTTACGAATTTCTTCCAAATTGTCCCAGATAAGTGCTCACGCCATTGTAGGATTCAAGACTTCATTGTTCAGAAAACCTAAGTGACCTTTATAAATAACGAAATTATCATTTTGAGGATCAAAAATTTTTCATTTCCTTCACCTTTCTTTGGCGTAAATATTTTTTTGAAAACGCTCTTAGAGACGACAGCAAGTAAATAATTTTCTCAAAGTAACAATGTTGTTCTACAGAAAACAACCATCGGAGTAATTGTTTTCATGTGCTCAGTCTTCAGCAGTTTCAATACAATATATGATAATACTTTTCCAACTGAATCACAAAAATGAATTATTTACTATTAGTTTTCATAATTTATTTTTCAACGAATTTTGCATAATTTTACAGCTAAGTTTCGGTTTATCCACACCTGTGAGTGTTCCAAACAGGACACTTACCATGTCAGTGTATTATCAAATGCAGTACTATTTACCTTCCCGAGCGTCTCAGTGGTACGCTTCTCCGGATATAATGTGGAAACGGGAGATACCCAACAGGGCCCTACTGGATGTTTACCTGCCTATTGAAGAATTCCTCGCGGAGAATGGCTTTGTTGGTCGGGCGTGTCTCCTGAGGAGCATTTGTGAAGCAGCGAATTCACCATTCCAACATGAAAACATGGACCTTCTCGAAGAAATAGCACATGTAATTTTAACGTAAGGAAATAAAATAATTGGCATTTCTATCACCATAGCTAGAGAATGCCTACTTCATCGTATACGCCAAATATTTCACAATTCTGAAGTAACAGGTGACGTGTACAGACAGCAAACTTCCTCGATATGCAATAAAAAAAATTGCTCTTGTGCTTCTTTCTTCTTAGACTTCAACATTTTTGAAAGCATTTTAGTGTAGACATTAGTAACTTGTATTACTTCCTTTAATTAATGAAGTAGTTATACTCATTATGGCCGATCCCAGTGGCTGCGCGGTCTAAGGCGTGGGTTTACGGCCGCTCGCTTACTGGGATTGTGGGTTAGAATTCCACCGGGGGCATGGATGTCTGTCTCTTGTGAGTGTTGTATGTTGTCAGGTAGAGGTCTCTGCGACGAGCTGGTCCCTCGTCCATAGGAGTCCTACCGAGTGTGGTGTGTCTGAGTGTGATCGTGAAGCCTCGAAAAATGAGGCGGCCTAGGCCCCCAAGGGCTGTCGAGCCACTGAAAAAAAATACTCATTATGTGTTAAGAGAAAATGTTTGAAATGAAAAGATATCAATGTGTAAAGCAAAGTAAGAGTTAATATTTTAAATTACAACATGAGAACATTTGACTTGCTTAGCCTGATTTCGCGTTAAAGTATTCGAAGAATTGTGTGTTGCTAGAGGCATCATTAATGGTTGGGAGATTGCCCATCGTGTTAGCATTTTTATACAACTTTTCGGAGACTATTTACCACGGTCTGTGAGCGGTGTAGGGAGGGAGTGGGTACGGGCGGGAGTAGCAGGGTCCGTTTGAAAAAGAGACTTGTCGCCAAGAAAATGTCTGGTTCTGAAATGTTTTGTATGAATGAATCTAAGGAGTAGACAATATCAAAATTTTTGTCAAACATGCTGACTGTCACTCCTTCTTTATTGTGAATGAAGGCAGAGGTTTCAAGAAAGATGCTAAACATACTTTGAATTCTCTCAGAGATTTTGAGGAAAAATTTCATTTTCTTCTTATTGGTATCAAATTTAATGTTTTGTTCCGTGCTTATGGTGTCACCAGACGACAGTTGTCTTCATATTAACATCCGTCAAAACCTCAAAACTCGCAACCATTTCTTTGTTTCACTTCAACATTATTTAAAATGACATATACAAGTATATACATTCCTTTCTCTTTTATTAATTTTCGCTTCTCTAGTGTTCACTTGAATGACGTATACTTTGCCCGTGAGTACAGTCTTAATTTATAGTGACTATAAAGGCTTGGTGGGTTAGCATCCTATTGAAGCTAATAAGAAGCCCTTTTTAATTTCCAAATGCTGTATTTATTTGTAAATCAAAATTCTTACTGTCCTTGCCATTTATCTGTACTTTACTACTTGTGATTAGGATTAAAAGTCAGTGCAAAGTTATTCAGTGAAGAAAATATCTGTTACAGACCCTCTCAAGAAGTGCTTACCGAAGACGCCATCTGCAGTAAAAACAACAGCGACGTACTGGACAGTCTCCCGCTTGTGAAGCAATACTTGGCTGCAGAATGTCTAGGAAAGTCTGACGGAGACTGTAAAATTGCTTATCCACACTGTCCAAAGTCTCCTTTGGATATGTTTTCCCAGATATATAATTTAGAATTATTTTCAGAATGAAATTAATACAGGGTTACTATCAATTCTGAAAAGTTACACTGAATTAACTGTATTAAATATTTATAAATTTAATCTAAGGTCTTAATATTTGCCAAGGTTAAGCAAAAGCTTCAAAACATTGAATCCGAGGTAAATATTAGCTACGCTAGTAAGGATGTTGATATCGAGGAAAATAAAATGTACTGAATATAAAATACTTGTTGATGTCTCTTTATCGGAAAGCAGGAGAACGTAATTATGTAGATTATGTCATACTCCTTAGAAAACTTGGCGAAATATATACGTATCCTATATTTCGAAAAAAAGAGTAACAAACTTGAAATGTATTCAACAAGAATTTCAGAGAAGTTTTAAATACTGGAAATACTTTTTACCCTACAATTTAAGATGAACTTATCTCTTCATGCCCCGATATGAAAAAGAAAAATCCATCCTAAATTACTCCGTGCAGCAGAGGCCTCCTTGAGAATTTAATAGGGCTTCAGCTAGTCTAAAACAAATTCCCAGATTTTATGTTTACATGTATCCAACAATTGTCCCCATCCTGATTCACACGAATCCAATCTACGTCCACCCATCCTCTTTCTTTAAAATCAGTTTAAACATCATGCTTCGTCTAGGCCTAGGTCTTCAAATCTTTCAATTTTTTTTTCAGATTTTTTGAGCAAATTTCCACCACAGATTTCTCCCCTCTCCCATAGCCAATACATGCCCCAGCCAATTCACCTTCCTTGAGTTTATCACCCTGCTTGTTTACGGTGAGGAGTACTGATCAAGAAGCTCCTCATTATGCCATTTTCTACACCTTCCTGTTACTTCTTTCCTCTTGTGTCCAAATATATTTGGCAGCGCCATGTTCTTGAAAACCCTCAGCCTGTGTTCTTTAATTAATGTGACAGAACAAGTTTCACATGCACACAAAAATGACAACATTTTACTTCTCCTTAATTCAATGTTTACAGCAAGTTGAGAGAAAAATGATAAAACTGAATGGTATTCAGCACTCCCAGAATTTTCTGCTCGTCAGTGCTTTCTGCATGCATATTTTTCTAATTTCGCTTCCAAATATTGCAATGAAATATAAAAATGACTTTGCCTGCTTTTTATGGATATGAGCACTATTCTCTCACGTCGTAGTAAGAGTGTAGTTTAAAGAATTCGGAAATCAAGATGCTGAGAAGCGTATCTAAACCTAAGATGGAGAATGTAGAAGGAAGACAAAGAAAAATTACGAATGACCATCTTAAACACGTGTGCTCTAACAAACGTTGTTATTGTGTTCAGGACGATTAGACGGGTCTGACATGTAGAATGCTTGAACAAATTAAGAAATACGTAAGCAACTTTAATTTGAAAACATTTTTTACACTTAGGAAACAATTAGAGGAAACCGAAACATTTTAAAGCAACAGGCTATTGGGAGTTGGATTGGAAGGGTCTAGTTAGAATGTGAACCAGAAGGTGAATGTCAAGAACTTAGTAAAAATATGAATTTAAGAAATACAGCAACTATGCCAGTATGTAGAATGGAACAATTGTCTCTTATGTGAAGTTGCTTACAGTATTATACGCTATGGAAATAAACAAATTTCCGAATATTTTTCTTTCATACGACATAGCAATTATAAGATATATTAAACATTACCTACTTTTGCCACTAAATATACGTGAAAATTTTCCAACAGAAATTGCTTATTAAACAAAGAAGTTAGATAAGGCTTTTCATGTATATGAGGTATGTAAATGTTTTTGGAGGTAAAATTGCTAAAATTAATATAAATAAATATTTTCCGCCAGGAAAGATAAATTGGCGAATGTGCTGATTCTTAATTAGGAATGACATAAAAATATATGGGCACTAGGCGGAGGTCACTGTTCAGCTTTACACCCCTACTGCTTTAAGCCCTGGATTAGTGGAGCCCGATCCACACTAAACATGATACTGTGCAAGACCCAATCGAACTGGACGACTTGGAGAAGAGAAAAATGCCTTGCTGCTGCCAGGACTAAAACGTCAGTCATGCCCATTGCCTAACCTTGGTCGGGAAAAATAATAATCTGAAATTATATAATTTACATTCCAGCTGAATATGCAATTCAGAAACTTAAAGAATATTTTCCCATAGATCCTGAGACCTTTGTCAAGGAAGTGGCTAAATCAGAACTAAAACTCAAATAATAGCACCGGAAAGTCACCGTGTAGGGCCTGGCTCCACCACTGCACTTAGTTACAAGTTGATAAGGGTAGACGTTTAGTGTAATCTACGTATGTAGTTTTCATTATACTCCTATTCAAAAAGACGCTGTCGGAGAAGTATGTTGAGGTGAGTTGACTTTTATCAATTACCTTGTTACTTCATCATTCTTAGACCCAAATATTTTCAACAGCAGTTTGTTTTCAGATATATTCAGTAATTTATTACATTAGATCAGTCGAAAGTTTTGTTATCGACATAACATTTTATAGAACTATAACACAATGTACTGTGGCAACAGAAAAAACTAGCCATGTGTCCGTCGCTTGACTGCCATAAAATTGACGCTCCATCTTTCTGTCACTTTCATCATTTTTCTTGGTTCATAACGATTTATTAACTCATTACACTAATGGTTATTCAATTATCCTTCGCTTTGAACGTACCTGAAGGCTCTCATCACTTAAATATAACTTTTCAATTTCCCCTTCACTTTTTTTTACAAATATTTTCATATTCACTTTCTGTGAATGCTGCACTTACACAAACAACAGCAAGAAATCTATTACATACAACCAAAATAATCGCTTAAATATGCCTACACACTAAAATAATTCTCCGTATCCTGAAGTCGCAACCCCATAAGAGTGGCAACCATGGTGTGAAGCCAGCGTGGTAAAAAAGTAAACACAAGCTGGGTTGGCGTCATAACCAGGTGACCACGGAAACCAATAACCATGGCAACGAAGTGTAACTCACACCAAGTGCGTGACTCACATAAGACATTTTGTCTATAGATATACATATTTGAAATATTTAAACACTTTTAGAAATGATGCAGTTATATGAAGCAGGAACTTCGAAACCAAAATGATCTTTATTCCACTACAAAGATCAGATTAAATATAATCAAAGGATATAGAATTCCGCTCGTGATCACTATAGAACTCCAAATGTCAATTGCATTATAGGCTCGATATCATAAATATTTAATATTTCAATAAAGTTTCCTCACTCAACAAAACAAAAATTGCCAATCGCATCGACAGACTTCAGCTCGTTACCGTTGCTATTTAACGTATAAATGAACTTTAATTACTCAAATAACATTGTGAAACAAGTCTCATGGCTCCAGTAGTATCACGTCTTCTCTCAAAATTCCCCGAATATTCTCAACCTGCGAAAATCTAAATCTGAATTCAGAACGGTGGATGGTGTTTTCCTATCTTGATTTACGGACGTTGAATAAAGAAATGTTTCTCTTTATAAAATAAGAAATTTAAAGATCCAACTGGAGTAGTATGGTCAGTGTAGTGACTAGACTGCAGACGAGACATAAGAGGAATCGTGGTTTGGTTCCCGGTAGGGGCAACATATTTTTCTGTCCACAGCAGCTTCTGGACATAGCCTGTCGCCTTCGCAGCCTTGTGTTAAATGAACAGAAACACAGTTTCCTTGGGGTAAAGTAGCCGGGGTGTGAAGCAGAAAGGTAAGCACGAGTGGGGCTGTATCTTCACTCCCAATATTCTTTCGTGGCGTGTACATGAAGAACATTTTATTCCATTACAGCCCGAATTGCCGTTCCATATTTATTTTTCCTTCTGGTATAAATAGATGCCCTCTAACGGCCACGACAAGCGTTGTTCAGATCAGCAGATGCATTACCCATGGTCGTTAAGCTCTCAAGATACAACTCCACCTCTGTGGAAATATCACGGGTCTGCCAGTGTGAAATAAAGGCATGATACTTCTTCATGTCTTTCTTTTGAAGAAGCTACTCCCGCCTGACAGTTGTACGATCAGATGGAACGTATTCCAGTAAATATATCAGTCGCAAGTTACTTTGATCCTTGCGTATTCCTACTACTCCAATTCAGATTTTGTATGGTATGAAGCCGTCACGGTTACTGAGATAGAGAGAGGGAGACTAAGAGTAATATTTTATTTAAGGCTGCTGTGAGTTGCTAAATGAAATGAATTATGGGTAAGAAGCACTGGCGGATTGGCATTGACAGAGGGAGAAATAAAATTTCGGAGAAAACCCTCTCCTAATGTTACTTTGTTCACCCTAAATCCCACACAGTGTGTCCTCCGCTGTGATCAATGCCATGAAGTCTTCTAGGAAAATTAGTTGTATTTGTTTAGAATGAAATTGTGATTTACACGACTGGCCTTTTTCTATATCATCAGCGACTGTTATGTTGATAATTCCCTGCTAACAGAAGCATAAACTCTCTTCCAAACCCTGGAAATTTATTCCTTATTTACACAACTGATTTCCAGCTCGAAGTGCTTTAAAATTGTGACTTTATTGTTAAGTAAACTTGAAATTCGTGGGACATAATAACAAGAGTACGCATTTCAAACTCGTGACTTATCTTCACATATATACAACGTATGCAGTAATTTTCATCTTCTATTCACACCACTCTAGGCATGCCCATGTAGACTGGGCTTGTCATTTTTACCAGAATTATTTTTAATTTAATTTATCCTTGAATAAAGAATAGAAGTTTTTCAACTTAATAATTTACTTTTCAAAACTCATTAAAGTGACGATAACAATTCTCGGGCTACGGGCCAGCAGTCAAAAGCTTTGGACAACTGCACTGCCTCCATCTTCAGGGATAACATGATGGGCAAAGACCTATTTTCACAGGCAATATCAAGGGCAAAAGACTAAGGATAACTTTGAGGTTTTGTATTTAATTTTGTATACGTATTTTCGATAGTGTTTGGTAAAGGTAAAGTTCACCCTAGAACACGCCATGAAGGCCCAGAGAGGGAGCAGAGGTATAGCTCTACTCTTTCTTTAACCTCAGCGCTAGATGGGGGTGGGTGGTCAAAGCCATGCCCCGGCCGCTTTACCCCCGAGAAAGAGACCCGGTACCCATTTTACAGGATGACGGGTAGGCCCCAGGCCAGGTCTGGACATGTACGGAAAACCTCGTCCCCACCGGGATTCGATCCCCGGACCCTCCAGCCCCTAGCGAGTCGCTATACCGACTACGCTATTTTTTACCTATCATAAAACTCCCTGACAATGGATAGAATGTATGTATCAGAAATATTGGATTTTTTCTGAAATAATGTAGCTTATCACCAGCGAAGATTTTTTTACTTTTAGTCACCACGAAATTCGTAAGTCTTTTATAATCAAGGTAATCTCCTATTTTTATAAAGTTATAATATTTCGATCAGTGGTTGAATGAATTCAAATTCACAGGTAGAGTGGTGTCGCTCTCAACCAACACTCTCTTCAGATTGTCGATTTTTACGTTTACTCTAATGAACACATTCCAAGAAGGTGCAGTACAAGCCATCCGTGCCTGCACGCAATACACAGAATGAACAGTGTTCATC
Source organism: Reticulitermes speratus (assembly GCA_021186555.1). Classification (NCBI taxonomy): domain Eukaryota; kingdom Metazoa; phylum Arthropoda; class Insecta; order Blattodea; family Rhinotermitidae; genus Reticulitermes; species Reticulitermes speratus. The sequence continues at coordinate 22,244,400 of JAJKFL010000330.1, forward strand.
ACGTCCACTATAACGACGCTGCTGGTCGCGTTAAATAGAAAAGCAAATTTATTTTTATCTCCGGAAGATGTTGACCATAGAGCCGCCCACAGTGTACTGACGTTTCTGGGGTAATGAGATGGCGTTACTCGGTGAGACAACTTACTCCATAATTATCATCATATTCATACTTGTTACAAACTGGACACTATCAAATGACATAAATAATGGCGAAACATCTTATCGGGAACGCCGTGCCTTGATATTCCCAAGTGGAACTGTCTTGCAGGTACGTTAACATCATTTTAATTTTCTATTTTCTTACCGTGAAATACAATGTGTTAGTGACTTACGTATTATTTAAAGTGACTTGTCTCAAAATCATTAATTTTGGTTTTATTGTTTCCTCACGTCATAAGATGTATCAAAGCTCAGATCAAATGTTACGTAATTTCTTTTGTTAAGTAAAAAATACGTCTCAGGTTATAAGGTTACAATGCTTTAATTCTTTCTTTTATCTTAAAATCCAATATTATGGATTACTATTTGCGCGTACTTTGAATACTAAACATAAATTTGTTTGATGTATTAAAACATAAATCAAATTATAACTGTATCCTTTTCACTATAAATTTTATATTTTTTGTCGTATTTTTCCCTAATATTAACATATTTCAAAGCAAGCTTATAATAATAATTAATTCCTTCATCCCACAATCTCAGTGCTTATCTACATTATAAATTTAAAGGTAAAAGTATGCTGAAGCTCGTATTCTGATTTGAGTTTTACCTATGAAATTCAATAAAATTAAATTACACAGTAACTAAGTTGTTTTGACTTCTAGCTCTTGTTTTGTTCTTTATTTCTCCAGAAAACTTCTGCCATTTCAAAGCTGATGTCACTACAGATATATACATATATACAAATTAGAGTATTTATTTATCTTTATTGACATAGCTACATTAGATGTATAAAAATATTTGTAGTATCAGTTTTAGCTTTCCATATTAACGTTATTTTATATCCTTTATCGTTTCATGCATGACGAGCCGTTCTGAGTAACACAAGAGACTAAATCTGGCGTTTCTCTGCAATAGGAGCTATAACTTATCAATGTACGCCAAACTTTAATTTCACTTGCCAAACCCATATTTTCATAGATCGACTCCGTTTCCATCAGCAATGTGGGTTGGGATAGCGTAGCCGGTAGAGCGACTCGATACGGGCTGGACGGTCCGGGGATCAAATCCTGGTTCGGGCGAGACTTTGCGCACCCGTCCAGACCAACCCTGGGGCCCATTCAGCCACCTATAAAATTGGTACCGGATCATTCCCGGAGTTAAAGAGGCGGAGGCGTGGCGTTAACCACCCAGACCCACCTAACGCCGAGGTTAAAGAATGTGTAGAGCTATATACCTCCACCTCTCCCTCTGTGCCTCCATTGCAGGTTATAGGTAAAGTGTATTTTACATTTCTGATATAAGTCAATTACCTAAAGATGGAGATGGGGTCGTTCTCTAATAATTTAGTTTATTTGAACCACGTGACTCGGCTTTCATGCCGAGAGAATTTTATTGAATTTTTTTCGCTGCAAGACATTGAAAATAATAAATAACTTAGGCAATTGTAACATCATTCTACACATTTGTATATAATAGTGTTCCCCGTTACACTTGAAAGGCCAAATGGTAAACCTTCAGCTTCTCTTTGCATTTAGCCGCTTTTTAATCATGCACGTACTAAGGAAAATGTGTTCTTCACATGTAACAGCTTACCGTCGGCTTATCGATGCCAGCAAGCACCCCAAACAGAACCGTCGCCATTTCCTTTGGAATTCAAATGGTCTACGCGATGCCAACTAACGCAACAATATGGCACACGGCACCTGAGATAGGGAAGAGAGAAATATCCAACAGAGCAATACTGGATGTATATATTCCACTAGAAGCATTTTTGGAAGACCATGGTTTCGATGGTCGGACATGTCTTCTCAGAAGCATCTGTGAAGCAGCTCATTCGCCTTTCCACCACGAAGAAATGAATATCCTTGAAGAAATCATGCACGCAATTTTAACGTAAGTATTGAAGGATGATTTTTCAAGAAGTTATAGGGGTCTATTGGCTAGATTCTCACATCCGTGTTGATGAAGCTTCAGGTCTTCTGGGAAGTTACATCGTGTCTAATAGTAAAGAGTTGCCCATGTGGCAGAGAAGTGTTGGGATTTCCTACCCAGGTTTAAGAGGGTCCAACACTTTTCTTGAAAGGCTGGACTCTGAATAATAAGGTCCTAGGCCCATTTGGAACTTTCACAATTTTAAAAATGAACCATGCGTTAATATTACAGAAGACTTGAATCTTCACATGCTCAGCTGACGGTGGTGCCTACGAAGTTGACCGTATTATCGTATGTGAGGCGAGGTAGCCTCTTAGAAAGTGACTGACGTTTGTCAGGAAGCTACTTCCTCAATGATCGTTGTATAAGACATCGACAGATAAGATGTCACCGAAATGTTAGAACATATCCACCTAACTATACAATTTCACACGCCGGAATCTTCAATTTTCAGAAGAGATCCCAAGTATCAAATTTAATCTGGTCTATCCATTAGTTTCATAGAAATAACAACAAATACAGTTTCAAGAGCGTGCTTCCTTTCTCTGTAGTTCGTGTAAATAACTGATGAAAACATCAAACTAACATAAGGGGTGCCATACGTTGTTCCAGGCCTTCGCAAGAAGTTCCGGCTGCAGAAGCAGACTGCAGTGACAACACCCGCATTACGAAGTACCTGCCTCCTGAGAAGCAATACTTGGCTGCAGAATGTCTGGGGAAGTCTGACGGTGATTGTGATGCTGCTTACCCAGACTGCCCAGAGTCTCCCTTGGATTACATCTCACGAGAAATACATCTGGAAATATTTTCAGAATAAAAGGAATCTAGTAATTTCTCTGGTGTAAACTAAAAGTATCAGAAATATATACAACCTTATCCGTTATTTTTAAGGAATATAAACATTCTCTTCCATGAGAAGAGGTGAATATAAGACAAAAATTAAAGCAATCTGCTTTCATACTTTACTCGCCAGTCGGATATTAATTGTAATTAATATATGAATGAGGTTCACTTCTAGTTTCTCCAGTATAAAAAATTACAAATAGGTAATTGTAAATACCTGAAGAAGATGAAAATATTTTTAGGGTGCAGTGGACTGTATCTTGTATTGCGCTCGAAGAAGATGGAGGTTAAGTATCACAATTTTTGTGTAGTTCGTACAGCCGGGATAAAGTGGTAGGTATCGCTACTCGCTGTGGGCTGGACAGTTCGGGGTTCAAACCCTGGGTCCGCACCTGTCCTGACCGGCCCCGATGCCCACCCAGCCTCCTGTAAAATGGGTACCGGGGCTTTCCAAAGTGTACATCGACTGGGGCGTGGCGTTCACCACCCAACCCCTTCTAGCGTCGAGGTCATAAATGGATAGAACTATACCTCTACTCCCCACTCTGTGCCTTCATAGCACGTTATAGTTTGAAACTTAAGTTTAGTGGAGCTTGCATCTTCTTGGAATTTTTTACAGAGGAATGTTTGTTACGCTAAACACGTGACTTCTCTTACCTGTAAGTTCTCTGACATGAGAAAATTCCTCAAGTCTTTCAGAATTAATAATAATTTAGACTATATCAGAACACCTATTCTTACATTTGTATACATTGCTTAAAATTCAATAACTACACAATTTTCACATAATACAAAAGTAAGTTAAATATTGAGGACATATTTATTAAACTTTTTACAAAATACTCATAAAGTAGAAGATTTGACTCTTTTGGGTTATTACGTCATGTCGGCTAGTCGAGAGTAACCGCCGTAGTGACTTCTAAGGAAGGTAACTCTTTACCTGTCGATATGACCTAGCACACCAAAAGAACTGATTCTTCAATACCACAGCTGTGAGAACCTCCAATCTCGCACTAACATACCAAGTTGAAGTAACACGCACGTTTTTAAAATAAGGACCATACATTTAATGCATTTGTTCCAACAGTCCACAGTGTGTTGATCCACCAGATTAAAGTGTCTTTCGGGAAAGTTTTAGCTTCGCTAAGACCAACAAAGTTTCGTACAGCTAGCCACAAATCATCTGCGCCATTAAAATATATTTCCAGTCGTCACTTTCTTTCGTAACTACATCGTATGAGCAGAATACATTCTCATACTTTCATTTAGACTGAGGTTAATCTAGTTGCTAGTAGTTCTATTATGATATAAGTTATAGCCATTCGACGGACGCGAAGAAAATAAGATGGCTTAGATGAACCATAAATGGCACTAACTAACTAACTCCATGGAGCAGAGTCCTTCTTGAGAAGCCAACAGGTGGTCAGCTAGTCAAGAAATTCCCCGCGTTTTATGGAACCCGAAGGTTCATTACCGCACTCACAAGAGCCCGCCACCTGTCCCTATCCTGAGCAAATGACACACAGCTTTAAAGTGTAACAGCGCCGTAGCATAAATGGAAGGTTTGGCACGTCCAGTAACAAAACCCCCGCCACTGAACACAATGTAGCCCACATTTAAATGATTAACATCGACATTTCGAAGCTGATAATTTCCCAAAATGAAAGTGTCCGTAAAAAATACCACAAAGAAATATCGGCCTTTATATCAAACCCGCGTAACCCGCATCCATTCCTGATGTTCAATGTGAAATTTTCCAAAGAGTGTTTTCGAAAAAGTACGGTATTATTCTCGTGTCTTCTCCAGCATTACCTCCTACACTACACAAATCACGAAGTCCTTCCTTTTGTGTTATACTAAACTGCTCAATTATATCAGCCTTTATAATTCCCAAAAATTTTGTGATCGTTTTGCTTTCAAACGCTTATTTCCCTTACCCCCTCAAAGTAAGGGATCACACTTCATGTCCATACTATGATGTATAGGGTTTTGGATACCATACATAATAATCAGGCTTTTTTAAATGAATAATAACCAGCCTGTTTAGTATTTATTATTTGTCTAAATTCTCCTCAAACCTCGGTTCCAGCAAGTGTTACTACCAGACACGTAAGTCCGAAACACTCTCTACGATGTAGGTTTTACTTTCTTCACTGGCAAGGTTTACTTCTCTTTACTAACGAGTGTCACCTAAATGCGAAACGTTCTAACAGATGTTAAGTATACACCTGGGATGAAATTTGTACCACGCGATTATATTACCTGTAAGTGCATCCACTAAGTACAGGTTATCCTAGTTGGGAGGTCCGCAGCTAGCGATGCTACGAGGGACAGTATTCGCCACAGTCACCGCCGTATTCCATATAGCAACTTCTATGACCCTATCGAACGACTTAATCGGCGGGAAACTTTTACATCGAGAACGTAGGCTGTTGGTGTTTCCGACTGGAACTGTAATGCAGGTACGTTCACATACGAGTATAGCGGGTTATTGCGGGCAAGGATCATCTATGCGATTTCTTTGGATTTTAACTGCTGTAAGTACACACGACATTAGTACGTTAATTTCATTTAAAAGCATAACAGGTTACTAACATTATAGATCTTTGTATGCAAACTCCTCATCTGCTTATTTAGTGACGATCATCACATCATCGCCTAATGGATGATGGTACTGCGCATTGGGGCTGGGGAGGGTGTTCAGTCCCACCAGACCTCAAGACACGCTTGCCTAGAAAGAACACAATTTGAAATGGAACTTTATCTTTTGTACCAAATTTTTATTGTATATTTCGCAAATTTTCCAGGACAGCACATTCGGCATAATGCCTAAGTTATGGGTTGAATGGCCGATAAATCGTGGTTCGAATCCCGACAGAGCGAAAAGCATTTTTCTCCCCCAAATCATTCAGACTGGCCCAGGATCCCATAACGGCTCCTAGACAATGGGTACCGGGCCTCTTTCCTCGGAAGTAAAGCGGCCGGGGCGCTAAGTTGACTACTCACACTCATCTAGAGCCGAGGTTGAGAAGAAGTGGCGCTATAATTCCAGTCCACCCTACGCCTTCATGAAATACACAGGTACAATTTTACCTTTGATGTCCGTATGCCATTATTTGATGCAGTTGCACATAAAAGCTAAAGCTGTTCCTGTGCAAGCCATGAAAGAAAATGGGAGATTTGAAGCATAACACCGTTTATTCTTAAGCTCGACTCTAAGTGGAGTGAGTGGTCAGCTTCGCGCCCAAGGCCACTGGACTCCCAGAGAAGGTTCTCGTGTTGTCTTCTAAATAGGAGGCTAATTAGGCCCCAAAGCCGGTTTAAACACTTTGGAAGAGAAACAAATCTCTCACCCCTGAAGTAAATCGGACAGCAATTCTCTTTTTGTCCAGCTCGTTACCTAGATTCTACACTCACTACTATCAGTTAATCACCTTCCTGAAATGATAAAAATGAAATTCTGGGTGATAAAAGCTTTGGAATAAAATATTATAAAGTACTAAGATTCCAAAATTATATAGTTTATAAAAGATAACTCTCAGGGGATTTTTTCAAATTAAGTGACTTAATTTTGTATACGAATGGAAGGTGATCGTGTATAATGCTGTAAAGAATTAGGTAAGTAAAAGTAGCTTATGTAAAATTATATGTCACTGGAAGCGAAGTGTCACGTCCAGTGGTGGAGTTTAATACTTGCATTCCATTAAGAAAGGGCAGTACGAAAATGACTTAAAAGGCTAAGATTATGTAGAACAGAACGCATATTTATTGGTGCAGATTACAGTTTTTATATGCAGAAAAAATGCTAATGATCTGCCTGTTCCCTTAAATAAAAACATTAAACAAATCAGTATAAAACAGTCTAAAACACAGGTGTTAAAAAACTAAAATTGTTAGTGTGTCACGGGCATAATCGAACTCATAATTTTGGATAGGGAAATCCCATCTCGAAATATCAATGCCGTTTTGTCAATAAGGAGTTATGCGCAGGTTAACACTGGTCCATGGCAGCCCTTATTTAAATATTTCTGTGTTTTTCTTCGTCTTTCTATTTCACACTCAAATGACACCTGAGCGGCCTGTGGTTCTTCCTGCACATTTGTTATTTATTAGCATTTACATCCTACGCTGTTCCCTGTGGATACGAATTTCACAGCTTACAAATTACAGGGGACTGGAGGTTGAGGTAAAAATAATTCAGAGTAATCTCCTTGTTTAGAGATTAAGCAGATTTCCCTGTTCCAAAAGTAAACACAAAACTACCACGTGGACAGAAGATTATTTGCCTTTAAAAGAAACGTCTGATTCAACAGAGCTTTTACAACTGGTCCTATAGTTAGAACACTTTGTTTTAGCACGCACTTTAAGTTAGATTAAACACAATCCAAAATGTACGGTCAGTTGATACAGCAAATACGAAACAATTCCCTTCTCAGAAAAAGGAAAGACATAGAGTAGGAAAGAAAAAATAGGAAAAGCTATGTATGGTAGAAGAAAAAATGAAAAGAATGCTTTTTATTAAACAAAAAGAACGGTTATGGAAACATAGCTTAATTTGCTTACGATTCGTGTTGTGTTTACAGGCAACTATGGGGATCTCAACGCCCGTACATGCTCCACAAAGGACAGTCCTCATTTCCTTAGGAATTCAGTTGATTTTCGGCTTACCAACAAACGCTACGCAATGGCATACACCACCGGACATAATGAGCAGAAGGGAAATATCCAGCAAGGCTCTACGAAATATTTACCTACCTCTCGAATCGGTGCTGGAGAAATATGGCTTCGATGGCAGAACATGTGTTCTCAGAAGCATCTGTGAGGCAGCACATTCTCCATTCCAGTACGAAGAAATGAACTTCCTGGAGGAAGTTGTGCATGCAGTTTTAACGTAAGTGAATTTCTTCCCTCGTCGTTACGTGTCATGACGGGTTAACAACGTTTTAATCCAAAAGATAGGACACTGGAGGCTGAGTGAATAGAAGTCTGTTGTAGATCCGTTAGGACACGTAAAAATGAAATTCAGATCCATTGGTAGTCTTTGACACAGGCATACAGGAGCGCAGTTTATAATGGGGATTTCTTTTTTCAGATATAGTGAGATAAGAAAATGACGTGATGGTCGGTAGGTTATTCAGTCATGACCGCAAGATTGTTGGTGATGTCCATCCAGGAATATCCTTCTTGTATTTAAGCGACTGGCAATCGGTCTGCTCACTCTTTCTCGATTTCGATTGCCTCTTTGGACTCCTGACCAGATATTTGTATTAAATCTCTGAACAAACACTCTCTTGATTGTCCTGTGGCGTCGCTTCTGACGGTTTGATGAGTCTCTTCCTTCTTCGGCATTTCACAAACACGAGATTATAAGAAGTAAAATGTGGTCCATGCGTATCTGCGGGCTGTGTAGAAATACTCGTATGGTGTAGCAGACTGCGTTTACATCTTACACTTTGACCTTTATAGGGAACGGACACCCATGTGAAGACCATCTGTTAATTACTGTTATAGTTGATCTCCTTATCCGCTTAAGGCTTCATCGCTGTGAAATACAGTTACATTAAAAAACAGCTGTGTGATACTAAGTGCATTTCTCGCACTATATATAAAAGAATGCCACCATATGCGAAAAAACGCAGGGGGTTCGTAAGTAGTATTTAGGATTTTTATCTTGTACTACTTGACATTTTTTACGTTACGGTTAAGGAATACAAACCATCAGAGACGCCAATTTCTATGAAAGAAATAAAAAATACAATGTGAGAAACATGAATGGCCAGAATACAGTCAAACCGAATTTGAAATACTAGCCAAGATTTGAAGGAAGGAAATAAACGAAAAAAACTATAAAGTACTTTGGTATAACACCGTCTCCTACATAATCTATAAAAAAGTATTCCCGTACCTAGTTTCTGGGCGATGCACAAATAGCGAAAAAGTGACAGAAGATAGAATGTTCTTTAAATCGTAACATTATAAGCAGATCAAAGGATAATTAGGAAGAGTTTTCCCTCTTCTTTTAAATTATACATAGTCCTTCTTTCCATTCACCTCCCACTTCTTGCTTCAGATTTCTAACTTACACTTCACTTTTCATAGCGAGCTTGAGCTTGAGCAAGAGGATGTCTTGCGCTCTCATTTTAAATTCCTTCCCGATTTATAACTTTTAGAGATGAAGATTTTTTGTAGTTTGTAGAACAGAATCTTCATTAAATTCGCTTCCACACTCTTCGAAGATAAGATTTTCAACCTTAGTACATAGTAGTTTCACATTATTCCTTATTATACCAGATTTTTGCTTTTCTCGATTTCAGATCAGTGTAACACAAATTGACGATTAAAAAGAATATATCCTACTTTGTGTTCTGAATGTTACAGACCTTCGCAGGAAGTCCAGCCAGAAGAAGCCTTTTGCAGTGACAACACTCGAATCCTAGACAGCCTTCCACTGGAGAAGCAGTACTTGGCCGCAGAATGTCTGGGAAAGTCTGGAGGAGACTGTCATACTGCTTATCCTGACTGCCCACAATCTCCAATAGATTTTATCTCTAAGGAATTTAACGTTGACTGAATTCATGAAAGTTTATAAATACTTCAAAGCGCAGTATCTACTGTCTTAACATTCGAAAAAAATTCAAATGTCACCACAGCCTACTTGTATAATTCGTGTGATCCTCAGAGCAAAGTCTATTAATTTCCCAAAGGAGCACTGACTGTTTTGAATGGAAACGAAGTGTGTTCCTGATAAGGTATAAACAATTTTTAAATAAAACTTAGATAATCTCATGCATCATGGGAATACATTCATTAAAAATTAGCATTCTTATTAGCTGATCTGTACAACACCGAAATGTACAGTGAAAGGCTTCGTCATGGATAGCCAGAAAAACTACAGCGAAATGAAGCTTGGACATTAATTACCGCAATTAATTCCATAAAGAAAGCCGTTTAAAACGTGACGTTCAGCTTATGGGCCAAGAAAATTTCCCCACTTTTTCCGAAGATTCATTACGATATACACAATATTGTGTAGCCGGATTCTTCCAGGGATCAGTACAATCAAATCCAAGATATCATAACCAGTTTCTCTGACGTCCATTTCAGTATTATGGTACAATCTAAACTTATGCCTTCGAAACTTTCTTTATTCTGAATTCTTCTCGGCTAAACACTTTTCAAGGTTTGCACGGCTCTCCATAAGCTATAAGTCTCGTTCCGATATTTTCTTGATTTTGCCCCTGATATTATTTATTGAAAAAAGATGAATGTTAGGAAACAAAATGTTATTCTTGTCTAATCCTGAGAATATTTTTAATTTAGTTATCATTGCGCATAGAACAAACATTTGTTACAATTAAGAAGGTCCCCTATATCTGATTTTTCCATGAGATAATAATCAGAACACTTATAGACGAAGTCTAAGAGCTACATATGAGGAGAATTGACAAGATTCGCTTACTTGTCAAAAGCTTTGTATTTTGCACGAATTCGATGCCGTAAACTTCCAAATTCTGAAACAAGGATATTTGTTTAGTAGGAAAATTAGTAATGGATAATTATGTTAATATTCAAAACAAGACTACGAACATTTTGAACATTTATTACGACATTCGAGAACATTTTAGTCCTAGGGACTGTTGATATATGCACTGGCGGCTGTGTAATTATGTTGCTTCTTTCTACTGGAGGACCATTGTCTTAACTGCAGTAGAAAGTTTCCACCAAAACAACGAGAACTTCTTCGAAAATTGCTATTGAATCATCTCGAAAAATTTATTTTCTATCCTATCGCTACGGGCTGGACTGTCCGGACTTCGAGTCCCGGTGGGAGCGAGATTTTCCACAACCGTCCAAAACGTCCCTGGGGCCCACTCAGCCTCATATACAATGGATACCGGGCCATTTCCGTGGGTAAAGCGGCAGGGGTGGCATTAACCACCCACCACATCTAGCGCTGAGTTTAAAGAAAACGTACAGTTCCAACTCTATTCCCACTCTGTGCCTTCATGGCAAATGATAGGGTGAAATTTGCCTTTACTAATATTATTAAAAAGCACACAAACGCGCACCAAACAACATCAATGATTTCCATAAGTTAAGGGAACGGATATTTCTTCCACTCTTTCACACAACAAAAAACAGAATACTAATCACTGCTGCTGCGTGTAGACGTCATTACGGTTCTCTAATTGTCCGGCGTTGTATAACTGCTACTGACGTCACTTTAGGCAAAAACTTTGGTTTCTACTGGACTGCTTTTGATCTCTCCGCTGGGCGTGTGAAGTTACGGCTGACATCGTTTTGCTTGAGATCAAAGAGACATGGTAACTCGAAATAGGGCGGGCCAAGTTTGCTTAGCCAGTCATGGGGATGATGTCTCCCTTCTTGTACTATAGCAGTCCTCGGTAATCAGGTATCTCTGCTCACGGCATTACGATAGTAAGGATTCCTACAATCTGGTAGATTATCCTTCGAAACATTAATTTAAAATTCTGATTAAATCATTGACTATGAACGTAATTGTGAACGCAAATGATCATATAGGAAACAGCGCAACAGATATTGAAGATTGGGCAGAGTATTGAATTTGACACCGGATATTAGACAAATGATTTTTATTGATGAATCGAGGCTGGAACATACTGTTCAAAGTATTTTGGGTGTAGCATACTAGAGTGTTAAGACTTTTCTGTTGCTTTCGGAATCCAAGTGCACACAACCTTTCGAAGAATGGCGAGGCATGAAGCAAGCATCGGAGAGGACACAACCCATAATAAATTTTGATCGGAAAACATGAATGAATGTGACTATTTGTAAGATAAACAAGGAAGTATAGAAAGGAGGAGGACAGTAATGTGATTTAAAGAAGGGTGTGGGATGTATTAATTTGATTTGAAATACGGAACCTGTGGCTGGGACTTCTAAACACGGTAAAGGAACTTCGGCTTACATAGAAGTTGTAGGGGACATTAAAATATGGTGCATATTCAGAGGGACTCGGTGACTTACAAACAGGTGGGATAATTTTTTAAAATAGGTCATGCTGTCTTCCATGACGTTTTCCACCCACCTTATATAATCATAAAATGCCACATAAATTTTGTAACTGAAGAAGACTTTCTAGGTAGATCGAAACACATACTGAGTAATTTTTTTTGCTTGCATCATACTCGCGATGCCTCGGCCTAAGCACCGTTTCGGAGACCCTCTAAGCTGACAGATTTTCTTGTGTCTAATTAGTAAGTAGAATAAATGAAGGGACAGCGGCTTTCTTCCACCTTTGCAGTTCATCATAAAGCTTATTTGGCTACTCGACGCAGTGTATATGGATATGAAAGAAATTCAACAAACTAGTCTAATATTTCAATTTAATATCAACTAACAAACGAACTAACTAAATGGAGCAGAGGCCTTCTTGAGAAGATAAGATTTCCTCGGCCACTCAAGGATTTTCCCGCATTTTATGAAGCAAAATGTTCAGTACCTTGTTCACAATAGCCCTACACTTGTCCCTATCATTAGCCAGATCAATTCAGTCCTCGCTCGATCCCCATCGTGTTTAATATCAAGCAAACCAAAATTTTTAATATATGTTTTTGCACAAGAACGAGAGGCACTGAGTAGCAATAAGAATAAGCCTATAATTTACACCTGAGGAAGGAACACAGCTTCACTGTCACACATTTTTTATGACTTTGAAATTTTTCTGAGGTCTCTAAATTCATGAAAAACGATCTTAAAACGCGTTTCTTATTAACGCCTTTAATTAATACCAAGTGACGAAAATCTCTCTGAATTATATCTCAGATGGACAATAATAAAGACGAAGCTTGTAGAAAGCTTCAGGTTGGTTAGAAAAGAACTCGACGCAAGAAGCTGTCTAACAGGCGGATATTTACGTATGAATTCACAGCTTGGAATTTCCACCCCTCTTTCTTTCTAATGGATTCCTGGTACCTTCAATATTAGTAGTGTAACACGTTTCAGAAAGGTCAAGTCTAAACATGTCTTAGCACGTAGCGTGATGTTAACTTCGTTAACAAGCTTTAAACAAAGTAGTGTCATTGCCCTGTTCTGATACACTCGTGTGTGCTTTTGATGGTAAAGTATAACTGCGTTATTAGTAGTGTAACACGTTTCAGAAAGGTCAAGCCTAAACATGTCTTAGCACGTAGCGTGATGTTAACTTCGTTAACAAGCTTTCAACAAAGTAGTGTCATTGTCCTGTTCTGATACACTCGTGGTGCTTTTGATGGTAAAGTATAACTGCGTTTCTCATAAAACTTGCACATTGTCCCGGGAATTTAGTTTTGTAGAAATCGGATTTATTTAGCGGGTCTCTGGAATTTAAGAAGAACCCAGATTATAAGTTAAGAAACCATGACATTTGACAAGCGTTTAATTAAACTTACAACACAAGATGCATTGTTTCTCTAATCAGAAGTTTGGGCTACTCATTCGCCGACCATGTCGCCCTTTACGGCACAACAGAACAATATTCTATACTATTTCCAGTGAATACCACAGGCCTTTTCCGACGGCTGAAAGCGGTTAGAGAATGAATTACGTAGACCATTAGTAGTCTTCATCTAATGCCGCTTTTCAGAGGGCACAAAATTTCATGCCCCACACCTGCTCAAATTCCTGAAAGTTCGTTCACGTAATGCACTTTCAAAATTTCGTAGATTTACCAAGACCAATAAACATTATATTTTATCCTTCCAGTCTGGAATTTCTTTGCGAAAATTCGAGTGGGTACCAAATAACTTACTTAGGAGTTAGGAAACATTTGAAAATGCCTTCACTCCCAAAAATACTTTATGAATATTTGGCCAACGGATGAAACGTCTGGGAAGTCAATGGATGCCAAAAAGATAGAGATTTTATATATTATTATAAAACATTTAAAATGAATACAGAATTTATATAAAGTAAAAACAGACAGAACGCTCTAATTGTGAGAGAAATATGCAAAAATGAAGAAGATAAACTATAAGAAAATAAAGGGGCAAAAAGTTTGAATAATATATTTACTTCTATTCAATTTATTTGAGCAATAATACCTACTACAATTAATATTAGTTTGCTTCAGTGTCTTATCACCTGAGCGCCAATAAACCGATTAGTTAAAAAAATGCACACCTACGTTCCGGACATCTCATTGGTCAAATGTTTGCCTGTTTATGCAAGTGAACGGTAAAACATCAATTCATTATGCGCAGTCACCAACTAATGGGAGACACACACAAAAGTGAACTGATGTTGACCGACCTGTTCGTTGCTCCGTGCGCCTAACAACAAAATATCAGTTTCTGCTTCGGTCGTCAAAACTACAAAGATAAATTTGAGGTATGTACGATGCTGCCATTAAGTCTACGCGTGGAATTCAGTGTTGCCACGTCAATTATATTTATTCTATGGCTGATTTTTACCAGTATCATTTACTCATATCTTTGCAAGACTTCCTTAGCTTAATTATTTATTTATGTTTTAACTTATTCTGTCTTATGCAGGTCACAATTTGTACGCCCATGTTTCTAATTATTGAACAATGGTGTGGAAAGTGCTTTCGCTTTGAACGTTATTGCAATATGTCCTAATGTGACGTTGAATTTTAAAGATTTGTTTTTCTGCGTGTTCAATATGATCTTACTGCAAATACCAGACAGATATTACTGTTGTTTTTGTGTACATTCCTGTAGAAGTACTTGTATATTACTCCCTTGGAAGCAAAAGGCACATTGATAGAATGCATAATTTTTAAAAATCGACGCGTGTGAAGACGAAGATTTTATTATTCTATTTCTAATTGTTAATTAGGTAACATATATTTCAGTGGAAGCGTCAAAATTTGCAGATATTTCTATGGGCAAGTTTGTTATCTACACACACACATACACGCACATATCACAGCCATATTGGCCATCATTTTTCAGTAGAAGGGTTTCACATAAACGACGAATACGTGCTATATCTTATGTCAGTGTTTCCCAATATGTGGGCGGTGGACCCTAGGCTGACTGCGGGTGTTCGTAGCAAGGACAAAGACATTATACAGAACTTCGTCTATTTCATTATGTGACTTGGGCTAAATATACCTATATCTTCTGTACACTTACTATACAATATGTCTCGATATAGGCATATACAATTTTTTTAAATATTTGAAATTTCCATTGTAGTGAGCAAAATGTGAATTCGTTTAAACGGTTACTGCTTTCATAACGGTTTCTTTATGTATTTATTTTCTAAAACGACAGAACATAAAAGTGCAACTATGAGCATTTGGCATTCCGCGAAATTTTCTGAAACTACGAAGGGTCTTAACACTCGAACGTTTTGGGAAATAGTCTAATTACTTCAAAAGGGATTTAAATTTTAAACATTATATTCTTTTTCTGCCTAATGGCACAAAGGAGCATAATAATAATAATATAATAAAAATAATTGATTATTTTCAGACCCTTATTTGTGTCTAATTTCTACCACTCGATTAGCTCCGGTTTATCACACAGTTCCTTTATAGTAAGTACTTATATTCTATTTACATTGCTTTTAATTTAGTAACCACTTATTTTGATTTGATAAATTAACTACCTACATTTCAAGCATATATTTTATTTGTACTCGTACAACTTAGCATTTTCCTATAGACTACATCTTCATTCATGATCAACCATTTTTGTTGAGGAACTCAATTTTCATTTTACTTATTTCTAGAGGGTTCAACAATGAGTGTTTGGCATGCTCCTTATCCAAATATAAAGGACAACTTCCTTATCTATTTTTGTTTTGAGTAGTCTCACTTTCCACAAGCCTGCTAAAAACCACGCAGTGGAAATCGGATATTCAATACAGTATTACATAGAGCCCATAAGACCGTGGCTCTGAATAACATTTGATATCATGTTATTTCTTTAGGCCTTATGATTTCCGAATCCTGTTAATTAGTTAGTCCTCATGTCGCTCCAATCGCGGAGCATTGGGGGCCTCCTGTCGGAGGATTCTATGGTCATGTGCGTTGGTGTAGCGGGTGACCAGCCCACTGACCGCACAAGTTCCACTCAATCCTGATGTGACTGCCAGAGCCATCTGGCAGGCAGTCAGGAGACTTGGGTGAGAAATGGCCGCTGAATTTTGCCGACGGGCACTACTAGTTCTATTCATGCCCGTAGGGTTCTTTTACATGCCGTAAATCTACGACATGGGACCGACGGCTTTACTTCCTCTCCGAAGGAAGTGGTGCTCCGGATTTTTATCACCCTTAAAAATCCATCGCCCTCGGTCGGGATCGAACGCGAGCACGCTAACCACTAGTCCACCGACGGCGACCCGAATCTTGTAACCTCTTACAATAAAGGATACGCTCTGAGGCGACTCGCTTGTGGTGAGCTATTAATGAAAGCAACGTTGCTCTGAAATGCGCTGTTTGTTTCAGTATGCCCTGTCTGAAAGACACTGTGTTCATAGCGGCGCTGCTCTCTTGCTATCTTCGTGCTGATGCTGACAGAAAACCTCGTGCTCTAGTGTATCCAAAGGGTGGCGTATGCAAGGTACAGTCTGAGTCTCTCTAGCAATAGCTAATTATCAGGAAAAAAATCTCGTAATACGCCCGTAAGAGAAAAATAATTTAAAAAAACATCGAGTTTCTTGTGGTAACTAATAGAAGACGGAACAATTCTTCAGTGAAGATATTGGGGTGAATAAAGGAAAAAAGGAAGATAAGGGCCAAGAATTTAAGACGCATGTTATACAAAAAATGACCCTTCAAAATCTGATTGGGGAAATCTGGTTTTAAGAAACTATCTTGAAAACTGCAGAATTTTTTAAAAATGAATTTTAATGAAATAAGGTATCAGGAAGGTTCCAATCCTACGCTTTTGTTAAAACGATAATGAACTAAGGTTTTAATAAAAGGAGGGGAAATCCCTGACCAGCTAAGGGATTATTATTTTGTAAAAATAGTATGTTCCATGGAGATATTTTGTAATTGGATGGACTGATTTCCCACCACCATATGAAAGAAGCATACAGCCGTGATTTTGTGCTGTGCCTCATTTCCTAAATATTTTCCCTAATTCTCCCCAGTTCATCGTGGGAATAGGTATTCCTGTGGACCTACCGAAGAGAATCCTGACATTGGGTCTTAACTTCCAGTTCCAATACGTGCTGCCAACAAACGTTACTTTACTGAAGCAATATCCGGAGATACAGTCGCGTACACTTCGGGAGGCAGTAAACAGAGGCACGACGTACCAGGCCCTGCAGACGGTCATGGAAAGGCGAGTAATGTTTTACGAACATACATATCAGTTTCAACACTACAGACAAATTCATACGCTAGTAAGGTTCCTATTTTGGTTAAGGACACTGACTAAAATCCTGCAGTTACGACAAGCCCAACGTCTAGTATGATTGGAAGATAATCACAAGTCGTACTTGCAGTGACAGAAATGTGTGGAAGAAGTGATCGTCGCCTGTTTAAAGGTCTCTGGAATTTGCCTTGAGAGAATGAGGAAAAAAAATGAAATGTCACAGTCACGGCCAAGTTTGCGAGATGAAGATGCAAGTCTACAGCGATCTTGCGCTGTGTCAACCTGTAAACAGCTACCTACGTTTCAAAGGGAAGCAACGCCTTTGAAACGTCCGTAACTATTTACCAGTCGATATAGTGTAACATCCCACAGCACTGTAGTCCACGGCTACGTTTGTTTCCGTACGTAAAGCTAGCCTTCCTATTTCCGAATATACTCATAGTAGAGCCTATCAGCATGTAAGATGCGACAAGAGACAGTTACTTATTGCCACGCGCAGTAAATAATAATTTACCTGAAAGAAGTGCAGCCGCTATACTACTGTGAAGAACAGGTAATTGACTGTGACCTTCAAATACTTGGGAAAAATTTATCTAGCAGATGGAAAGTATCAATGGAAAGTATGGTTCTGCAGGTAAAGATAATTCCATTTTTGATAGTCTAGGTGTATTTAAGTACATCAGCATTTAAACAATTAACAATAACTTAAAATATCGAATATATTAAATAAATATTGGCAAACGAGAGTAATTTAATTAAAATAGGGTCATTCTTGTCTAAGAATAAACAATATTACGAAATCCGTCACAAAAATATATATTTCGAAATAACAGATGAGATTTTCCACAAGAAGCATAAAAATAAGCGAAGGAATCATCTGTCCAATCTACAAAAAAGGTGACAGGCTGGATTGCAAAAATTACAGGCCAATAACTCTGCTAAACACAGCATATAAAATACTGGCAATACTGTTGAATAAACGGCTCATACAGATTATTGAGAATAAACTTGGCGATTTTCAAATGGGTTTCAGGACAAACAGATCAACAATAGATAATATATTTATAGTGAGACAGATTTTTGAGAAGTGCCATGAATATAATATCGAACTGAATAATATATTCATAGATTACACACATGCATTTGATTCGGTGCACCGGAAGAAAATATTAGAATGTCTAAAACAATATGAAGTACCATCAAAGTTGATAAAATTAATTTCCTTAACGCTAGAAAACACAAAAGCGAAAGTCAAAGTAAATAATGACCTAAGTGGAGAAATTAAAATTGAAACTGGGGTGAAACAAGGAGATCCACTGTCTGCAACTCTGTTCAGTATGATAAGTGACTCAATTATGAATCAATTAGATGTTAGAGGGAATATTTCAATACGGTTAAAACAAAGTATTGCCTATGCTGATGACTGCAAGGACCACGCAAGCTGCTATCGACACCTTCCAGAAACTAAAAGAGCAATCATACAAGTATGGGCTAGTAATAAATACACAAAAAACTAAATACATAAAATGTGCTAAACAAACACACAAAGTAACAGAACTTAACTGTAACGGTACATGTCTAGAGCAAAAGAGATCATATAAATACCTTGGATCAATCGTAAACGGAGATAATACAATAGAAGAAGAGATCAAAACAAGGATAATCCAAGGTAACAAAGCATATTATGCAAACCAAACCTTATTTGAAAGTAAATTAATTGCAAAGAGTTTAAAATTACATTTCTATAGAACGGTTATAAGACCGGTGGTTACCTATGGCTCTGAAACATGGGTCCTGAAAGAAGCAATGAAGCAAAAATTGCTCATATATGAAAGGAAGATACTAAGAAGGATTTTTGGACCAAGTAAAAAACATGGATGGCTCATGGAGAATTAAAACCAATGAAGAGCTTAATAAACTAATAAAGTATAAGAGCATAGTAAATCATATCAAAGCACAAAGACTGGGGTGGTTTGGGCATGTGTACTGAATGGAAAATGACAGATTGGTTAAAAGAATCTATATCTGGAAGCCTATATCTATACGAATGCGTGGAAGACCGAAGAATAGATGGGAAGATGATGTTATGGCAGACTTGAGGATTCAAAATGTCAAAAACTGGAGAAACTGCATCCAGGATAGGAAGAAATGGAAGGACATAGTTGAGAAGGCCAAAACCTACAAAGGATGAGGTTGTCGTGCCTGTAAAAGAAGAAGAAGCATAAAAATACGCGCCCTAATCATTATGAAAGGAAAAGAGGAACTTATTAGATAATGAAGTTATTCAAAGTATTTATTCTGTCACTTCAAATTAATAACTTACCTATGTTGAGGATGATGAAAAATGTGATACTCAAGTTAATGTTTATATATAACATACAGGAAGCAAAAGGAGAATGAAGAAAATATCACAACGAGGAGCTTCACGACTTGCATGCTTCGCAAAATAACATCAGGCTGTTCAAATACAGGAGTATGGAATCGGCGGGGAACGTAACGCAATATGAGACGTGAAAAATTCATACAGAAAGTTAATAGTAATATACGAAAGGAACTGAGTCTTTGGGGTAAAGCGGAGCGACCGAGAACATGGTATTAAAATGTAGATCTATGAAAGAAATATTACTTGAAATTTTGTGTGAATTCATCTGGCTTGTAAGCTATATAAGTCAATGGCATGCTCTTCTGCGCGCGATAAAGAAATTTATGTTTAGATAAAGTAGGCAAAATTCTTTACCAGCTGACCGACTACTGCGTTAGCTTTGAAGTTGTCACAAGAATGTTTCTGAAAGTTTACGTCGTCTAGGATATGATGGTAAGCCGTTAGATCCTAAGGCTTCGACAGTTTTTCATGCCTTCAGCTTTCAAATTTCGGGATCTACCTTACAGGAAGTCTCAACTTCTAATCCCAGAAGAAAAATGCTGAGGGAATATTAGCTGCTGAAGATTAATTCTGCTCCGTAAAATTAATCAAAGTGATTTACCATTTCTCATGAGAAATTTGTAGTTGGAGATCTGCGAGAGAGGTTTACGTTCTAATGAAAGAACTGATTTGAAATCCCACCAACAATTTAGATACATTCAGAACGCTCCAAAAGGACCGGACAAGGAACAAAGCCTCGACCTTCCTGACGTGCAGCAAGCGTGATGAATGTGCAGTGTTCCTAAGAGACTGCAAACTAAACCTTCCATAAGCATTTGCTATAAATTATTCAGTGAATTACAGTGTCACACACATAGTAGCATTGGAAAGCTCTTCCGAACGTTCCTCACCATGCTGGGACAAGTGGGTCTCCGGGTAATATATCTTATTACCAACGTAACTGTTTCGACATAAATATACTTCCCTAAGGGCAACGAAGTTTTAATGGCGTGGTTACAGAAGGGAGACCTTTAGGTTAGTAACTACGATTGCAGTATGGAGGTGAAACTCATCACAATGCAGTTCAGGAGAGCATGAAATCCATTTACAAAGCGAAGCGTCTGTAATTAAATGTTTTTTCATGATGGATATGAAATGTATAGTATATATGGCCTCCTATACAATGGGTACCGGGTCTCTTTCCCGGGGGTAAAGCGGCCGGGGCGTGGAGTTGAACACCCACCCTCATCTAGCGCCTAGGTTAAAGGAAGAGTAGAGCTATACCTCTACTATACCCGTTCTAGGGAGAACTTTACCTTTACAGTGTACAGTGACAGAGATTAGCCATATACTGTGAAATTCCTTCCTTTCATACTAAAATTCCTTTCCTTATATTTTAGTTTCTATTAAAATTATCCCGTGTTTCTTATTTTGTGGTAAATATAATCTCCTATTTTAATAATTTCGGCCTCATTTTCTTTACGTCTTGCTTTTTTCGTTTTTGTTTCTCTTTTCTTCCCTGCATTCAAGATTTGTTTTTTACAGATCGCACCAAGTAAATATATAGTAAGAAGTTCAAATTTTCATCACTGATGACTTGGGTGAATTATGAGTGCACTCTTGCTGGGTGATTACATTACTGAAGTTTTTTGAGAACACAAGGCTTTGTGAAACTGACAGTAGGAATAATGAAAATGTGTTATGATTAAATTGTGCAGAAATAAGATTTGTGATTACAGGCACGGAATTGATGGGCGGAGCTGTCTGTTGAGAACAATTTGCGAAGTTGCAGAAACACCCTTACACCACAATGGACTTGTCGGAGAACTGTTACACGTCATGCTTACGTGAGTCTGATTAATATTTTAATTATTATATGATAGAAAATTCTACTATTTGCATAATAAATCCCCCCATTCAAATGACATATCTGTACCCCGAATTCCATACAAGAATAATCCTTAAGCCTACAGAATGCGCACCTCATTATAATCAATTTTCGGAAAATAAGTTCTAAGATTTTAAAAGATACAGACTATGATTTTGCCTGTTGTTTTGTATGGGTGTGATATTTGGTGAGGGTGTTTGACAATACGGTGCTGAGGAAACCGTTTGGGCCTAAGAGGTACGTGGTAACCGGGGAGTGGAAAAGACAGAATAATGATGAGGTTTATGGTTTGTATTCTTTATCAAATATTGTTCGGGTGATGAAATAAAGAAAAAAAGAGAGGGGTGGGACATGTGGAACGTATGAGAAATACAAGAGGTGCATACAGGGTTTTGATGGGGCGACCTGAGGGAAAGAGACCACTTGGAAGACCTAGGCGTAAATGGGAGGACAATATTTAAAGAAGTGCACAACTTATTCATTTGTCGGTATATAAATATAGAAAAGAAAATTTACGGCATGAATAATATTGAATTTAAAGAAGTCTTAGGGAGGTGGAATGGTATTAACTGGATTGATTTGGCTCATGATAGGGAGAGGTAGCAGACTTTTATGAATGTGGTAATGAACCTCTGGATTTCATAAAATGCGGGGAATTTCTCGACTACTTGAGAACCCCTTGGCTACTGAAGAAGGCCTTTGCTCCCTGTAGTTAGTTATGTTCTAAGCTTTATTTTGCTAAGTCCCTTTAATTAGCATTTTTCTGTTTGAATTATTTTTTCGTCCTAGATCGTCATATAAAATTTATAGTAACTTTCTACAAAAGTAGACTAAATTATGAAACATTTGTAGGTGTGTGATGTTATCATTGCCAGTACATGTAAGGACCAAATATTTAATTTGGTGAGTTGTCGAGCAGATTTCTTATTTTCTTGATTGTGTTTCACTAAACACCCATAGAACGAGCAAATATTTATCTTTCTTTCACAGTTACGTATTTCAAGCAGACATCCTGGATGGTACAAGTGCATCTGTACACTATGGAACACAACAGATACCGCGGTTTTGTGCAACACAGTGGGCAGAATAAAATTTTGCTCACTGTTGAGCTAAGGACAGGAGAGCATATTACGACATTACCGAATTCGCAATGTTTTGCATGTAAAACAGAGCCCAAATGCTTAAGAGACAGCCTGGTAGCACTGTAGATAGGAGGTGCGACATCCTGAGAGACATGTCTCCCCTTGCGAACCGCAACCTACCCTTATAACTCATCTCAGTGTTTCCGGCAGGCCTTTCCTCTGAGACCTCTTATCAGAAGCAGCCTTCAGTTCAGGGATGATGATGATGATGATGATGCAGTCTGTTTGGACTAACACTAATACATACTCTCTATCCTGTTGCTTCGTCCCTTTGGGTCACATTCAGAGAGACTATTGTTGTGGATAGTGTCCGTCGCCCTGAGATTTTCGGACACAACGTTTAGCAAATTGGATCTGTTTAACTTATAATTTGTACAAAACGAAAAGTTTCTACTCAATTGGACCCATTAGAATGAAATACCCTCGATCAGTGGACAGTTCAATAGGAAAATTATTTTCCTAATATCTGTCGATACAAACAGATTGAAAATTCAGAACTTAGTGCTTGCAGAAAATAAAGACGATAGACAACATGCAGAACTACTGCGAAAACAAGCAGGCCTACTTGTCAAAATATTTAAATGTGTATCCGCAATGAATAAGCTTTGACTTACAAAGCTAAATAGAAATCGAATCAAACAATCACACATTGCCTCTATTAATATTCATAACGTTTGTCACTACCACCATCATGCAGCTGAAGACATTAGCTCACTTTTTCACCAGATCCACTCCCTTTCTTTCAGCAATAAAGTCAAAGATCCTCCTCAGAATCTAGATCCATATATTTTGTAATTCTCTAAACATTTTTACCGCTGGACTGTGGAGATGAAGGCAGTACTTTCCTTCGAAATGTCGGTAACTATTTGCCAGTCGACACGGCATAATATGCTAGAAGACGTGAAGTTCCATCAACACCGCAGCGATGACGCCAAATTAAGTAACTTTTAAATTTTTCTAAAGGTATTTTTTCAAATTCAACATTAATTTTATTTAGTGAAGGGCCCCATATAAGATGCTACGAAAGCACCGCAGCCTTGAAGGCTTATTGTGCGACCCTATGATGAAGATGAGGTTTTTTCTGCTTTTCCATTTTAATGGAGCACCGGTGGAATGAAATTGACAGGAGAAAACAGAAGTACTCGGAAAGAAACCTGTCCCAGTGCCACTTTGTCCACCACAAATCCCACATGTGCAGACCCGGGATCGAACCAGGGCCTCCGCGGTAACAGATCGGCGACTAACCGCCTGAGCCATGACACGGCCAATTCAACGTGTTGAATCCAGTCTTTTCTATAAGTAAACTCAAAAATTTCTTTTCCATAATACCTGTGATTTATTTCTTTATTTTGTCCGTTATTATACTTTCTCTGATTGTATGTTTCCGCTCGCCCTATCGTCCCGCTGATTGAGAGTGTCGTATTCTGATGATATAACTATAACTTTGGAACACTTTCAGTGCCGGATGACGACGGAAATTACAGAGCAGAGTCCTCTTTGCTAATTTACCTCATAGCTGATCAAGCCATTAATCACCGTCTCAGAAGACCGATGCGTCCTTGTATTTTTCACCTGTGACCACAGTCGAAACTACTTCAAGCCACATGAATGCAGTCCAACCCAAAAAATACCCTTCTTTAACATAAGACTATATTTTAATACCATTACTGGCTAGTTACTGACCCTTTGAAGGAGCAAATTATCTCCAAAACTTCGAGTTTATTTAGCAGTCTGCATGGCGTAATACCGCCTAAGATTCCAGTCCCCAGTCTCGCAACATTCATGTCGATTATGTAACTTCACTGCACAGTTTACCCACTCAATTTTTTTTTCCTCTACCAGTATTACTTTATGACATATGCCCCATTCACAAAATTATTAATGCAGTTTGGTAATTAAGTGTTTTATTGTCGACAGTCCGGGTTACGGATCTAACATGGAGGAAATCATCGAGGCTGATTACTACGAAGCACGTCGCCTTGGTGGGGAAGGAGGCGACTGTCACGAAGCCTACCCCACGTGTCCTTTTGGGCACGGCCTGCTGGATCTCATATCTATGATCGACACGTAGTGCAGAGGGAAGACTTAATTCTTGTGACTGCGCTCTTTTGAACACAAAACGTGGGAGGGTAGTTCCTTCTGCTTGGTTGCCCGAAGGCGCTACTGGTCTACCAAGTACTGAAGGTGGATGGTGGCCACAAGTGAGGTAACAGTGTTTGGTACTAATAAGCTCTAGGTAAAACACTGTTAGTAGGCAAGGCCTGGAAGCTGCCATCCACCTTCCGTACTCATATGACAGAGGACCTGAGAAGCTCGCGAGTAATTTTCTGTAATCCAAGAATTTGTGTACTTCTCTAAATCGCACCTCTGACTGATGAAGACATAACAAAATATATTGGACTATACAAATTCTCATAGTAAATAATACTTATCTGTAATAAGTTTTCATGGCCAAAGATTTCCCTTAAACAACACACGAAAGGGAATTACTTCTTTCTTTAACACAAGCTTTTAATAAACCGTTACTTAATGCTTGTAAACGTGTACATTAATACTTAAGTATTAATAATCTTCATAAAGAGTGCAAAGAGTTATATTAAGCTTTAACCCTTTAACTCACACTTGACGCTAGTGCTCCAAAGTATGAAGGAAGAAAGGTGTTCAAAAAAGTGGAATTTCAGTGAAGTGCAGACAAAACGGAGAACCTGTAGGGCTCGTTAAATGTGAATTTGTAGAAAGGTAATGGAAACTGCAGTTTGTATGGGAGAAAATAAGATGGACGAAAGTAAAGGGGCTTGTTTTTCCCCAGACAAAACACGGATCTGTATCAAATTTTAAATCCAAGAATACATGCCATTTCATAGAATGTACATCAGTGCTGCTACAGACACAGTTTTCTTTAAAAAAATAATAAAACCAACGAATGCACTATATTGACCACTTTTATTATGGCCTATTTCCCCTCACCCTACACGTGTTTCGGAACTTTAAAGTTCCATCTTCAGGGGTTGTCGTGTGCTACCAATTATTCACATATTAAAACAAATACACAATATGTACAATAGTCTGTTAAAGTATTAAAACCATAGGTAAATGAAGTTCAAAACTCTTTTAAAATTGTACGATATGTACTGTAGTCTATTAGAATCTTAAAATCTCACGTAAATGTATATTTAAAACCTGTTATAAAATGTTTTAAAAATTGTGGACTGTTCGTAATATTCACTTTTTTACGGAACTACTGGCGTAGTTTTATACAACTCCGTATTCCATTTCTTGTGTGTTGTGATGCTTCTGTGCTGTGTTTTCAAGGTTGTGTCTCTCGTACAATTTTAAAAGAGTTTTGAACTTCATTTACCTACGGTTTTAATACTTTAACAGACTATTGTACATATTGTGTATTTGTTTTAATATGTGAATAATTGGTAGTACACGACAACCCCTGAAGATGGAACTTTAAAGTTCCGAAACACGTGTAGGGTGAGGGGAAATAGGCCATAATAAAAGTGGTCAATATAGTGCATTCGTTGGTTTTATTATTTGATTAAAAAATGCACGGTGGTAATACTGTGAAACAGTTTTCTTTGTTTCTGATTTCGTTATTTATAATGTATTTAACGATGCTATCAGTATTTAGATGATACAGCATTTGTGTTGGATTGTGAGTATGAAGGTGGAACACTGGGAGATGCAAATTGACAGGGGAAAACCGAATCATTTGGAAAAAATTTTAGTTCACGAAAATGAAGAAACAAATTTTTAAATTCCTTCGGTAATTTTTTGTATAAGAAATTTATTTCTAAACAAATTCAAAACTTTTTGCAGCTTTTACATCCGTGCCACCATGTACAGTCCTACTATTAAGTATAGTTAAATAATAATCATATTATGCTCATGTCATTTTTATCTGCCATTTTACCTGTGTTTTGTAATGTGTCCTTTTAATTGATTAAACTCCTTTCGCCCTGTTGATAGAAGGGACAAAGTAATTGAAGAATACTAATTACTTTTAAAAGGCATATTTTACTTAGAGCCTTCTTACATTTCTCTACGTATCTATCGATCATATTTTGTCGCTTCAACTTCCAATATTCGCTTTTCCTTGTCCCGGCTTCTTAAGCTGTGGAAAGGAGTAGTAATTAAGTCAGGTTCTAAAATCTGTGATGTGGAAGTAGGGACACTGTATTGTTTAAGGTGAAAATAATTAGCCGCATATCGCAGTAGGTAGTAATTAATGCATTTATTTAATTCTGTAAGTAAAATAATTTTTTCATAATTATAGTAACGAGGAATTTAAATGAATTGGTACGGTCATTTTCAAGACGTGTTTGCAAAGAAGTTGCTTTTAGAGCCAATAATGTCGAAAGTCATTTAGACAAATCATATCTCTTATGTGCACAACACTTCTTTGAGGTCACTTTTACTAGGCATACCTAAAAAGGCCGTGAGTATGAGTACCGGACAGCGCATTATCCCTTCTCTTTCTCGTTCTATCTGTAGTGACAGGTGTTCTAACGTATGGTGCGTATTCCTATTAAATATCTAATAATCATATATAAATATCGAAATTTAGAATGACTTCATAAAACTTTAACATCACTTTTGAATCTAGAAGCATTTCGATATTTAAAGTATGTGAAAATGTAACACTGATTAACCAACCGTCTGAAAGACTGAATCAGGCACTTTTAAAAATTAAATTCAATTGTAACAAAGTTGGAATTTGGAATGGACGATCATATATATTTTAACAATCTTTCCTAAGCTTGCATGTAGAAACTGACGAAAGAAACCTTAAGGCCCACTAAAGATGGCCAATAATTCGTCATAGTTTCTGATTCCCTTCTGAGTACAAACATACATTTAACGGTTAGAGATACGCCGTCGTTCTTCTGGGATGTTACGCAGCGTAGGTTAGTAGATTGTTACCGATGCGTTGAGACATTCTATACGTCTCATTTTCAAGGGTCAAGGATCGCAAAAAAATCTTTTTGGAGTGTTTAACCCTTGAAGGTGGGACGACAGGCCGTCCAGAAATATCGATAAAGTTACCATTCTAAGCCACCCAGCATCCCAGAAGAGCGAAGACCTCAACTGCACAGCGGCGGAAGCCTGAAATGTCTAACAGCTAAGCAGTCAATAAATTACTGGCCACTTCCGGACCCTCAAAATTCATTACTGTGATCAAAGGAGACAGATAAAATTAAGTCCATACTGAGATAACCTTTTTTATTATTCATTTTTATAATAATAATAAAGGCCTTTTGGCTGGTGTCAGCACATTAATAATAAATATTGGAATTATTATTATTATTATTATTATTATTATTATTATACGTGGGTCGAAGCTTGAACGTTTTAGGGTTCTCTTCCTTTAGGTTTTCCGACTCAAATTCAACAAATTGCAGAGGCCCTGTGTTTGGCCTCTAAATAGTTTATCGCATATATGTGAAGAGTAAATGTCACATTACGGCTTATGCATGTGTCCATCAATTTCTCAGCGAGAACGATCTTGAAATGTCACAACCAAAAATTTATGTCTGGCGATTATTACATTCAGTGCGTGATTTACGTCCCACACAACTGAACGCAGAGCCTGAAATGTGCCTCGTTCGATGTTTGTTGAAACCATATACACAGTCAACAGTGGAAGATTGAAGGATGTATGGTAATTGAAAGTGAACTGTGAAGTTAAACTGACATAACTGAACAGCCGCTGAGTCGCTGAGGGTAAAGTGCATTGCACTTCACGTTGTTTGCTGGATTCCGAAACAGGGAAAATACACGTGTTACAACAGCTCAGCTTTACTCTTCACAGCAAGCTAGAAGATAATGTGGTATGTGTTTAGTTAATTAACCTTACGCCTAAATTATTACCATTTCTCCTCGGCAAATAATCATAGTAGCGATAAACGTTATTACCATTTGACGACTTGGTACAGAACCTGACAACTTCAAGAGATTCTATCGAGTAATTAAGCCTTTAGTGTCTAGTGGTTACTTTGTTTGTCACCAGGTTTAACATTAAGAAACTAATCTTTTTACTTACACAGTGAATTTTTGTGTTTTATATGGTTTAAAAACAGCTACATTATTTCCCTATATGACACTGAACGACTTTTGTTTGTAATGGGGACTGAAGGTGTTTTCTGTTGAGTACAAGCTAAATCTTTAAATATGATTCACATTAATCTTACACTTTTAAGAGTTAATCTAACTTAAATTTCATGTGATGTATGCAACAGCATATTTGCCACAGCTGTGAGATATAAGTTATCTCGAAAATGTCTATTAAAATGTTTGTCTTTTGGGATATGACGCCGTGCAGTTTGGTAGATAGGTACCACTTTTTTAAAAGTGTTATGTATTAAATTACACAGTGTCACATTACATATAGAGTGCAATCTTAATATGACTATTACTAAAATAGGTGAATGACGACATATGTTTGTGTCATTTATTAAAATTGAGATTACGTTTTTAAAGCACAGAGCTTACTCTACACATCACCTACTTTACCACCAGACCACACTTTTTCCTTGCAATATACATGCGTTTGTAATGGTTCTCAAACTATAGCCTACTTCAATTATTTTTCAAAACAACCTTAACAGATTGTTCTTTGTAATTAAAAATCATTCTGAAGTAAACCGGCATCTTTATATACGGCCTATTTACATGATGTTGATGTTTCTGAGGCTTTAACTTCTACATGTTTTTGTCTAAACAAACTGAGAACATATGATTTATACGAATTTTGGTACCAGATATCAAGAATGAGTTAGTGGAAATTTGAAATTGTACGGTATTTAAATATCCGATTATATACCCAACGTAGAGCCAAAACAATACACCGTATTCCACATACATTAACATGCTTTGGCTTTGCTGTAGGAGTTCTCCTTCAAAAGAAATAGTGTTTCTGACACTACTGTTACACTGCTGGTTGCCTGTGAATCCTCATCGGGACGAACGCGCATTAATTTACCCCAAAGGCGCTACGTACAAGGTAAGAAATAAATGCTTAAATTGAAACGTAGGTTACAATATTGCCACCAAATTCATCTTCCAAAGTAAAATGCAGAAAATGTTTATCTCTAATTTCTAAATTTTGCTGTCTAAATAATAACACAAGCGTAAACAAATGCATAATGAAATAAAGTTTGATTTCAATGGAGGTGTAAAATAACTTGATTGGTCAAGTTAATTTGCACAACGACCACCTATAATATATTGGATCGATGCCGGGGTTTTATACTAGTACTGCTTCATATATATACATATAACTAAAACCTTTACAGTTGATTCCTTGTCTCACTTTTTTAAACATTACTTTTTAATTATTTTTCAAAATTCATTTTTCCTTCATTTTTATAACGACTTCGGCAACATTTTAACAGTTACTTAATTTTAACATTTTACTTAGACTATATACATGCAAAATTTATAATTGTTATATACATTTTCAATGTATTCACTTATGTAAATGGGGAGATCTCCTACCAGCAACATATGGGGTTTCCAGGTTACAGTTTTTGTTATGGCCTGATGATGGCTCTTTTATGAGCAGAAACTAGTTGCCAATAAAACGTATGTTAAACGACTTGTTGGGTCCGATTGAAGAATTAAATAAAATATATACTTACGATCGATAAGCCAAAGGGGATATCTTATATGAAAATTATTTGTGAAATTTAATTTTAGTTAAAGTGTTTTGAAGCCATTTATTTTATCACCTGAAAGATCAAATATTGCTCTTGTTTAAAGGGCTAAAGTAATTAGTCTTGAGTGGCGGCTAACTCAATATTACGAAAAGCAGGAGCGCCTTTATCTGCGTTACGACAATGAAACAATAAAACGAAATCGCGTAAGCAAATGTGACAAGCAGTTTTCAGTACATGCGTACGGTCAATACATACTTGTTGGGTGTTGCACTTCTACGGCCCCTGTATTCATTAAAGAAAGAAGTTTCGTACGTACGGCCCTTGTATGTTTCACTGGAGTTCTTCTTATACGACTTCTATGCATCTTCACGGATTTTCATGCATATGGCCTCCGTATATAGCTTCAGATTTGTGTCTATAAGTCCCTGTTCGTCTATACGAGATTTGTTCTTATACGGCCCCTGTTATTAGGTTTATGTGTTCACGGACTTGCATATCTTTACGGCCGTACACCTGCACGGCCCCTGTTTAATGTTACGGAGTTGTCGCCTCAGTCGGCATAATGACTAGGCTATGTGATCGACAAAGCTTTGTTCATTTTCCGGCCCCCAAAAGAAATTTTCCTGTCTTTCAAATTGGCCAGACCGAATCAAGAGTCCAACTCAGCATTCTACCCAACGGGTACCTGGAGCTATTCTCAATAAGTTGTAATGGTCAAATCTGAACCATGCAACTCACCTTTATTAGTAAAGAATGCGTAGCGCTCTACATTCAAACTTCAATACGCCTTCACGGCGTGGTGCTTAATCAAGCACAGCGACAAATTTATCTTCGACTTTTATGCACGTGCACAGACGCTGAGTGACTGTGGCTTTTTAGTAGCTTACAGGAGACATTCTGTTTATTCTGCGGTTGAAGGCTGCAGCGCACCACCAAAGTCCTCTCCATTCACAATACATTTCTTTCGACGATCCTCTCTTAACCATATCTTGTTCTTTCTTCCAGTTTAACATAGGTATGGGGTTTCCCGTAGATCTGCCGCAGAAGATTTTGTCCTTTTCCATGAATTTCCAGTTCCAGTACACAGAGCCTACAAACGTCACTGTAATAAAAGGTTTCCCAGAATTGAAGCGGTCTTTCCGGGAGACTATGGACAGGAGGTCATCTTACCTCGCACTGCAGAATGTCATGGATAGGTGAGTGTTAGAGCATCAACACACACACACACGTTTATACGGTTCGCTATTCTTTTATTGGTTTATTATAATCTCCCAACTTTTAATATCACTCAGCTTTGCGCAGACAAATCTGTCCATATATATCCGTGTTGCCCGGAAAACTTCGCCAAGCAAGGCTTCGGAAACTAATACTGTTTCTTTCATCAGGTAAGATGATAACGTAAGATGGTCTAGGTTTAGGTCTGGTGTTCCAGGCGTGCATTCGGAATAGAAGAAGGAAGCAAAACGAATTTCCGGAACGTCGTACGTCGAAAAACTGGATAAATGAAAGACGTCTAAAGTGGGTGTCAAAATGACTGTTACACATCATATTAAGATACACTCTTACCTATTTTAACATTAGACTGTGTGCCCCTGAAGACGAAGACAAGACGATTATTCGAAACGAGCCGCCATGACGCAACGAACCAGAAACTTGAGATTTCAGCACCGCCTCTCGGACAACCACAAATCTCGCATAGAACTTGTCTGACCCTGTTCCATATACATTAGTCTGTACGTCTTGTGAAAATATTTTTCTTGATTAATTGCATTAACGATTAATACAAGTTAATGTACTGATGGTGAATTATTGGCTAATTAACACACCATATCCGCGCGGTAACTACACACACCACCACATTCAACATTACAGACTCGGCATTTTGCGAATTCAGAGCATTTATATATTCCTTTTGACGTCCAAAAAAACCAGAGATTACTTCCCTGAACATAATTAACGCAATGGTTTTATAATGGTCAGGCAAAATGTTTTTTTTTGTGAGATAGGGACCGAATCTCTAAGTATAAATTAGATTTCTATTCTTTAAAAGTTTAAAAATGTTTACAGCTTGACAGCCAATATTAACTACAGCATGACTATGTCTATTTACTGTCCATGTTCCTTCTACTTCGTCGCTGATATTCGTAGGTAGTCAGGCTTTGCCTTGCCTGATAGCTGCTAGGCAATTTTAAAACAAAATAATAAATAATTTGTGATGTACACCGACTGTAATAGCGAGAAATTATGCATAAACACAGACACTGTAGTGGAGTGATATTTCAGTATCTTATCAGAGTAATGTATTATTTAATGTCATGTCATCAGTTGCCGAGTTTAGATTGGTCAATTGTCATTTCGACAAGAAAATATTTACTAGATGGGAAATGAAGGAAGATGTTGCAGTGGACCATTTCCAATGTACCAGCTATAGACTAGTGTGGAAGAATTGAAGAAATAGAGAGAAATTAGATGGAAGAACAAGCGAAGAGAAGTTACTGAGCTACAGAATGGGAGATTTATGTCGGTTGTGAGACAAGGAAGGCTATCAAAATAGGACACTAGAGTAAACACTTGAAACAAAGTGAAATAGAGGCAGACGCAGAGAAGCATTCGAAAGGGAGGGAGCGGGCTTGCTAATTAGCGAAGAGAAAAGGGAGAACCTGAAAGTCAGAGAGAGAAAATTTAAACAGATTTTTGAAAGGGAGATGTGTATTGCTGAGAGAAAGTGGTCACGTAGAAATGAAAATGAGGAAAGTCATAAGAGAGCGCTTTCGCGGCTGAAAGTGAAATGGGACGAAGGAGAGACCAACAAAAATATAGAGTGTGTGTTTGTGTGTTTTGTGTGTTTGTGCTGATACATTTTACCATTGCAAAGGTTGCATCCAACCTTCGTACCATAATTTGTCTACCTCAAGCTATTACATATATATATATATATATATATATGTGTGTGTGTGTGTGTGCGTGCGCACGCAAGCGCGCGTGTGGGTTTATGTATGTATACTTCAGCAAATACTGTATATCGAACATAACTACCCCTGGGGAATCAAAAACTGCTGTGCTACTAAATTTCTCACACTTTATGAAAACGAACGTTCATTACCGCATTCACAACAGCACACAGTTATTCACTACTTGAGCCATTGAATTCGTTTCACCAAGTCTCATCCTGTTCTTTGCAACAGACATTTCAATTTTATATTCGTTTCTAAATATAAGACTTGCGAAAATATTGCAGCAGTCCAGAGGATTGGATACACAAATTTTGCAAACGTTCGGTTCTGATGTTCCTGCTAGTAGTGACAACTTTGTACGACTTCATAATATGGTGCTTTATGTTCATTAATAAGGAAATCCCTTTACAGGTACGGACTAGAAGGGAGGAGTTGTCTTCTGAGAAGTATCTGTGAGATTGCAGAGACACCTGTCTACTACAACGGACTAATCGGGGAATTCCTCCACGTCATTTTTACGTAAGAAATATTGAGAATATTTACTTTTATGGATACTAAAAAAAACCACAGGCTGAATACAATTAAAACGTGCAGCACGATACAGAGAGAATTGTAACACGCTAAAGGAACTTCATAAAAGTCCCACAGAATATTAGTTTCAAAATTCTGATCCTGGAAATACAGATTATAAAGGCATAAATCAGACAAGCAGCTCAGAGCAGGTAGTTAATGAGAAAGATATAAATTAGACGAGTGGTTCAGAGCAGGGTGTTAGTGGAAAAGACATAAATTAGAAAAGTGGTTTAGAGCAGGGCGTTAGTGGAAAAGATATAAATTAGAAAAGTGGCTTAGAAGAGGAATTTATTGGGAAAGATATAAATTAGATGAGTGGCTCAGAGCAGGGCGTTAGTGATAAAGATATAAAATAGAAAATTGGCTTAGAGCAGGGCGTTAGTGGAAAAGATATAAATTAGAAAAGTGGCTTAGAGCAGGGAGTTAGTGGGAAAGATATAAATTAGAAGAGTGGCTTAGAAGAGGGATTTATTGGGAAAGATATAAATTAGATAAGTGGCTCAGAGCAGGACGTCAGTGATAAAGATATAAATTAGAAAATTGGCTTAGAGCAGGGCGTTAGTGGAAAATATATAAATTATAAAAGTGGCTTAGAAGAGGGATTTATTGGGAAAGATATAAATTAGATGAGTGGCTCAGAGCAGGGCGTTAGTGGGAAAGACATAAATTACATGAGTGGCTCAGAACTGGGAGTTAGTCGGAAAGGTACGCCATAGCTCACACTTCTTCGAGCTACCTAATAACAGGAAATAATCGACAAGTTCATAAGAACTCATGTCTTATCCCAAATAAAAAACACATATCATTCAATATGTTCTTGTCTTATTCTCTTAAATAATAATAGCGGCCTGTAATTATGTAAGCTTTAATTGTGCTGAGATATTTGCTGACTGAAACACTGTAAACTCCTACCTGGGAGAACTTTATTCGTACGTAGCAAAGGGGTGTTGAATCCAGTACTATATGCTTCATTCTAATTCCCAGAATGTTTATGATTGAAGTCTTCTAGGATGTTACGCCGTGCTAAATGGTAAATATTTATCAATATTTCAAATGAGTGTAATCTCATCATGTTCACGGTCACGCAGTAAAAATCCTGGACATGATGTAATACACCAGAAGAAGAAGAAGAGCCTCATATCCCGCGAAGAATATGTTTTCTGCCCTGGCATATTAAGGAGTATTTGAGAGAAGTTACGTACAGTAGGACCTTTATGTTTTTGTTATAGCCGTTTCATTTTTGTGCACAGGGATTTAAGAAAATTGTTTTCATTATACATCGTAATTAAGAGTTCCGGTGTTGCCAAAGATAATCGCTACAATCCACTCTGTGCATTTAGACAGATTTTATATTTACGAAATCTACTGCCTAATTTTATGGGACCCTACAAATGGGTACCAGTCATTTAAAACTTTAAAGACCGGTAATGCAGAACAGACAGGCTCATGGGACTACACTAAAATTTGTCACACAAATTTAATTTTTATTTTCACTCTCCAATAGAGGAGCCCGGACAGAGTAGTCGGTAGGGTCAATAGGCTATCGGCCGGAAGTCCGAGGAACAGTGTTTCGGTTTCCTACAGGACAAAAAGACTCTTCTTTTCTTTAAACCGCGCAGAATTCTGGGACCTAACCAGCTTTCTATGCAATAGGTAGCGGGGTTAAAGCGACCGGTGTGTAAAGCTCACCACTCTCCCTTTCCATATTGAGATTAAGAATGAGTGGAAGTAGACCTTTACTTCCCATTATGTCCGGCACAGGGAAATATTCACCGTTACTTCACTGCCCAAAAGAAGCCTACTCTAAATGACTTCCAAATTACTTATTTTTCTCGTATAACTCCAATTTTTCAAAGAATGTGAAAGTATTTCATTAGGATAGACAGCGCCTACGTATATTTGAAACATTTGATGTATTTGTAATTATAAAATAACTGCAAGTAGCTTTTACAGCATAATATATCACGATAGATTACAAATTCTGGACAAGGTAAACCCGACCCTGTACACACTATGAATTCACACAGGAGGAGAAGATATATACGTAGTTTCACTCATTCTTAACCTCGGCACTAGACGTAGGTGAGTTGCCAACCTTACGGCCCTGTTGCTTCATCCCCTGAGGAAGAACACCCGGTACCCTCAAATATGAGGCTGACTATAGTTCATGTACCGTTCGTTAGCTTATTACTAAAAGAATGTTTCCCCCATAAATAAACACATTGATTAATGAGTTACAAAACATCAGAGATATGCTTCATGTTTTTGAAGCAAGCTGAGGGTATTCCAGTCAGAACAAGGATTTCTGTACTTATATTGTTATTAAATGCTAACAGGCCAGGATATGGACCGAACACTGAAGAATACTTGGAGCGGGATTACCATGAGGCAAAGCGTCTTGGAGAGGAAGGTGCGGACTGTCGCCTGACCTATCCCGCATGTCCTTTCGGCGAAGGACTCCTAGATATCATATCTGTTTTGGATACCTAACAAGACCAAACTTCCTGCAGGAAAACAATGAAGATACTGAGAAGAACTCTTTATGTTATATTATCTCTAAAATTGTTGGTTGTATGAAAAAAGTTCTGACTGCCGCTCAAGTGTATTGTATTTTGTTGAACCAATTTATGTAAGGTTAAGGCATCAGGCAAAGCAGAAAATCTTTTTTTATCGTGGGTGGCTAATGGGTTTTATTAGGCTCAGCTGCAACCTTTATTTCCGACTGCCACTTTATACGTTTGTTATGAAAATTAAACCTTGAGCATCAACTGGAATGATTAGTGTTGTTAGTCTTATTTCTAATGCTCTAGTGATAATGAGTATACATGCGTCCTTGACTCGTGCGTAAGTCTTCGTTATGAAAATGTGATGTACTACAAAAAAATCCTCGAATACTCATTAATTTGATGGGTAAAATGTAAATGTTTTCGACAAAATCTTCTTCATTTCCCAGCTACAGATGTAAACTGAATTACCTGTATGAGCACGTCAACATTTGAGTATATGTCTGTCCAAAAATAAGCAATATTTTATAAATGTAAAATTCTCAAAATAACAATAAATATATATTGATGGAATGTTTAAATTAACTCATTACACGATGTCAATATATACAATACAGCAGTTGCGTGACAGGTAATCAGTGGCGTAGATAAGGTAAACGCAGACCCTGCGAAAGGGGGCCCCGTGGGGCAGGGGGCCCACAAACGTACAGAATACTAAAATTTATTAGGGTTTTTTTGGACTGTTTTCCTTTCTTCTGACAGAAGGCAGTGTTCTTGATCCCTGTTACCGAGACTTTCAAGTAATTTTTCTCAAAATTACAGGGGAGGGGAACCCGGTTACCGCGTGGTGGGGGGATCCGTACCGGTGATCTACGCTACTGCAAGTACTGCATGTTTTCATTCATTCATTCATTCATTCATTCATTTATTCATTCTTTCAGTTATTAGGGATGTTATAAGATTTTTGGGAAAGTGGAGAGTAGTGTGTTACGCCTCAAAATTTCTGCCACATCGCCGTAAGATGTGCTTCAATGTGACGGATAATTCTAGCACAGGTAGCTCAGATATTTACACGTAATAACTCTCACCTCATATCTAAAACCTGTTTCGTTCTTCCTGCAGTGTGGTAAATCCGATTCCATGTGGGCGATTAAAGTCACCAAAATTTGAATTAATCACACTGAAAAATTTATTATATTAAACAATTTACCTAGATTACATTTTGGCTTATAATTTGGTTTTTATTTATTCTTGAATTATTTAACGACTCTGTAAATAGTGCAGAGTACGTTATATTGCGTCCAATATTATGAATGTTAAGGAATAATAAATTTATAAGAAAGGAAAATCAAATGAGTATAACATAATTTAAGACTCTTATGGTATCTGGCTAGACAGACTGAAAGAACTAAAAAACTTTGGATAAAAATAGCTGGTATCCGGGCTCAGATTTGAACCCAGGACTCCCTGACACGAGAGAGAATAACAACTCTATTGGTATATGCTTACGAGTAACGAATTCTTAGTAGCTAAAAAAAAATATGAGTCTTAACGAGCAGTTATTTTATGTGCAGCTGCCAGAAAACTATGCTGTATTGCCTTCCTGGGTGAAAAGTGTCATAAATATAGCAACACTTCTTAAGAAATATTAAAATTAGCAGTCACAATTTGGGTTTTTCGTAAATCATGCTCTATTTAATTAGTAAAGCTATTTTCCATAATTAAATGATTTAGATTCCTTAAAGAACCACGATAATCAATTTATATTAAATTAGAATTTTAGGTGTATGAATGAAAAACGCTTCTTCTAGTCATGTTTACTTATAGAAGTAATTAGCTCGTTATTACGAATAATTTGGAAACTTCAGTATATTCGATCTGTAAATTGTACAGAAGTGTGCAATGGCCAAACATAAATTCGGAGCGTAAAATTAGCAGCATAATAATTTATAAGTCCCTGCTCTTTGAAATTTTACCAGATTTTAAAATTTACCTAAGCTTCAACGTGGGCTCTGAAATGTGTACAGAAGTAGTCTGCATCAGCCAGGTCTACAAAGGTATTTACAATATTCACAACATAAACAACTGCATAATAAAACGGAGGCTAAAAAATATGAAATGTTTGTACTGCTTTACAATAAAACGTTTAAACAAGTACTAGATTAGGAGCATTTCCGGCGTCAGATGGGATAACTGTCAGGTAAGTGTAAGAAAGGGACTATGTCACACAGAGAGATTTATGTTCTCAGTTAATTACGTACGTCTTAAGTTATACGAATGTAAATCGAA
Organism: Reticulitermes speratus; assembly: GCA_021186555.1. Taxonomy (NCBI): domain Eukaryota; kingdom Metazoa; phylum Arthropoda; class Insecta; order Blattodea; family Rhinotermitidae; genus Reticulitermes; species Reticulitermes speratus. The sequence continues at coordinate 22,283,028 of JAJKFL010000330.1, forward strand.
GGCCAAACTTTGATCTCCATAACATAGCTTTGAAAGTGAGCATATCATATGGCAGCGTTCTCCAAAGGGAAGTTCTCCAAACAAAAATAACAAATAAGTGTTGTGATGTGACCGTTTTCTCACCTGCAGGAATGGCTAGAGGGAGAGACTTCTGTTGTTTACTGCTCTACTCAAAGCGTCCCGTTAAGGTAACGTTTCGCTTAACAGTACTCCCTCGACATGCCAGCGAGGTGAGGCGTCCGGTGTCTGCCACGTGTTCTGTTGGACACACTTTGAATAAATTCATCACTCTCTTTCGCTGCTCACGCACGGCGTATACGAAATGAAAAATGTAAACACAACGGTGTAGTTAGACAAGAAATTGTATTGGTTTCCTGGGTTCAAATTATGTAGTCTTCATCTAGCAACTTTAGTTACTGGACTTACATATCTTCATAATGTTTTGATATGATTGAACAATGTTACCGCAGTAATTAATTACTGACGACAATGTGTCACCTGAAGCTTCGGAAGATTGATGTAATAATTGAGCTGTGAGACTGACTGCAATTATGGACAGAAATATAACGATTTCACTACTATTATTACTAACCGCAATGGGGACTCTAATTTGTGATGTGTCATGTGACAACAGGACTCGGCGAATTAAGAGACGTGTAGTGTTCATCAAAGGAAGCAAGTTTTTTGTGAGTGTTTATAATTATTTTTAAAATGTGGTGAATTTTTATATCTGTGTAATTATAAAACTCACCTGAAAGAGTTAGCGTATTTAAAAATGTAAGTTTTTATTATAGAGTCGAACCCGGTTATAACGACATGGTTTATACGTCACCTCGTCTATAGCGTCAAATATTCTGTGGTACCAGTTAATTCCTCACTATTAACCACAACATTATACTTCTCGGTTATAACAACACTCTTTTATAACGACACAAAATATTCATTCCCTTTCATGACGTTATAACCGAGTTCGACTCTACTTTAAAAACAAGATAGAATTAAGCAAAATATTGCCCTTAGTCATAAAATAAAGCAAAGTGCATGAACACAGCATTCATGTTGGAATTCATTGTTTGGAAAGTGATACAAAACTCTGAGATCTTACTGATGTCATCCAAAATACAAACTTAAGGAAAGTTTACTCCCTTAGATTTATAACGCTTTGAAGTTTATAAACAGTAAGACAATGTAATTAAATCATTTATTTGAGGGCTATAATCATTGTGAGTTTACTAAAAAATCTGACGTCTCTGCAAAGGTTATTCCAAATTAGACCCGCTCAAACCTTAGCTCGCGCTCAACATGTTGGCCGCGACACAGTTTTATTTTGTCCGCAGATATCTGAAATGAGGAAACTTCTTTAATCCTTTTCCTGGTAAAGTCGAGTTAGACCGCCTAATGAATTCCGCTCGCTTCCTAGCAAATTATGAAAGGCAGGTAAAAATATAATTTTACTTTTTCTTATCCGTTCTTAATTTTGTGTATTAAAATGCCTCTTGCTCGCATGCAGACCAAATTTTGCAAAAGTTGCACACACAACATAAAGGGTTGAGCAGGCCTGTTCCAGACACGTTATATTGCATGAATATTTGCAGGTTTTTATTAATAGAGCTTTTAAGTGGCATTTATAATTCACCTCGGTTTTTATATTCAAAACAATGAAAAGTATTAGAACAGTTATACAAGTTATGTTTTAGTAATAAGCGACCAACACATTGCTGACTTGAATTTGGACACAGCTTCTATCAACATAAAACTCATGGTGCAGTTGTATTACATGCATGGGCTACAGAAATTGCTTTGAAATACGAATTTTAAGGACAGAAGTTGCGAACGAATATGTTTTACGCAAGTTGCAGTAGACTCCGAATTACGCATTCCACGACAACGCATAATGACATGTACCAAAGAATAGCGCCCATGTCCTTTCCAAAACCGCCAATTATGTAATAGTGCTTTCTTGTGTTGCAAGTATCTTTGGCGTCTTTTCTAGTGTTTTTGTTTATTGTGACACCATACTTCAGCCACTTGCAGGGTTACTGTACTTTTATCAAGAGACAAATAACATGGTTTATACAGGATTTCCACATAATGAAGGTGGAACATGAAATTTAGTTGTTCACTGAGTGCCGGTGATAAGACACAGGGGAGAGCTATTGTGAACGCAATGAACCGCCGTCTGTCATTGAAGATGAAGTATTTAAGGACTTTGGCGACAGTTACCTTCGATAAGCTTCCAGCTCTTTAAAGGTTTATTATAAAGGCCATTAAAGGGAAGAAGATTCTTTTTTGCCAAACGTAAAATGTATTTTTATTTCCTGTGTCTTTGTTAACAAGAAACCCGCATATATCTCGGCACACGTCCATCCAAAACGCAATTTGTTCCTTCCTGTTTGCGTTTGGAATATCGTAGAAAATTGCATTTGCAATTTTTGTGTCCTTCTATTTAATTATTTTAGCCACGTCACTTTTGAAAAGTATGCTTTCTTCTTTATACAAACTCAACGGCTGGTTGAGATACAGTGAATGTGGTGGCCAAGAAACAAGTCGTACTACTCCATAAATTGGGCAATTGATTATGATCGCACAATATGACGTAGTGAAAAATGTGCGGTTGCTACATTTGTCTTAGTGTCAAAACACCCAACTAGCTACCTAAGAGCTTCATATTCTAGCAGGTACAAATATATGTGACTGTACATTAGACCTTCTGCCAAGTGAAGCCTACCTACACCGGTTGTATGTGTCAATACACAATACGAATTTTATTAAACACAATTTATATTTTATTTATTCACTGGACGTACTGAAACTAAAAATTCGAGGGTGTTATCTATGTCAAATATAAGTAATGTGAATGGTTGCTTCGCCAGAAAATTGGCTTTCAGTTTCAATTAAGGTTCCTTTTCGCCATGTTGTTTCACGATTCTCAATACAACAATTTCTGTCCATTATCATAGTCCATGATTCATATTTCGTCAAGAAAATGAGCATGAGACATACCCGAAATTTCAGCTACACTTGGACTACATATAAAATTTGGCATATAAAGTCACACTGTGTTGTTCGTATTTTCGATATCTTGAAGCTGCCCCACAAATTTCAATGGCATCAAAGGAGATGTGTGCCTTTGGGGATTAAATTACTTCAATGGGAAAGTATTTATTCTTGACGTAACTGTGTGTCAAGAGGTGAAATAAATATTTAAATTTGATACACCGGAATTATTTTGTAGTGACCTCACATTTTGTAGTGACATCACATGTTCCCAACAATATTCCGGAAGGAAAGAATGTGTAATGTTGGCTGATACGTCTCCGCTGTAATAATTTGTGCTCAAAATGGTAATGGTGTTTTGTTCTTTTGTCAGATTCGTCTCAACTTCAAGGCCAACACCCTTCCATACACGGCAGTCTTTGCCTACGCTGCGGGTACAAATTAAACTTTGACCTACCAGAAGACGTAAAGACCGGGCCTTTCCGTATTCATCGCAGAGCCCTGTATGAAAATTTTGAAACAATCATTGATGAGTAGGTGAACAATTATTGTTACTTTTTACACGTTAGAATTAATAGAAATTTAAGTGGTATAAAAGATAAAGAATTAATTTTACGGTGTATTACTTTCACGTACCGGCGGTGAAACTCCAGGCTGCTTTATTAAGCATTTATTCTGTCATGTAGAGAAAAAGACTGTGAAGTGACGCGTGCAGTTCAGTGAGAGGGAGGGAGCTAGAAATCTACAGATCTACGCCGTTGCTTAATATTTTTATCTAAATTTGATTGGCTGATACCACATAAACAAGCACTGCTTTGGACTATGTCATCGCAATTCGCAGTTCGCAATTCTGTACCACCATTTCTAAAAACTGCAGCAATTTTAAAATTAAGTCCCTCACTCATTTTTTCCAAAATCTGATGTTGAGAGCTGGGAAAATAAAAATGGTAATTTTTAAAGATAATCTCACGTAATAGGAATAGAATTGTGGTGCTCCCAATTTTTGTTTTCCCCACCAACAGTACCACTGTCTGGCTTGATAGAAACTGCACACAGAACGTAAAGCTGCTGCTCAAGTTTTTAGACATTCCACGCTTATGTACAGCAGTTACAATACGCTTGGACTGCGTGTAGAAATTTATTTTAACATTTCCATATTTATTTATTTCGAGTGAGAGCGGGTGGTGGTTTATCCTGCATTTGTGAGGTATTTGAAACATTTAAATACTTCTAGCATTTATTTGTTCCATAATTGTTTTAGAAACGGACTCAATGGGCGTTTGTGCATGTTGAGGTTCCTGTGTGAAGCGGCCCAGTTAGTGATTCCAACGGACACCCTGTTTCAAAAGCTGCTAAAACTCATATTCACGTAAGTTTCAAACACAGAGTGTGAGGTTCAAGTCTTCTGGGATGTTACACTGTTGACACGGCGTCACATCTCACAACACGTGAATCTTCAGTAGCACCGTTGTGAGAAATTCAAATCTTCAAACAAGAATTGTTCCTAAATTCAATGCAATTCTAATTCGATATTCGTAAAAAGCGATACAGACGAGTTCAGCGAATAACCTGCAGCGGTCGTAAGAACAACTCCCCACCTCCTCACACACACACACACAAACACACACAAAATTGTTCCTTTTGTATTTTATATACGTTTCGGCGCATACTTTAACAATACCACAATTTCTTTAAATATTTCCTAACTTCAGCAATAAAACAAAGATTGAATAATTGCGAGCCTTACATACAAGTCTGTTCCTTGAATTGAAGATACAATAAAAGAAACCCTCATTTCATGACAAGAAACAAATAATTTTTTTCTAATCAATTTCTGCTAACATCTGTATGTAAGAAGGAAATTTAAAAAATTACACATCCTTTCAGACGACGTTTTGACAATATTTTCTGTGACATTTATATAATAAAGTTACTTAATTTCAGGATTCCAGCAGCAGCAGCACATATGGTTTATCCTTATCACGTGGCTGAGGACTGCAACAAAATGGCTGACGAATGTCCTATCTCTTTCCTTCACATCATGGCTCTTAAACCGGCTGAAAATGTGTAACTTGCCAACTGTAACTGCGCCGAATTTTATTAATCTTCTGTATAAAAACACAAATTAAATAAAATATCATAAACAATCATGAATATCTGATATCATACATTTAATTTACATTGAGTTATTTACATAACATGTTGTGCCTTACAAGTTGTTATTCATAAAAGGGCAATATTTTGAGTTCATTATTTTTATTATAAAACAGCAGTATTAAAGGGGTACGTGTCAGCGTAAAGGCAGTCGTGCGAAGAAGGTAATAACACCACAACTGAAATATTGTGTATAAGAAAAACAACCCAGAGAGTGGAAAATGAGCAGTAAAATACTGATATAAATTAATTAAACCACCAGTAAATAATGTTTCTAAAATCTTTCCACGCAGTACTTAAAACCTTAATGTACGTTTGGAATATTATACTGTATGGATCTTATCATGGTCATGGTTTAAAAAGACAAGCAACTGAGGCGCGTTCTCATAACCATTGTTGCCATGGAAAAGCAAAACTTATTACATATTCTGAGAGCGTGTCTGTAATCTTAGTTACCCAGCATTCAATGCACATGCGTCGTATTATATTGTCTTCTGTGGCCTCTCTGGCTGTACCATATTTTTCCACATTATCTCAAAAACGGCATGTTTTCGGAAAACGTTATTGAACATAGAATATGTGTTTTGATTTTCTCTACAATATTTTTCTGAAACATTTCTTACTCTGAAAAGAACTGAGCGAGATATTATCATAAATGTACATACGTCTTCATGTAAAGTAACCGTTATTCTTGTCAGATTTTTAAAAATTTGAATTTTCTCGACAGATTTTCGAAAATATTCAGATATCAAATTTCACGAAAAACCGTCCAGTCGGAGTCGAGTTGTTCATTGCTGAAGGACGGACGGACAGACAGATATGACGAAGCTAACAGTCGCTTTTCGCAATTTGCAAACGCACCTAAAAACGGAGGCACACAGCTCCCCGTTCTTGGAATAAAAACAATAAGAAACCTTTCCCAGTTTATCCCAATAGGTAAAGATAATCTCAAGCCACGTGACATAATCTAGCAAGTTGAAGTGCTATGTGTTGCCCAGACTATGAGAATATTTTAAGTGTACACGTGTAACATAACTGAAAATATAGAGAATTAAATGACTGTATCACAGTAAATAATGAATTGGAAGGGATATGGAAATCAGTTGTATTATGTTAATTTAAGGTTCTACCCCGGCATTGTGAGGTAATTACTCAAGAAAACCACAAAAGTTCATAGCAGTGTCAGTGTGCCCGCTGAGATTCGAAAACGGAACCTCCCGAAAACAAGTCAAAGCGTTACCGTTGGCACTAATATGTTCAGTTAGTAGATTATGCAAATTGTAAAAATAATTTACAGGTAATTCATCCTTAATATGTGCTTATACAATTTTACTCACATAAATAGTGTTATTCTAGACGCTGTGCATTTTGCATTGATAAATATTTGATGTAGACTGCATTCGGCCAATTGCTTTTCCGATTTCAGGTGGTTCGTTGTCACTACATTGAATAGAGACTTAGTATCTTTCTTGTTACTAATTTGTCGAGAGTTGAATCAAACATATTGATCTACTCGTAATTTCATAGCCCACAACCAGAATAAAATCCATGAAAAGGATAAAAACAAATATTTTAAAATTATTCTAGAAGTAAATACGTATTCAATCTATATTTAATATTAAAAATTTGAATGTAGTATAAAATATACAAATAACGTCACGAGTTTGAGAATTTATAAATGTTTCCCTACACAAAAAGATATGCTTACTGAGAGTCGTAAAATGGAGAGGGGGGCTAATGGAGTTTTCGACTCAAAATAAGAAAACTGGGGGGCAAAAGTTAAAGACATAGAAAGCTAAAATATTTACAACATAATATCATGGCCTAAAGTATGAATAATATACACAAATCGATACATAAATTTAATAACTTCATTATTTTTGATGAGGGGGAAGCGAAGTTCACTAGCTTTCCCCAGGCGCAAAAAACTTTAGCTCCTGCTCTGTGCTTAATGTCAACACGACTAATAATGTAATCAAGACAGAAATTCGAAAAACGCATTTGTGGCAAAAACGATATAAAATTTTATTTTTTACTTGGCAGAAGGCTGTAGACTTTCATCAGTAAAATACACAGCGCTTACAGATGTATGTTCCTCTATCTGAATCCAGCGTTTCGGGTGAAAGTTGTGGACTAACGGAACAGTATTAGAATACATGAGCCTTATTTGTGTCTTACATATCTGGTGTAAACAAACCAGCATACCTTATTTCCGCTTAGTTAGATACAAACATATTATTCCGCAAGTTATTCCGAGTACGAAGGACTGTGCCGTCAATAGTTACTTTAAAATTTTTGCCTCAAACACAATTCTCTTCCACCCCCCCCCCCCCCCCTTGTGAATTCGAATAAATGCCACATCAAAGTATCGCAACCTGTTATTAAAAACTGAAAGAACAGCTGGGCTATCGTCAGGCTTCAATGCAATTTGCAGCCGACAACAAAGTGGGGGCTGCTAATTACAGAACAGTAAACAATAAGCATAACATCAATTAACATTTTAGTCGTGACTGTCCTAATGCTGAATGAGTTAATTTAGAGAGCACAAAATATTTCCATGTCGACGAACTTGCCTCATAGCAAGAATGACTTCTATACTGTAAAAAGAGCTTCTCGTGTAAGTGGACCTGCTGGCAGTATAAAGGTAACAGTTAAAACGACTTGCATGTAATTGATTCTGATTTTACCGAGATGCTGAAAATTGTGCTTTTTGTAAGGAAACATATGAAATTAATTTTGTATACTAAAAAGAAACAAATATAGACGGTCAATTTTATTTATATTTCTATAAATTATTTAAAGTAAAGTATGGAAATCGTCACATCGTTGCTTAGCAAACACAAAGCCTTAATAAACAAGTAAATTAAACGAAGTAATCGCAGAAGATTGTGCCCAAGAGGTTAACTGGGATATCAGTGTACAAAAATGGAACGCGTTTTTGTTACAAAAATATCAGGTACTGTGTCTTGTTTTAATTTCGAAATAATTTTTTTCGTCACAAAATTAATTATGCCTATATTAGAGTAAGAGAATTATTAAACTATTAGAAAAGTGGAGAAATATTTGTTTAATAGTCAACACTAGTGTGTTAATCCTTCAGAAGTGTGGACTGGCAAATGAAAGGTTACGTTTCCAGACCGTGTAGGATTTTCATCTTCAAGATTGAGAAGTCCAGTTCGTGAAGGTAAATCACAATATGTTCGGGGGTTTATCTGTGGTTTGTTTAGGTCACTGAGAATGCTGAAAACTGCCTCCTTTCTAATACAATATGCAGCTACAGTGTTTCACTCAGTATTAATTTGATTCTTGTAAGAATGACTTAATATCCTTACAGAAGTCTGACAACATTTCTGATTTTAGGGAAATTTTATGTAATTTCTTCAACATCAATATTGTTCCTTTGCATATTTCTTGGTGGTAAATCCTTTGCATTTTCCACATATAACGCTTTCTGCATTACATAATTTTACAGTGAATATCTGAGGGATAATTACCGCAAAGAAAATATTATGCTGGATTTTGAGTGTGAAAATTGTAGAGTAGAAAATTGGGCGTTATACATCGAAGGGCTGTGGCTGTTATGCTTAAGATATTACATTTCTCTTCAAATACAGCTAAGAGCGGATAATAGCACACACACTAAAATTAACTCATTTTATGCAGGACAGGAACAACATGCGATTTAAAATATCCATGGTCTGCGCCCTGATTTCTGTCTGTTCAGCCATGCTATGCAGTGCTGCCAACATTACACTGTCTGACGATTCTCAAGAAAGCACGTGGGGTTTATCCCGCAAGAAACGGTACCTTTCATTCCCTTCCGGATCCGTATTGCAAGTAAGTATGTAAAAAGACATATACAAACTTTATTATAAATCGTTAATCGTTACGTGTTGATTGCAGTGACGGACCAAAAAGCGGCTCCAATTAAATTGCATGGATATAATTTTTGAACTACGAACTCTTTCTCTCACATGACATTTCCTTGGATACTTTGGAAACAATCATCGTTAATTCATAAATTTCACTCAATAAAGCTTGAATTCCTAAGGCTACGTTTTGAGATTTGCATTTGAGGTGGTAAATGTGAGCCATTAAACATACTGTCAGCTGTAGGCTAAGATCAAGATTTAAAAATACATCCATCGCAGAAAAATATGTACCACTCTACAGCAAATTTACCTGTATTAAATACCCGTACCTATTGTCAGAATGCGACTTTCTACGGGGTGGACGGTCTGGGGACCGAATCCCTGTGTGGGCAAGATTTTGACTGGCTCGGATGTCCACTCAGCCTTCTGTACAATGGGTTCCGGGTCTTTCCCGAGAGGGGGGATGGTGCTGAACACCCACTCCCTTCTAGCGCCGGGTTTGCAAATGGTTTAGGTAGGGCTATGCGCGTGCCCTCTTTGCCTGCATAGGCATGTCATGGTGTGACCTTTACCTTTACATATTATCAGAATATGCAGCAGTTCTATTAATTCACGATGGATACTTCAGTGAGAAAATCTTTTCGAATAATATATAGCTCGTTCATAAAAATAATAGCCTACTAATGACAGAATTTAGTGAATTTATTACTGTCTGGAAAAGTGCAGAATCAGAAACAATCCCTAAATTCTTATCTTCAGCAGGCCTACAAAAAATTATCGCGACTGTGATTCGTATATCACATTACAAAATAACATCTAGTATTTAGAAGAAACAAATGAAAGACAGAATGGTAAAAATGACGCTTGCCTTATGATAAGAAACTGTGGTAACTGGGCTGTCAGATTACTGTGACTTGAATTATATAAATCTGTGTAGAAAAATTGAATTTATGACTCAAATTAAGATAGTACAGCTGATTGCTTTAGAAACACTGGCATTCGATAATTTAGTACGCTAAAAACATGAAGTGCACTTAAAATTTAAAATCCACTTAGCATATAAAGATAAGTAATTTCAAGAAGGGAATATTTACCTTAGGGCCCACCCAGCCTCCTATTCCGTGACTGGCGGGGGCTATTACCCCGAGGATGAAGCGGCTGATGTAGGAAGCCGAACATTTACTTCCATATAGTGCAGAGGTTAAGGTTGAGTTAAGCAAAAATGTCAATACCGCATGTATTCATGACGTGGACAGAGACAACTTTATTTTACTTTAACGATAAATTTTAACCTATAACATGCCAGGAAGGCCCAGATGGGGATAGAAATGGAGCTCCACCTTTCTTTAAGCTCGGTTTAAATGGGAGTGGATGGTTAACGCCACGCCGTGGCTGCTACACCTCACAATAGGGAACTAATGGGTTTCTGGACTTTGTCCATCATCCGGAAATCAAAAATAACTAGATAACACGACGTTTCGGAAACTGGATCTGCTTCCGTCCTCAGGTGAAGGGGCGGGAGACACCTACTCTGTTGGGTCCCTCCCCTTTCACCTGAGGAAGGAAGCAGATCCAGTTTCTGAAACGTCGTGTTATCTAGATATTACAGATTTCTGGACGATGGACAAAGTCCACAAACCCATTAGTTCTCTATGTTACATACCATCGTCAGAACCTTTTAGAATTTACTCACAAAAGAGTCCCAGTACCCATCGTACAGGGGTTGGTTGCGACGTTTATGATATTGTAAGGTATATTTCAGTTAGGCCTTTGTCTGCTTATACCGTCACTCATCCCTGACGGTATCTGGTATTACGGCGTTACCTTTGGCACAAACTGGGAAATACCATCTAATCCACTGCGTCTAAAATTCCCGAAAAGATCTGCAGTCGTGCATCGCAGAGACAGACTGGACTTCTACCAGAAACTACTGCCAGTGCTAAACACGTAAGTAGACTTAAGTGACATATTATGTTACCTCTTGATGTCCCTCAAATTTGTTATAACATGAACCGTCACTATTAAAGTAGACACACCTACAAACACGGCGAATTTTTACTCTTGTGGTAACTACAAAACTACATTTAACGCAAAGTTAAATTAAAAATGTATTACCAATATTGAATAGTCTAACATATCTGTGCTCTTATTCAAAGCTAAATATTTTCTGAAGACAAGCGGTAAGAATTCGATTAAGTTAAATTTAATAACACTGATTATGAAACAACTAAAGTTATTCGAGAGCAAAGACGTATTATAAAACAACGGAGAAAACTTAGTAATATTAATTGAATTTCGTGGAAATTTTAAGATGTGCTTTAGCACAATAGGCCTATAGACGACAGTCGATCAGCAAGTACGTTTACATAATGTGTAATAACTTGGACTTTCAAAACCTTTCTGAATTTTAGTCGTATTAAGATTACCTCTCTTACTGCAACACAAGGGTGCGGAGATCTCAGGGCTAGACTCTCTCCTATCTGTGGAGAAATTTTTAAAAAGCTGAGATATGTTAGTTTGCTGCAGTCGTACAAAATGAATTCAAGCAATGAAAAAGGTAATAATTATAACTGATTTTAATCAACTCACTGAAGGCACTTTATAAGCGTCATTATAGAAGCTAATTGGGACAAACTGTTAAGTAAACAGAGCTTTAACAGATTTGTGGCAGGTTTGGGCACATTTTAAGACTAATGATTCCCGCAATTGCTCTCATTATATACGACTGAAAATTCTTTCATAGTACTGAGGTTATCAATTCCTATTCACTTCTTTATTTTTGTCTCTGAATAAGCCTACAGTTTACTACTAACAGGGCATTCAGATTTAAGAGAAAAGTATAGATCTTATAGGCCATCTATATGAAGCCACATTTACGGGTGGAGTTATAAGGAAAGCAGCAACCATCACAGGAAAGTAGGGTCGCTCTCTATTATTTAAAAGCAGTATTACATTAAAATAAATAAATAAATAAATACACTTTCAGAACATCATCACTATATTGCCCAGGTTTTTACACAGACCGTATTCTACACGTTGCCAGATTTATAGGAAAATTTGGAGATATTTAAGAATAATGATATACATAAAATAAAAAGATTTAGACTCAAAGGGTCGATATTAAAATTATTACTAAAAAATATGGCGTGTAATATTATCAAATTCAAGGCATATTTATGTAAAAATGGCTGCTGAATATCTGTGTCGTGAAACGTTAGGATAGGGTTGGATGGAGAATCGTGTCTTCTGCGGGCTCTGTGCGAGTCGGGCCAGCGTCCACCAGGCGCCACAGGATCATTCATAGAAGAGATCCTCCATGCCATATTCACGTAAGCTTAATTTACAATTAATAGCGACTGTACTAGAATAGGCTGCCTTTAGTGCTTGTCTCTGGTGGCTGGATATTATAAATGCGCAATAGTACGTGGGTGATAAAATGTGAATATCCCTAAGCTAATTAATCTAAAATACCTGCAATATTATGAAAGGAAAAGAAATATTCTTAAGAGATTTGCTCCTTTTCAGGTTACCCCAAAGGGAGATGAATGAACGGGAGGTGGATCGAGACTTCATGAAATATGACAATGCCCACAGAACAAAGGAAGCTTGTTCGGAGTTGTTCCCGTCTTGCATCAAGGATCTGGACGTCTCCTGATGCAGCAGCTCTTATGAAAGACAAACTGAATTTCCTTACGCAATAAAATACTAATAAAAGAGTTTCATGGCCGCCACAGCAGAACGATGCAGTTCGTCCTTCGTTAGCAGGTTTCAAACCCATTTCAAGGAATGTGGACAAACTGATACCATGAGCACATTCGCAGAACACCTAACAGCCAGTAACTCCATTGGTGTACATGTGTGAGGTAAAAAATATAAGTTATATGATTGTGCCTACACAAAGTGAAATTATACCAAAACCATAAAACAATAGTGATGTGAATGTATGTAATAATCCATTTTAAAATGCTTCCAAATATAAGAAAGCTTTCACTGTTTATAAAACACCGACGAAATGCACTTCACTTTACCACCTTTATATTTCACTAGACTAGGGGGCTAGAGAAATAAAAAGGTGGTAAATTGAAGTGCATTTCGTCGGTGTTTTATAAACAGTGAATTGTGAAATATGCACCGTGAGACTAATATAAAAAAATAAGAAAGCTTGTGCGGAATGAAAGTTAACAAGTAGAATAAATGGAGTTTAGTGACAAAATTAAAATAAACTCTGAAAATATATGTTAATCTTTAGTTCAGAAATTCACACTCTGTAATTTTTGGGTTATTACACCGTTTAGTCTGGGAGAATAATATAAACTTTGAATACACCTGGTCCTTTCATCTTTTTTTCTGAAGATGGGGGAATTACGTTCCCACGCAAAGTAACCAGACGCAAATAGCAATATTTTCATTTGTTGCATTGTGCTCTGTCCTTAATACCAAGTGAGTACGTTTCGATGTCCTTTCAAACACAGCCAATTTTATTAACACCATATACTGTATGTAGGATTATATATTAAAAACTTGTCTACATGTTTCGGCTTGAAAAATACGTATCCAAGAAATGCCGAATGTGAGTTGTCATTAAGGTATTAATACTCTGATTGAAACTTCAGCACCATAAGCCTACTATTAAAATTAAAACTGGACAGGATTAATGTTCACAATTCAGAATTGCTTGAGCATCATACTGGTAAAAACTATGCTTACTCAGATCTGTGAGACTCTTAAAATCGTTGGTAAAATTAAGTATTGTACATCAAAATGCTATTAAATTTATACGAAAAGGATTCCTTCAACATATTTTAAAATACACACTAGTTTTAATGTCTTGGACTATGTAGTATAGATCCAGTTAATTATGTGTAATCATTTGCTGTTTTGACGACTGACGAAGTATTTTATGTATCAAAATATGTAAAAAATAGGCACTGTACAACTTTTATACCTAGAAATGCAGCGTAATTCAATACAGTCTTTACCCTCATTCTGCTCCAAGGGAGCATTAATGCTAAGTTGTTACGAATTCTTTGCATTAAGTCCTAAATCGAGCACAATGGCGAGATCGTTACCCTTCTGCACCAAGTTCCTTCTCAAAAGCAATTCTAAATATAAATATATATTGAAATTTAGGTGAGCAATTTCTTTATTGGTTGACGGTTTCTCGGCTTTGAAAAAGGACTGTTCAATAAAATTAGTCAGTCATTAGTGTAATTAAATTATTCAGCTCTTAAAATTACGGGATTATGAGGAAAATATAATAATAATAATAACGACGGAATTTCTTTTATTAAAGAGAAAAGAAGTTTGTGATTTTATTTACGTTCTACCCTGTACTTCATCTGCAGTTATACGTTATTGAAGGTGTTGTTATTAAAATTAAAACTTCATGCACCGGTTACATTCTTTAATTCCAATAGAATGAGAAGTTTCTTTTGTGATAAAGTCTTCGCTGATGTACAGCGTAGTCAATGCTGTTAAGAAAGTTTCACTGTGATGTGTACTACAGTGTGATATTACAAGGCAAAGCATTTCGTCTTCATGAATACAGGAAGTAACGCAGTAGAAGGTACAGTTCATTTTGTCACGGACATGTGTGTAAATAATTCTGCGTCCATCCAGTACGTTAACTGCCATTACAAATAAAACAACTCACTGAATTTATGCTTCTTCCCAGCTAAACATGTTGCGCTTATATTTACACACTATTACATAGTAACGGGATATATTTTCAGTCACCTTGTTTGAGGAGAACAAGTTTTTAACTCTATAAAGATTTGTTCTATTGGCACTTAGCAGTTCATATCCGTACAAGAAACGTGGAGACCTCGCCGACTTAATGGATGGCGGAAATTACTTAATAATGAACAACATCAGATGATCTTTGAGTGGAGAAATTTTCATCTTGAAGAGAAGAAGGAGGTCGACAGAACTGCCTGTTTTAATAAAGTTGCTAGACTGTAATGTGACAAAACCGAATATATAATTAGCCTCAGGATCTTCACAGGGCGAAATACGTTTAGAAGTTTTACTTCAATCAGCGGGAGAATCAAGTATATCATGCTGCAAATTCTACTTCACGTAGCTCTTATATTCCATAAACGATTAATTTCGGTTCTTATGTAACCCGTCAGTCCGACACTGTCAGACACATTAAAAATTGCCTCATACATCCCAGAGTTAATGTACGTGTACTTCCGTCTGCTGTCATTGCGTCGAATTCGTCAAGCAGAACGCCATGCGGTCCGCTGTTTTGAACTGCCTCATCATCGTCATAGAATTCCCGTTTTCCATCACTGCAATGCAGGATCCAGATGGCTCATCTCTATTAGATCAGAAAGTTATGTCAAGGAAGAAGCGTTATCTCAGCTTTCCTGACGGCAGCATTCTTCAGGTAAGTGAATCTTGATTGGCTTGCTGTGATTTTACACAAATTTAAGTATCCATACCGTAGGTAAACGCGCGTTTACCTTGGTCATTCTGGATTATTATGGCGGATGAATCATCCAAAGTAAATTCAGTGGATGAACCAAATTCCGTTTACATTTTCATCGACATTGAACAGAATAATTCATTTCAAAATGAGGGCAAATGAACTCGTGCTTTTAAGTATCACTCTTGTTTGTGATTGTTTAATCCATAACTGTAGACAAATTTGAAAGAAAGAGCATTGTTGACATCGAGTTTCGTGGAATACAAAAGCCATGCAGTAATGAATGTGCTTGTTTGAACCAAAACAATTACAACACAAATATGTAGACCTGCACCAATTTCTGCTGATTTTATTACCTTAGTTCAGCACCGTACCTAATACGAATTGTTTGATTTTCAATTTTAAGTCCTCTTTGGTGGGTTCCTGAAAATTCAAATCCTGCACAACTTCCTGTAGTGAATTTTCACGAGTTCTTTGCTTTAGGAAATGTGCTGACTTTGTGTTCCACAAGAAAGGGAGATCTTTCATAAAATCTAGTACCAACGGAGTGTGGTCGTCCTTCAATTTAACAATAATAGTAGGTGGTTTTAAAACAGAAAAGTACTTAGAAAAAAGAAATAATACATCAAGCAATAGAAGCACCCTTTTTTCAAGCGGAGGATTATGCAATGACACGTTTGTTTACACTGTTTACTGCACATATATACATACAGGTATCAGCATGAAAGAAGTAAAATGAGCAATTGACTTTTTAGTGTAATTTTCTGAACGCTAGATTAAGCTGATTGCTGCATACTGTAGAGAAAAATTTGATTCCAGTTTCACTCATTCTCTACTTCTTTTTTCCTATGGCTCGACAGACCTTAGGGGCCTAGGCCTCGTCATTGTACGACGCTTCACGATCACACTGATAGACACACCACGTTCGGTAGGACTCCTCTGGACGAGGGAAGACCTCTACCTGACAACACACAACACTCACAAGAGACAGACATCCATGACCCCGGACTCATTCTCTACTACTTAAGTTTAATACATTGATCATGCATATTGCTGATTATTCCTGTTTATAAAATTCATTCAGAAAACAATAATTAGATAAGTAGTTTGTTGAAACTCTGGAAGGTCTTCAAAAACCGACGCAGCTAAACTCCAAAGGTCATATAAAATGCGCATACAATCTGTAAACCTAAACCTCCACGTATTCTTAGTTTTTTAATTATGAAACATGAAGTACAGGCACTCCTCGACTTTCGATGGTGATAGGTTCGAGAAAACTTTTCGCAAGTCGATTTGTGCAATTTTACTCCTCTCTAAACTAAACAAGTTGCAAAAAATGAAAACAGAATGTACATTACATCTATAGCGTGGAATGACTTACGGTACAATGTGTTGTACATTTGCTGCACCGGGAATGGCTTTAAAAGTTGTATAATGCCATGCAGATGTAGACGTCACGGTTAATTAACGTTGTAGATATGTTGTTGCTAATTCCTTTCGTTTTCCATGTTACCTCTCTACTCTCTTTAAAAGAGATAGTAAGAGTGTTTGCACATTTAGCCTAGCAGAAATTCTTGGAAGGCTTGTAAAAACACCGAATAACCACCAATATTTAATCTATTGCGCGGTGGTTGAAACTGTGACTGTCGGTTCAAAGAGGCAACTGGACAGAACTACACTTTTGTTCATACCTCTGGAGGTTCTTAGGAGGAATTTTCGTAAGTAGAGGAGCGCTTGTGTTTAAATCTATATAAATAATAGAATCATACGAAACGATTCCCTGAAGTCATTTTTAGGTAAACGTAAATTACTTTCTAGATGTTATAACATGGTATTTAATAATGTTGAAATTATATTTTGGCCTATTTTCTCAACAGCTCGGTTTCTGCCTTCAAGCCGCCGGAATTTTTCGCCCAGATTTAATATTTGGTTATACGGTTGGTACAAATTGGGAACTGCCATCTGAAGAAAATTTTGATTTTCGCTTCTTTAAAAGGAAACCAGAAGAGATTCACCGCAGACATCGCAGAGAACTCTATGCGAAGCTGGAGCCGGTTCTTACTACGTGAGTATCTCGGAACTGATTTACTGATTGATTCAGATGTTTTAATTAAATTGCAGTGAATTCGTTATTCGGAATGGGTTTAGTCTCGCCGTATCTGGCTCAGAACAGGGAAAAGTGGTAGGTTCTTTTGAACACGTAACGAAATTCCGGGTTTCATACACGTAGGAAATTTCTTGACAAGCTGAGGAAATATTTGCTTCTCAAGAAGGAATATGCTCAAAGGAATATTTAGTGGTTATTTATCTGGTTTGAAATTACGTATCCATATTTCGGAATAATATATTTCATCAACACTCAGATACTTACCAAACTACACAAAGTCAAATCCGGAAAGACAGGAATTTTCATAGTTGCATTTGCACCACAGACATCACACGCCTACTTTGATTTAATCTTTCTGCAAGTAATGTAGCTGTATGCAAGAATTGTATAATAAAGCTTGCAGTTAGGCCATAAAGGTTTTCGTCTTTTACAGAAACACCTACATAAATTTGTAGCCTGTAAAGTCTAGATGGCGAATCTTGTTACTCTCATAAAACATGTAATTTGTTACGACCATGAGCAATACGTCATAATGAGTACTACCAATGTTCTGGTTACAGAATGGGATTAGACGGCCGTGAATGTATTCTGCGGGCGCTATGTGAAGCCGGTCGACGGAATGCTGAGAAGGGAACTTTTCTGCAGGAGATTCTTTATGCAGTGTTCACGTAAGCCGTTTTCGAAACTCGTTTCACACATTTGTTCCTGACAATTAATGCTTAATATTTTTTCTCCTAAATATTTTGAGCCTGAAAAAGTAATGAGAGAAATTCAAAGGTGAAGATATCCCTGTTCCTAACGAAGCACCGTGTCATGAAGGTGTAAGGGAGAGCAGAGATATAGCTTTACGCATTTTTAAAACCGTAACTACGTAAGGAAATTGGTCAGCTGAGGCTTCCTTCGCTTTAAAACCAGGGAACGAGGCCCCGTTTTCCATTGCATCGGTAACAGGGTGGGGGCCACACCCGGTCTGGACAATTGGATAAGAAACGATCCCACCCCTACAGGACATCGAACCATGACTTATAAGTCGTCCAACCTGTAGCCAAGTTAATATACAGTGCCATGCAATTTTCCTGATAGAATATTATAAATGTGAACAAATTACACAAAAAGGGATAAAAATGCGGCGGATAAAAAAGAAATTATTCCTTCCGTAACCTAAAATCCTGGCACTATAATTTTTGTGTACTGTTAGTCAAGCTCATAATTGGACTAATGCTGTATAGGAGGATCCAGTGCTAGTTTGAGTAAGCAGTGATGCGAAATTTGGATTGCGTGATATTTATGTTACAGTATCAAATTTTAAGAAAATGTAACGTTCACTTTTCTCTACAGTATTGCATCCTGAAAAACTCCGGGACCCTCATTCACCGAGCACTCATTCTTTGTCAGAGTACGCTGCGTTTACAATTTTGTCACAAAGGACTCTGTGAATTAGTAAAATTATATTGCGCACAAAGCATTAGTCGCGCCACTCACATTCTTTTACATATTGCGCTTCCGTGAAGCGAACTTACGTGTTGGGAGTCTGCCGACATGACCAGTCGAGGGTCCGACTCTTCCGCCAGAGTGGGCGCTTGCAAAAAAAAAATCTCGCTGCATGGATACCGCACCACTACATTAAATTGCTAAAATTCAGTTTTCAAATGAACATGTCGTCACAAAATACTCGTATAATTTACTTTCATGCAAGATCTCCTCTTTTATAGTTCTCTCTGATTAGGCCATCTCTTCTGCTATTACTGTAGACCTAGAGTACAGGATATCATTATATAATAAATTTGTAATTTATAATTTGTATTACACCACGATTATTACTTAATACGAGTGCTTTCTTGCAGGTTTCCTCCAACTACCGATAAGGAATCTGAACAAATATACGATGTCTATGACAGTGCGCATAATGCAAAACGCAACTGTTCAAGTCTATTCCCTGCTTGTCCGAGATCTCTGCTGGAATCTTCCACAATCTTATGACATTACAAACCCCATAATTTTGTTGTCCTGTCCGAATGTTTATCTCTCTTTCGAAGTCCAGGTAAGGAGTTTATTTAACTAACTGACAATTGTACAAAATATTACATGTTCCTAAGGCATGTCCTGAGAAAAGATACCAGCACCAGAAGGACAAAACATTAAAGAGCAGACTATAAATAATTCATATTATAAATATTTGCCTTTTTGCTAAATAAATGAAATGTTTATTACCGTATATAAAATTGACCTGTCTGTCTTGTAAGTTTGCAGTTCCATAGGAAAGGTAGGACTACACGTCATCACCAATGTTCCCTCTAAGCTGCGCGGGTGCGCTGCCGCACAGAAACTGAAATGCTCCCGCGCACACTAAATTTTTTCCGCGCAGTTGGAATTAAAATTTAAAATTCCGCGCAGTCGTCAGGTCGTGTAAACATTTTCTGCTGAGAACAACAGCAGGTCCGAGCGGCTGTAAAAAAATTGCAGGGAACGTTGGTCATCACATAAAATATATCCGCATCTTTATAACACTTTATAAAAACTTGGTGTAAAATGTTAATATACATCACAAAATGTTTCATATTTATTTTAGATTGGTTAATAGAAGATGGCTCAAAGACGTCGAAAACTGCACTGGGCCGGAGATAAGTTGGCCGCCCGTAAAGCTGACCATCACATCAATGTACAAGATCTACAAAGTGACCATTAGTATAGAAATATTGGGAAAATCACCAAGAGTGTTGGCTGTGTTTTGGTATGTCACGGACGACCTAGAGCTCGATATAAAGTGTTCAATGAAATGACTTTAACGATAGGTGAAGGTGTGGAGCTGACACTGCTTTGTGGTCGGATCATGTTAAAAAATATTATAAATAATTTAACATTGTGACAATGTACGTACGTGTTTCCAGACTTCAAGGCCCTAAGACAAAGTAACATTGAATTAAGATCCACAGACCTTACACCTTTTCATGGTACAGAACATAAGCACAAAAAACCTTTTTTAAATTTTGTAACCATTCCGAATGCCTGCAAATATTTTCGTAATTTCTGCGTTAGCTACAAAGTGATCAAGGCAATAACGAAAGCCTATTCTGAAAATACTGAAAGGAACATATGAACCCAAAGAAATGGGAGTAACGGGATGATGTACGACACGAGGTAGTAGTTTAGTCCTGCATTTCATTTGCAACTTCTATCGTTATGCATTAGCAATACTTGCAAGTACACGTTATGAAGTATCACGAAACCAACAAGACGCCGTCACAGTAATTGTAAACGTAGCTTGAATACACGACCGCCTTTAAAAGCTTGCCACTCATACAGTCTCGTCACACACGCCTTTGTGCTGAACCGGAGTAGACATCGAGCATTTCTTGTTGAGAATTTTTTTTTTGTTTTGTCAGTCACAGTGACTGCTCTCTGTCACAGGGATAGAAAAACGTGTAGTTTGGTGACGATATTCTAACGGCAAAAACGGTAATTGGAAATATCAGTATGGATAAGAATATTATACTTTCAGATCTATCGAAGACTATGCCCGTAAAACCTTAAGAAAGCAAAAAGGCACTCAGAATATGAAGCGGCATCACAACGCAAGCAACACTGGATATCCACAAATAAATACAAAAAATTAATAACTTATCTAACACCCTGTGAACGGAACCCGCAATTTCATCCATCATCTGCAATATTAAGCCTCCGCATTGCACTAACTCCTTAGACAATCACATCCACCTCCAATCTGCACAACCAGTATCATGACGACACATGCTATAATGTTATCCTAAAATATTCTTCCCTATTTTCCAACTACATATTTTACAAGAGATCCTTTCACATAAATTCGGAAGGTATTTCTCCAGACCTTACAAAAACTTGAAAATTGTAATTATTATCGCGGGATGGATGCACAACACATATGTTGAAATGTCAGGTACGAATTATAAAAGCATTAGGTGCAAGAAATTCTAATCGGATCATTTTGGAACGAAAGAGATACAAATTTGCCACTCTATGAACGGTAAGAGAAATTGTGTTTTCTCTATCAGATTAAAAGTTGGTAAAAGAAAAGTTATTCTCTCTTTATTCTATAAGTTACAAGTAGATAAGATGTATAGCTCCACTTATTTTAACCTTGGTGCTAGATGGAGGCGGATGGCCAGGGTCCTGGTCCAGTCGCTACACCCCTGGGAAAGAGTGCTCTATATGAAATGAATAGGAGGCTGGATGGACAGAGCTGTATGGACGTTTCGGACAAGAGAAATAATTCTTCTCCCTGCTTGGAATCATCACGTTTCCTCAGCCGTCCAACCAACAGCGAGGCCACCATGCCCACTACGCTTCCTCTGCTCTCTTATAGGAACAGTAGAGGAATACTATGTTACAAACGTTTCGCTGTGTGACGTATATTTGAACGACGTTTCGGTACCTACCTTCTTTCTCGCCTTCAATTAATGAACGATTTTTCTTTTATTCACAGACATACTATATTTTACCAGTACATTCAGCTCGGTTGTTCTGGGCTTAAATCCAAATTATGCCACTAATATCAAAATAAAAGTGTAATAACAGATCTAACAGCAAAATTCACACCTCAAATAGGATTACAGCTAACACGAAAAAAAAGTGATGTACATCAAATACACTTCAGTCCAGATTTCACCAACCAATGTTATTTGAATTCAAAATATTTTCAACCTATAAATACATGAGGTATTTTCCTTTACGTCTACCTAATCTTAGATTTATCGTCAGTAAAACTAGGAAAGTTACTGTCTTTTAAATACATTTTTTACATTTACTTAAAAGTCTTTAAATTTGAGTGATTTTTCTCATTTGTAAACAACCCTTTTTTAAATGTTACACCTAGCTGTGTCTAAGGGGTCCACGAGCGAAGAGAATTTGATTTGGAGGCGGGGGGGGGGGGGGTTATCCGCAGAATTAGCCAGATTTTGTAAAGAGTTGGTGATAGTAGACATGTTGGGGAACAATGTTTAAGACAAAAGATTTATCCAAAGTAACACGGGTACATTAAATTAATTTTTCTAACAAATATTCCGAGAACCAGGAAATGTATACCCATGAATGATTTCGTATTCAGCTTGTGTCTATTTTGGCCACCCTTTCTACAGCATGCCAGCACACCCGTATACCGCAGACTGTGACTGGAATTTAACAGTTTGCAGTACCTCCTACAAGTCCTTCCACAGATTACTTCCAACCCATCTGTTATTTACATACACCTGAGACGCGAATCTTCTAAGTACCAACGTCATTCCCACTCTGCGTTGACACTGCGAAGTTATTACAAATGAAATGCAAATTCTGTTTCGTTTTATTCTTAGAAGTATCCATATATTTTTGTGGCGGTGTTTCGGAAGATGCCGAAAATAAGTTACTGACGAGAAAGAGGCGATATCTAACGTTTCCTGCGGGTAGCACGTTTGTGGTAAGTCGTACTGTAATTATAAGACACGGGCTAGTACATAGAGTTTATAATTACTTGAACATAGAATTTCATGTCCACCCGATATTAAAAGATGGGAAAATTTTACTCTTACTTCACTTCTCTCGGTGGAAGCCGGATAGCGTAGTCGGTATAGCGACTCGGTACGGGCTGGACGGTCCGGGATCGAATCCCGGTGGGGGCGAGATTTTTCGCAGCCGTCCAGACCAGTCCTGGGTCCCACCCAGCCTCCTATAAAATGGGTACCGGGTCTCTTTCCCGGGGGTAAAGCGGCCGGGGCTTGGAGTTGACCACCCACCCTCATCTAGCGCCGAGGTTAAAGAAAGAGTAGAGCTATACCTCTACTCCCCCTCTGGGCCTTCGTGGCCTGTTCTAGGGAGAACTATACCTTTTTTACTTCTCTCGGTACAAACTTAAATTATCTCGACTATCAGCGGTGCCTTGAATTATATTTAAAAGATTAATTTCCTACTGCGCCGTAAACACACTCAGATCCTTTATACAAGTCCAAAAAACGATTACCTTTACGTATGTAACCGCCGTTTGCTTTGTAATCCATATAAAGCACATGAACACACTCCGTGAGAAGAACGTAGAATTTCATCTTACATGTGGTGGAAAATATAATAACGACTGTTGTTTAGTAAGTTACTATGCTGTTCTATCTTCTTGCAATGGTTGGACTCATATATTCTCTTTAGGAGTTTTGCAGCAAAAATAAACTGCACTTTGTCATTCCTTGAATTTCGCTTAAAGAATAAATAACTGCTTTTTAAGACTTTCCGTCGCCACACAAAGCGTGGAGAGATTAAATTAAGATTTTGAAACCCTCGGATAATATCATTTCAACAGAGCGAATTCCCAAGCGAAAAGCTGACAAACCGCAGTTTATTAAAATTTTAGTTTAATCATCGTTATAAAGTTGTCTCATTCATAATGTAGGAACGCCGTATGGAATTTTCATTTTACAAATGGAAATTTATGTGGATCATATAAAGTCATACATATTTAACTATTTAAGACCCTGTGGTAATTATATGTACCAACTTCTCTAACATCTACGAAGTGTGCATTTATCCCACACCGTTCTGTATATACGTTACGCACAATTCTCGCAATAAAGAGAGATTATTTCCAACACAGCAGCATGAATTGTTTCCTGTGAGGTAGGAAGAGGCCTTTAAGTATAAAACTTATATATTCTCTTCCACATTCAGTTGAGATTAATTAGCATTGCTGCGTGTAAATTAAATGGGCAATAGCCACGCTGCTATAGTCAATATACAAAAAATCCGCGACATTCGAGATGTAAGAAGAAAAAGCAGTAAGTTTCTCCGATAGATTGGTTGATTCGAAATGATTACTTGTAGTCATATCCCAGGAAGAGTAAATGTGCATCAGCATCGCTGTAACAAACCCAAACCTCGGTAAACTTACTGTTTGCAGGAAGGCAGGTACAGTGACCGCATACTGTGTACTAAATGCTCTCAACTGTAAGTTGGACCGGGCGTAAAATAATTTCAGTCTTCAAGGAATTAAAGACAGTCGTCTCATTTCTCTCCTGTGGTTTATAGTACGAATAACGCAAGGAAGGGACAAAATAACTACGCCTGTAAGTGTGCCCCTTTTAAATTATATGCGCCGCCTATCATGTCTACTGTCTAAATATTAGACGTATATTTCAATTTGTAATAGAGGTTTCACTAAATTTACAAAGTAGCGTTAGAGCAAGATATATATATATATACAACACGTAATGCTGTAAAGTAACTGAAGTGTAGTGAATATTGATAATATGAAAGAAAAGAGGGGAACAAATTTTTAATAAAATATACTAATTTCTTAATTTGTAGTATGTTAAAGGATGAATTGTCTTAGACGATATCTGAGGAGATTGTAAAACACATTGCCTTGCCCCTCGAAATTCTGAAGATAAAACTTTTTTCCTTTTTTTATAGAAACACACTCACGCCTGTACACACAAACACACACGCACAAAAAAAGCAAAACATGTTTGGTATGGGTACCTGTCTTTACTAATGTCCGATAGTGCCTATCCTAATTCCTTCACTGAAAAATTTTATTGACATTAAAAAGCCGGCTTCCTGTTATGTCAGTTAATTCAGAAGCATCAAATATTTTACGTACATTTGGATTTCAAATTGCCTGTACCAAACATTTTATGGTAGATACATTTGTTCCTATCTAACTGAACTACTGAGTAATATATTCACTCTTCTGCAATGGAAATAGTGTCTGCATGTTCCTAGAAACCTTGGCGTAGTTCTATCAGACCAATAGGCGTGACATCACAGACGACATATTGTTCAATACATTCATATGCCAACTGAATAATTGTAGACATTTAATCGACTTGAATATTGAGAGT
Source organism: Reticulitermes speratus (assembly GCA_021186555.1). Taxonomy (NCBI): domain Eukaryota; kingdom Metazoa; phylum Arthropoda; class Insecta; order Blattodea; family Rhinotermitidae; genus Reticulitermes; species Reticulitermes speratus. The sequence goes on from JAJKFL010000330.1 coordinate 22,308,423, forward strand.
TTCCGAGCCATTCACAATAATCGCGTCTTCATTAGAAAAACGTGAAGTCAAGGACTTCTAGAAAGTGTTATAAAATATTCTTTATCAACACCACAGAAAGAGTAATAATCTCAGAAGAACTATAAAGAATATACAAATTTCAATTCGTTATCTTTTTACGTATGTGTAAACTCTGCTAAAGGTTTAACCATTTTATACTAAACGCCTCCTCTATGATAAAAAGAAGAAAACTTTACCTGTGTACTGTGATTATGGTTTCATAGAGTGAAGATTAGTGTTACAAAATTTTCCTCAACACACACATTCCACTTTAAGTCTTTTACTTTCTCGATACGTTTATGACCAATAAAAGTATGTTCTTCAAGGAAACAAATGTAAAATGTGAGACGTTACTGACAGAGAAATTAATTTATACTTATATTAGAGTTCTTTCAATATAGGTGACATTAAAAATATCTGAAAAGCATTTTGAAGAAGCTATCACATACCTTATCATTTCTGTACCACCTGTTCATAAGAAGAAACGTTATTTAAAGAACGGATGTAATATTTACCTGATGTACGAGTACATCAGGCTTACATTCACTGATGTGAATCAAAATCGCATTTTCTTAACAAGATTTGGTGTAGATTAATACCAAAGGTTCTCAGATTTTTAAAGTATTTTCGGAGATGAATCATGCGAACAGATAAAAATTCCCCTTTTTATATCTATGTTATAAACATCTTACAATTTACGTGTGCAGCTACAAATGCAACAAACACATTCTCTGTCACGTGTACATGTTTAGGTGACCCTCTCTAACACGAAAGGACTGATGTGGGATGTTCCAACCTTCGGTCATCCACCATGGAATCAAATCATGGAATTTGATCTGGTCTTCAAACTTCCAAACATGACTGAGCTCTTCCCTAATTACAAGATAGCCTCCAGAAGTACGATGCTCTGAACCAAAGTCACCATCAACACAGGCGGGACCGACGTCAGTTCTATCGTCAAATGGAGGACGTCCTGGATGTGTGAGTAACTAGCGCTGTCACATTTTGTATAAAACGTGTGCACTCACCTACACTGTCCTCTCTGTCATTTGCTCACTTTATTAAGACCAAGACTCAATAGATTTTATTATAGATATTCTGTCACAGAGACCATTAATTGAATCTATGTGCTAAGTGTTTGTTAAGAATAAAGGAATTTCCGTTAATTGGCCTTATATGTAAATGAAGACTGAAATGAAATAAGTATTAAGAAATAGATGGGTAAAAATGTCTTTCAACATTGGTATAAGGCAAGCGTATAGAGGCGAGCATTTATCATATAACTGTCTGTACCATAATTTTTTTATTTTTTGTAACAAAGAATAAGGATATCTTAAAGCAGATCTTAACAAGAATGACATTACTAGAATACACACTTTCCGGTAATCCAGACATTTTTATTTATTTCTTGTTCTATCTGACGACTCTTTATAAACTTTATTGTTTAAGTAGTTTTGGATGACAGTGATAGCGAAATGCTTGAGTTTGATATGTTTTCCGTACACTTCGTAGAGAAACTGGCTAAAATATAGAAAATACACGTATACGAGACCTTTCTCCCCGAGAGCCTTCTGAGGGTAAAATTGTTATATCTTTAAATAGAGGTGATTTTAAATGAAAGTCAATAAAATATTTAATATAAGTTAAGGCCGTTTTTGTAACCCCAGAATAAACATTGGCCAAGCCGTACCTTAGAAAGACGTAGAGAGCTAATGCACACTACACACAGTCAGAAGTTTTCTGAAGATATGGATATTACTTCAAAAGTGTAGGACGGACATCTAACCAGATTACAGCATGATAGCAACCAGGAAAAAAGTATATTTTGTGCGAAACCTAGAGCTTACAGGAAACCAAAATTATTGCAAATACGTACAAATGGACTGTATACGTGTATTTATGGAAAGTTTTTTAATATTAGGGTGATGGAAGTTACAAATTTGTGTTTCTAGACCATAACAGGAAATACATTATTTTAATTGGAAAAATGTTGTTACTTTACATGAATTCAGAAGTTACTAAAATAAAAGATGAATGTCAGAAAAAATCATAAATATGTGATATATCATCAGAAAACCTGACCTCCAAAATTTACAATCAACAAATCACCTTACATACGAAGCTGTTATTATTTTGACATAGTAAAAGAAATAACACTTGATCACAAAATTTATTTCATTACAGCCAAGGAGAAGACGGCCGTATGTGCATCTATCGCGCATTATGTGAAGCAAAGTACCTTCTGAAGCCAGGAAAATCATTCATAGAAGATGTCTTGCACGTATTATTCAAGTGAGTACATCTCACGACAAATACAGAAACTTAGGAGTCAAATACAAATTAAAATATTCTTAATTCAAAGCCACTGAAATCAAACACGAAATATTTTAATTCCATTAAATGCAATCGAGGAAAGGAAAACTGTGGGAAATATAACTCTTCTATTGAGATATAGGCTCAGTAATTAATCAACTTACTCGCAAAGGAAAAAAATTTATGAAGTAGAATTTTATTGGGAAACTAATGGTCGTTCAGCTTGTACATAAACTATCAGACTATTAAGAAACTTAAAAGCTCAGTTTCCTATTCACAACAATCAGCCACTCTTTTCAGTGGCAGGTTTTTTCCAACACCAAACTTCACTGATCATTCATCTAAGAAGTACTTTAATAGTAGTCAAATAGGTAAGTCTTATTTTTTCAGGATTACTAACTAAAATTCTAAACGTGCCTTAGCAACGTCCTTCGCGTGCTCTGTGTACTGCTCACCTCATCTTTCTCGATTCCATTATCCTTATAACATTTGGTGAGGGATACGCTTTACAAATCACTCACAACCTAGCGCCGGGTTGCGGAAGGTTGCAGCTATAACTTCGCCTCTCCTCTGTGCCGGTACAGGCTTCTCATGTGTTGACCATATTTTACACTTTATAAATACACCGATAATCTTTGTAATTTTCTTCGTTCTCTGAATACTATCTCACAGTTCCTAGTGTTCTCCTCCACAATGTACTTCTGTCAGCTATAAATAAGATGACAAATTCCTATGCTCGCTACACTCTCGTAGTTATGTTCAATAGTCTCAACTCCTCCAGTTCTTAGTAACTCTACTATGTTATGTAAATATTAAGTCACCAAATTAAAAGTTTCTAAATTAAATGCCTTCGATCGATTCTCACATTAGTCTCCCTATAGCACTCGAAATCGTATGCAATCTTGATAGCTTAGTGTGGCGGTCTCCAAATAAAAATGGTAGGCGGTTAAATGAAATTATTTCTAAATTCAACGCAAGAATGCACATTATTTTCAGCACTAAAGATGGAATGTTTATCATTATATGGAAACAAACCAAAAAGAAAAAGTCATACACTTAATGACAAAATTGAAACGTGTTATAACTATCAAGTATACAATTTATTTCACTCTTATCTCTGCCGACGCTTGTTGTGTGTATCCAAGGGTTGCAGCAAATATTTTGAGCCTTTAACCAGGAAAATAAAAACATTTTAATTCGAAAGTTTCTTCGACATTGGGCCGGGAAACTTTCTGTGATAAGAAAACGAGCAGTAATAAGCTGTATAAAATGAAAAGGTGGATAGCTTGCTAGCCGCGAGACGCGTGTTTGTGGCCCTTAGATCTGTGGGTATAGTGGTCAGATGCAGGCTGAACGACTGCAGAATCGCGGTTTAAATCCCGGCAACAGCCAAGATTTTTCCCTACTTCTGAGCGCCCAGACCTGTCCAGGCCGCATATAGCCTCGTGCACAATCAGCAGAGGCGGCTCTTTCCCCGCAGGGTAAAGTGAATTTGATCACTCACCTCTACTTAGTGCCGAGTTAAAAATGAATGAAGTTATGCCTCCACTCTCTGTCTTTATGGACTCAAAACAGACAGTTTTACTCACGAAATTACTTTGGTATTATTGCCAGCGTTATAGCGTAACTGTTCTATCCCGTCCCCTTTCACGGGTCGGATATTGAATATGTCAAAGCCTCTACTGTATTTTGTTTTCTCTGCAGGTTTTCTATAGGAAATGGTGAAGACGCAGAAGGATATGAGACAGCGGGGAGCCAGGAATCCTGCATGACTTGGTCCAAGGAGTGCCCCTACTCTCTGTTGCGTCTCATTACCTCCTGAACAGTCCTGGCAGTCGGCGTAATACGGAGTCATACAGAATAAAAAAATATAGAAATTAATTTGAAGTCTGAAGTGTGTGTGTTGTTGTGTATGTGTGCTGTGTGTAGTACCGTAAGTTTGAAATAGGCGGTTTCGACCACAGGCAGCTCCCAAGAAAAGGCCGCCTTTTCATATCCTTCTTCATATTCCAATTACACGTTTTCGAACAGGTACACATAGTGTGCATGTACTCAGTATGTATCGTCCATCAATAACGGGTTTAAATACAAATATGGCCTGACAACTTTCGCACAATAAAGGAAGCTTGCTAGCAACTCATCTATATTGGGAGATGTAGAAAAAATGACAAAGAAAAAGCCATAATATAAACTGAGAGAGATTAAATGGAACTAAAAGCCTTAATTGGACTTTTACGAGAAGGCAAAAAAATAAATAGCTAATGAAACAGCAGTATGTCGTAACCCACCAATACACAATTTTACAAGAGACAGAAAAAAACTTGAAAGATCCTTAATGGACCAAACATTAAGCATGTTATGTTTTTTAAGAATACATAAGGAAAAGCGATTTTTTTTTTGGTGGACACGACATTTTGACAGCAAGTGTGTTTGTAACCCAACTTTCTGGTAAAGCGGGAATGTCATTTTGACGAATTGTGCGGGTTACGACAAACTGCTCTTTCATGAGCGAAACACTGAAAGAGGTGAGAACTTTTTACAACACATTTGAACAGATTACTACAATGTGAGGCAAACGGGAGCGGAGAGTTATATCTCCTGGAATATGACGCCCTGTAGTTGCGTAAATATTTACCGAAGTTTCGGAGAATCTTGTTGTCCCCATCTTCAGTGCAGTCAAAGATGGAGCTCTGGAATACCATAAAGAAGCAGATAACAAGGCCTCCCACAATGTCGATAATTTTCACAAATTGACAGCGCTACTCGTAAATCAGAAGACTTTAACATTCAGGAGCTCCGCTCCGAGAGCCTGAAACCTTGCATGTAAGAATGAAAAGAAGATACACATAGAATAAGTGATCTAAAACAGCTGTAATGTATAAATTTATAGAGTGAAGAACGAGAGGAAGACAATGAGAAGGGATCCGAAAGAGACATGTTACTTTCCTTAAATAATGACCTTACAATAAGAAGCGGCAGAATTTGATATAATCTTACGTGTTGCTGGACAACTTATGTTTCTACTTAGATTTGATTACAGGGTACTATTATGCTTAGCCATGCGTAATGTAGCCGCTAGTGGTAAGAATTGCAGCGTTTATGTTTACAGCAAGGTTAAATAAAGAAACTTTATGAAACATTTATTTCTTTAGAGAAGTAGAAGCCTCCTAACCAACGGGTACCGGTTTGTTTTGCTTGAGGGGTAGAGCGAACGGTTTGTGACGCTGACAACATACATTCATCTGGTAAAACTATAAAGAAAGTCTGGATCTATAACTCCACAAGAAGATACAGACATATAACTGGCTGAGAACCATTATTTACCTCTACTAAAACAAGAAAGGAGTTTGATTCCGACGTCCCCTGTAACTATAGTGTTCGGCAATAAAAAAAGAAGCCAACTGAAGGGGATGTGAATGCTGAAAAATATGTATAAGAAAATGAGATTTTGAGAATTTTAACCATTGCAGTGTACAGACCAAAGTGAGATCTAAATGGCGACAGACTAGAGATGTTAAGGGAAACTATCTTATAAACACCGATGTTAAACTGTAGAGTCAACGTGGCATAGCACTCGTTACGGCAATTGTTCATGCCCGTAACAGAACATAAAAAATCGAGAATCGTATTTTCAAAATTGCAAGGTATTTTTCGTAAACAGACTTGGAAATATTCCAAAATTAATATTTCGATATATAACCTGTCTCAGTTCACACCACAGAATAAATAATGCAACTATAATATAAAACTGTCTATGTTCAAGAAAGGCTCTTGGCGTCTTTGCTACTTTGTAAAGTTCAAACAGGATTATACCTATTTACATGTTTTGTTAGAAGGTCAAACAGCTTTTCAAGTCTTCCATTAGCCACATGTACCAAAACGACGGCTGACACGAACAAACAGGACACAACTGAAGGCAGTGCTGGTGTATGGAGGCAATGTTGTTCCTGTCTCATAGGCACAACATCAGCAGAAGAGTCTTTTAGCGTGAGTATGCACAAAAAATACCAAAGAATTTTGTTGGTGAGATTATTTTCCAAAACAACTAGTAACAACCAGTGAGCGAAATAACGACAAACATAGCATACGGCCGGCCTTCCTTTTCATGGGCTTTATCCACCTTCATCCTTGACTCCACATTGTACGAGTACGCGTGTTTCATTTGCAATTAATGCACAAATCTCTTATTACTTTATCACAATTTTGTTGAATATTGCACCCACATGAAAAGTTCTTTATACAAGAGAGGTCAAAATAAATTATTTTAATCCTTTAAATATCATTGGAGGTCTTAGAAATCCTTAACGAATTTGACAAAGAGGCTTTCAAGAAAAATAAAAAATTTACACGTGCTTTAAAAGGACAATGTACATTTCTTGTTTACAGCATACTACGACCTTCTGTACTTTAAAAACTGACCTGTTTTCTTCTAACACATATTCTTCACAGAATTTGTTTTGGAAATCATTTAATTTCTGTGAGCCAAAATGGAGAAGACAATTTCCAAGTTGTATCATGTGGCTACTTATTTAAGTTGTCATGTCTAAGTTATTCTTTGAGACAGAGATGTAGAGGAAGAAAGAAGAGAAAGGATTTTCGAAATTATATTTCAAAATACCTGAGTATATTCTCCTCTTGATTTCACTACAGCCTGTGTTTAATTTTTATTTTTTAAATGCCACAATTTAAAGAATTTATCAGGCTCTTTACTGCTGTCTTTCTTCTAGACTAGAAAGTGTAAAAAGTTTTCATGCTGAATTCTACCTAATTTTATTTATAGACGAACGTTTTCCAACCAAAGAAAACAGCTATGAATTCCTTACACATTTAACAATAACAATAATAATAATAATAATAATAACTTGAATGAGATTTTGTTATTGACCAAAGATTACAGAAAATATTTTCTTCCCACAGGTTCTCTGCAGGGGATTACAATTTCAGTCATGAAAAAATATGTCTCTCTAGCTCTTGTGATGATCGCGATTCAGTACTGCGAATGTCATTTTGATCATCTAGGATGGGGAAAGAAGCTGTCAAGGTGGAAGAGATACTTGAATTTTCCAACTGGAAGTAATGCTGTGGTAAAGTTTATGACTCACTCGTCCCCACTCATTTGTCCATACTTTCTCAACTGCAGAGATTAGGTAAATTAGGTAACTTAATCATAAATTATGAGAATGCAAGAATTTGGAATCGGACCGTATAGGCCTATATCTATTTATGTTATTACTTCGGGATTCGACTGAACAGTCAGAAGAAAGCATGGACAAACGTACGTATAAAATAACACTGTGGCGCTTTCGCCTAACCATTACTTCCATTGAAACGCAACAAATACATTACGTTTTTGTTGTTTTTGACCTAATGTAGCCGTAAACAGTAAACAATTGTTCATTGCTGCTATCGAAATGTAACAGTGATTTCCCTTTACATTATTGCCCAGCTAATTCAGTCAACAATATAAAGTACTGAAGCCCTCAAGTTAAGTGACAGATATTTTTTCCGATTTTAACCAAATTTGGAGTTTCTGGACAAAATTTGTAGAAGTTCTCAAAATGAAATTTCTCGAAAATCCGTCCAGTTCGAGCCGCGCTGATACATGCTGGCAGACATCACAAAGCTAATACTCGATGTATGCGGCTTATGCGAAAGCGCCTAAAAGCCCTCTTTAGGTTCGTTATTAGCTTAAGGCTGAGTATAATGTACAGGATCTTAAACAATTGATGGCTAATAAATTTATTGTGAAATTCTCTGTTATGTAACCGAAATGTGCAATATGTTTCAAAAAGTCCCTTATCGGAGACCTGGCTCAGACAATGTTGAAAACCTAACTATTCGAGATTTTTAATCCTGTTCCTTCAACTACGCCTGTTTTTCTAAGTGGACTCTTTCAGTTTGGTTTTCCAACACACATTTCATTATGTCATACATTTCTGTCTTTCAGTTTTTTTGCACCATATGATGGAAAAGGCCCACGTGCCTACTGGCCAAGGGCTGCGTGGTTTGCAGGGCCGGTCTGGACGGGTGTAGAGAACAGAAAATGTCTTGCCCCCACCCGAGTTCGAACCCAAAATCGTCCAGCCCGTAGGAAGTCGCTATACCGGCCACGCTATCCCTGCGCATATTATAAGAGTACTTCCCAATGTCTGGCCGATTACAGCAGATACAGTGTCGTAAAATAGCGGAATAAACAAATATAGCATAATGGTGTTGCGCCATTTTGTTAAGAATTTAATGCAATGAATCTGTCTCAGGCCGCCATCTGTCCTGTCAGTCTCTTATAATGGTAGCAAGGAGGGCCTACGAAAAGCTGAGGTTTTGTTTTCTGTTGAAGAGGATGATCGCCTCAGAAGACTTTGCTGCATTTAAAGGTAGTGACAAATTAAGGTTTTATTATGTGCAGTTGCAAGTGACCGTGTCGCCTGGGTTGATTTGGGAATTCACCAACGCGCCCATCGCAAGATGGAATACAGTCCTGGCATGGGATCTCGGCTTCAGACTACCCAATAACACCCGAATGGCTTTCGGCGCGAGGGGTCGCAGGTACTCAAAGAGCTGTGAAGTAGATTACTTCCTCCACAGGCGAGAAAGACGGGAGTTGTACCGGAGCATCGAGGGAGTGCTGTACGCGTAAGTGGCCTGACTGTGACAACAGTTCAGGGGTAGGGCTAATCTTTGGACAACATGGGCACTTACATTACATTAAAAAATTATTCAGTACAGATACATCACTAAATGGCAGCTGTAAAATGTCTATAGAAATAATTAAATTCAATTCAATTCAATGGGTATTCATTAAAGTGCAGGCACCCATTCAAGGTGGCAATATCAACAAACCAAGAAAAAAGGAGAGTCAAAAGATAATAATAAAAACAAGAACTACCACGACTTTAATTAAAAGAGAAAATCAAACCGAAAGAGGAAGACTATAGGTGATCATGTTGAGTGTGTCGTAATACAAAATAAGGATATAATTGTACAGTAAAGACGCGATTGATAATAAAAACTTCGTTTATCAATAACAATATTAATAATTATATTAGCAATAATAGAAGCAGTGGTATAAATTATTCAATTCATTATAAAAGCCTTTATTATCACTTATGCCTTTTAGATAAAGGCAGCTAAATATATGAGCCAGATATTTTGAGACTAAAAAATGACTCTATATTATACGAGCCAGCTTAACCTGTACAACTCCTTAGGGCTCCAGAATGTTGAGGCACCCAGGATTTATAGAAAATCGGCACATGAAAGTGGCAAGGTTGTCAGCCCTTCGCACTAGCCGCTTTTATCCCCCAGGAGATATATCTGGTACTCATTTCTGTTAGAGGCTGAGTCGACCCCAGGGTTGTAGTGCGGCCGGAAAGATTAAGTCAATGAAACATTTCATTGACCCCATCAAACCCGCGACCTTCCGGCTTGTAGTGCAGTGCCTCAACCAACTGCGCAACCGCGTATCCCCTATATTATACGACGGTCGCTCCAAAATTAATGCCTAAATTTTTCAAAATTTACCATTTTTTCTACAGAATTGTTATTGATATATTTCTCGCATATGAAAGTTCAGCCGTACCTCGCAAATAACACAATGCGATCCCATAATAAGAATCAGTGTGTGAAGGTTATATAGATACATAATCGCTGTTTATTTCGAGAATCGTATGGAATACATACAAGCATCATGTAGACAAAATTGAGAGTCTTCAGCGTTAAACCTGACGGCACATATACTTACCACTTAGATATTAAACGTTAAGAGGGCCTGCTTAAGAGGGAGTCTTTGATATTTGTGTTTCGCTTAAACCCCACGCTGAATTGCTTCCATGAACTAAGTGCAGAAATTGTATAAATACATTGATGTCTATGTACAAGCACTGCGCTGTAAAGCTACCATCTTGTATAATGAGTGAGACGGACTGCAATAAGAGAACTGTAATGATTATATTATGTTTACAGGTATGGAATAGACGGTCATGTGTGTGTACTCACGACGCTGTGTGAGGCCAAGGATCGTCTGAAACCCGGAAGGTCGCTTGTGGAAGATATTCTGCACATTATATTTACGTAGGTTAATTAAAAATCACAGGTTACAAGTGGCACGCTAAAGAAAATATTTTCATCTACTCCAAACTAGAATCCACAATCTTTTTCCAAAGTGGATACATCGTACACAAAACATACCTAATGCAAAATATTTTCCCACGTTAATCCTACAATTCTGTCTAAACTTTTTCATATTTCGAAAATATTATAACAAAGGGAGCATTACATTGCAAATAATTTACTTTTAGGATTTGAAATATTTCGACGTCACATACGCTATCCTCATGGAACTCTACACCAAGATTTAAAGCTCCCTAAAGATGGTATAAGTAACGCCGAAACATGTAGGAGCGATATAAAATTGTATTGGTATATTATCAAGGGTGCATTTGTTGGTGTCGTAAATGAACAATTTAATTCAATCGAAATGAACGGAATAATTAATGCCAAAATTTCTCTTAATTACATTCGTTATTCACGCGCTATTAAATGGGACTGACTTTATGACTAAAACCTGAAACACATGGTTACGTCATGCTTTGTGTAGCCCAGGTCTGACCTTGTTGTATGGGACTATCCACTTTACGACCAGAAACTTTCTTCGCCAACTCGAAACAATCGGGTGACATTTTGCTCATTATCTAAAGAGATAAAATGCACAGTAAGCAATGTTTCAAGTAATCGTGATTAGGATCTAAGAGAGGAAAGTAAGATGAAGATGAAAAAAACGTGCTGAATTGTGGGGCTTCGTAATTTGTAATTTTTCAGAGATTATTATTAGGGTGAAGTGTACAGGGCATATAGAACCTACGATAAAATAATAAATTTATAAAAATATTATGTGAAATATTTTGATTGATAATATTAATCTTCATCTCAAAGAATGTGCGGAGTTCTTTTAACTGGCTGAAGACAGAGACCAAAAGGCAAAGTTGCATGGATAATATGTGGGCTTCATAAAACTGTAATCAGGCTATTGTTTCCATGAATCGATTATTTGGGTGATAAATAGCTTCCAGAGAGGAACTCTGTGCTATGAAATACTTTAAAGTCCTTACTTTCTTAAGCAGTGTGAAAGAGTTATTTCACATTTCCAAATAAAAGAAGATCTTCTAAAGAATATTTTCACAAAGCCTGTACTAATGAACACCTGCTATTTCGTCATTGAAAGAAAAGACAACCTGGCATGGCTAGATGTGGAGCTCAAGTTGTGGTCTATCTTCAGTGTCTCGTGACACAGTCGCACATAGTACAATAGTGTAGGAAACCCATATACTCAGTAAGTCGTCAAACTGAGATTCCCCGCATTACTAGACAGTGGGGTTTAACACACAAACCTTCCGTCTAAATGTTATATCCATAAAAATGTTGCTTCTACTTATACTTTCTTAAAAACATAACATGCTTAAGTTTTGATCTATTAATGATTGTCGATTTTTTTCTGTTTCCTGTAAAATTGTGTGTTGGTGGGTTGAGACAGATTGCTGCTTCATGACAGCTCTTTTTCTCTCTACAGAATTCCATACGGAGAAGGGGACGAGTTTGAATCAGATGGTTATGATCGACCAACAACTGATACCTTCTGCAAATCTCTCGGAACACGATGCCCATTTTCTTTACTACAGCATCTACTTCTGTAATTACATAAAGTACCAATTCATCATCTTCGAAACTGCAAACATCTTATACTTACAGCTACAGCTGTTGTTTCAAATGCAGCAGAGCGTCTAATTTCCTTACAGCTGTAAGACATTGCCATTTTAGAATAAGAGAAAGTCAAAGTGGCCCAGACAAAACATGTGCTGATGGCCACCGAAATATATTCTGAGCATTATTCAAATAATATATTTAAAGTATGTCGAACAGAGGGGTTTCTGTGTAAGAAACATACTGCTGTACAGCAACACACATTAGGGAAAACACGTCTTGTACAACAATAAATTAGTTTGCCGCAACGCTATTACACAACAGAGATGGACAAATATTTCTCTCTGCATTGTATCAAGATTAACAAAATGTTTCAAGTAATATTTATAAAGTTTAATTAATTCCTCTGTCTTTGTTTTACTGTAAGTTCTTTGTGCAATGAGTTTTTTTGAGCCCACTTTACTCCTTTAAGTTGGGAAAGGACCACTCACTCATTCACGAGGACAGTGTTGAAAATATAGTGTGTCCAGAAAGTCACTCCGAGGTTTTAGGACGTCACATTTTGTTGAATATTGTGCAAGTTGGCAGAAAATAGAAGTTAAATGAAAGTTAACTAAAATGGCCATGGCAATAACGGTTTCTATTAGTCTCTTTTATGGAAAAATAAAGCTCTAGCTCGTAACTTATTTTAGCAGGAAGCAGTTTTCGAATCCCTGTCGACAATAATTCGAGAGCTGGTAATTTCTCCGCTGGACCTTGAACATCTAAACTCATACATTTTTATCAAACTTATAATAATTTCTGGTATGTGCCGTCTTTCCTTCAACATCTAAAATTTTGAAAATAATTTTTGTTGGATTTTATCTACATGAAATTCCAAATAAATAAATAAATAATGCTTACATCTGATAGGTTCTCTTTTGGACTACATTTATTTTACTCTGTGGGAATGCTTGTCATTCAGTACCACACATGCAGCAATATCAGTAGAAGGCCTCCTAATGTTTTCGCAATTATTCAACACCGACTTTCTTAATTTAGTTTTAGGGGTCTATGAACTACGCTCACGTTGTGATACAGTCATCCGTTAACTTCCTCTATTAGCTTCAATTACATGCCTTTGCTCAGGACCGCTCTTATTTAGTACAAATTTTCTAATTAACAACTTCATTAAGCAACAATTTTCTTGAGTTAAAGAACAGTTGTTTCGTACAAAGGATGCTATTAGTTTATATTTCATGATGTAAGGCTGTAAGTGGAATTTCAGAAACATACTGGCAAGTTCTGTCGTCGCCTGATTGCTGACAAGAGTGGGAACAATTTATGAGGCGGTTCAAAGCTGTGAGTTCAAATACTTTAGAAGATACTACAGAATATAGTAAATCGCGTTGAAGAAGTTAAATACTTGTCGCTTAAAAATAAAGAAATATTTACTTTCGATAACGCATTTCCAATTTTCGCGGTTAGTGAATATTGGCGTGACACACTGGCGTACCTGCAAGTAACAGGAGGTATTAAACAAAAAAGAAAATTTGTAGAAGAGCATGGCCATTAGTACAAGCTAGTTCGTTCCTTGTAAATGAATGCAAGGTGAGGACAGGATAATGCATTACATAATCTAATGATTGGTATAAGAGGTGTTGATTTATAAGTAGTGCATAATCACAAAATAGTTCCAAGAATTCATTTGGACATCACAGGTAACATTTTCTTAATAAACAAGTGTTAATAAATGGCTTCAAATTTTTAATATTTTACGTTTGTGTTTATCTAAATGGAGGGAAAAAGCGATGAAATAAAAATAAATCAAGGTGCACACCAGCAACATGTTAACGATTTTCTTTCAATAGGCTTCTATAGATAGAAACTTTCTTCTTTTAACTTGTTTTAACTAAATTTAACCATTCTATTATTCAGTTATTGGGAATAATATTTTAGGTGTGGATATTATACACATAAGACGTGGAGGAGTGGCCTCTACCTAACAGTTCCTTTTGTGCAATTATAAATCAACTGCATGATGGTGGCCAGAAAATAGGCCGAAACACGTCGTAGTATAAAATTAGAATAAAAGATATTCTAGAAGTTTTGTTTTTCAAAAGGTATAATTACATTGATTTATTTACACATTTTATAAAGTATTGCCGTAATACTTTTATGGAAATAAAAAATTGTTTTACATAATAAAGTAATAAAAAAACCAAGGACTGGTGTTAATGTCTACACACATTTAACAATTCTTTGGAACTAAAGAATTCACACTGGTACGGAAATTACAACAGGAAAATTTACTACTTATAATGGCAGAGAACAATTGCTGTCCCTGTGTTCATATGTTGACCGTAATAAAACGAAAAACTAAAAGAACTGAAAGTGCATGAATTCTCCTCCTCGTTGAGAAGGATGGATAGAGCATGTATATAAAGTAATTATGCTATTTGAGAAATCTTGACATAATGTCTGTTTTCAAAGAAACAAAAAAACTTGTCAAAGAAAAGAATGTGACATGGTGAGGTAGTGCCTGGAGACTGAATTCTGAATCTGTTATGACAGACGCTAAAGAATGCCAGGTAGGATCGACAAAACTATGAAAGGAACACTCTTGATCCTTGTAAATGAAATGAGCTGAAAACTTAACTGGGGTTGACAAAATACTTGTATCCGCAGATATAAGCATTTTAAAACAGAAGTTTCCCCCTTCCTGCAAACCGTTTCTTCTGAATCAGATCTACGCCAATATTTAACCTTATTTTTAAACAACAGCCCCTATCTTCTTCATTTCCCTTTTATTCATGTTACCTACATATGCTCTCTACAAAGTAAAGAACAAGTTCATGTCTGTAATATTCTTCTGCACTTAGACCATTATTACCTTAATCCTCTAAAAATGTGTGAACTTTACAGGATCTTCTTTCATTTTTGCCTAATATGCTCTATACATATTTTAGTACACTAAATTTGAAATTAATATTTTACTAAAACTAAACAAGTATCTAATTCAATTTGTGAAGAATAAACAAACATTCTAGAAATAAATATTTTGAAAAATAAGAAAAATTCAGTCAATGAAAAAATAAGAAGAAAGTTAAAACTAATAAAGATAGTTTACATTGTAAAGAAACGCAAAGCAATCAAGAGACGATAGACCTAATATTCTTAGTGGATACCAAGTTTCTGCTAGCAGAAGCGAAGGATCATTACAGCTGGTACAAAAGACCGACAGGTGACTCAGTCCTAAGTCTGAGTCACCTCAGATCGCTAGAACATAGTCGTGCTTGTTAACATATACTATAATTTTATCCTGAATGTCAAAAAGTTATATATTACGGTTTTATAAAATTTAACCCCAAAATTTCTGCACAACTTCCTTTTAACCATATCTTATCTGAGTATTAAGTCTTCTGGGATCGTAAGCCGTGTTGGTCGGTAAATAGGAAGCCACCCCGCCCCCTCTTATCGACGTAATATGCAAATATGTACCCATAGGTACCAGCGTGGCTATTCTTCTACGGCTGTTTGACCAGAAGTTCTGTCGAAATGTCTGTACCTATTTACCACTGGACACGGAGTCTTGTAAGCCCTTCCCACAATTTCCCCCTATATTTCACTCTCCGAATAAGTCTATGTGGTATGTAAAAGTCAGGAAGTTGATTGTATATAATTCCTAGATTGTCCTCTTAATTACGTGGGCGTGTCAACATCATCATCATTATTCAAAAAATTATATTACATATTTCTTTCTTTTTTCATAGATTTCAGATTGTAAATTACCGATGCAGGGGGTTTTGGCACTGCTTCTCTTAATGGAACTGATGCCTTACTCTGGCTGTGATGCCAAAAACCTTGAACGTGAAAGGACGTTGTCCAGAAAAAGACGGTACCTATTTTTTCCACAAGGAAGCGTTGCTGTGGTAAGGGATTTTATAGTATCACGAATATTAAACATGTGCGAGACGGAGTGTTAAATTACGAACTGGCCAAAGGTGAAGAGTTTTCATTTTTGGTGTGATGATGAAGTTCTCCCTCTTTTTCCTCTTCTAGTCCTCTCTCTTCAGCTTTTCTCCTTCTTCTGTTGCAAACATGTTCTTCTTCGTATTTGTCGCTGTAATTAATAACCCCTTTTCTCTCCTTCCTTTCGCCACTTTCTACACCCATTTCTTTCATTTCTCTTTCTCTCCATATCCTTCTGTGTCCTCATCTTTCCCATCTACACACCTAATCATATATTGAGGAGCTGCGACCGATTTTTTTTCTTGACATGGAGTCCGTACTTGTTGTATTTTTGAAATCTCCAGACAGATAAAATTTGCTCTGCTACTTACCAGATAAAAAGTCTCACATTATTCAAAAACATCAAATCGTCCGTTGTCGCTGATACCGTCACTTAAATAAACAACTCACATTAGACCGTTCTATGGCTCAGGGGGTTAGTAACCGACTTGCCATCCCGAAGAGTCGTGTTCAAAGCCGGACGAATCTCTGTAAGAATTATGGTGGATAAAATATCACTGTTACAGAATTTCTCAAAATACTTCGGTTTCCCCCTCTCAGAATTATTGCATCAATGCTTCATAATCATTCACTCATCCATCACCGACGTTATACAGGGCATACACAAAAGAATGGTGCGGTTTCAAAAGATATTCACTTTTGATACCGCACCATTCTTTTGTGTACGCCCTGTATAATCTCGGCAATTGACAGTGCCTTAATATAAAGCATTTAGAAGAATAATCTACTAACTGATCGGTAATCACATGATGCATTTAACCTCACCCTTCTTATCGTTTTGCCTATCTACTCGCGCTTTCCTTCTTAACATTTTTTAAAATAAGCTACAGTTTAGTAAGTAGAAAAACAGAATTGCTGCATGCTCGGAGTTGTACTGCCATAAAAGGATATTATGATTTCGTCACTATATACAGACCTGCTGCCACTTTTGGGTCCTGCTGAAATAAAACTGACTGCGAAAATAATGAGAGGAGTAAATAAGTTGGAAAACGAAGCTGACCACTCGTCTCCACGTAACGTCTAATTTTATAACAAATGAAGTCTACACTTCCGTTTTTTTATGTTATTCGTACCCTATATCTTTTTATTATTTAGGTTCATCCGACAAATGTACAAATGTGTACATTTGTCGGATGAATCTAAATAATAAATAGAAACTTCCATTTTTATAAACGCCTTGTTTGTGTGATGCTTAGAAACAGTATTAACATTTTAACTTAGGTCTACTTTCTTTGTCTTCTTAAAGGAAAACTTGCAAAATACTTGCTGTGTTACTAAGACTTGCATTATTTACTTCCTCTTCCTATTATTTTAAATAAATTGCACTTGGAAGGATACTTTTGGTAGTTGTATATTTATAATATTATCCACTCAGAGATATGTTGATAAATATCTCAAAACTTAGTGATAACTATGCTGATAAATAACAGAGTAATCTCCGATTCCCTTTATAAATATTTTCAAACGTTGCACAATTTGTAAAAATGTTACTTCAGATAAACCTCTCCTTTGCCACTGCACTGATCTGGGAATACACCAACGCCCCCACCCCTACTTGGAATACCATCTCCGAGACTGACATAAACTTCAATCTGCCCAATGACTCTCTGGTTGCTTTCGGTAAGAAAAATGGCAAAAACAAAAGAGGATCTGCAGGATACTATGACCTACACAGGAGCCAGAGACTGGAGCTGTTCCGCAAGATAGAGGGACTGATGGAGCTGTAAGTATTGAGTTATGTTGCTTCGACTAAAATGCTTGATTGATTTGTAGCGTACATTTGGAGACGTCATACATCGCCATGTCTATAAGAAACGTCTGTAACAAACTGCCTATCAACGTCTGTAAAAATCTACCTATCAACGCTGCGTAACATATCAGTAGAGCGAAGATCTCACATAGAAATCCCTTGGGCAGACTCTGTTCCCCTGGACATATTTTTATTATATTTGGCACGGTATACCTCATAATCATCATAAAACTACTATCAAAATTTCAAGTTCATATTTTCATTTTCTGATGATCTATGTTTGCCATAGGCAGACAAAGACATAGATAGAGAAAGGTTTTTTTGTATAGATAAATTCCACGAACGTGTTAGAAATATTTGCTAGTCCATAACTTGAGCTAACTTAACCTTATCTATGACCCCTCTCCTATATATTTAAGATCATTTTTACCATTTTTACCTCAGTTTCATTTAGTCATCCAAGAAGAAATTTTCATTCAGGGGTCTCCGCTCAAATTTCGTGTGTTCCTTCATACCTCCCACACGTGCTACATGCTTTACGCATTCGTTTCTGAATTCCTTCTTCTTTCTGCATTCTCGATGCAGATAAATTCGGGCGTACTTAAGGAACCGCTTGCTAATTTAAAAAACACCGTAATTGGCCTAATTATTCAGCTTTCCTAAAAGACGACGGAATTCTTGACCAGCTAAGAGACTATAAATTTTGTATGAAAAAGAACTGCTTCGTTGAGCTAGTAATAGAAGCATATTTGTAAACAGTATAAAAAATTAAAAAATAAATACTAATTTTAGTTTTTCTGGTAGTGTGTGCAGATGGACCCAAATTATAGATTGTTTTCTTCTAGGTACGGGGTTAATGGGCATGACTGCTTCCTTAGAACTCTCTGTGAAGCCCAGCAACGTCTCAAACCGGGAAAATCTTTTGTGGAAGATATTCTGTACGTAGTATTTAGGTAAGTTTTGAACTTACAACGGCTAACAACATTCTGCGAAATGCACAACTACGTTAAATAAATCTAGATAAATGAAGATTTGTCGGAAATTCAGCCTGTTGCGGCCTCTTTTAGTCCAATATTAGTAGTATTTTTTAATTTTCAGTGTTTGTCTTTAATCTCCCGTACACGTATAAGGAAAACCGAAATCGGTAACACAAGTTTAGTCTGCGGAATGTTGCGAATTCCTTCATACTTATGTACAATGCAAAAGGAAACACGCCTAGTTGTGTTATGGTCTCATAAACAGAGGTCATTGCGTCTGTGACAAAACTGTGCTCACTTGTAATAATTTGTGAAATCTGCATCGTTGAAGAAATGTTGCCAAAAATTACTAAAAAATATCCCACCCCATGTCAGCAGTGGAATTCAAAACAAATACACGACAGTGAAACATTTTCGAATGAGACGGCCAGTGCTGAAAAAAGTATGAGAAATCGATATCGAAGTTTTCGGTTTTGTGGGATGTGACGCGCTAACACTGGGTAATTGGTTCCTGGCGTTTCGGAGGAACGTGTCACCTTCATCTTCAAGGGTTCAAGGACCAGGAAGGATGCCAACGAATGTTAAGTAGTGGGAATACACAGGCAAGGTCTGACCATCAGTAGGTGGACGGAAAAATGGCGAGCCAATGGAAGGTGTGGGAGGCGCCTGAGTGTAGAACACATTACACGATGTCTCCACCTACTTTCCTACATCCTACTCTATGTTTCAAAATATAATTTTATTTACATTTTTCACATTCAAGTTATGTATCCAAAAAATAATTCTACTTCAGAAAATAAGTAGCTAGTCATACGTTGAATTAAAGAGGAAAATTATAATTAAGTATGAAAATGGCGTCACTAATGTAAGGTCTCTTGTTTCAGAATTCCTTACGGAAGCGGGGACGAATTTGAAGCAGCGGGATACATGCAACCAAACACTGAGGCTTTCTGCGAATCCTTGAGACACAGCTGTCACTTCTCATTATTGAAATATTTGCTTCAAGAGTAAACTGAATTAATTTCCGGCGACACGTGGAAGGAAAGACAAACGTAAAGGATTGTATAGTATAGTGCGAAAAGAACTCGCTGCAGAGGAAAGGAGTTAGCTGCTTCCTTGCCCGAAACACAGTCATAAAATAAAATCTGTCAAGTGGCTGTATTCTTCTTACCACCCTGAAGATGGCCAACTGAGTAGCCGAAACGTCGGTGGTTACTATATAATAAACTTACAATCATACACTCAAGTGCATTTGTTGGTCTTTTTAAAAATTTTATTTTCTATAGTTTATATCAAATTAAAAATTATTCACGACATATTGAAATGAAATGAATGATAAAATTCATCCTATTTAAATATCTTAAACCTGATTCATTTCACATAGGATAAACATGCATTTCATTTTATACCATCCCTTTTCCCAAATTATTATTTTGATTTTCTGTAACTCACTGAAACTACAAAAATCTTACAGAATACCTTCGCATGATCACACGACATATCCCACCACTTGAAGGATATCACACTTAAAATGTGTTCCATCTAACGCTAAGTTTTCGGAGTATTTAAAAAATTCTAAGTATTCTGAGAATTCCATTTTACTTTTAGCAAAAGGAGATATAAAATTTCAAAATCCATAATGTTACCACGCGTTTGCAGGTGGGACTAAAACTTCTTCATTTACAATTTTTCAAGATTCAGCATCTCTCATGACAACCGCTTGTCGAAAAGGAAACGTACTCCATTTCAAAACTTCGCCAAAGAAACTCTGCCCAGTGGGTGCAGTTTTTGTGTATCTGGCTACATAGACTTTCTTCTTCAATGTAGACTTCAATAAAGAAGCAACTTTCAGTTTGTTCTTACAGTTACACTGAGAACTTTCAAAGAAAGTCATTTATTATGATGGAAGCAACTCTTATACTTTTTAGCCGAAGTACGGAGTGGTTAACACAACCCAAAGCTTTGTGCAAACAAGCACAACGGGTCGTCAGTCTCCTTCTGTAGACATTGTAAAGAGAAGGTAACGGGGCAAGACCCTCCAGCTATTTGGGTACACTTTTCATTGTGTATTTTTCGGACACACCGTGTGTGAATTCATACTAGAGGTCTACGAACTGTAACTTACGATGCATTATCTTTCTTTGTTCATTGGGCTAACTTCTCTGTACCTGCTTAGATATAATGTAAGTGACGCTTTAGGAGCATAAGGAACACAAAATCTGAGGCGTGGGACAGTGACATTTCCTGGTACGTACCATCTTCAATTTAGAATTCTACCTGCAAGAAACGTAACTCTATGAAGTACTATACTTGTATACTTCTCTATACGCAATACAGCCATTGCAGATTGTGGTGTGTTGAAGTGGGTGTACAAGCTTAAAGGGGAAAAGTCTTAATTTTTAATAGCAATCTACGTAGCCTAGTTCATGGTAAAATTAAAGATAGCTGAAATTAAATAAAAATTATGGGCACACAAAATAACTAATATAACGACAACTGAAGAAACTTTAAATTGGATTTTATGCTGATATTGTGCTAGCGGCTGATCAGTTGTTATCGTTCTCCTATATGTATTTGAAGAACAAGTGTGGATGGCCCGAACATGTGAATCTGTGACTATAGTTTGCAAGGTCTGTCGTGTCAGTCTAGAATGTGAATGTAAAAGTTTCGCCACAATATTTACAAAAAAGTGTAGCTTGTGTCTAAACACCAAGTCATTAAGTCAGTTGGAGGAACAGAGGTAAGCTTCCACGCACTTTTGTATTGTTTAACAACTTCACATTAGTTACAGTTACACGATGTCCAATGATACGACGATCAATTAATAACAAATTGACAAATACGTCAACGGCAACGCTGGTGACTTCATATTAGTAAACATTCTGATATGTTTGGAGGAACTCAAGAAAATCACGAAAACCTCATTCAATCTCTCCAGTGTCTGGAGAGATATTTTGAGCCGGAACCTTCCAAATACAAATTAGGAGCCTGAAGTACTCGACTCTGACATTCACTTCACACATACTCAGACCTGTCTGTTGCTGAAGTGAGTAGTTGAACACATACTTGCCCTGCCATTTTACATTCCGGATACTGGAGTGATATTCACAGGATGTTCAAGAGTTTAACTTCGTCTGATCCTGACACCACTGGACTCCCTTAATTACCAAATAAGGGCCAAAACACTTACGGAAAGAACAACAGCGTGACTTGATCGTCACCAATAATGTACAAAATGAAACGGATTGTAAATGGTTAAATGCAATTGCTAAGAATATCACGAAAGTCCGTGTAGGAAATCCCTAGAAATGGCGTTTTACTCTTTTCAAGTTTCGTTAATTCCCAACATCAGTAAAAATATTTATTATTTACTTGTCAAAGCAAATTGTTTATATAAAGTTTAATTTGAAAAAAAAATTAGTGCGACAGTTTCCGAGGCAGTCATCTTCAGGCAAACATTTATAAGTACTTATTGTAAAGTATCATATATCAAACAAGTTCACTTATTCTTATAGCATATTTTATAGGTAGAAATGACACCCGACATCTCAGGTGTGGTGAAATATGTTGACATATCCTTTTGTAAGTAATGAAATTTATACTGCGTTAAGTCCAGAGCTTGAGGTCGACGATCGAAGATAGGACAGATATCAGCTAGTAAGTACTTCTTACACATGTCAAGATACTGAGAACTTTATGAGAAAGAACACTGGCGAGCTTTTCGTTTTTGTTCTTCCGTTATTCAGAATAAAGTTAAAAGTTCTGAAAATTATATTAAAATATTAACCGTGTTGGTACTAATATTTATTGTCGTTTACAAACTTATTGCAAAATTTTGTTTAAAAACACGCGATTTTTTAATGTTAACACGAGGCCACTAGTCGGTATCCGCTCTTTAAACTGACCTTCTTGTAAAACGATTATTCATACTTTGTTTAATGTAACGCATATGACGTCCCCAAAGTGATAAGTAACAAGTCATTTCATTGGTCAATTGAGACACATATGCAAAATATTTCATAAAGCAACAAATTCCGTTATTTAAACCAGTATAATATTAAGAACGGAACTAGTTCTAAAAGAAGGCAGACATGCATAAATGTGTCAGGAATGATGCACATTTAATGTACTCTGTTGTGTAAATGGGAAGACTGTAGAAAACTGCGGTCCTAATATTGCGACATAAAACTCGCATTATTTATATCTCTTGCCTGACAGATAACCTCAGCTTCAAAATAAACGATATTCTTAAAATAATGGCTGGAACCTGTTATAAACTTTTGGATGCAGTAAGAAAGTCGGTGTCGAGGAAATATTTAATAAGTCGTTCCAATAAATATTGCGTATCATGTTTCTAACAACATAGAATTACGCGTGCATGCATATACTACAATTCCTCTCTTTTCAAAACCACGTACTGTTTCTATTCTCATAAGCAATTGCAAACCTTTAACTCTGGCTTAAAGAGATATTTTCTCTCCACAGATATTATACTGACAAACATTGAGCTACAAGCATGAATTATTACTTCGTTGTAATCGGGTTAATAGAGTTGATTCAGTTTTGTAGCTGTGAAGTGAAAACTTTTAAAAGACAAAAGGTACTCTCTAGAAAGAAGAGATACCTGTCTTTCCCTGAAGGAAGCTCTATTGTGGTAAGTAACTTATCAGGTCAAATTTCGTATGTTACTAGTAGAATGACATGATAACATATTTGAAAGAGGACTGAGAAAAACGTCTTTTGACACTAAGCTTTAATCTAAAGAATGTTTTAAGTTGGGCACTCCATTCATACGCATATAAAATGCCTATTTAATTCACACGCACTTTACAATCAAATACAAGGGAAAAAAGGTAAAGTTGTTCCGTAACGTTTCAAGCAGGCACTGAGGGTTGGTACAGTCACGTGTACTCAACCTTGACGCTAGAAGGGGGTGAGGGTCAACGCCACGCCCTTGCCGCTTTACCCCCAGGAAAAAGACCCGGGACCCATTTTACAGGAAGCCGGGTGGGCCTCGGGGCCGGTCTGGATGGGTCTGGAAAGTCTCGCCCCCACGGGGTTCAAGTCTCTTGTAGCGAGTTTCTATACCGACTATGCTACGCGGGCCGCAAATACAGACAAAAACAGCCGAAATATTAAGTAAATATGAGAGTATGTGGGCACAGACAGTCCAGACATTTATTCTTGCACATTTTAAGGTGCCGATCCCAGTGGCCGCGCGGTCTGAGACGTAGGTCTGCCGCCGCTCGCTTGCTGGGATTGCGGTTTCGAATCCTGCCGGGGGTATGGGTTTTTGTCTCTTGTGAATGTTGTGTTGTGCAGGTAGACGCCTTTGTGAGGGGATGATCCCTCGTCCAGGGGAGTCCTTCTGCATGTGTATGCGTCACTGAGTGTGGTCAGGTGCAACACTAACCCTCTACACCTATAAGGATTAAGATAAAGAGGTCCAAGAGAAAACATTGTACGATTATCAGATTGTGAGAAAATGGAATGAACATCCCGGTTTTGATTAAATTTTTAATTTACACGAAAACATTGCTTATTCTTTCTAAAAGTTAATCAACGTATTGTAAAATATGCGTAGAGGGAACTGAGAGCAGCATCGCGAAATGTGTTACGTATGTATAGCACAGAGATTTCTGACATTGAAATAATCCGAATGATTCTATCATAGAATGAACTTTCTCGCCGATCATTCGGTTAGTGCTTGTAACAACGCAAGAATCTCTGTCCTTCCCACTCGAAACAGTGCATCTTCTGCTGCATTCCTCGAAACACTGAACTGAAAACTGTACTTTGAAAGTCCTTTCAAACTGTGATACCAATGTTGTAATTTTCGTGGGTGTCCTACTTGTAAAGTCTTGCGATGGAATTTCCACTTACAGAAATAATAAAATCAACCGCATGGTGTGTAAAGTGTGGCATGAGTGATGACTATTTCAATATTCGCAATTCCTGTTTGCTTGTTAAGGTCACTGGATGTTACAGATAAATCTCTCCTTCGCTAATTCGTATATTTGGGACTACAGCCCTATGCCACGTCCGTCCTGGAACTCCCTGTGCGAAGCCGATATAGGTTTCAAGCTCCCTAACAACTCCCAGCTGTTGTACGGGAAAAAGCCCGGTAAAAGGAGGAGGAGTTCTTCAGACGTCTACCGCCTGCACAGGAGCGAGCGACTGGAGCTCTTCCGTAATATAGAGGGCTTTTTTGATGCGTAAGTGGCCACTGCAGTGTGCTTGAATATTTCAGCACGTCTTAGTTTCGCGTTTTTGGGCCAGAAAATGTCGAGACAGCTATTTATTTATTTGCTTAATTATCTTTTTTTATTTTTAGGCTATTAAATCTCACTGCATGGAAAGCAGAAGTCGCAGGTACCTATGCAGGCATGGAAAGATGGAAAAGGAGAAATTATAATTTCTCTTCAGCTACTCGTACATTTTGCTCTACTCTTTATAGATTAGGCTCAAGTGTATAATATATTGTTATACATTGTTATATATTAATATATTTTCAAATTTTTTGTATTACAACGCTTCACAGTTCTTGAAATTTTCACACCAGATACTCGCTTTCTAATAATTAGGACTGCGATAGATAATATCCATTTACTTCCTTAAATATTGTTACAAGGCTACAGCAAACTGATATAAAACAGTGCCCTGAATATGAAATTGGACTTTATTACACGACATTGTACACTATATCACCATTAACTGATTATAATTTACATTGATGGTTCTGTTTAGCACAGATATCATCGCACGATTTAATAGCTCTTGCCGTTGAAGAAGTTTATATTGTATTAACTGAGAACAACAAAGGGCAGACCGTTATCGATCTCGAAGTGAAATTTTCACCACCAGTGAAGATCGTACTTAAGTATTTATAGTTATTCTAACCTACTGAAAAAAATGTTTCATAATTGAGAAGCTTTTATTTTATGCGCTGTTTAGACATTCTCTATATTTTGTGTGACTCGAAGAGCCCCCCCCCCTGTAGACCCCATCCTGTGCCAATCGGATTCATTACAGACTACTCGCACAAGAGTTCTTTAATATCCAGATTGATTTTATCATCCCCTTAGGTTTTCCAACTAAGAGAACTCTGTGATCCACAGACACACGTTGGCTTCCAAAAAAGAGTGCTTTAGGTCTTCCTTTTACGCTAGAACACATAAAATTTTATTTAATTTCCAGATTACACTACTTTCTTGCAGTATATTACGACAAAATTAAGACTAAGTACATATTATGTTCAATGAAGTCATGCTTTTTGCAAGGTACGGCGTTGACGGTCGTCCATGCGTCCTCCGGGCGCTGTGCGAAGCTAAGGAACGTCTGAAACCCGGGAAGTCGCTTGCTGAAGATATCCTGCATGTTGTGTTTACGTAAGTATCTCTACAGTGGAACTTCGGACAGTCTCAGGTACTGAAGAATGGGACATTTTGAAGTGGGTTATTTATGCAGGTTGTCAATTCCTAATATGGTATAGTATAGGTGATGGATGAAGGAATGTATGTAGAACATTTTTTTTCTATAGCTCGACAGCCCTGTATGGGGCTGGGCCTCCTCGTTTCGTCGACGTTTCATGATCACACACATTTGAGACACACCACAGTCGGTAGGACTCCTCTGGACGAGGGACCAGCTCGTCGCAGAGACCTCTACCTGACAACACACAACACTCACAAGAGACAGACATCCATGCCCCCGGTGGGATTCGAAACCACGATCCTAGTAAGCGAGCGGCCGAAGACCCACGCCTTAGACCGCACGGCCACTGGGATCGGCATGTAGAACATTGGTGGAATGATAATGACAGGGAGAAGACCGACGTACTCGGAAAAAATTCAATTCCACCGCAATTTTATCTATTCTAAATCCCAAAAGGACTGGACTGGGATCGACACGGGTCATCCGCAATGAGAGGCTGGAGACTAACCGCCTGAACCATGAAACGGCCTGAGAGTGCGAATAACGACACACAAAACAGTGATCAGTCTACGTAATTAATAACATGACAAAGAGATTTGTTATTACTTACTGTTATTAAAGCTGCAGGACTAAAGAAAGTAAATGTTTTAAAAAGTGTGTCAGTGCCTGTGATATTTCATAACAAGCATAAATTGGCTACGTAATGTAAGTGAAGCCGATCCCAGTGGCCGCGCGGTCTAAGGCGTGGATCTATGGCCGCTCACGTACTGGGATTGTGGGTTCGAATCCCGCCTAAGGCATGGATGTCTGTCTCTTGTGAGTGTTGTGTGTTGTCAGGTAGAGGTCTCTGCGACGAGCTGGTCCCTCGTCCAGAGGAGTCCTACCGAGTGTGGTGTGTCTAAAGTGTGTGATCGTGAAGCCTAGAAAAATGAGGCGGCCTAGGCCCCCAAGGGGCTGTCGAGCCATTGAAAAAAAAATGTAAGTGAAATAGCATAATTTGGGTTCTCACTAGGCGTGTACCATCTAAGCTTCATGCTAATTTTTTGTATTGTTGTTTAAATTGCATAATGATATTAGTCTTGGGCTCTCATAGCCGTGCATGTGAAGTTTCCGTTCTTCTAGAATGTGGGGCCGCCCCTTCACTAAGTGGTGCAACATTCGCCTCGTCACCAGGTGATTGGTGCACCATCCACCAACGGTACACCGATCACCTGGTGAAGCGGTGCAATGTCACATGAGAGTGAAGACCTTGCCTAAAAAGTTTCTACACTTATCAAGGATATATTCTATACTTAATCAACTTACGTTGAGTGAATGTAATAAGTTTGAAAGAAGTAAATGCAAATGGAAGAAAGGACAAATTCACTGCACTTTTGAAAAAAAAAAACAGAGCATTAAGAAAGGCTAAAATTGTTACTTTTTTTTTTTTAATTCCTGATTGCAGAATCCCGGACGGACATGGGGATACGTTTGAAGCAGAAGGCTACAGTGAACCTGCAAGAGAAGAGTTCTGCAAGTCCCTTGGAAAGAGATGTCCCTTCTCGCTACTGGAATATTTACTTTACAATTGAATTCGCGCAAACCTTACTACTCATTTTATAACGAACTGATATTACTAGTGTTCACCAGTTATGCTACATAAGCCTATAACTTTTTATCTATTGTACGAAATAATAGCGGCGAAATTACTATATTTCGATGTTGAATAATTGACCAGAAATAAGTGTAAACAAGCATCCGTATTATCTAAATTTATCTTAAATTTGCACTGTATATAACCACAATGTGGGGGCCCGGACAGTGACCAAATTAAGGGTTGCAAGTCTGAGAAATCGTGGTTTGATTCCCGGCAGAAGCAAGAGTTTTATCCTTACACGACATCTTTCAGACCGGCTCTACGCACCTACTGCGCTCCAAGATTTCTACTCAATGAGTACCGACTTAAAGAATAAATGGAGCTGTATCTCCACTCTCCAGTGCGTCTTGATTTCTTGCAAGTGGGAAATTATTTTCTGTGGCACTACAACCCAAATCAGGACTAGGCCGCCATGTTTTTGATGTTTTAAATCACCCACAATTAGATGCACACACCCGGCAGGACTCCTCTGAACCAGTGATCAGCCTGTCGCAGAGGCCGCTACCCACACAACACACAACAAACACAAGAGACGAACATCCATGCCCTCGGAAGGATTAGAATCCGCGATTCCACGAATCAAGCGGCCGCAGACCAACGCCTTAGACCACACGAACACCCGGATCGGCCTATGGACAAATTTAACTTCACCTATAACCACGTTGTGGTGTATATGTTAAGTGAAACGAAGAAAACGTCATATATTTAGTTCAAATTATGTATTTATATTAAGACTCAAATAAGTTGGGATAAGTGAAATTTTGAATAATATTCACGGCAACAGTTACTGCTTGCCGCAAGAGAAATCCGAATATGTCCTATATATGTCGTGAAAGCCTATACGCACCCCGACATTCTCATACAGGGGTCATTAGTACAAGTGAACAGCGAAACGTAAAGTAATGACTGGATGCAGCACAGAAGCACATGACAACAAAACGAAGAGAATTCAGTGTGTTACACTGAAAATTCGAAAGACTGAAGTGAAGTATATTATATCGACAGCAGGAAGAAATGTATTGTACTGAGTTACACGATTTACATTTTCCGTCCTTCACGTAGGCATAACTCTTCGTTGTAGGTCCATTAAGGTGTTTTAATAATTTTAAATGACCCTATTAGCTAATGCAGCGTTTCCCAAACTATGTTCCGCGCAACTGTGGTGTTCCGCGAGATGTGAAAAGGTTTTTCTAAAAAAAATCGAGAAAACAAAAATCATACATTTTTATCGAATTTGAATTTAGCATATTTGATCATGGTTTAAGATATTTGCATATAATAATTTTTATAAGAACGTTTCATTTGGTTTCTAACAGATCTCGTTGCACTGATTTGTACTCGATAAATGAGGGACCGCAAAACATATGTGTTCCGTAAATATTTACTAAGTTAAAAAGTGTTCCGTGACGAAAAAGTTTGGGAAATGCTGGTCTAAAGAGCTGAAAGCATGGCAAATGTATAGCGCTCAGGGTAGAATATAGCTAAAACACTTTCCAAACTCACAAATAATATTCGAAATGTTGAACTCAAAGGTGTTAGGAGCATATACGGTGTATCTGTAACAAACGGCAATTGAAAAAAATTTGAGTCCTTAAGTCCTGAAGTTGTAAATTGGAGGACAATATTAAAACGAATCTCAGGAAATGGGATGTACTCGTAATAATATGAATTGCATTCAACCAGTTCAGATTAGGATTCGATGGCGGTATTTTATGTATCGTGGCAATAAACCTTTATGTTTAAGAACGCTGAAAACTTCACCAGTTTGAAGACTGTTAGTTTTGTATGAAGAAATTTTCTACGGGGTGCGTTAACACAGTGAATGTTATCTGTTTACGAGTGCCATATGGAAATTGCGAGCAAGGAATGGAGTAAGCTGAGGCAGTAATTGGTCGTCTGTATGTGTGTATGTACATCAGCGAATTGAGAATGTGGCTCTATACATTGGGACGTACCTGGAAGCCAAGGAGTTGAGACTTCTGCAATACGGGAGCACATATTTTAGAACTGACAGCTCGAGATCTTTGTGAAAAGGGCTGCCTGAAGTGTTATGAGAATAAAGAAGACGCCCATAGGTAGAAAACGTATTTTCTGAATGTACTGTTACGTCATGCAGTATACAAGCCTTGTCTCCAAAGACAACTGGTTGTCTTCTTTGAACATGCCAGTGTAACGTAATGAAGGTCGCTGGAAAATAATATTGATTTGCTTTGCAATAAAGTTTAAGCTCCTTGTTGTGTCCTGTGACATGTCTAGGTCTACATGAAAATCCAAGGTCTGATAAGCACACATGCGTAAATACGCATTATCACTCTTCATTATATATTTACTGCGTACTGCAATGTTATTGAGTGTTAATATTCTTCGTCACATTTAAAGGGTTTACAAAGAAAATTATTAAAAATTGATTGTATACAAACACTAAGTATAAATGTTAACAACTCTCTGGTAATTAATATAAAATTTTGCAAAAAGGTGTTTTATTAACTTATGCATTTATGGTTAGTTTAACAGCGTGTCAGAACCTAAGTTTATGTAACAGATTGTAAAATGTTTCAATTTAGAATGTTGTGTAAGACATTTCTAATTACCTAAATTCACGTAATACATGGAATTGCTTGAATGTACCGAGGGAGGTCACAATAAACAAAATACAGGAAAGAAAGAGGTATACTTTTAACAACTGATTACACAAAAATGAAATGTCATTTCTTTTCCAGAAACAGGATAATTTAAATAAAAATTTGGCATTATGATAACAATTTTAGAAATAGTAACTGTATATCACACGAAAGAGTTTACAGTTAGCTGTAGAAGCAATTCACACATATATTCCACTAGCAACATCTGACGGCTTTTGTTCAATTTTAATGCTTACTGCACGTGTCTGTGTACTTTGTAGTTAGACTAAAACATCCGAATGAGATTTATCACCTGTGTTCTGTTAATTACCATAATTACAGCACTTGCTTTAAAGCCGTTACTGAACTACGAGAAATGCATCCGTAGGCATTTGAAGAAGAACGAGTCCGTAGGGACAGAGGATCATCAATAAATGTTGTTCAGTTTCTAAATAACACAGTGCAATGAAAATTATTACACTGTATCCAGGAATATCAGTACATGCACAGCACTGACAATAATCTAGAAGGCGATAGAGGATACTTGTAAAAAGTATAATTATAACGATTAGAAGTACAGGTGAGTCCCAAAATATGGATACGAATGACAACTTAGTGAGGTGTATGATTACGGATGTTGAAAACAATTTTAAACATATGTCTTTACTGAAAACGTTAAAAGGTACAGCAGATACTTGAACATGTTAGATTTCATTACACTTGGAATAAAGTATGTGGAATTGACTTAATAATGGCTAAATTTATCTGGAAGTGTCATACTTCGTATCAGTTACTGAAGATAACTACATGTTTTACTCAGTAATATAACAGCTGTGGAAACTGGAGTTTAGATTTATTCATTTTTATTCAGATTTATTTTTCCTGTTACATGTTGAATAATATACGAGCGAGAAGAAGCTTGCGAATTTAATATGTGAAGTCGCAGATATTTGTTATTCTATCCCATGTTCTGATATACCTCTGAAATTTGCAAATGTTGCAGGATCAATAATATAACAGAGGTCAGTAAAACTCTTTGTCCTCAAAATATTATGGACAGCTACCAGCTGGTGTTCCTCTTTACCTTATCTGTTCTTACATTTCGCACAACCTGTCAGTCCTCTGAAGACCGTCTGAATGGCACAACTACACACTCACGTAGGAAACGTTACGTCGTGTTCCCAGTCGGAAGCACATATTCGGTGAGTTATTTTAAGGAATATCTTCAGTCATATATTAAACATCTCTGACAGCTTATTATTTACGAGATGGAAATTGCACGCGCCTTGTGGAATTACAAGTGTTGGTTTTGAAAACTTCGCAGGAAAGTCGTAATTATGTAAGAAACAGTTAGAAAATAAGTTAACACGGCGAATAATTTCGAAGTGATTATATCAGAAGAATTTGTGGCGGATGGATTATTAATTTTTCCAGCCCTGAAGCAAACTATTGGCGTAAAAAACTTAAAAGAGGATCGCGATCTGGAAACAGCAATGACACGATGCCTGATAATATACAAAAGGGACGTACCTCAACAGGAAATAAAAAGTTGATATTACTATAATAAATGACTCAGTTAGGTGGGGACTATGTTGAAAAGTAGTGGGATAGAAGTACAGGTAAATGTGGACTGTTTTATTAGAGTTAAAAAATATCCAACCTATAGAGGCATTGTAAACTTATTTTCTGCCTAAACTCGCATAGAAATATCTGTCGTAACTAGAAGGAAAGAGTGTAACAAGACAGACCGGACTGTTTCTTAGAATTCTGAAAATACACGTGTGCAGGAATTGGGCATACAATTATTTAAATTCAACAACCATGGCATCTGAAGCTCCAAACACTTATTATCAGAACTGAATTCCATGAAAGACGATGGATAAATTATTGCTATTCTACAGACAGCTTCTCCATGAGTCACCGTTTACAGCAACACAATGTACGAATTTATTTTACGCTTAAATTTAATTTCTTATATTTGCAGAAAAAAAATCTTTTTATTCTTGGATTATGCTATTTATCTTTGAAATACATATTTTATGAAAGTCGTCAAGACATGTATCGTTGTAACAAATTTTAACTCCATAAAACAAAACTTATTAGTTACAGCTATGCGTTTCCTAGATCTCTTCCTTCTTCATTTTGATATTCATCAATTATTAGTCTTTGCATAGAGATATTTCTCATACTTCCAAATTCCTCGAATAATATAATTCAGTTTTTTCCTATTCTTATATTAGTATATGCAATGTTAATTTTGTATGTTATATCCAAACTCTCTGTATAAAGTCAAAGCTGGTAGGCATTACGTTAAGGGCAACTATCTTAAAATAAACAAAACCTGTTTTTCACATTTAGTAACTAACTCCAGATAATCCCAGTGCTGTTCATACTTTCCTTCACAGGTCGCTTTCTGCCTCGAGTGGGGGCTATTTAGCAATGACAATGACATCTTCACCGAAGCACTCAACTGGGCCGTCTCATATGACTTGCCGAATGCAACCATCCGCACCCCTGACAACAACAGACTTATAGTACCGTACATTTTACGGAGAAACAGGCGAAATCTCTATCAGAGTCTTGAGGTGGCAATAAATTCGTGAGTGTTAGCAATAGGTTTACTTTTCTTCCAAGAAATTGTACCTAAGGTTGGCGAATGTGTACGAAGAAGATTGTAGGTGTGCATTTCTACTCGAATTAGACATATACAACTCATAAGACGAGTTAAACAGACTAGAAGTTTCGGCTAAAACAAGCCATCATCAGGCTTATAACTAGAACAATAAAAATAAATTTATTAGAATTGCAAGCAGGTGTGGAAAAAGACTACGTGGATGATTAGATCTGCGGTCTTCTGGGATATTACTCGGTGTCGTGTGGTAATTGTTAACCGACGTTTCGGGGCAACGTAGAGGTCCCATCTTCACGGGTCAAGAGCCCGAGAAGGGAAGAAAGAAATCCAGCAGCCTATAACGTAGATCCTTTTCATGATCTACGTTATAGGTTGCTGGGACCGATACGTTGTCCGGAAACGTCGGTAAACAATTACCACACGACGCCGCGTAATTTCCATAAGACCGCAGATTATCATCAAATCGCGACGGAAGCCTGAAATCAAGATACTGGATGATTGATGAAGGCTGAGGTAGTTGGATGTATGGATAGATCTCTATGTAAAATTAAAATAATTAGTCCAATTTAAGAATCTTATAACATGTCAGAAAGTAAAATACTTGCGACGCATTCAGAAACCCATAAATATGGTGCGGTAAATACGTGGAATTTCACAGCGTTTGCACAGTCCTACGTTTGTAGATAACATGCGAGGGAATGATTTGCCATAATTTAGAGTCTAAATGCACATCATAGTTCTATTTATTTTATCAATCTCCTTATAATTTAAAAGAGATTTATAAATATTCTGAACTCTATTAATAGATACTAAATTAAATTCCCTCAAAACATGATATACATTAGTACTAGGGTACACAGGCCTCTGTTTCTCTCATCACGCTCTTTTTTTTTTGGTGAAGGGCCCCGCAGAAGATGCTACTGACGCACCGCAGCCTAGAGGCTTATTATACAACCCTGTGATGAAGATTAGTTTTTTCGTGTTTCCAAGTAATGGAGCACCGGTGGAATGAAAACCGAAGTACTCGATGAAAAACCTGTCCCAGTGCCACTTTGTCCACCACAAATTCATATCACTTGTTCTATTTATTTAACATCATTAGTAGGCTATATCAAAGCATAAGCAACTGTGTTGTTCAGCGTAACTTTTTCCTTATTGCAGTCAATTTCACACAAAATAACCCGGTATTAATATAGCCAAGTTTTGAATGGAACTGCAGTACTTCTTCCTTTAAAGCGTAAAATCTTTCACACGTACCGGCTGAATTGACATAACAAAAATACGCATATTTGCCTCGGAATTAATTTATGTATCCCTTAGACTCTTAAAACAAACCGTGATTACTTCGTAAAGTAAACCAAGTGGTTGGTCTTTGTAATGGAGACCCATGCCATTTCGTGCGAGTGAATTTAAGTGCACTTACATAAATTAGATGCTTTAACCTATAAATTAATTTAGTAAGTATTAATACATTTTACAGAATTTTAAGGCTATAACTACAGAATAACACAGAGAAATTTAGGACCAAATCTCCTAGGAGTTTTAACTTGAGACAATCTCTCATACGCAAAAGAGAAGTAAGTAATCCTTTAGTTATAAAACAAATCCGTTTCAGTGCGGGGCTCGAAGGCCGGACTTGCATCGAAAGGGGTTTGTGTGAAGCTGCGCAACGGCTCAAGCCTAGGGGAAGCCTCGGTGAAGAAATACTGCGCGTCGTATTCTTGTAAGTGTAGCACTGGTAACAGAAGCTTTGTGGCAAGTATTTGTAATTATGGGTAGAGCACGGTCGGTTGTAATAGACTAAAAGTTTCATGACCCTGATTAAAATTGTGGGTACAGCACGTCAATTGAATAGAAAGTTCATGACACGGTTAAATTTGGGTAAGCACGGTCAATTTGAATAGACAAGTTTCATGACATGGTTAAATTGTGGGTACAGCACGGTCAATTTGAATAGACAAGTTCATGACACTGTTTAAATAAATTCGAATTTTGAATTTACATTTTAACAAGTAATCGAGATTAATTATTCTAAATGAACAAGTCCCTTATCGTGTAGCTACCTACACAGTGCAGAGTTCTTCTTGAGAAGCTGACTAATACATAGCTACTAAGAATTTCCTCCCTTTATGGAACCAGAAGGCCAATTTCCTTTTTCAAAAGGGTTTGCCTTTTTCATTTTACCGTTATAAATATTATGTCAAGCGTCGACACTTTAAATTATGTATAAAATTAAAGACAAAATTAAGTACTGGTTCACACCCGTTGAACAAACACGACACGTTACTGAAATTAACCTAAATTGAAGTTAAAGGAAATACATCGAAACATAATGACGGCATCTACATGAGAATTCATTAACAATACGTGACGTAAGCACTTGTTACGTTATGTACTTAGCTATATCAATTGTATTGTAGACCAGTCGCTACCTGTCAGAGGATGGGATTATTTATTCACCACGATGAACAGAAATCCTGTCCACTGTGTAAAGAGGTCTTTTTCCCTGGGGGCGAATTGGCCCACCGTAAAGTTCACCTTTCACCACCACGAAGTTCGGAGGTTAAGAATTCGAGGGGCTTTCTTCCTTTCCCATAATACATTTACATTGTGTAGCTCTCAAGCACAAGAAACTGCATAATGAGATATTCTTTTGATTTGTATCCCACATCAAATGTTATTCGGGTGATCAAATCAAGGAGTATGAAATGGGCGGAGCAGTGGCGTGTATGTTGAAGGAGACAAATTCCTACAGGGGTTCGGTGGGGAAACCTGAAGGAAAGGAACCGCCTGAAAGACTTAAAGTGTATACGATAGCATAACATCAAATTTGGCCTTAAAGAAATGGGATGACATCAATTTGATTCATCTGGCTCAGGATATGGAAAAGAGGCGGGCTTTTTTGCATCAGGTATTGAAACCTTGAGGGCTATAGGATGTGAAGTATTTGACTACTGACAACTATAAGCTTGTCATGAAGGACACTGACTCTGAATCCATGGAGTCAGTCATTCAGTCAGGAGGACTTTACGTTTACCTTTTATTGGACATAAGTACTTATCGATTTAGAACACCTGATGTACATAAAAGCAAAGGAGATCTTGAAACTCGAAATTTATTTCTGCGGGATCGTATTCTGTTGTACTGACCTCGTTTGCTATTGCTTCAGCACATTAATAATTTTTGGCTTATCACTTCAGGTGTTAGTATGTGGATGGATAAATTCTCCAAAACTGCTGCAAATGAGCCCACAATGCTACACTACGGTGTTTTATACTTCAACACCACACAGCAGGTGTTATGACCTGCGTGTCGCGACAAAAGGAAGGCTAGACGTGCCGCTTAGGGTGGGTCGCTAGGATGCGATTCTAATAAAATGAAATTTTTTCCCAAAGAATCGTATTTGGGCACGCGGTATGACAGATTGCAATGTACTGAATCCGACAGCTGATGTGAGAGTGACAACTAACAGCTAAAAGCCTAAGTACGCTATCAAGAGGTAACAACACATATGGAAGAATAATTTCTATTTTCCTGGTCACAGACTACAGCCACATTCACTTTCAAAAATATGCTCATGTATCACCGTTTTAGTTTAAACACTCACTGATGGTACAACATCCGTTTTAAATCACACAAACACTCTATTACCAAAGAGAAGGAAGTTTCCCCGCGGGTAAAAATTTTTCTTTGCCTCTGCCATAGAAACCAATTTGCTCCCAGGAGCCTGTCGGTGGAGTGGGGAAAGAGGTCATTCAATTAGTGAATTTTATAAAAACGAAGTGGTTAAAAGACGCGATAATTATCCAGATGTGTTCAGATATTAACTCCGAGGGCGTGCATTAATTTTAGCGTTTTCAGTTCAGGTACCTGTCACGACAATACTTTCTTCAATGTGTTCCTGTATTAAGCAGGGAGATAGAAATCTTATTTTTTAAAACGAAAGTTATGCCCTGGCTCAAAAGTTCTCGGATTTAATTTTTACTAAAATGTACTGTCAGATAATATGTTTACCGAAAACAAAGTTAAATATTTATTGCAAAGTAGTGCTTAGACGGTAACTAGATTAACAAAGAATTTGACAGTTTTAAAAGGAAAGCTGAAGTTTTGGAATAGTAAAATGGAAGAAAACAACACTACTTCTTCCCTGACATTACGCTTGCATACGGAAGAATAAAAGTTTGAACTTCATGGCGTAAAGTATGTTAAGGTACAATATTTGGAAGAATTTACCATGAACGTCAAAGGCTAGAATCAGAGGATGCGGTGTCGAAAATTTGGGTGATGACATTTCAATCACTACTAGGCTTTAAGAGCAATTTAACGCGTTCCAAAAAGTCGAGACACTGCGCTACAATGTTTGCAAACAAAGAGCATTAATTCATTGCCTTATGGATCAAAGTAAGAAATTAAAAACCATTTCCGGGAGAAAAGCTCTTAAAGTTTTACTCTTCTTTTTTACACCTTAATTATGTGGAGCAGACTTTTCAGCATTTACTAATATACAAATTAAGCTTCGAAGCCGAAGGCAACTAGAGGATGAATTAAGAGTCTTTCAAACACGTGACCACACTTTTAAGAACACGTGAAACGTAAAGTGTCAAATATTGTCCTCGTCTTCTAACATATTTTATTTTCAAGACAGTTGTTTACTACCAACTAATAATCTAATTATTAACATATTTAAATATTATTGTATACAAACACGTAATTTTTAAAGAGGTAGTTGTATTTTAGTAAAAGTAACATATTTAATGATTTATTAATTCAAAACTGAAGTGTTGGTCGCGATGCTGACGGCCAAATTTTGTCTGTTTCTTCGTTAGAGAGGATAAGAAACCCTGTCAAACAGTCTGGTAGATTACTAAAAACATATACGTGGAGCCTAGCGCTCAGGAATATAGAGTTAATTCTACCATGAAGATGGAGGCAGCAAAAAATTTCTAATCACTGACATTTACGTCTCCGAAAATCACAAATTTCAACTCACAAGGATACAGCTTCACAAGAAATTTAAAAATTTGTGAGAAGCATTACGTGCCCACAACACACAAAAAATGAAGACCGCCACGTTTGTACTTACGATTTTGCAATACAATTTTCAGGTTTTAGTGTTGTTATGCCATGTAGCATAACAAATTCGTCCTAACGTTTCGGAGGAAATTGCAGCCGCCATCTTCCGGGTGACTGAATTCGCTTCAGGTGGCTGCTGAAGCAAGGAGGATGAACTCTATTGATTATACTATAATATGATCAGAATCCTGGCACTCTGAAGCTGGAGGCAGTATTTTCCTCCGAAACACAGAAACAAACTGCTTATCCTACACGATGCAACAGCCAATAAATTATCAGCTGATCTTACAAGTACGTTAACTTGATGGGTGTCCAATTGGAATTAAACCCTTTTGTTTTCAGACTTCCTCCGGACAAAGTTGAGGTCTACGAGCCACTGGAGCATCACGTGTACGACGCTGCCTACCGAAGCGGGTTGTCTAATCAGGACTGCTCAGACATATATTCGGATTGCCCATTTTCACTAATAGATGTATTTCTCGGTGTATCCCAAAATGAATGATTGTGATTTTGAAAATCATACTATTTAATTTCTATATGCTCTGAAAAAATTCCTGTTTCCACTAAATACGAAAAACTTACAAAATATTTAGATCAATTCGAGAGAATGTTCGCTGTCACATCACAACGCCGTGATAAAGTGTTACAATTCCACGTGTGTAAGAAATTTTTAGATGGAAAATTATGTAAGTCGTAAAAGTAAGATAAATTTTATGACTAATCTAAACTTTATGATTACTACAGTCTTAAATTTGACGCTGTGTGGCATGGTATACGAAATAGTATTTTGTGAACACTGACAACGTTTAAGATTTTAATTAATTTCTTACAATATTTTTTATTCCAAATTTATTGCTATGTAAGGAAGAAACTAAGAGAAAGAGAAGACCTTAATATAATAAGTACTTGACTTTGGAGTAAGCTTCAAAAGGGCTCATAGGCCTAAGAGTTCTGGAAATTTACAATCTTTGATGGAGCACACAGATATTCCATATGCGTTTTTTCAAAGAATCTTTCCTTATGAAATTATAATTCTGTAATCCGGGGAGGGGTTCTGCAACAAAGAAGTCTGAGTGCTCAGGAGTAATGAAGAAATCTTTTTAACACTTGAATAACTTGGCCTGTACAAAACAGGAGAAAGACCCTGTAGCACTATCGTAGCTGAAATTCATATCATTCTTTTTATTACTTACGCTAATAGACATTGGGTAAGGTGGGCTACAGCCGTAATCTTTGGTCAGAGGAACAAAACTGCTTGGGCTGAAAAAGAAACTGCTTTTGATGAAGTAGTAATAACAATATTATACAATGAGATTTGAAATACTGACACAGAGGATTCTTAAAAATTTGGAAGTTTGAAAATTCAGATCTTCTGGAAAGTGACACCATGTCGACTGGTATATAATCACAGACATCTCTTATTAGATTGCTTAGACCTGAAGATTCAAATAGATAGCTCATCAAAAACGTCGGTAACTATTTACCAAACGAAAACTTCATATTCCACAAGACTTGAATCTTCATCCCCACTGCTGTGAGAACCATACATATCGCACTCAGATTGTAACTTCTGTTTGTTCTTGTTTCCTAGTCCACGATATGACACTTTACAGACGGTGTACGTGACATAGCATCAAAATCAACGACAACTAAAGTGTTGAATTTTGTAGACTAGACATGGAAGCTTCGTGAGCTCTTTTAAAGAATTTCTCTGGATGGAAACATCATGAATAATATGAAAACCATTACCAGGGTTATGGAAATACAAGCCGAGATTCGGAAAGGGACTCTTCACTTCATGAAGAAGAAATTCTTCTTATTCAAAAGTAACATTCAATAAAATACAACGTTGAGCTGTAGCTAACAGCATCTTAATTCGTGACAAAAAATATTACTGTTTGCAACGCCTCAAACATTTACAGCAACACTCGAAAATAATTATTCAAGTCAAGCTCGCCATGTTAACTTTCCACTGTCAACTTACTTGATTAGCAGTGGTAACTTCACTTAGCACAAAAATAGTACACTGTGACCGCACTTCTCGGGTTCGACAGTAAGAAGAAAGGCCATATAATACAGGAAATTTTTCGTAGAAGCAACGTAACCGATATAATGGCGTATTAATGCCAAGGACTTTCAGCGATAATTAATAACTATACAACCAAGTATATATTAATTAAAAGTGATTTACTTTTGTGATTGGCTGAAATATAATAGACGGAGACGAATAAATCGGCATTAAAATATTTCTCTGAATGGCGTATCGGCTTCTGCAGCACAGGTCAGTGGCATGGTTCTGTAGATGTTTGCCAGAATAATAATATACTGCTAATTTACCGAAGCATATTTGTATGCACTAAAATATATTATTCTCAATATAATACATCAGCTAATAGAATTATTTTGTATTCAGCTGTTTCAGATTGTACAAAACTTCATTTTCTTCCCAGTCCTGCGAAGGTTCTTTAAAAATCCGAAATAATACAGCAGTAATTCTGCCCTGACATTATCATTGGTCGTATTCGAAAATACGGAGATGCATTATTAGTGTTAACGGCACATATAACTTCAATATTCCTATAAATGTTTCGTGATGATTTGTGGAATATGCCAGTGACAACGTCAATAGTTCAGCGATTCATTTAGAGAAGTACCATCACCAAATCAAATCAAATACTGAGGAAAAATATAAATATGAATCGCTCTTAATATTAATTCTTATTATTTCTTTAAATTACCTGTTTAAGGAGAGGTGTTACTATACGTGGGACTTCCTTTAGTAGGATACTAAAAATTTCTTCATTTATGTGCATTTTATGATTCTTAGAGTGAAGACTATTATTTCCTTATACAACACTAAGAAGCTGGTATCTCTAATAGTGATAAACTGTGTTCCCTAAGAGATAGACATTTAACTGTTATATATAAAGAAGTTGAATTTCAGGCTTTAATTTATTTACCTGAACCTGAATGTTCCCGGAAATAACTCACGTAAACACACCACGTACCACTCTTTTATGAACAATAAATAAATATTCAAAATACTTTCGTGTCAAGAATATATGGATTATCTAAATATATTATAGGTATGTTACAACATTATTATTCATTTTATGGAGCCCATTTTGAATGGAAAGTGTACTTAAGGTAAAGCAGTCTAAATGTTTTTAAAACTGTCAGTTTCATTACATCAAAAATATTACTACATTATGATATATTTGCGATCTTAGCTCTTCTGGGATGTTGCGCGACATTGGTTAGTAGTTCGTTACCGACGTTTCGGATGTAATGGTCCCGTCTTTAAGGGTCAAGAAGTCAGAAGAATTTTCGACCTCTGGACTCTAGGGTGAAACGGGTGATACAGGAATATAGTTTAAATAGGTTTTAATCAAGTGTTTAAGAATGGTTTAATCTTATTGTTTTAATATAAAGCTGAAACATAACCTTCAGTATTTGTATAATAAATGCAATAATGTTTGAGGCTTCAAATGTTTTGACCACATAGGCCCTTGCTTGCCCTAAGGTACAAAACACAAAGTAATCTGTACACATTTAAATCACTATATACGACTTAATATACACAGAGAAAAATTTGGGGTATATAAGCCCTATCCGTGCAAAGCTAAGAAGGGAGCTGAGCGAAAATATAATCTTTTATGCTTCTTTTAGAGCCTGAACTTAATTATTTGTAAGAATAATTCACTTTTCTTTGCTTTTTCAATAAAGCCCCTTTCATGTTCTGGGAAAGAGAACGGGTATTGTTGTTTATATTTTTGAAGTTTAATACACATTTACGACTGATCTATATGGACTTCTACTTAATTACAAAGTATGGGATTTAAAGTTTTAAGGAGTTTGAGATTTTTATTGTATTCTTCTGGGTTACAGAAACGTGTACTCTGCGTACAAGAGGGTTATGATCGTTTAGACAGACATCATACGTGTATAATCAGGGTGGAACTCTGCTTTGAATGTAGATGCAGCAAGTGCGTCCCAAACGTCGGGAAACACTTATTAGACTATACGGTGTTCTAACTCAGAAGGCAGTAACCTAAAGCAAAATAAGAGTTTAGTAAACAGGTACGGTATACAAAATCAGCAATATAAATATTTAAATTAGTATTCACTCACTTAAGTGAGTGAATACTAATACTAAGATACACGGTGAACAAAAAGTAAAAATTTATTTAAATTCGGTTTATTAAAAAGTCTAAAACAAGCTAATATTCTGTGTTTAGACGTAAATGCATTGTAGATTCACACTTAATTTAAGCGTTATATATGTACTGATATACATACAATTTACTAAATTCAATACTTTTTTGTTATTATAAAACGTATTATTATTTTACAGAAATCCAATTGTTTGTGGTGTTTTCTTTCGTTACATCGTCATTATGGACAATTACCAAACTTTGTTCCTCATTCTCTTCGCACTAATATTTTTCCACACAACATGTCAAAGCTTCTATGAAGCTGAAAATGACATAACAGTGTCGCGTAGGAAACGTTTTGTTGTGTTTCCACTGGGCAGCACGTTCTCGGTAAGTTACAGAAATACCTATTGCATTGATAGCTAACCAGATTTCCTTAAGTTTAATTGAACTTAAAGCATTAGAGGAGGCAAGGTGTTAATTCTACTAGCTGAAAAACAACAAATCACTACTAATAACTCACTGTATCGTAAAACGCAAAGGGAAAATACATGCTAAATTTGCAGATATAAATATTTACATGTCGACGCCGTCTGACGGCCAATTCCATCTGTCAGATACTAAACGTCTCTTACAGGTGAAAGCATGTACATGTCGGCGCGGTATTGCGGTTAATTCCGTCTGTCAGGTAAAGAGAGTTTTTAGATGAGGGTATAAATATGTCGACACTGTCTGACAATTAATGCAATCTGTCGGATACTAATTGTCTCTTAGAGGTGAAAGTATGTGTATGTCGAGAGTGTCTGACAAGGAAAGTCATCTGTCAAATAATTAGAGTCTGTTATAGGTAAATATATTTACATGTAACTATGTTCTCTTTTAATGAATAACTTAAAA
Organism: Reticulitermes speratus; assembly: GCA_021186555.1. Lineage (NCBI taxonomy): Eukaryota > Metazoa > Arthropoda > Insecta > Blattodea > Rhinotermitidae > Reticulitermes > Reticulitermes speratus. The sequence goes on from JAJKFL010000330.1 coordinate 22,351,656, forward strand.
ATTTCGTTAATCAATCATAAATTCATCATTCTGTAGTCTGTCTTACGACAGGTCCGTAGCCTCTTCCATTGAGTGCGATCTAGTGCTTCCTCTTCAGTTTCCAGTATTTTCTCTTTCCATAAGGTCATCCAATAGCTTCTCACGTCTTCTCCCTCGTATTCCCGTCATTTCTAACCTTCCTTCTAACTTTCCTTCAATCACGTGTTTCAGAAGGCAGTTTCTACGCAAGATGTGACCAATCCAGTTAGTCTTTCTTCTTTTTATTGTATGTAGGATATTCCTCTCCTCTTTGACTCTGTGTAATACTTCTTAATTTCTCACGGGATCGGTCCAACTGATCTCCATTCTTCTCCAGCACCACATTTCAAAACTTTCCAGAAAGGAAAGGATTGGAAGAAAGCTGCCACGGATTAATTTTGGTACCAAGTGGATATATTTCTGTAGGAACTGAGGAAAACAACGAGAACTTTATTCAGTATAGAGGATATCTTGCCTGAGATTCGAACTGACACTTCTTCTAAATGTCTAGAGTGCTATCTCTAAACTAAACTGTTTGGTGTGATACTTTAAAAAAAAAAAAAAAAAAAAAACTTGGGCAAATTGATTTGAAACGACTGGAAATAAATTTCGAAACTCAATGCATGGAATTTTTTTGAGTGGCAATCAGCTCCATCATATAAAGTTTTTAGGTCCTTTGCAGGAGATGACGTAAATTTCCAACTTCCTTATGGTCGAATAGCCTAAGAATCAGAAATGTTTTCATTTAAAACCACCTGACAAGGCTTTTTAATTCTGGGATTTTGCTTGTGTCTACAAGACTGATCATCGCAGATCCGAGTGGGAGATGGTTTGATTTTAAAAATGCGATTACTGTGTTATGTATGTTCCCAGCTAGCATTTAGCAATAGGGTGAGCACGGTGGTCGGTGGAAATATATTCACAACTGGAATGAACTGGGCTGTTGCTTTCGATCTGCCTAATCACACTCTTCGCAATCCTCGTCCAAAGATGTCACCGTCATTACTTCGACGTCAGAGGCGGGAACTGTATAGGAGACTTGAGACAGCGATGGACTCGTGAGTAGCAGCATTGTACATGTACTACGTAACTTAAACGCGAGAGAAAAGTTCAGCTGCATAGATCTGAGCTCTCCTTGACCAGCTGATTAATTCAGCTGCTCCTGAAACTGCACGAGTATTACAAAGCACCAAGATTTATTATCCTGTACATGAGAGCAAAATACCGAATGCGGTATACAGAATGCTAATTTAATGCACAACCTCACATTATGAGACAGATCTGAGTGTCTCACAGCGTTGTTGGTGAAGATTCAAGGCTACCGTTGGAATGCTTAGACCCTGAATATAGAGGCAGGATGCTCCTCAGAAACGTCGGTAAATATTTATGTATCGACATGGCGTCATATCATAGAGAACTTGTATCTTCATCCTCACCTTTCGTCACTTTACAATACCTTTTAATATTATCCTCACTTCTATGTTTCGGGCTCCGAAAAGTTACTCTCTTTTCAGGTTTTCATGCTAATTTACCGCAGTTTATAACGGAAATGTGATCGATAAATTAAGGGGAATTACGTACACTACAGGTGTGAGTGACACACAACAGTTATTGTGAAAATACTTTCACTTTTACATACTGAATTCATGTTCTGGCACGATCGTACCATTCTCAGATGAAATATCTATAATCTGATTTAAATACAATGTATTATAATCGCTATTAAAATTTGGACCAAAATGACCTCAAAATAATAAAACTAGAGGTGTGTTCTCCGTATGTTAACAGATTATTTTCAAAGTTTCCTCTTCTATTCAGATTCTCTCACAACAGCATCTCATTTACCTTCCCACTGTCACGTCGTATCAGAATTTCACAACGGCTATTCTCCTATAACTTATTGGCCGCCACTAATGTTGAGTACTGCTGGTGAATGCATTTTCTACAAACCGAGGTCATTATCACTATAGTGGCCAGCATGAAAATAGTCCCGTCGAGGTCACTGCCTATGAACGCAGTGTTGCCACACGGAAAAAACAACACTTGATTCTATCGACAGGCAGTCTGCAACTAAACGGGAAGCTGCGCCTCGGGGAGAAGAACTGGCAACAATGTATGGCGGCGAGGAGCGCGGGTGTGTCAGCCGCTTGACCTTGAAGGAACTATTTTCGTGCCGGCAACTGTAGTAGTGTAAGTCACGGTATGCTTACACATGTCTTGTTATCACTGATCGTGTTCAATATATGTATCCGTGTTCATTGCAAGGGATGTGGTAGTTTGAATGGTATGAACTGAATGCTTGTGGGGCAGTTCATGATTTTATCACACCACGCTAACATTATGAGAGCTCCCGTTGTCAGAACTTCGTAATTTGAGTTTCGGTCTGTCATAAAATTTTGAAAGCCAGTGATAACTTCATACAGTACTTTTTGTAACAATAAGGAACACTGTATTTTATCACAAAGGATATTCCTATTTTGCACGATCCTCACACCAATTACCGGCTATTTCCTTAAAAAACATTAAGTGTTTGGATTTTCTAATTTTTACGATTATTGTTTTCTGTGAGGTAGGAATTAAAGTTTTATATATGATTTAGATAAAAGTCGGTTTGCAAAGGCTAGGCAATACTTTTAACGCAGGTTTTAGCTTAAATTACCAGCAGGCCAGTTTTAACGACAAACCTTTTGTGCAATAATACATACAGGTTGGCTAAATTATGCAGTTTAATTAATAGAAAGCTATATAATTAGATGCATCTCACGGTAATCCACAGTGATCGAACACGAATTTATTGATATTGATGATTTCTTGTGGTGGTGAATTTTTTTGTAACATTTGGTTTATGACAACGTTTGTAATTATATTTACCGATGTTTCAGAGGTAGCCTACACATTGCCTCCAATTTCATAGTAAAAGTGACCTTTGACACGTTGGCTTTATTTTCCCGAAATGCGGGTAAGCACCTACACGGTATCAAAATATGGAAGGCTTAAACCCACCCTTCATATTGTAACTTGTATTGCAAACTTGCCGTGCCGACAAGTGTCTGTAAGTACCTGTATTCTATTCCCAGAGCAGGAGTGGACGGTCGTACGTGCGTCAAAAAAGCGTTGTGCGAAGCAGCTCAACGACTAAAGGCTGGAGCTAACCTCTGGGAGGAAATAATGCGAGTACTATTCACGTGAGTATGACTGTGAAGTCTACATTTTCGTATAAGACCTATAATCATCTATCAGTTTTCAGACAGACAGAAAGGTTAGAAAGGGGACCGGTTTTCGCCTAGGTATCCCACCAGCCAGTTTTCGTGTCTCCCTCCCCCTCCCTCAAGCTCTTTTAGTTTTTTCTCCTAATTTGTTTATTTGTTTATTTTTAATTTTATATTTTTTTGTTTTACTTTTATCTCTATTTATTTATTTATCTTTATTTTTGTATTTTCCTCCCTTTCTCTTACTTTATTCCATACATGTTTTTTTATAAGCCTTATCTGACTACGCTCTTAAATTCGTCTCTATCCACCCCTCCCTTTCTCCGGTTCAACTATGTTGGCTGTCACCACACTTACTCTTTACCACCCCGCGCAACTTCCCATATAGAATTTACGTCACGGTGCCGTCTTTCTTTTCTCCTCGGACTCTTGACCCTTGAAGATGGGATCGAGACGTTGTCCCGAAACGCCGGTAAACAATTATCACACGACGACGAGTAATGTCCAAGAAGAACGCAGATCTCAGGCAAAATTTTATAGTACGGGGTATAGAACCAGGTACTAACACCAAAATCAATAATGAATCAATTCATACAAACACAAATAATTTGGTGGAACACAACTGCAGTACCATTGATAGAATTCAGGAATTTCCAATTGAATTTCGATGTAAAAGCCGTAAGTTTTACAACTCTATTACAAACGATTTTACATGGTGTGTATTTGGAAAATATTAATACATGTATAATCATAACGGTTGTACATATTTAAATATCAATATAATGATACATCTTCTTACATCATACAAATATATACTGGCTTGCAAAATCCCCTATTTGGTTTCAAAAATATTCGGATAGATTTCAGTAATGGGATATGGAAATATTGTATAATAATCCTTGGTGGGATAACCCACATATAATTTAACAATACCGCTAACAGCCATTAATTAATCAAATCGAAATATGTTGTATGAATGTTGTGTATAATAAATAAATATTATATTGTGTGCTTTATATGGCCACGTATGATTATTGTTAACCGCAACACTTTATGTTTTCAGGCTTCCAATGGAGGAGGTTGATATATACGAACCAATAGAACACCATACGTATGACGCGGCTCACCGTCGGGGACTGTCTAAAGGCAGTTGTTTGCAATTCTACAGGACTTGCAGATATTCTTTGATAGACATGGTTATCGGGTAACACACCTTTCACAATGGTCCACGTTATAACACTTTACATGAAACATGTTGAGCAAAATGTTAAGTCTACAGAAATCCGTAGTGTATTTACAGACGTACACACATGTGCAGATGCATGTACTTTGTGACAAGAAAGTTTCACTTTTGTCATGTTATTTTTGTTAGAAAGACATTAATCTTTTCTAAAAATGTGAGTGTAAATTACAGTCAGAAATAAAGTCTTAAAGACAATGCAAAGTGAAAGAATTTGTTTTTGCTTTGCACGTTTCTTACACGTACGTGAAAAATTGTGTAATGACTTTGATTCCAGACATTTACTTCGTTTGACCTCCACTCGCTCCACGCCTGTTACTGTTCTCTCACGCCCAACAATACTTTGGACGTTTTCTGAAATCAATTTCTTCACATTTTTACTAAACTCATTACACAATTTTTGAGTGATAATTAAGAACATTAAAATTCTGTCGCTAATTTATTTGTATTTGCCAGATATTTTCACGTTTAGAATAAGTTTTTACAGTGAACATTCTCTTCCCTCTGATGCAGGAATCTACCTGCACAATGAATGGTACAAAACCAAACCATTATTAATTTACGCAAACACACAAAAAGAGTGAAAGGAAGGAAATTTAAGAAAGTACGATAGTCCTTTTCTGAAGACCCTGTAGAATGCGCTCCCAGAAGCAATTGATCAAGTGGGTCGTAACGTGTAAGATATTTAGTCGAAACTGCCAGACAGACAGAAGATTTCTGTTTATCACACGGTTATCGAGAGGGAGTAAATAAACTTAAAGTTTAAATTACTTCTGCGAATACAACTTTATCATTGAAATCATGTAAAGATACTAAAGTCTAAGTACGTGAAGTAACAATGTTTTTCAAAATCAAAGAGTGGCTTAGCTAGGCAAGAAATTTCCCTCAGTTTACAAACCAAAAGCTTCATTATCCTAATAACAAAACGCCTCAAATAGGCTCTGCCATGAGCTATATCAATCCAATTCATATCATCACGTAATGTGCGTTACAGACACTTTTTAATATTATTCTCATTCTACGTTTAGGTCTCCCTAGTGACTTGTTGACTCCCGGCTTTCCAACTGAAATTTTGTACGCATTTGTTATCTCTCTGATTCCTGTTCTCTCTTCCAATTTATTCATTTTTTGTGTTATCGCAATACGAATATCTGGCCAAGAGTGCAAATTACTGTCGATATAATTGACTACTTCGACTTTGCCCATTATTCAGAGCCTAAAATAAAAATTAAAACAATATTTTGGGGACAGATCGGTTCCAGTCGTGACGCAAAAGGCTAAGGAAAACATCATCTCATTTGGACACGATGTACAGGAAAGCTATTATAAACCTCTGGCTCCAGAGACCGACAACGCGTATTTTAATTTTTATTTTATAAATACGACAACAAAGTCCAAATAGTAAAAGATTCCATATCTGATGCACCATCTTGAAGATTCTATAGAATTCTAGCACGAATTAATTTTTAGTTTGCGATTTTCTAGCTTATTCTTCCTTATTTCCAAATATCTTCACCTCTTCTTTTCTTCAGAAATCCTAAAATATATATATATATATATATATATATATATATATATATTTCATTGGGTAGGAAATTTTAATATCAGTATTAAACACACTACTATTCTTGCTTATCGTGCAAAGCTCCAAGTAACGGTGGCACTAGGTCTTTACTGCGGTCGGTCTTTCGCCGTTGTCCACCCCTGCTTTAACGTCACTAAATTCAAAGTGACAATTAGAGCTTCAAGCAAACTGCCTCTGTTTACATAACTCTTCCACCGAGCTCTATAAATGTTTTGCTCCTTCTGCGTCCACATGCTAATTTTCTTCTGTTAGCTCATTTGATTAGCCTTCAGTACTCACCTATAACGTGCTGCTGGTCACAACAGGTCTTCGACTTGCCAATAACCTCTTACAGTAGTACCAACCAACAGCAGTGCAACTACATATCCTCACCAAAAAGTTTACGTAGCTGGAAACCACCTTGTAGCAGTTTATGGTGTTTTAAATAACTAAGATTCATCGACAGAACGTAGTTGTCAATATATGAAAAATGTGATATAATTCTGTATATGTATAGATCTACAGATCTACCAGCACTAGGTAAGTGAATATCGTGATGAATAAATAATTTCGTGTTGCACTTTCATAGCTACAGATTAACTTAGATGTAATCAAGAATATACCATTACATATGACGGTTTTACACTATAACTACTCTTCTATTAGGAATAAAATCATTGGCCTATCAAACATGTTTACATCCAACTCCTTTTTTGTAATAATGGGCCTATGAGCATTGAATATTTGGCAAATTAGAGTTTCAAATAAGTCGAACTCGGTTATAAAGTCATCGAAAGAGACTGAATACTTTGTGCCGTGATAAATGAGTGTTGTTCTAACCGAGTAGTATAATGTTATGGTTAACAGTGAGGAATTAATTGGTACAACACAACACCTGACGTTATACACGAGTTATCGCTTAAACCGATGTCGTTATAGCCGGTTCAAATGTAATATGTGCACTGGTAGGCAGACAGACTTCAATTAATGATCTGGACTTAAAAAAGACATGTTATTTCATAACGTTGCTTCGTCTTCATAGATTATTTGCGATTCATGAATTGTGAAATGATCACTAAAAATGAATTTCTAAGATTCAAGAGAACATATTTTGGCGCATTGTTAGTCAACCACCCCAGCACTTGCCTCAAGGGAATGACAGTACGTAAACACCGAACATTCTGCCCCATAACACGCCACAAGTGATAAAAGTAAAGTATTTTGCAGATTTCAAAGAAATTCATCATCCGTTGTTAAGGCGCGGACTGAATTTTGGGGATATTTTTAAGGGGGAAAAATCATCTTATGAGGCGTGATATAGGTATATGATGAACAAGTTGGCTTAAATTTAGAAGCATTATAACGTAATGTCCCCTTAATTCTTAACATTTGCGACTTATGATGTTGATGCGAGCCCACAATTATTTATTGACATACCTTCGTCCATACGCACACAAGTTCATTCGTCATTTCTTTCATCCGTGCATTACGCATTATGCATTATGCATTCTGCAGTCACTCGTTCATTTTTACACGAATGCATAATCAGGATTTCCGTATTTGTTTCGAATCTCGGCTAGGTAGTCTGCTATACTGAATATTTTCCGTAACTTTTCTCAGTCACTTTAGGAAAATGCCCAAATATTACCCCGATTAAGCAACCACCATTTCCTTCCACGTCCCTGTATTTCATCAGTCCTCTTTATACAACGTCGTATATTCTGAATTTCCGGCAAGTTCATAAAATAAACCACAAAAGTACTGTTTCCATACGAACTAATAATTTTATGCAAATACACCTTTCAATACCGCATTCCATTAGACAGTTCTAGGCCTTTCCATGAAATATGTTTATGGAACGTCGATGGAACAATACTGAGAATGGAAAAGGGACGCAGACGAAAAAAAATCTCAGTGGTAATATGTCCGCCTTGGAGACTAGCGCAGGATAGAGACGGATTGCGGAGAGCAAATAGGAAGGCGCTTATCCTTATCTGGTAGTGGAGCCACAGAAGAAGAAGAAGGTATCTGCCAAAATTCTCACATAAACTGGCCTGGGATCGACAACCATCCTCTGCAGTTAGTCACCAGCAACTCACAATGGAAGCCCGGGTTCGATCTCAAGACTAGCCAATGTGAAATTCATTCCAACATGTTTTTCCCAGAGTACTTCAGCTTTCCGCTGTCGGTATCATTCCACCAATGTTCCATACTCGTTAAGCATTCACCTCCTATCGCCCCCATATAAGCTTATCAACTAAAACGCTGTTCAACACAACAGTTCACTTCAGTGTGTGAAACCTGTGCTTTGCTCTATTCGCGTCTGCAGACCAATGCTCGGCAGTAGACTGCTGCTCGCCCTTCCAGTCGCACTTCTAGTTTTCCATACAGCTTGCCGGAGTTACGACGGTGTCAACGATAAACTAACTCTGTCACGTCGGAAACGTTACATTGTGTTCCCAGATGGCAGCACTTTCTCGGTAAGTTTAAATATACTCTGCTACAAATAACTGTTCACTAAAATATTTACCTCTATTCTAATGTGCAGCAAGCCAAAAGACGTAAATACGAAATAGTAAATAGTACAGTTATCACTTTGATTTATGGAAACTGTAATAAATTTTTCAACCAGAGTACTTATGAACGAATAAACTTTTTATCATAATTCGTACAGTCTAAGAACAATTAATTTTTAGGTAAAAGTTAAAGTTCACCCTAGAACAGGCCATGAAGGCCCAGAGGGAGAGTAGAGGTATAGCTGTACTCTTTCTTTAACCTCGGCGCTAGATGGGGGTGGGAGGTCAACGCCACGCCCCAGCCGCTTTACCCCCGGGAATGACCCGGTACCCATTTTACAGGAAGCTGGGTAGGCCCCAGGCCAGGTCTGGACGGGTGCTGAAAATCTCGCCCCCACCGGGATTCGATACCCGGATTGTCCAGCCTGTAGCAAGTCACTATACCGATTACTAGTTAATTAATTTTAAGTCTTTAAAAAACACAGCAAACGAAGCAGTCAATCACAACTATATATTTCTGCTATTATCAAAAGCCGAAACATGTCACAATATACTATGCGGTAGAAGACTACTAAATATAGCTGTGATTGAATGCTCCTTTTCTCCATTTTTTACCTGTATGTCACAATGGGATGTCACACGTAAGGATTTTAGCGTTTTCATATCCCAGTGCAGACGGGAGGATATTAAGTAAATCTTCAATAAATATGAGGTGAAATTTCGGGATGATTCAACTGGCTGAGCATACTGTCCAATGGAGGGGTTTTCAAACAGTTATCAATTTCTTTAGACTCTGGACTTCTGGCCGATGGGAGGGTATAAGCTAGTCAACTAGCCCAAAGTGGCCGATGGGAGGGTATAAGCTAGTCAACTAGCCCAAATTGGCCGATGGAAGGGTATAAGCTAGTCAACTAGCCCAAAGTGGCCGATGGGAGGGTATAAGCTAGTCAACTAGCCCAAAGTGGCCGATGGGAGGGTATAAGCTAGTCAACTAGCCCAAAGTGGCTGATGGGAGGGTATAAGCTAGTCAACTAGCCCAAAGTGGCCGATGGGAGGGTATAAGCTAGTCAACTAGCCCAAAGTGTGTCACACCGCAAAGAACTTCAATCTCAGGCGGAGCGCACACCGAAGGAGCTGGTTTCAAGCAACTAGTTGTGGTTGCTTGAAACTCAGTTTATGCATTTTGCCTTTTGGATATTGGAAAACAAAGCGCTAGTTTAATGCAACTGTATTCTAATGTTGCATGAAACTAATTGCTTCGACACCATTTCTTCGGTGTGTGCACCGCCTAAACCTTCACTACCGTGAGAACAACAAAATGTCTCTAAACTCTACTTAGAAGCAACAATATACAAAATTTATAATTTTTAATAACAAAAACCAATTCATTAATTATCTGTCCGTACCGGGTGTTAACCAAATATCTAACCCTTTCCATAGTCTATAAAGTCGTAATATAAATCCAGACAGCTATAAAACCTCAAGTCTAGTACGGTAATTAAAATTAGCTTTTCTTACAGAGGCAGGGAATTCGTCTACCAGCTGAGACTCTATGGTCTCCTCAAGAGGCATTCTGCTCCAAGAAGTTAGTTATCCCGTAATTTTAAAGTCTGCCTAAAGTACGTAATTAAAACTTAAGTAAAAGGCGCGGGGACAAAGTATAACAGCGTTCACTTATTCCTTTCTTGACTCCATATGTTTAAATCTAGAGAGATTTACCTGTCTAATTGTCAAAATGGTCGTGACATTTCAGTCAAAAGGAAAAGTCAAGGCAGTTTTTGAATTTAAATTACAAATTTTCTTTGCACCTAACATAACTTTAGAGAATTTACATCGTTTCTCAAGCTCCACTGTTGCATGCGTTCCATAAAAACACAATAAATTGGCTGTTCAAACTCGTGTCTACGGTTGCTAATGGTACGGAAATAAAATGTGCAGAAACATGGTTGACACAAATTACACAGGTTTATGGCAAGACTCATTTAAATCAGCTGTTTACACATATGTAACGGATAAAACAAGTAAATAAATTAGTTGTTTTTAAGGCATAGAAGACAATGTGTGCCCAAATAATTGTAAAAGTAAAACGTCAAATAAAATAAAATTGGACAAAATTGTATGCAAGTCAGAGTGTAAAGTGAGTGACATGTATTTGGGGCCAAGCAGTAAAATTAAGCAGGTACGAAGGATTCCTTAAAATATGGCTTTTATCTGAGGATGTGTATGGGACTGTAACTGAGGTCCTAAATCGCAAGAAATACATTGTCTCTGTGGATTAGAAGATCAATCTAAGAACTGAAAAATATTATCTTCTAAATTTAAAAACTTATATTGTAAATTTTTGAAACGAAGCGAGGCCTTGTGTTCTCCTGACATGATGTAAACCACAGTTGATAGGTGGACTATGAACCAATTACTGCAGTTATATTTGGATGTTACTGAATTACATAGACGCTCATATGGCGACGACTAACTAGTAGAGGTGTTTCTACATCCCACCTCACTTTAGTCACCCCTTTATCTATTATTTCCTTTGTAATATCTTCTCTTTATTTCTTTTCTTTGCTTTTTCGTTTTCGTTGCACTTCTCTATTGCTTCTTTCCTCTGTCGTTCTTTCCTTCTACTTCTTTTTTCCTTTCAACACTCACACTCTTCTTTTGCCTTTACACGTCTTGTCTTTCCGTGTCATTGCTCTACGTTTATTTGTTTATTTATTTTTTCTTTCTTCCTTTTTGTCTGTCTTTTCGATTTTCGTTTCTTCGCTTCTTCTTTATTCGAACCTGAAATACTGTAAGAGTTAATGGAGTGGAAGTTTTCTGTTTCATTTAATGTGTCACGTGTTTCGTATATCTATCTGAAAGAGAATCGCCCCATTCCAAATGGTCCTGCTCTATTTGACATACACCCCAATCTGTGGAATCTGTGTTTGGGTGATCCAAGACCAGGCTTTGTCTAGGATACTACTAGTTTCTTAACAATATATCGAGGAATATAAATCTGTCCATTATAAATATTGTACCTAATTTAATAAACTTCCTATGATTGAGTCATGAACACAGTCGTCGCCAAGGTTACCATTGACGTCACACCCGCTTTGCTATGGTGACGATGGAGGTTGAGGAAAGATTTTTATTCCCTGAGGGATATGCCAAGAAGCCGAAAAACGGTTCTTCTGAGACAGGCTGTGTCCCTTGTGAGGTGCAGGTGGGACAATTCAGGAATGACCTACTTGTAGCTAATGTTCCTGTATTAAAATGAAGGAACTGGGTAAAACCACGACATTTGAGTAAAGATAACAGACAATCCTGCTGAGAATAAATACGCCAAGGGTGTAGAATATTTGTACACAAATTGTCTTCATCCTTTTTTTTACATTTACGATGCGGCTCGCCTTGCACACAGGGCCGAGGCCTTGCTAACGACAAGATAATTTTTGACTACAGGTTGCATTCTGCATGACCTGGAAGACGCTAACTGGTGACTTGGACATCTACACGCTTGGTGTGAACTGGGCTATATCGTACGAGTTGCCAAATCAAACCGTTCGGGATCCCGAAACTCATCGAATTGTGCCGGCGTTCCATTTGCGACGTCTGCGTCGGGAATTGTACAGCAGGCTGGAGGCAGCAATGGACGCGTACGTATTGAGGTTGAATGTACTGACCCCATGTCAAGCCACGCTGGGTCATAAGTACATGTGAGCACTCAAAATACATTACTTTATAGGCATACATGCCAGGAGTGCGATGGGGTGGTACATCGTGTTGTAAGATGAGTGTAATCATAACACGTATAAAATAATGCACGTTAGGGCTGTCAAATTCACTGTGTGTGTGTGACGTGGCGTGGAGTGGAGTGGGGAAGTGGAATTTATCGTTTATATTGACTTCAGATGGGTGTGGGTGTAATACATATGCAATTGCTTTGCCGCAAACCGTCTGTTGAAGTGTACGAAAGAGGAGAGCCTAACTCCATTTATCACAAGCCACGCTACGCCACGCCATGTGGAGAATGTCTGACCACCCAAAAAATTTATTTGTTACATGATACGCGTGGGATGGAATGGAATAGTGTGCTGTAAAGTGGAACTCTAGCACATTCTACAGTAAATCTGTTAAGACGTAGAATCGACTTTGACAATGATGGAATTTAAGCCTTCACGAGGTATGAAAACCCTTTACGGCATTTGATCAACATTTTATATTGTTCACACCGTGCATTTTCATTCGATCACACATTTCTTAAACCAACAAAATACACACTTCTTATTTATTATACAATACAATTTTTTTACATATTCGACTGATTTTACTGTAAAAAATTATATTGCATAATACATAAAATGTGTGCATTTTTTGGTTTAAGAAATGTGTGATTTGATCAACACTTATTTCAAATCTTAACCGTAAATATTACCTTCGTGGTACAACGATAATTAAAACAAAGACCGGCCTATCGTTCTGTTTCACATTTTCCCCTGAACCTTCAGTTAAATTTTGACAGTGATAACTTTACTCTTCATTTATATATAAAAATGCTTATATATATATATTTATTTATTTATAAATTAAACTAACGTTCTCTAACTGAAACATTCAGAAGAAATATTTTATTTTACGAAAAGTAGTTTCAGGCACATGATGAGGAAAGCATTTGGCCCTCTTAGAAGGAACGTTGGAGGAGGTTGGAGAAGGTTTTATGACATAATAAGGTGTCGCAATCCAAGAGGACGAGATTGAAGTCACGGTGAAGAGTGTGTCTGGATCTTCCTATTGTTTTAATTGAAACGTCGTCAGCCGTTAAGCCTCTTACGCCAGTATTAGCAGTTTTATTACTGATACTTTATACTGACTCCGTGCTGAAGTATTGTGTTTGAGAAGCTAGTTGTCCTTCAGTTAGTCAACAAATTTTCTTCCCGTTAGAGCACTACACAACGTTTATATATATTGTCCATAATATAGGCTATTACTCTCTTGTCTATAAGCAGCGTATAAACTAATTAGTGCTCCGTTTTATAGACAGACTTTAACTGCAGAATGATGATCCTTAATGGCCGAGAAACTTTAGGTGATCACAACGGTAATAGTCAAGATCATGATCTTCTGAACTACAATGTCGTGTGTGGTACATGGATACCAAGTTGTAAGAAACTTGCACCTTTATATTCATGGTTAAAAGAGATACCACTGACCACTGAAACGTTTGCTTTATATACCAATCTACACGGTGTCATATCATTTCATCCGAAAATTTTAATTTAAAAATTATGGTACAAAACATTTTAGATGTACACATATTTTCCCTAATCGCATGCAGTTGCACTGATGGTTGCTGTGGCTAAACTGCAAAAGTAAGACGACACTTCGAAATTTAATCTAAATCTTCTCCGTGACTTATTTTGTGTTGACTTACAAAGTTTTGGTTACAGATCATATTTTAGCTGCACTTAAAACACTAATTTAGGTTTTTTAAACAAAATAATGCACACTTTTAATTATCTTACATTTATTCACTTTTTAAAAATTGTATCCTCTTTTTACATCATATCCTAACCATAATAATGGGAATGGAGAGAAGTAACGCCACGAAATACACGCTGTTCTGTGTCATGTACAGTTAGAAATATGGACAGAAGTACCAACTAATGTGCGGGCCTAATTTAATTAAATATCACGACTTCTCTGCAAAGCAACGCGCCTCTGTGTTGATGTTAACACAATGAGAACTGTAATATACCTACATTCCTCGTTAATTAATTAATGGCACCTGGATGTATAATACACGCGAGTTAGGAGAACGGTTTTGTAGACCATGTACTGGAAATACTACATTTCTAGTACAAATGCTTTGAAAGCGCAAGCTAGGCGTGATTTTGGGAGGGGCCAAAATGGGGAGAACTTCGAAAAATTGACTAAAACGACAAAAACTAAAACTTTGAGTGGTCCCCCGTCACACACACATCTTCGCACCCCCCAAATACAACTACTGACATTGTTTACTAAAACCTACAATATTTTGGAAGTAGAGAGTGTTCTTATTATGATCTGTTAATCTGCTAAGGTTCAAGAATTTTTAGTAACGACAGAACAACAGCGGGCGGAGGTCGCTGTACCCTATACACTGTATAAGCTTATGATATCCCAAGATAAACAAGGTTATGAGGGCGGATGGAAGTGGGAAGACGCCACGATTTTATGTTACAGATGTTATATGGAGGCACAAATCGATATAACCGTATTTCTTCATCCCACTTTGAGATTAAAGAAAATAATTGATTGTTTAAATCCAGGACAAGAGGCATGGCGGTAATACTTATAAGTGTTACGCCCTAGTTATATGACACTTGAAAGATAAGGGTATTTTGGACCAACAGTTATTAGCTAAATGTAATAACGCAAATTAACAAAAGTCACCGACTTTCATTAGAGTAAATTTAATTCCGCTGTAAACAGTGACCTGGGGTTTCGGATCATGAGTTAATACATAAGGCGTATGTAACTGTTACCAAACATGCTGTAACATTAAGAAACTCTGCTTCGTTACGACGCAATACTGCTGTGATTCTCACAATAAACAGCTATTTTTCTCTATAGAGTATTAACTGACTACTCTTTCTAATCGACACGGGCTCTGCTATCTGAGAGATATAAAATTGGTCTTTGTATAAAATTTATATGAATATCAGCCTCAAAGGTTTAAAATGTACTAAATGTGTATTACCGTACAGGCTGTACTCGCGTAATAAGCAATGTTTCAAAGAAATCTCCTTCTCCTTCAGGCCACAAATTACTCCGAAGATGAATTACGCATTTTATACGAAAGGCTCTTAACCATCCACCAGACTACACGATTTTGTAACCACAATATGAAAGCCTTTGTACTCTGCACTTTATGAAGGCAGACTGGGTTTCTACAAGATAAGAGAATGCCGAAGGCGGTACCAGACAAATTTCAAAGGATTGCGTTGCAATTTTGTGTTTATAAAAGCAAATACGTTGCGGCAATAAGTTTTTTTTTCTGAATCTTTGTCAAGGAAGAAAAACTCTACATCCAAATTCATCTCAGAATTGCATATATATGCTACTTATTCGTGTCCGTACAATCAACTCCTTCTGGTTTCAGGGCAGGGCTGGAAGGCCGATCTTGCATCAAGAGAGCTCTGTGTGAGACAGCCCAGAGACTAATTCCTAAAGCAAGTATTTTGGAAGAAATTCTTCGAGTTTTGTTCTCGTAAGTATTAAAGGTTAAAAAGTATTAAAGATGCTAAACGTGCTGTAATGTTTAAGATGTGTAATGACATATCATAATATGTGTGTAATAACATATCATAATATATGTGTAATGACATATCATAATGTGTGTAATGACATATCATAATATGTGTGTAATGACATATCATAATATGTGTGTAATAACATATCATAATATATGTGTAATGACATATCATAATATGTGTGTAATGACACATCATAATATATGTGTAATGACATATCATAACATATGTGTAATGACATATCATAATATGTGTGTAATGACACATCATAATATATGTGTAATGACATATCATAATATATGTGTAATGACATATCATAATATGTGTGTAATAACATATAATATACGTGTAATGACATATCATAATATATGTGTAATAACATATCATAATATGTGTGTAATGACACATCATAATATATGTGTAATGACATATCATAATATATGTGTAATGACATGTCACAAAATATGTAGACTATAATATCTATAATATATATTAATACCTACATAAAAATTAAATAATCTATCTCTTTACACCAGTAGCAGTAGAAATCATTTCATTACAGCCCGAAGGTTGAAATAAGTAATGAAGATATAAGCCATATTTTTACGCAAATTCTTCCAGGAACAGGTCAGCAATGTAACATATTTAAATTGAATCACGTAACCTAAATTTCTGCGGAGGAAACAGGCTGATTTACAGCTATAAGTGGCAATGTATGAAGAGTATCGGAGTTCGTTCACTTCCATTGGAATGTATCTCTCTTTTTCTGTCCTTAAAATAAAGTATTGCTTTGACAAGGTTATTCTTTGGTACTTACGTTAAAGTACTTTTGTAATAAAACAGTTCCTCAATCTTCACTGAGATGTTTACAGACATTCACAATAAAGTTAAGTTATTATGGACAATACTCCCAAAATATTCAATTTAACTCAGTTGAAAAAATGTTTAGAAATTCAGAAGCATGTTGGACACACATCAGATTACTTCAAGCACTGAAGGACCTCCTTCTTTGAAGTAGCTGTTCTGAATAGTCATAAGAATGCAGGGTGGTTAGACAAGGTGGAAAGTCGTAATAACAACAGAGAGGGCAAGTCATAAAAATATAATTTGACAACAGGAAAGAAAAATGCTAAGAAAATATGACGGTTAACAGAAATAGGAGTCATAAGAATATAAAGTAATTTACAAGAAAGATGGTAAGAAAGAAAATATGGAAAAAATAAGATAAAATAAACTTGATGAAAGAAAGGACAAAGGTGAGAGGAAAAACACACAGATAGAAATAACGGATTAAAAGTATAAACAAACGAACAATTAGTAACAGACATAGAAGATAAATACCACACACGAGCTCTATGTTGTTCATCTTTCCTTTGTTGTAAGTGCCTCTTTGACGCAAAGCAATTGTAAATATATGGCTCACGCCGAATAGTGATCGATCGAACTGCTCGTGGGCCGTAGTGATACTATAAACTCACGTCTTGCTCTCCTAAATTAAATATTTCCATTCAACAAGTAGATGCTCATTCTTTGTACTCCAGTGAATACAATTCTACTTTAAATTTCAATCTACGAAATTTATTACACATATTCATTATTTTCTTTCGTCATATTTTTAAGACCCCATTTTTTCTCCAGAAATTTGCTTTCAACTGTGCGTCCTTATATCGTCTTCCCCACAATAAATGTTACAGAATGTAGCTAATTTATGAACGCAAATAGACCAACATACAAATACCTTCAGCGTTAAAAGCAATGAAGATCCTAATCATGACAGCGTTTTATATTAAAACTGTGTTACTTTCAGACTTCCTCTGGAGAAGGTTGAAGTCCACGAGCCACAAGAACATCACGAGTATGACGCGGCCCATCGTCGCGGGCTGTCTAACCGGGACTGCCCAGAACTGTATCCAGAATGCTCTGTATCGCTAGTAGACATGGTACTTGGAACTTAACACTAATACATTAGACTATGTTCAGTGAACTTTACCTTCACGAAATTATGTAAAACAAGCCTCGCATTTATGAGCGGAAAGCAATATTTCACGCACTTTGTAAATATGATTTGCTTATTACTACAGGTTCGTCTCTCAAACACAGCGAAACCATAAAAAAATTCTTAAAACTTACAAAAATTTCTTGCTAAGTCATCTTTCAGTAGCGAGCATAACAATATAATTTAATTCTAGGATGTTACTTGCCAAGCAATAATAAATATTTACTGGTTTACATTTTATATGTCGATAAACAAATAACATATTTACATCGTATACAACGATTATTAATTAAAACCAACTAATATTAATATATCTTTATGAGGATATGAAGAAGTGAAATTCTCAAATATTTAGCGCAGTTCTTTTAAGCGTTCCTAAAAGTGCGGGGGGAGCGAAATGAAAATTGCACCTTTTAATAAGAGGATCAAGGTGTTCAATATGGATTGCCAAAATATGCGACTGTGTTTACCTCCCTCTGGTCTGCACCGTTGTTTGTAGCAGATATTATCAACAGACGGACAGTCAATCGCATTAAACGTCACACACTATTCAGAGTTAAGTATAAATCCGTAGACGGATAGACTGTCTTATTAGATGCAGCACACCATTCAAAGTCTATAAATATCTACAGACGGACAAAGGCGTTAAAAAAGGCAAACCACACAAAGTCATATATACATCTGCAGACTGACAGACAGACAGACAGTCGCATTAGATACCACACATCACAAAGAGTCAAATTAATTTTCCTTATATTTCTGTAAACACAAAACCTGAGAAATATATCTGAAATAAAACGTACAGACAACGGATCTCTGTTTAATAATATGTGCAATTTAAGTGAGATTCCCTTTTATAACAAGATAGGCAGTATACGTTTAACATAACATTGTTGCTCGTTCGTGTGTCCACTGTTGTAATGAAAAGGCAACAATGTGTTCTGCGTGTATTGTTGAGGTACGTTACTGTCAAGAATAAACAATGTCAAGTGTTGGGCAAAAACGCTTTTACGGCGAATTTCTGCCGCCAGCAACAAACGAACTTACGAGGTCTTAATGCAAAGTGTCCGACAATTTTGTCCGATTTTGACCAAATTTGAAATTGCAAGACAGATTATCATAAAATTCCTCAACAGCCAGTTCCACACAAACCCGACCAGTGGGAGCAGCGCTGATACATTACGACGGACGGACAGACAGACAGATAAGACATGATTAAGCTAACAGGTGCTTTTCCCGATTACGCGGACGCTCCTAAAATGGCGTTACATATGTACATGGGCTGATGCGGGCCAATAAAACTTTTTCAAATTTTTGTGCGTCCCCAGTTACAATATACGGACTTATTTCGGTTTGTATCGCGATGCTTTATCTTACTGTACAGCGTCGATGTACAGGGTAATCGGTGAATGATGAATTAGAAGGGATTAAAAGGACGCGATTGTGATGTAATCAGAGTACTAACCCGACCTTTACTGCCTCAAACGATAAAAAGTATGAAGTGCCTTAGCATGGCAGGTGTCCTGCTCGACATTGTAAAGGGGAACCTCTGGCTTATTACTAAATCGTTCCCCTCGGTCCAGTTATAAGAACTTAAGCACGCAGAAGGTCCAATAGGTGGTCAGTTAGCTTTATGGATTGTGGGCAAAGAAAGTACGAGCAAATTTTCAGCAGTGAAAACAAAGCATTTACTGCTGCCGTCGAATCCTTTCAACGAATCTGCTAGCGACTCAGGCTGCAGCATAAAATGATTACATGTTTCGAGTGTGACAAATTGGTAAGGATTTTACATAAGTGACAGCGGTCTAATCGAGGTATTACTCCGAAATTTTTCTGGAGGGTCTGAGAAGAACCACGAAAATTCTCAGTCAGTATATACAAGATGAATCGGCTGACATTTTTAACCACTAGTATCGGCAGTATATTTCTACATCATCACCTCTACCCCGATACGTTTAGTGCCGATTTCTTAGGCCGCTCTATAACGAATTGCAGGGATCACTTACGAAAATATGACAGCAGAGAATCCAGTTTAATTATGTGGTTAGGATTTGAACTACGTATAACTAATAATAAAATATTTAATTAATTTCCAGTCAAAACATGAAGACTGACAAGCAGTAACTTAATAAAGAGGGAAATAATTAATTTATGAATACCGTGGTTGTAGTGGGGACACAATTACGTATGAATATTAGTCGAGAAACCCACCAACTACAGTGGAATTAAGAAAGGGCCCCATTCATCCCTTAACGAAGCTCAGTTGTGACCAAGAGCGAGGCAGCTGAGCGGAACGACATGCTTGCTTCAGCAGACACAATCAGACTTAAGAAGCACGGGACTCTGTTGTATGGGCCTGAAAGCCGTGGGGAAATGGGGCCGCAGAACTGTACATTTCACTCGATCAAGCATAATTCCGGAGTGTTCGATCACGTTTTATAATAATAATAACAATAATAATAATAATAATAATACCAGAAGGCACTTAACAGACTCTTTGCAAAAAAAAAAACAGCTACACTAGGAAAATCACACATAATAAAGTGATACAATCTGAAATTGAAGCCTGGGTGGTGGAGTGCATTATTGGTTCAAGAGGATAATTAGCAGGAAAATAAACCTTAGATTATAAGGAATAATGATGATAATAATAATCAATAATAATGTTGAAAATTTATAGAGTTTTTAGTAGAATATTTCCTAGCATATTGTTCTAGAAAGTAGCTGAAATTTCAAAAATTAAGCCGGTCATAACATTGCGCAACAAGGTAAGCGAGCTGATGCTCAGCATGTCGTGGGGAAGTGCGTAGGTGCAAAATACAAATGAACAATACGTAAACTGAAGAATCTGCTTGTAGGAAAAAAGAAACGTAACGGTTGGTATAAAACAATAAACGTAAGAAATATCATTCTGTTCACGAACATCCTCCACGCCTATTCGGACATTCCAACAGCTTCCCCTCTTAATCTGAATATTCCACACTTCCTATCGAGCAAAACTGATTCTTGCAGGCAATTCATAACTTTCAATTTGCATGCTTGAACACAACAAACACATTCACTGCTAAATTCAATGACATCCGACAGTCCCTCATTTAAATCTGGTGTTGTGGCGAACATAAACCTCAATTTATTTCTTCTCACGATCCCCATAACAACGTAAACATATGTATAATTATCCGTAATTGCTAACTTGCCGAAAGATTTAAGTTGGATAAAACTTCGATGGACTTCAATCCACACATACACAAGTCTAATAGGTCAAAAGACGGGTATCACATTTAACCTGTAAAATGGGGATTTTGGGTTCTGTGAACATCTAGTAAATGGCAAAACATTACACGTAAAATGTGTTGTCTTGCGGCTTAAAATAAAAACCGAATGCAATTATTGTCCACGTTTCATTAATTACGTAATTTGAGAAGTATATAGAAAACGTACATTAAATTATAAGGTAAAGGTAAAGTTCACCCTAGAACAAGCCATGAAGGCCCAGAGGGGGAGTAGAGGTATAGCTCTACTCTTTCTTTAACCTCGGCGCTAGATGGGGGTGGGTGGTCAACGCCACGCCTCGGCCGCTTTACCCTCGGGAATGACCCGGTACCCATTGTACAGGAGGCTGGGTAGGCCCCAGGGCCGGTCTGGATGGGTGCTGAAAATCTCGCCCACACAGGGATTCGATCCCCGGACCTTCCAGCTCGTAGCGAGTCGCTATACCGACTGAGCTATTCCGGCCCACACATTAAATTATTAAATTAGCTCATTAATGGCTACCGAAGAGAGAGCATGAAGTGGTTACATTCTGTAGAGAAAACAGTAGCTTATAGTCGTGCTAAACACTACGTCACACATACTGAAGCATCTTCCATATAAGCCTTACTATATCCAAAGAATAATGTTTGTTCAGACTTACCTTTAGACGCCCCTCAAGTTCAATGCAATTTCTGCTGTTCCGTTTCGTCAGTTCACAGGTTTCCACCGTGCCGTAAGCTGTTCACAATATCTTCATATTCAGGCTCACCTCCTCCCGGTAACATATTTTACGAACTAAAAATTACGAACGTATTCTCGGATTTACCTAAAACGCACTCAAACAAACTTCTTCCGCACTGCACGCACATGCATAAACACACACAATGGCACTGGACGAGCGACTGACGCGGCACTGGAAACCAACAAATCGGAAACAGGAAGAGGAATCAAGTGCTTGCGTCTGATTACTACCACCGTGATCAAATCATGCACTGTGAAATCTTTATAAATGTGAAACGTATTTCGTTCTTGCAATCAACCGGTTTTATCTATGAAAGGATCAGGTATATTGTATGGATGGTGGATTTAATCCAAACAACGAGAATAATATAGGTTTCTAAAACTTTTACAGTTTGTATTCCAAATATATAAAACATTCCATTTCTTTCGTTCTATAGCCTTTAGAGTATTTAGCGGTTCTTAAAACAAAATCAAGTAAGCAAAGTTGCCGAAGACCTGTAGTTTGAACAACTGTCTGTTACTTCATTATGTCTCCTTAGTTTTCATTTTTCCTAAGGAGAATGCCAAAATTACTAAATGATTCGCCATAACTTACTATTACCTCTCGCAAAACTGTAGAATTACAGCACAATAACCGATAATGTTAGAGAGGTACTACATTAAAGAAGCTAAACAGGCTTAAAATTACTGCGTTAACAAATTCTGAATGAAATCATGATGTTTTCTTTTCAGCTTTAGCTTAGAATTTTAAGAGCGGTGGAAGTTGGGTTATTTATTTAACCTAGCTTCACTTTGTTATTTTCTTCTTAATGAAAATTGTTTTAAAAATATTTAAAAGGAAGCAGAAGGAAAGACTATGAAATGAGTTTCAGGTAAATTAACGTTGCGAAGATACGACAGAAATGACACAGTACGCACTGCGGCAGTCGAGTAATATACCTGGCGTCACACTCCATTTTATTGCAAAAATAACTTTGGTTTTCTCTTTCTGCATACTACAGCGTGATTCAAGATTTTCACATTTGCAACTTCACTACATAAAAGGCAACTCTAATTATCATACAATCCTAAATACTGGGATAAATCGACGCGTAAAAAGTCCCTGTATCCTCCCGATCTAAAAATTCTGTAGGATTTGTAAACAATGTTAACTATACAAATGCGTTTCGCGTTTGTTTATGACACTAGAAAGAAAACTTGGCAAAAATGTCTCCACAATGGTTGTTAACTTTTGGTAACAGCACCTCAGTTCCAACAGCAGCATAAAGCCGTATCTCTTTACTGTCATTTGTTCTGAAATACGATTTATATTGTACTGAAACATGAAATTTTACGTTAGGATGTATTTATTTATTCATATTATTTATAAACATTTTAGAACAAAACTTTATCGTGGTATAATAATAACCTTTACGTTTAGATACCAAGTTGAAATACTTTCATAATTAATGCGGTAATTATTAGGTAAGTCTAAAATCTATTATTAATTTTAAAATAATTTTGTAAGTAGAAATTGTTAGTGGTAATTACAGAGCAAAAGTTACAAGTATTTAAAAAAAACAAAATGGTTGGACAGATATAATAATAGTAAATTTTCCACTTGGTAGAAAACATGATCGATAATGTGAAATTCGATCCACAAGAGACAAAGACAGGTTACCTTGCTAAGGATACCTAACGGCCACAAAGTAAGCACAGTACAACACATATAAGATATACGTATAAAGATCTTACAAAATGTACCTGCTGGTTTAAATATTAAGACTCACTGGCAATTTTGAAAACATTCCACATTTTCAATATAACTGTTTGCAGAGCAATACTATGTATTGCCACCTTATCGAGTACGTATATTGTCACAGAGGAAACAAATTAATATAATGGATTAAAATTATACATGACTTTAGTTTATACGAAATTACTTCAGTTAGAAAGCAACAACAAGGTTCAAATATCTGAATGTCAGCGATTGAGCAGGGTTCATGGATGTAATAAAAACTGGAATATATGGAAGACATTGATTCGAATGGGATGTAAAGTAATAAGTGTTCTAATTGTCGTTGGGTATGTTGCTGGTGACATAATTTTCTTTTTTTACCTTAGGGATGGATTCCCTCACAGTTAAAGTAATGCGCTTACATGTAGGAAGCACTCCCTTTGTATGTGGCAATACTGAATTTTGTATGGTCTTTTTTTCCCATACAGTCCTTTCCAATGCCACACCCAAAATCAAAACGCACAAAGTGCATATTTAACAATCGATAGTCAGCTAAATAACGTAACTTATACTGATATTCCTCGTTGCAACTGTTTTTTAAATTTACAAATATTTGTATATCAGTATTTGTTTCATCCAATGTGTGAATCGACACACAACCCTTTGGACTACTTTGTTTTAGTTCTTCGTGTTGATTGTCTTGCTGGCTTCATTCATCTTCAACTGTACTCAACAGACGTGTTAGTTTGTATTGTTTTCCAACGTAAGGTTCAAAATCCAACTACTTCTCGCCCTTGTACGTCACTCAGTGTCCTCACATATCAACTTCGACTGTTCTTAGTTCTTGCTATCTGCATCAGGAACACACACTTCATTCACGTACGTGTTTTGTTCATCTTGAATATCGTTTCCTGTGTTCGTTGCCTAAAATGACTCTTGGCGGGGATGAAAATGAGGCAAAACAACACCAAGATGCTAATCTGCTTTCCATCACTCAGCAGCTCCTATGAATTGGAGAATTTCAATTACAAAGATTCAGTTTAAAAAAATTGTATCAAGAAAGATTAGAGACTTTCCACTTAAAAGTAATTTATGTATTTTTTTCCTGCATATAATGCACAGACATTCTGAAATTCTGTTCACAATACTCTGTCTTCCCGTGTCCTGTTTATTAGTTTTTCACATACTTAACGATGCTTTCAGCAATTCAAGTGCAGAATATTATAATTTTGTCCATTTTTGTATACGGACGGGACACGCGAGTCTCTCAAATTAAATGAAGAACACAGACTGAGGCTTTCGAGAGTAGGGTGCTAAGGTAAATATTTGGGTCAATGGGGAGTAAGTAACAAGAGATTGGAAAAAATGTATACTGAATAACTTCTTGATATATAAACTTCACCGAATATTATTCGGGTGATAACAGCACGAAAAGATTGGCAGGGTGTATGTCACACACAGGGCGAAGATGTAAACAGGGTTTTGGTTAGAAAACCCGAAGGAAAGATACCTCTTTGAAGGCCTAGGTGTAGATAGGAGTATAATATTAAAAGGGATCTTAAAGAAATAAAATGGGAGCGCGTGGACTGAATTCATATGGCTTAGGATAGAGCCAAGCGGCGGGCTCGTATATTAGCTATGTTTCGTTTTGTCATGCAGTTAAAACAGCCTGAATGTGGCCTGTTCTAGAAGGCTTTCAGGCAAAGAAAACACATTCGCATACGTTTTAGATATGAATTTGGAATGCCACTGTACAAAAAGCAGAATATGTAACAGCTTCCTTTCAGAATACAAGTTAACTTCATACAAAGTAATAAATGGTTGAAAATACTCCTATAAAAGTAATCTTATAACACAAACAATTTATATAATAATCGGAATATACCTACTGACACATCTAGTTATAATTAGCTTTCAGTTAATAAGTGGCGCAGAAATTCTCTAATTCAATTGGAAGTGCTGAGTATGTACGACTACCTTGTTAACAATGGTGATTATGGTGACATTACCACTATCAGACAAGCAACGCCCCAAGTGGTGAACTTTTAAAACTGGCATCTCTCTCCATCATTTATACACACATAATTTTAAATACACTGTTACCTGTCAACATTTAATCGCAACAATTGACCACTTATTAATTGTCTGCACTTTCACTGTTCCTAAGTGATTCACCTCATTGGCACATGTGCGAATAGGAAGACGTCCATTTCAGTGTCTGATCTGCACGTCATTCATGGAGAGCAAACAGTACGTCGTTGAAATTTCATCACTTTGTTGTTTCATTTAGTCCACCTTTCTACTTATAAGAATCCTTCCGTACATTTCTGGATAGAGTGATGTGCAAAACATTTTGCAGTTAGCAGTATGTTCATGTTAACAAACACGCTGCAGATATACGGTCTTGTACCTGAACGATGTTATTTGTTTAAATATTTACATTTCTTTTTTACGACCAAGGCGACTTATTAACGCTCTTATCAGTTGATAGCTTGACCTTTCGTCATTATTACGTGGATTCAATCATTTAAGCAGTTCGCAGAGAAGATGGTGGAGATAACGAATTCTAGGGCTAATATCCCAAGCAGGAACAAGGGGACATCTCATCATTAAAATTCCAGAAGCGCATAAAATTTGGGGTTAAATTTTGACTGGACACGCACTTGAACATGAAGCTTGTGTCTGAATAAGAAAATGGTATTTAAATTCTGTGCTTCAACCCACGCACACACAGAATAAAACATGAGGATATATTGTTACTTAACATATTGGTAAATATGATCATGTAGGACATAAGTAAGTT
Organism: Reticulitermes speratus; assembly: GCA_021186555.1. NCBI lineage: Eukaryota > Metazoa > Arthropoda > Insecta > Blattodea > Rhinotermitidae > Reticulitermes > Reticulitermes speratus. The sequence goes on from JAJKFL010000330.1 coordinate 22,377,986, forward strand.
TGGAAATTTTCGAAGTATACGTGCGATTTATTAAATCAGAGGTTTGTTTTCGAGTCACACTTTAAGATTCAGTGAATGTAATAATAAACTGTCAAATCAGGACTCATTCTAATTGCGAATAAAAATTATTTTTCAGCAGCGCCATGTCAGGTAATATTGCAGACCGCTATTTAATTAGTGTTACAATTTCGTGATTTGAATTCCAACAACTCTTTCATTTCCCGGTACTGACCACGAATTTGTGTAAGTACAGAAGAATTCAAATTTGTAAGAGTATTCAATACAAAGTAACGTTTTGGTAAGGTGTCTCACGGAGACAAAACTTTAGAAGACTACTTGTAGACTATAAAAATGAAGTTTAGTTTAAATTCAACAAATTCAGCAGCTCATCGTGAAGATCAGGACTGCAGGCTAACAACCTATTAGCGTAACTATGTTGCCCCTACTTTTAAATAGCAACATTCATAAATTTCGACTCTGGACCTATTTTAACATTCAGAAAAACATAGTAACAAATATCCCGTCTCCTGAAGTGATGATAAACACACTTCATGCAATAGCAAAAAAAATTATCAACCATATATGTAAGCCCTCACAAGTTGTTACTTTGAAAGGATTCAACTCATCTGTGAGTCCAGAAGGAATTCTGAAATTGTACTGTTACAGCTTCTTAATTTACGTCTGTATAATTCAAATATTGTAGGATAAACGTTTTCAGACCTTTAACAATAATAATTTTTATTTTTCTGTGTATTTGCACCGTTTGGTGCAAATGTGAATACTATGTAATCAGATAATGGAAATGTCCCGCTCCACTTATTCCCTGAGGATCGCAAGAGCTCGACCGAAATCTGTTGGAAGGGTCAAGTGAATCGGAGTAAACAAAATCTTGTTCAGGTTTATATGTGCACAGCTGACGTTGTGGCTTTAATATTCCGAATGGCATGTGTACAATAAAAAATGAATACATTTAAAGCTTCAGGCAAATAAAGAACAATTTTGCACAGATCTCAGGTTGGCTGTTTCTTGCATTCTTTCCGAATCAACGACCAGATATTTTATTGTAAGTCGTTCCAGTAAAACTTCAAATAATCTTTGCTTTCGTCTGCAATTAATGATATATCTCAGCTTTCAAACCACATCAGTTATGGACCTCGAGAGATAATATAATTTTGAAGGTCGAGTCAATGTTCTTGCCAGTTCGTGGGGAGATTTTGTGTACCACTACAATTAAGAACCTCTGATTTAATAAACTAATGCGTAACAATATTCCTCTCAATATCCGGAATCTTCAATCCTCTTCTGGACCCATCATCATCATCCTCATCTTCTTCTTCGCGATTTTGGAATACTGAATGTCGATGGGGCGCGTCGTGTCGTAGAGTGACGGCGCCTGCAGAATAATGAGCGCCGTGCCAAGGACGCAGGCGACGGTGAAGATCCACAAGAAGAGGCGATCCAGAACCATCGCCATATACTTCCAGTCCTCCTCCACCTGCAGACAACAAATGCCATCATTTGAGAGGAGGCAAACTGTCCGAGGACCATATAAACTACATAAAATCTGCAGTTTCTTTATTAGGACTAAATTTTTCGTATTCCGGTAAAACATGGTTGTAGAAAAGGAGACTTCTGCACTTCTGCTCTGTCAGATGAATACGAGTATAGTGAAGTTAATAAGAACATGAATCGAAAAGAAATACCTCAAGTCTAGTGACAAAGTTTTCACATGCACTAACAAACAGAAAGGTCTCCCTTTCTGCAGACATTTCGTCTGTAGCGTACAGTTGCAGATAGAACCCACTGCTCCCATTTGAGTACTACAAACTGCCTGCAGTCTGCGCAGACACAGCCAGCCACTACAGGTTGCGAGGTAGAAAATAATGAATAAAGATCTCATCCAACTGCGAAACAATGAGGCACGGTACGTGTATCTACTAACTTACTATGCTCCGATATTCTGTCTCCTTCTCTGTAATTTCCTACTGCAACACCTTGTTACTTCTCATGGTTTCCTCAATGGAAAGTTAATCAGTACCCAAAATGTTACGCAACAAGAAAAGGCGTCAGTGCGGTAAGTTGACAATCCCAGCTGATAGGACACAACTGACACAATTCGAACACATTAAACCGTACTTTATTAAGGACACAATGAGTTCCTGCGTCCAGACTTCATATAGTTTTACATTTATGATTAAAAACACTACCTTGAGGCCAGAGCACTTAACACACCATAACTAAGTTTACTGTAGTGTACTGCAGTAGTAGTTTGAGCACTGTAGTCCTTTAGGAACATAGTATTATATAGTGCTAAAGAACATATCGTACACAGCGTTTTTATAAAGACCCCTGACCGGGCTTACAAATTATGTTTTTCGCTCTGCTTTCAATGTACTGTACTAACAGACCTACGCCAGCTCATGGAAGTCATGAGAAGCTAGCTGTCGCTTAGCTGGACAAGAAACTAACCTTTTATGAAACCATAAGGTTTAATAGCTTTGTGTCTCCGTTCTTCTGGGACGTGATGCTGACTCGCTGGGTGTTTTGTTCCATGTGTTCCAAGACAGACAGTGTATTGGCCTTGTTTTCAAGGGTCATAAGGGCCCATAAGAAATAATACCTCTTCCAAACGGCTACAAAAACTTTAAAAGTCGTTTAATAACGCGTTAAACATGCCTACAAATAGACCACATCCTGAGCCTGATGAATCCACTCCACGTCCACACCCATTTTATTTAAGATCAATTTCAATATTATCCTCCCTATGTTATTGTAAGTATGTACGAGCGGGTCTAAACACATGCGACGATTACGCTTCATAATGTCAATAACAGATAAGGAATCCTTTATATAAAATGACGATAAAGATATTTACGATTATTGACGGGGCGGAGGTGGTGGTTGTGATGGAGATACATTTAATTTGTTGCTCTTTACGTTTTCTCTTGAATACTTATTAAAGATTAAACAATATGAAAGTCATTACAGTGTAAAGCCATAAAATTAATTTCGAGATGCGATGACGGATGGCTTAGAAGATAGGTCATTGCCAAATGACTATCGTAACCTCCTGAAAAACGGCAGTCTTCAGAGTCGCTGCTATCAGAACTTCAAATTCCAATTAACCCCTACAACCCAGAGGGTAATATAAATAATACCAACTTTTGCTTTTAAAAAGCACTACATTCTGCCCATAGCATATATTTGTGTTTTTTCATAGGATTCCCAAAACAAAGTGATATTACTTCCCTGAACTTAATTATATCTAGAAACTTAATTAACTCTTCGTAAGACAGTCTGAAACGTTCTTTCAATTTCTTACCGTCACACATGAAGTCATAAAATAATGCAGAGAATTTTCCTGCAGTCACACACTCTTCCATTCCCACATTTTTGAACCCACAATTTCCTACAGTTTTTAGCACAATCGTCCTACACCCAGAGCTTCTTCACACAGCGTTCAGGCTACAGCCGCTTTTACATATACAGCCTCAATGGCTGACACGACGCTGACACTGAGACACAAACCATCTGGGACCTTGTTGTATTCGACTTCGTTTGGAAGCGCTCGTTCTGGTATGCGACATCAACCGGAAGTTCGTTTTGGTTCCAGTCCATGTACTGTGCGCTGTTAGATTGGTTTTGTAATGGAGAAGGACTATGCTTACTGTGCGGTACGAAGTGAATTTTTAAATATAATTCAGGTTAATTTTCGTCTTCAAAGAATTAGTTTCAAATTTAGTGTCGTAAGCAGAGGTGAGAAGTATTTCAGCAAAGGAAGTGCAAATAGGCAACTTGGACAAAATTCAATTTAAAATAAAAATTATAACGTATAAGACTTCTCAGTGTAACAAACTCTACACAGTATATTTATTCTTTAGAAACTAACAATCATTCAGTCACGAATTTCCCTGCTTGTTATGGAAACCGAAAATTCACTCCCATGTTCACGTTAGAATGGGAGACAATAAAAGTGTTCAAGAACAGGTTACCGAGAAGAATATTTGAAACCAAGAGGTAGAAACTAACAAAAGGCTGATTCGTATTCCTTGCCAAATATAATAATTGTGATCAAATCATGGGGACGGCATTGACAGGGACCACAGAACGCATGATAGGATGAGTAACAAACACAATAAATCGAAAACCTGACTGGAAGAGACAATTTGAGATATTTTAGCCCAAGAGGTAGAAAGTAACAGGAGGCCGGTTCATATTAGTTGACGAGTACAATAATGGTGATCAAATCATGGGCATTGACAGGAACTAAAGAACGCATAGGGAGACGAGTAACAAACACAGTACGTCGAAACCCTGAAGGAAAAGGATCCGCTTGGGATACCTAAGCATAGATGGGAGGATAATATTAAGGGAGACAAAAAATGGATAAGAGGATGTGGACTATGTGGTTCGTGAGTGGATCGAGTGGCGACTGTCCTGGAAACCGTAATGAAAATTCGGATTCCGTAAAAGGCAGGGAATTTCTTGTCTAACTGGGTAACTATTAGCTTCTCATAAATAACGTTTCTCTATGGGGTTCGTTAGAAGTCTGAAACATAAACACTTGAAGATACTACCCTACACGAGATTACAGTCAAGGGTTTTTGGTAAAAAGGCGAAACATTTCAAAGGCCTGGGCACAGTATGAATAGCTTATCTTAATAGGGGCGGAGAGTTTATAGAAGGCACTGCTGGTATGAATGAGTAAATAGCTGATAATGAGATGCCCGAAGGTTTAATTCAGGATGGACATTAAGTTTCAGCCACCGCTTTCGGTTAAAGCTTTAGACTAAACAAACCTCCTTCCATTAATACTTAGTATCCTATTGGATAAAAGTTTATAAAGTACAAAGAGTGCATAAAACATGTTATTTTGCAAATGAGTGCCGATCTCTAATGTTCTCGATAAGCTAACGCGTTGTGTCCATCTTATTTACCTGCAAAAGCCACTGTATGTATAAATTTATTTTCCCATTTGCACTATAGAATTTAGAACACCCCCCAAATTAGAGACCGGGATTATGTCTACGGATACACACACACATGTGTACACGTATATATAGATAATAAATTCAACTTGAAACTGAACACTTGCAGAATTAGCTCTAAGGGATTTTGATAGCGCCCATCAATGAACATTACAACATACAAATTACGTCCTTTCTCCTACAGTTTAAATAAGACACATAACCTGCCCTTCATATGAAGTCCACTGTTACTTTATTTTATTTTACTTTGTCATAAATGATCTATTTCGGAATCAGAAGATAAGCTGGAACTAGCTGCATTTCCGTTAAACAAGAATTAAAGCAATACAGTATGATATGAAAATTCATTGGCTAAAACTAAGGAAATAAGTGTATGTGGGGAAAGCATACAACGGGTAAAAACAGAAATCGAAGGGACAATAATAGTCCATAATAAGACACAACAATAATATTCACAGATTACAAGTTAACATACCTTTCAATCATCCTGCGCAAAATCCTTCTTTGTTTGTTCTTTCCTTAGATCCTTGCTGTCTCTGGTCTTGCTAAGAAACCAAATTTAATATAAAGCTTTCTCGCTCTGGTATGACACCAGCCAACCACACAGCCTACAGTTTATTCTGTTCTATAAAACGACCTCTCTGGTACTTATAAACCCCATAACCATAAAAAAACAACGACAGATAGTAATACAAAAATGTGCAGCGTTATATCCTTTCGTACTTAGAATTTCACTTTATTGAAAATGACAAGAATTCAGCGTACGTTTCACATGTTAAAATCATGGTCTTCTGTAACGTGACGTCCTGTAGTTTGGTAAATACAAACTAATGTTTAGGAGACTATTCTACGTAAACCTTTCACTCTGAAGAAGAATGCAGCATGTTTCTCCGACACTGTGGCACACCTATATGCCGACAACACGGCCTCACATCCCCTACGATTCTATATCTTAATGCACGATAACCTAAAATTATATGTGTAAGGCATCTAAAGAGTGTGTCACACACAGAACACTCTCATATACAAACAGCATGTTGCCATAATTAGCCTAAATTGCCCTTAAGAATGGAACGTAGGGTACAACGGCACTTTCGTAACAATTTATTTCCCAACCCCATTTAATCTTAGACAGAGACATAAATATTATGGCATTACAGACGATTTTAATGCACTGATCGCTGTATGTATCTTGTTACACACCAGACTGTATCCATTCAGTTGATAAATGTGATTGTCTGAGAAGGTCGCGCGTTGCTTACTCCTGCTCAAGACCATTTCTAAAATATTCTCTAAGCGGAAACGATAAAATACGAACTATACAGGCCGAAATGTAAATGAAGAAGGAACATGGAATGGGAGGAAATGAGAAATGTAATCATACATACCACACCTTAATGATATTATTACAACGCGAAAATGGCTGTGGGTAATGAAACTATTTGAAATAACAGACTTGAATGAACTCTGTATTCCATAGACGTTCAGACAGCCATCTTACTCAAGGCAAGATAGAAGGCGACGCCTGCATTAAGGTTATGTGCCTGTGTCCATGCAGACTATACATACACTAAATTTAACTTAAAAAACTTACTGAAACAAAGAGTAACGACCTTAATTCTCTGTCTCAGTTCAGTACCCCCTTTTCACTGAATAAATTGACTCTGGAGGTAACGCTTTGGATGCATATTTGGAAGTTGCAAATTCGAATCTTTGCTGGGATGGCGAATACCTTGACTGAAATACTTCGTGACTTTTCTCAGTCCCTCCGGGTATACGTCGACGCGGTACCTCAAATTGGACCACGACGGCGCTTCCATCTACACTATCCCAGTAATTACTCAGCATCACTCGACGCCAAGTAATGTAAGCATGAATAAGGAAACAGCAACTGTTCAAGTTCAGGGGTGATGCAGATTTGAGACGGACAATAATCTCATGGATTTACTGTTATTGTCCATTTCCGAATCTTTTGTCTTTCAGCGACAATATCATCTCTCCTCCCCCATATACATATTTCTGAACTTCTTTGTGTCCCAAACGGCCTACCGTTTGCAGGGAGAAACTCGTATCTTGAGGGTGTCAGAACAGGCAGTGAGGATGTTTGGTATAAGGGGATATCAAGTGACAGACACTGGAAGACAGTAGATAATGATGAGCGTCACAGTTTGAATTCTTGACCATACATTCGTGTTACAGTGGTGTTCAAATCAAAAAGCATAAGATGAACAGGTCGCATAGCACACAAGGAGAGGATAAAAGTGTACCACACAATTTTAAACAGAAAAGCAAAACAAAGACAAAATTGGGAGACGTGAGCCTAAGTGAGAGAAATAATTGCGGGTCTTGAAGATGTGGATTAGATTCATCCGGCCAGGATAGCGGACTCGTGTAAATACGAAAAATAACATTAGTCCCATAAAGCAACTGCAGGCTAACACACAATGTCTCTGATAAGTGTGGTGATTTA